>OX451210.1:6592495-7792495 GCA_949628255.1 Macrophya alboannulata | reverse complement strand
TAGCATGCACTGTTGAAGTAGGTATTGAATTCCATCAGCTTCACTATTGAATCCAATAGTATACTACTAAAGACTATTGGACATCAACAGTTATGATAGTGATAGAAGCGTATCAGGGGCCGTTCACATAATACGTAACGCTACAGGGGGAAGAGGGTCTTCCAAATTATTACGTTACCAATGATGGGGGGGGGGGGGGGGGTCCAGAAGGCACAGTACTATACAGGGTCGTTTTTTTTTTCAAGTTCCGCGGGCCGATATCTCGAAAACTAATTACGATTCGAGAAAATACTTCGGATGAAACTTGTAGGATATCAAGGGGAAAAGAACACGGTGCAGCAATATTTGTAGTAGGTGGTGACGCCAAGGCCAGGGGAAGGTCAACTTTGTTTCTTCAATGAAGACCTATATTTTTTTACTAACTAATTTTGTTCCACTTGAAAAATCGAACGACTTTTGTATGAAACATTTTTTTTGTGAGAGACGAATTTTTTATGATATTCAGCTGAAAAACTAGAGATTTTTGAACTTTTGAAAACATTTTACCGCTAAACTATCAAGTTTGGACAAAATAAAGAGCCAAAAAGTTCATAATTTTATGCAAAAACTTTCGGCAAATAATTACAGAATTTTTTCCAACAACTTTTTATTGCAGTTTTTCTCATTGCGTAAGAGAATCTAAAATTGTTGCAAAAGTTCTGAAAAATATGCTTCAAGATTCTTTGCATGAAATTACATGATTTTTATCTCTTGCAATTTTTCTCCAAACCTGGTAGTTTAGAGGTAAAATGTTCGTCAAGTTCAAAAATTTCTAGTTGTTCAGCTGGATATAATAAAAAATTGGTGTCTTACAAAAAAATGTTTTATACGAAAGTCCTTTGATTTTTCAAGTAAAGCAAAATCACGTAATAAAAAATATAGGTTTCCATTTAAAAAAAGAAAAGTTGACCTTGCCCTAGCCTTGGCGTCGCCACCTACTACAAGTATTGCTACACCATATTTTTTCCCCATCGATATCCTACAAGTTTTATTCAAAGTATTTCTTCGTATCGTGATTAGTTTTAGAAATATTGATCTGGGGAGCTTCGAAAAACCACCTTGTCTAATAAAAATAAAGTATAGGAAAACTGTAGAGTCAAATGAATATCGTTCAATAATAAAATTTCAACAATTTCAACTATGGACAAAATTTATTCATCCCCATCAATGTGTGTTGATTTGAACTTTTTTGGGTGAAATGGAGGGGGGGATTGGAGTCAGATTTTTTATGTATTTTCGGGGGGGGGGGGGGGGGGTAGTGATCGTTACGTGCTATAATAGGGGCGGGGGGGGGGGGGGGTCTAGAATCCCGAAATTTCGCATTACGTATTATTTGAACGGCCCCTAACGTCATCTTGTTACCTGACTCGACTGGATTGATCACTTCCCTACTAATTGTAGGGGTCCGGCACTTATACCCACTAGTACCCCAATATCATGCACTAATCGTAATTACTAGACCCCAATAGTTACTGTGACATACTGATAGTTTTTTCCCACAAAGGTAACTCCAAATAATAATTTCTAAATATATACCGTTACCCTAATGAACGTGTGCTACTGAAGACATAGCGTTTTCTAATTGAGTCAGTAAAATATCTGGAGTGTCTGCGTCGTGATGGTAAACTGGTATTGTGAGCAGATAGATGTATGGGTGTCATTAACGTGTACCAGGCGTGAGCTCGAGAAGGGCCTTGTAACGGTGATGCTGGCAACTGTCATCGATGAATGAGTCTGAAGTTAATCAAGTCCACTACATACCAATAATTGAATGGAATTCGATTGGAACTTTCTATGCACGTGGATTATGCGATAGCCGGCAATACATGACATTGTCACAGCCATGGGGTATTTATATATTCATGCAAGTTTAAATTAAATAGTTTGAAACTCAAACCCACGCGTGATGTACTGTGACACGTGTGCGAAAACTAGAATAGAACGCGCATTGTCGTCGCACGCACGAATCTCACGGAAACTAAAACCGCGCGGGCCAAGCCTCGCAAGGCCTTGACCCTACCTTTTCGTACCGTTCTCTATCGCTCTTTACCCTCCGCCTTTTTATAGTCAGACTTATTCATTTTTCATGAGCTTTTCCCCATAGTCAGATGTTGCACTCGCCTGCTTTTCAGGGAATACAAAACTTTAAACTGGTTGATAACTTTTTGGCAAACTATCGAACATTTAGACTTTCGAGAAAGACACGTTGGGTTCGCCTGTTTGTATGAGCCGTATCCGCATGCTATATTAGAACTACTGCTACAACTTACTCCAATCGATCCGATATCGGCAAAGGATTCTCGAAAATGACGGCCAGTGGCACGCTGGAGGGATCTCGCCAGTAGGCGGCCTGCAGGTCATCCTTTGTATCGAAGACCATGAAATTCAGAGGAATCTTCGATGGAGAATCCCACATAGATAGCCACAGCGTATTCATGGCATTCAAAAAATTCTGAAAAAGAAAGTACCTCGTACACGTTATTTTTCAAATCCCGTAAATTATTCGCCGGGAATTTATGCATATAGATCTATCGTTCATGAAGGGACAAAAGTTATGATGAGCCTACGAGGATGGCCTGGTTTGAACAAGAGTTCAAAGCAAAAGTTGAACGAATTATGAGTTGCGAATATTTCGAGAGAAATCTTGAGCAACCGTGAAGATGCACTTGTTATTGATCTTTTGACTGATAACTTACAAGGGTCTCCGTTGAGTTGGGCACCACTGCTATCGTGTGGTTTCGCATTCGGTTGAAGTACTCAAACACGTCGCCATTCTCCCGCGGCGTGGTCATCGCCGGGTAATTCGGATTGGGTATCAAGACCTTGACAATAATCAGAATTCCAAGGGTGTAGAGCGGCAAAATGATTTCCTGTAACAGAATATACCAAAAATAAGCCAAAATTAAACATTTTCAACCCACCGTACAGACATAATTATATACGTAACATTTTTTTCCCCCTAAGGCTTATCCCGTACTACATACGTATACGTAACACAAATATCACAATTTCCCTTCACTCCGAAGCTCTCGTCGGCAATGCAAGGTTTCCTCGTCACGAAACGTTAAGGTTGCTATGGCAGTCAACAACCGGCGTTCGGCTCTTTTCACTTTAATTTCCTCTCCTCCTCAGTTTGCCGTTTCGCGCCGGAGGAAGCCCTAGCTTTCTACACAGTTTAAGCTCTCGTGTCGTCAACCTGTGACGGTGGCAGGGAGGAGCGAGTGGTAGAAGATGTCGTGTTTCGTCGACATAGTGACGGAGGACTCATTCTACGAAAACCTCACGCTGGGGGTCGTAAAGATCCTGGAGAGTACACCCTGCGTTAAAAATGTTCAGGTGGACAGGCGCTCGGGATGTGACAGAACTGCGATGGCGACTTGGGAACAAAGGCATTGCTGTGTTCTGCCAGACGACCTCAGGAACTTTTATGCGTCCGTTGACGGGTTCTTGCTGACGTGGTCGCTCGAAATATCAGGTGAGATTTTCGACGTAACTCTTCGACTTGGAAAGCTCAATTTGTGTGCTCCATACACAAAATAGAAAGCGGATGACTGTGTAGCTTACTAGACCTTGGCTTATCGCAAGGACTCTACTCAAAGGGAAAGCGAGAATAGTTCTAGATGCATCTATACTTTAACCCTTCCACACAGCGGCGTTGAGATTCCGTTCGAATCAGAATATCCAAATGAGAGCTTTAATTGACCAAATATCGATAAATATTGGCGAGGTGTTTGCTCTCATTCTTGTCTACGAGTGATTTTCTATGATTCAACCTGATTTCAGGTAATTCCAAGCCTGTGTCGAAAGAATCCAGAAACGTTGTAGACGAATTGATTCGGTTTCACTGGCCAGTTTGTTACAGATATATTTTGTAGCCTTCAGGCTTGTTTGGGTCGTGACTCGACACGACCCAAAACAAGCCGGATCGGACTTTTTTGATGAGTTTTATAAAAAAGGAAGCAAAAAATAACCAGGTTGCCCACGTGTTTTCCAACAAAAGCGAAAACAGAATCTAGAGAGAGTACATTTTCTTCGTAATTCTAAATACATTTCCTGATTTCGTTATTTGAATATACAACATCGCTGGAAATATAAGATACCTTCTACCATTCATATTATAAATTTTCAAAATGTCGCAGGCGTAATAGTAATAAGATTCACGTTTTCGTTATTCTATCTCTATGACATACTCCAGACACTGGAATATGTATAAGCCGGCGGTTGGGTGTCGCCATTGAAAGATTATTCAAGATGATTCGACTAAATTTCCATGATTCATAGTATCTGGGTTGTTTTCATGTATTTTTACTCTACGTCGATAAATAACATGCTTATTATTTACCTCACAATTGCAAACGACTGTCAAGATCATAAAGACGGAATCAGCGCTTTAGCCAGGAATATTGCGAAGGTATCAGGTTGAATCAATGCGCCTGTAACATGAAACGTGAGCAAAAACAATATTCCGAGAGACCAGCTGTTTGGTATGGAAGGTATGTAGTACATACATCAGTTGCGATAATCTTCAGAATAGGCATTGTTCCCTTAGCCCTGCCGTTATTTATTTAGTTTTATTTGTTTTTTTTTTCTTTGTGATTCAAATTTCAATCAAAATATGCGACAGAAACAAAAAACCTTGGTACTACCGTACAGACAAAAACTGAGCCCTGTGAAAACTACTGTTACTGAGCTACTGAGAAAAACTCTCGCCTCTCGATACGTAGTATTGAGGGAAATAAGAGAACAAGGCAGGTTTTTCCGTCCCAAGATTAGGCTCTGGGAGTCTCAGTGTCCCACGCATGATTAGCTCGCGCCGTACATTACATCTGCAAGTACATAAAATCGGTACAGCTTGCTAATCCTGTCTTTATCGTTCGGTAACAGGAGAAGAGTTTCCTCTCGGACGTCTGGAAGTCGGAAGTCTGATGGAACTGAAACGTTTTGTTGGAACAAAAGAGCAACAATCCGAGGCGGAGACCAGCCTCCCAAAGAATCCTGATCTCCCATCCCTGAGCCCACGGTGCAAGCTTTTCGAGCTCGGCCAGTGCGGGGTCAGCAAGGTGTACCTTGCCTACGTCAACTCGGACGCAGACCCGGCGATTTGGCTCTGTCACGAAGAAACTTCGCGGTGGTATCGCCTCGCTAAAAACTTCACGAAGTACTTCCGAATGCTCCTGGTTCACCTAGGACTTCCTCTTTGGCAGTACTGTGCTGCTGGACTGTCCATACCCACCTGGGTTGAGCAGATCTACCTTCTGGTGGGACCACATCTCCTACCGATGACGGTAAAGCCGTCACAGTCTGTGTCAGCGACGCTGTGGAACGAAGGTCCGTCCAACGCGATCGACCCCGCCATCTTCAAGAGCAAGGAAAGCAAGCAAAGGAATACGCGGAAGAAGTAGACGGACCCAACCGTCCAATGTTGCCTTTGAAAAATAAATTCTAGCGTTGTCGATGAATGTCATTATTTTTCCATGTTGTATTTGTCCCATTATTTAAATTCGCGAGTTAGTATAATCCATCTCGTCCTTTTCCTGATCCTTTTTTCTCTCTAATCTTCTAGCGGCTATAGTTTTCCCGTAGTTAAAATTGAACGAAGATTAGTAGGTATCGGATGGTCGTCGTTGCGGCTTTTCGATATTTCTTCCATGACGAGATTCCTTGGCCTAATTGGCACGGAACTCCACGCAAAAACTTCCTCGATAAATTGGCAAGCTGCGGCTACGCGCTGACGGGGCGCCTTGGCTCTCACTATTAGAGACAAATATCGCAGCACGGCGACACAGAATCGCGTTCTGTCTCACACTTGCGGTTTCGATCTAAAATACTGGTCTAAAATACCGTAACTCACAATTCATTGGCGACATGCGAATTCTGAGATGCTATTGGCCGAGGTATAGATCTCACTATCTCAGATCCACTATCACTACTCACAGTATCTTCGCTTCCACCTAATTATCACGCTCAGTTGGAACCAATCTTGAGCGCGGAGCAGACCTCGATGCTCAGGTTCTGATACGGCGTAAAGTTGATACCAGTTTTTAGTTTGATGCTACTTTTAGAAGAGATCGTTACAAGTCAATATAGGTATGGAATGGCGGTCTTGCCTATTTGATTCAATATCGACGGTAGGACAATGATTTATGAGTGTTGATGAAAGTGAGTTGCGGAAATAAGTTTCATTGAGTTTTAATCATTTCGACTCATGACAAATGCAATTAATATAATTGGACATTATTTCACTTAAAATAATGGAACGGTAACTTTCATTCTCATCCATATTTTCATCAACTACGCAAGCCCACCGATATTGACAACAGGCAGAATGATCGTTCCCAATTTTTGGATTATGATGACCCCCGTAAAAGTGGATACAATATCAACAAACAAGAAAATGATTCAGATATAAATTGAGTGGCATTGAAAGGGGCACGCGATACATGCAATGAATACTTTATGACAGGCATTCTCTAGGAGATATGAAGATCACACGGTTTATCAAACTGAATTTCATCGTTACCTTTTCTTATTGAGACGAAATCAATGGCGAGGGACTGGAGCTAGGACTGGTGTAACTGGATTGACAAGAACAGCTAATATATCTGTAATATTTATAAAGGCTTACGTACCGCCGTTGTCTTTCGCTTGTCTCGTTTCTTCAAGAGGAGATTTCGCACGAGCATGGCCCGTAACTGGGACATGTAAACGCTGAAGGACCCCATCTTCAACCAAACTGTAGTCCCGATTTCTGTAACAACGGAAAGCTGGTATTCAATTGGCGGTGCTTGTGGGAAGGTGAGGTAATGAGATAGTGAAATTAGATCGCCAGTGAAAGTAGTTGAAATAACTAAAAATTGCAAATAGCAGAAGTCTACACTACGCGGGCGTCACGCGAATCTCCAATAAAGTCACACCACACATCAATTTCCGAGGATACAACGGTTCGAATTCCAATTATACCCAAAGCAATGCGCGGAGCGAATCTGCACTCGACCAGTGATCGCACTCCATTATGTCCGTCACTTTTATTCAATACATTTGATTTGACCGGGTCGATATATGAGCAGGTCCACCAATTATCTGTAAACGATCCGGGGCCCACAATTTCGATTTGTCTGCAATTTGATATCTTATAGTATGTGCTGAGATGTAAAAATTTACCCTAGTTTCCGACCTCTAAGCGTTACCGTTCAGGAGAAACACGTTGATCAGTCTTTTGACTTTGAGCGAATTGATTTTTACAATCCAATTTTTATCCCATCTTTATCGCTGGAAAAAAATGTGATCCAACGTGTTTTTCATGTAGAAAAAGTTTGATTTTTCCGAATTCGAAACCCGTTTCAGGATAGATCTTCGAAAACTGTAAAAAAAAAATCACGTTTTTTAGCAAAAAAACGTGCCTTTTTATCGTTCCCCAATTTTTTCTAAAATTTGATATTTTTATCTGAAAGCCCGCAATTTTTGTACTAAAGGAACTGAAATTTTTTTAGGGTGCTCCGGGGTGCTCGAAATGGGTCCAGTCGCAAGCTGTATTTATATTTATTAAATTTAGTGCAGCATTTTTTTTTTCTTTTTTAATATATCAGATTCATTTATTATATCAGAGAAATAAATCAGAGAAAATCAGAGATCATTTATTATTTCGGTGAAAAAAAAAGTTATCCTAAATTTAATAAATATAAATGCAGCTCCCGCCTGATTCAATTTCGAGCACCCCGGAGCACCCTAAAAAAATTTCAGTTCCTTTGGTAAAAAACTGCGGGCTTTCAGATACAAATATCAAATTTGAAAAAAAAAAATGGGGAACGATAAAAAGGCACGTTCTTTTTGCGAACGAACGCGATTTTTTTTTTTTTTTACAGTTTTTGAAGATCTAGCCTGAAACGGGTTTGAAATTCGGAAAGATCAGACTTTTTTACATGAAAAACATGTGGAATCACATTTTTTTCCAGCGATAAAGATGGGATAAGTGAATTGTAAAAGTCAATTCGCTCAAAGTTGGAAAAACTGATTAATATGTTTCTCCTGAACGGTAACATTTAAGCGGTCTGAAACTTGGGGGATTCTCACATCTCAGCATAGACTATAAGATATCAAAATTGCAGAATAATCGAAATTTTGGTCCCGGATCGTTTACAGATAATTGGTAGACCTGCCTATATACATATCAAAGGTATGAATAACCGTTGATTTATATTTCACCTAATTATAAACCACTTATCATGGTATGGGACCTTACGAATATTTAATCATTCTTTCTCATATCAATGTAGACTACGTCTGAGAGGAAATATCGCAGAGGTGTGATCTAAAATACGAACCTCACTCTTCTATTCTTCCTGAAAATATTTTCCAAAATGTTTGTCGCGCAGATCCGCCAAAAATTAGTGACTGTCGGACAGTCAAAATGTTTTGAAAATAAAGAAACAAGAATAGAATTCATAAAATTCCGTAAGAAGTCCAAAGTTCGTTTGTTAAAGGCATGTTAGAAAGAAGCTTGCAGACAGGATTTTGCTCTCGCTTACGTATTTGAATAAATAATAATTGAAACATAGAAAGAACACAAGTCGGTCATTCTGTGAGGTGGCTTCAAAGTTGGTAAATAATTGATTTTATCAAAAATAATAATGAATGACAAAGTTATGAAGCAGCTCTACGGTAGTAAAAAAAAAGGGGGACCCTGACACTGAAACTTTGCCTTTTTCTCTGTGAATCATTTGAAAGAATTTTTAGACTCGTAAATTTCGGTTGGAGGCCAAAGATCTAAAAAACAATAACTGTTGATTCTATCAGGTTCGAACGGACTGGTGATACAAATTGCTCCCAAATATTATCACTTCTTCCACAGAACAGACCCTAATATTTTGGGAAAGAGCAGAGTTCTGAAAAGTATTGGACTTTCTCATGGCTGGAGATGCGTTATATATATGTATGTACAAAATAACACAACCATACCTGGACCGTGTGTAGAGCCTATATTAAAAAATGCGCGATAGCCGTTCATGTGGAAATTACTTTTCTCTTTTTTTTCCGTTTTACTGGCAACTACCATTCCAAACCCCACCCGGTTTTCTATCCGTTCAATTCAGGAAGCTATTTGAATAAAACCTCGGAAACTTTTCGCTTTGAGTTATTTGATCTCAAAGTGTAAAAGGTACCTATCTTATGAAACTGATAGTGATACCACACCTTCGCGATTCTGCTTGTGCTTGTTTCGGATGATTTGCTCATAGGTGTTTTACCCTTTTAAATTTATCCATACGTTCGAATCGCTACTGCCGAGAGACACGCCCTTAGTTCACAAATGCCACTGTAGACGTCGGTTACAATTAAGTCAAGTTGATCCAACGTAATCCGAAAGTAAACACACTAATTTGGTGAGCTAATTTATCTTTCGCAACCACAAAATTATGTATTATTTCCTGGCGGTATAATTGACGTTAGAACGAACCGCAACTCGTCAACCAATGTTATAGGAAATTTAGCAGCCAACATACCTGCGTCGATGCAACGGACAATTTATTTACACGAGTAGGTACCCACTCTATTGGATACACGTTATCTAGCTCACGTGCGGGACGGATCACTTTCGTGTGCTGGAACTACACAACGACAGCCGACAAACGATGATAATATTATGTGTCTTCAATCTTTCAATGCTCACGTGCGGCAAGCTATAGGCGAAGTAATCGTAAATATTGTATCACTAACAGCTGTGACATCTGTGTAGGCATTATTACTTGAGAATTTTCAGGATCATATGTATACATACATACATACATACCTACTCGTACGAGCGACGTTAAGGAACCATGCACGTATAAGCTTGTTTATCAATGCGCCGGAGTTCCATGGCAGATTTTTTGGTTTTAGCAAATTTCAGGGCTACATGAGCGAAGCTATTTTCCCTTCAAATATTAAAAATCAGAACATTGTCTTTAGGAGAATTCTTCAATACCCCGAAACTGCAGGCTTTAGTAATTTCTGGAAGATTCGTACCCTTCAATTATTCGAACCTTTAAACGCCCGCATCTTCCATTTCCAGCCCTTGACTATGTTCAGAAAGTATGCCTAGCAAATTCAGAGATTCACGTAGGTATCAAAGGCTTCCTCGTTATTCTACTGTTCGTTCCTCGTTTATCCAACGTTTGGAGGGCATAGATATTTTGCATGGACTACATACAGCTCATTGACAGACCATGGCCCAGCCTCGAGGTAAAACACAAACAAAACTACACATTGAAATATGAATAACTTGATCGAAAAATCTACCGCTGAAATTCTATTCAATCATGAAATTTTGACGAGTTTCAGATGCTTCATTATCCTAAGAATCACCGGGCAAATAATCACCGTACATAGGTATAAAAATGAACTCACAAGTCATATATTTACGCGACATGATAAACTGCCGATATCTAATTACGTACAGCGAAATTTAAAAAGTATATATCAGTATGTAGGTCTTGTTTTTTTACATTTGAACAACGGTTCGAATAGTCTATACGATTAATAACTTGAATATTTGTTCATACATTCTGCAAATTTAATTTGTGGTTGATATATTTCAAGATCCGTAATAGCAGTAACAGCCCCTCCCCCCCCCCCCCCCTCGCCGCCCCCACAGCAGGCCGCAGCTGCGAGCGGCATATAAGAATCACCGCAACAACAACGACATATGGGGCATACCCTGTAAAGCGGGCAACCCTCAAAATTTATTGTAGCCGATTTCAGTCATGTTTTCACCGGTATTCCTTAAAAAATAAAAAAAAAAATAACTTTCACCATGAAACACAATCACACGAATTGCAATTCGTAATACCATTTGAAATACGACGGTATTCGGAGGTGATATAAAATGAACAAAGAGTGATATGATCGCTGGTCGAGTTACGTATCGATGTAGTATATGGGGTAGTCCATGCCGTTTCGACCAACCCATGACCCCGACCCCCTCCGATTTTGGAATAAATTTTTTATACGATTTGCCGGTCTTCAAAATGCAACGTCAATTTTTTTCAGATTTTTAATTTTTTTGGTTATTTTTTTAAAAATTTCCAAAGTCAACAGAAAAACGCCATGTTTTAAAAATCTGAAAAAATTCAATAAAATTCTACGAAATGAGGTAATTTTTTCCATATTAATTTTATAGTGGTGTCCTCGAAGGGACACCCGGGACGGGACTAAGCCAAGGGAAAAAGTCCAAGTCGGATGCTGTCTTTTTTTTTTCAGACGTCAATTTTTGTGCCTAAAATAATACCGCATAGTTGAAAATAGAATTAATTTTTTTTTTGTTTTTCTATTTTTTTCACTTTAAAAAAAAAAAAAATTTCTGAATGAACGTAAAAAAAAAGGAATTTATTTTCAACTATGCGGTACTATTTTGGGCACAAAAATTGACGTCTGGAAAAAATAAGACGGTCCGACTTGGACTTTTTTCCTTGGCTTACTCCTGCCCCGGGTGTCCCCTCGAGAACACCTATATAAAATTAATATGGAAAAAATTATCTTATTTCGTAGAATTTTATTGAATTTTTTCAGATTTTTAAAACATGGCGTTTTTTTGTTGACTTTGGAAATTTTTAAAAAAATAACCAAAAATAATAAAAATCTGAAAAAAATTGACGTTGCATTTTGAAGACCGGCAAATCATATAAAAAATTTATTTCAAAATCGGAGGGGGTCGGGGTCATGGGTTGGTCGAAACGGCATGGACTACCCCATATACATTAGGGTGGTTCTTATTTTGGGTATTTTCGAAATTTGATACAGACGCCCGTAAGAATCCTTCAAAATATATTTTAAAAAATACCTGTGAAGTTTGAGCCCTTAATAATAATATTAACACGTGCCTCAGAGCGACCAAAGTTTTAAATGCAGAATACATGTATTTTTGTGCATCGATTCGATGAAAATTGTTACCTCACGACATAATTGATCGAAAATTCTGAAACTTGGCATAGTTGTTGCCAACAACGAGAGATACAAAAGTTATTTTTATTATATTTTTTTCGAAAATAAATTTACGAATTATGAACATGACATTTTTTTTCTCTTTTTCGCAACGAGTCGAAAATTTATTTGTTTTTTTAATATAATAGAAATAAATTTTTGTACCACTTGTTGTTGGCAACAACTAAGCCAAGTTTCACAATTTTTGATCAATTATCTCGTGAGATAACAATTTTCCTACAATCGATGCACAAAAATATATGTATTTCGCATTCAAAACTTTGATCGCTTTGAAGCACGTGTTAATATTAATATTAAGGGCTCAAACTTTACAGGCATTTTTTTAAATATATTTGGAAGGATTCTTTGGGGCGTCTGTATTGAATATCAAAAATACCCAAAATAAGAACCACCCTAATATACATACCGAGTTCAATGAATAATATGTACAACACATGCGTGAATCGATGTTCGTTTTTGTACATATATGTATGTGTGTATCAGAAAAAGATTAGTGGAGATCATATTGGATGGAAGTTAGGCTTACAGGTCTTGCACTAAAAAAAGTTTAACGTAGGATCGTAATTATTGCCGAAATCCGGCGAATAACAAATGGTAAATCAAAGGTTATTGAGACGTAGTTTTGCGTATTGTTGCAAACTTGAATATCGCACATTTTTTCAAAATTGTGAATCTTTTCTGTTAAGATATAAGCGTCAGCAGTATAATCCGTACAATGATGATTTTGTCACTCTGTTTAACGGCAACCTAGTATTTCGTAATCCGTAATGTTACTCGGTTCTTTATCTAATCCGCGATTGAATGTCTTTTACTTTTTTAACACGACAAATTTTGACGTTCCGTCAAACCTTGACTCGCCTTAACTCGCGAATAAACGCGCAGGTAATATATAATATACCAACGATCAATATCTGACAGGTAATTTGATTCGATTTATAGAGGTCCGATCGAAGTATAGTTTTGACGTTGTATCGTAGGTATGTACAACTGAGGACGCATGTAATTGCGTTTGCGTTGGAATTATGTAATAAATAAAAATGTCTCGTTACTGTGCAGATGATAATTGAAGGCCCTAAGAAGACGGGTAAGTGTTTTAATTAGAACGAACAAGCATAATTATAAACAGAGCGGACTTACTTTCTAGTTAGAGTTGAAGCAGAGAGTGCAAAGCGCCTCTGTATAGCTGACACTAAGTTGCTGCCCGTTGTGGTTGGCGCTAATTAATCATAACGCACTTAAACACGTTGCGTCACTCTGGATGTTACCAAAATCACGGCGAAGAAGATTCTTCGATGGTCCGTCTTCCGTATTATTCTCATTTATTGCCATTCTCAGCTGACCACTCAGAGCTACTCCGTTGGTATTTTTTCAAAATTTCGCCCTTTGAAAGAAATAAAAATACCGTTGTTACACTTTGTCCATAATCGGATCCTGTTCTAAGATCTAAATAGCCGTTTGACCTTACAAAATCGATTTTGCCAAGAATTTCTAACGAGTACAAATTACAAATAAAATTTCTGACAACTCTGCGTCAATATCTGAAGTGTATACATTCCGCTTCAAAAATCGTACAGCTAACGTTATATCCGATGACCATTTTTATGAATAGCGGTTGCGCTATCGCCCTGTTGTTTTCTAAACCCGACCAACAAGCTGACAGCCTTTGTCTTCCAATTACCGCCAATCCTTACCGATTTCTGACACAACGTTTGCCGTTCAAAGCACATTTGATATGGCAATTCTAACAGGAACGAATTCTCCCAATGTTCATCCGCACTATAATTCCGGTTGAAATGGCACCGAAAATTCACGGTTCTTTGTCACCAGGTCCGCTATTCTTTCACGCATACAAAGGTACGTAATAAAAGGCTCTGATCACACCCGTCGTACAGAATTGAGCTGCTTAATTCACCAGACGAATTTTCCTTCGATCGATCCGTACCGTGAGGCCGTATTTATATAAGTCTAAATATGCTGGGTTTTGCCTGCGAGGTGAACAGGACGGGGTTAGTGGGGAGCAAGCAGGGGCAGGGGCAGGGGCAGCAGCGCGGGCGGAGTGCAGGGGGCAGCGGCTGGTGGAGGGGGAGGGAGGGCATAAGGGAGTGCCGGATTTGTTCATTTTTATTATTACCAACAGGACACACGGGGGAGAATCGCTTTTATGTGCGATACTTGCTATATAGTTATCGTTCGCGGTACAGGTCGAGGAGTCATCGTCGTCGCCGTCATCGTAGGTACCAGCAGCTAGCCGGCTAGCAGTTTTGCCGTGCCGTGCGCCGCGCCGCGCCGGTATCGACCGAACGATGGCCTCGGCTTGCCGCACCGTACCCCTCAACAACGTTCGCATGACTCGCGCCACCCCACGGCGCGCACCATATTCCTCTGTCCAGGTGTCCGGGTGTCCAGGTGTCCGCGAATCAACCCTCTTCCACGTGCCCGTCATCGATATCACCTAACGACATGCAAACGGTAGAACCGTCAGGCACGAACTTCCCACTATACAATACTTCATACATCAGGTGTAGAACATCTTTGCCTCGAATCGTTCGTATACGATCACCTCCAGATGTTGCAAATGTCGGAAACGTACCACAGCACGATTGGCAATGAAATTTACCACCTCGGAATTACCCCCCTATGATTCCGCAGCTCATCGGGATCCAGGATCACCGGTTCGCCTACGCCCGCCCGGAGCGAGCTGGCCGTCACACAGTCTGGCCAAACGAGACTAGATTTGGAAGCCGATGGGCTCTATGGAGCTCTCGGGAATTTATATCGCAGAATTAGGAACGCAAAGAATCGAGTAGAGAAAGGTAACCGTAATAGACTGGCTGAAATCAGTAGAGCGATGGTTTGGCAACAATAATTAGCTAAAATTGATCGGTTGATGAGCAAATGAATTCGAAACGAGATACTATAGAACTTGTCTACCGGTGCCGTTTAAGCAACGTTCGTGAAAGGCCAAACGGGATTTACGCACGTCGTTATTGCAATATATAGGAACAGAATCCTCGAACTAATTATCTGCGGTAATTTTATATGACGATGAGCTGCGTTAGCCGATTAAACTGACAAATGACCTCCACCCATCGCGGAATTTTTATTTTTCATTGATGTGATGCTCGATAAATTGCGATTCGCAGATTCCATCGCAAGTTCGTGAGGTTTACGTTACTTTGAACCAAGATTCACGGTTGATCGGAAATTTCCAGCGCAAATATTACAATGGACCGGCTGGAGTTTTCGGAAGTCTATTCTACTTCGGTCGATATCTTCCGGCCCCTTCATTTCGGCGCGATAATCGATTTGAACGCCAGGAGCGCGGCGAACAACGACGAACACAAAATCCGCAATATTTTCGTGGTTTTTTTAATTTTGAACAAACCTCGTCAAGCCTCGATCCGCGCACACCACTTGGCCGCCATATTTGCGCAGCGTCGAACGCGTCCACTTCCGGAACCCGGCAAAAAGCAAACAACCGACAACCGCACCCCCGGCAACGCCGGAACTTTGCGACGCGTTGACGTCGACCAGCGACGCTAGACTGCGAACTCGCCGAAGACGGACTACGCTCTGCGTCTGCGTCTGCGTTAGACGACGAGAGTCACGACGCTCGTCCCCACCACCCCCGAGGGCACCCACCCCCGCTGCCACGAGCAGCGCCTCGTTTTCACTGCAGCAACCGCGCGAGTTAGTCAATGACCGTACCTCCCCCCCTCCCGAGCACTCTCACCCTCGCCCACACCGCCGATACTGAAAACCGATTTGTCCCGAGACACCTTGCTTCACGAACTAGTGCACACGTGGACCAGTAAGCGAACTGAATCCTTGACAGATCAGTGGATGAAGTCAACAAGCATTCAGGTTATTCATAAACCGAAAAATCCCCCCAAAAAATGGCATTTAATTTGTAACGTATAGTTGTTTGTTTTGTGCATTATGATGTACACTTAATGACATGCTGATGAGAAATGTTCAGGGTCTACAACAGCAAAATTATTTGAGATCACTCCAGTTCCGGCAACTCATTATGTGTTATCTATGTGGAGACAGTAACACTCGGAAATTCATGTGGGTTGAAATTCAACACATAGAATCTGCCTACTGAATTTCAAATTGCGGATTCAAACTCTGGAGAATCTGCGGCTGTGTATCGTCTTTCGCTCTGAGACGACAAACATTCTACTTGAGATAGATGATGTCAAACAACCGATTAAACAACATGTCGATTTTACTCGTTCATATACATATAGACGTCGCGTCAATACAAACTTGAACATCAAAGAACTTGCGAAGCAGTTTTAACAATAATACGATGTGAGAAAAGCAGCATTCGAACAAATTACAAACTTAAGTTAAGAACGAAGAAAAATTTTACGCCCTGCCTTTGCTAGCGTCACATCTGAAAATACGCGAAATTCCCATAAGCTGCCAGCCCCGGCGTCACTCTGTCACTCAAAAGCTTGAAATTATATGCATCTGTTATTGGTATATTTTGTTCAGATGTCAACGCGCCGGCGCTCATCCTATGCAATTTGACGATCAAATTGAAAGATCAAAATGAATGTCTCCAAATATAATATTTAACCTTTGTTATTACTTCTCGTATGCTCACTTGCAGGGTGGAAAGTTTGACTACTGAATTCCAGCACTGCATTGTAATACTTGAATATCGGTTTTACCGACTCTCAACCATCCGAAAACGCAAAAATTGTAGTTCATTTCACTTGCTCTGACGATATTTGAAATGTTACGTCTCGGTATGACTAGTGTCTTCTTCAAAATTTTGGTTTACGAAATATAGTTGATTCAGCAAAAGTTACGGGCGATGCCTCTGCGAGTATGCTCACTGTGCTATCAAATTTTCAACAATTTCATCATGAAGAACAAACTTTGATGTAGAAAATGAATCACGTCGTGCAAACGCATATGAGAAAGATAAATTCGCTATAATTTCCGAAAAGTGATTCGAAGAAAATACAGGTCTCGTTAATACTCTAATTGGAACAAAACCTGTATCTATACTTAATGAAAAATATTAACATCGCTTGAGAGGCCTATTCATATTGTATCATGGTGAATTTTTGTAGCCAGCATGATTTTATCAAACGATGCCGAGTCAGTAGGTATGTAATACACCGTTAGATGAAATTATTAAGATTATATTTGATTCATTATCAGGAATGCTACATAAACAGGTTTCAAATTACTTTTTTGATACAGCGTGCAGTAAGTTCGACTTACCATGCCTGTGGAGCGTACGGTAAGTGAATGTTACCGTCACAGCGGTCCTATAGAATTGTAATAACACGCTCTAGCGCACTGTCTATTTACTAGATTATACTGGTAATATTTACATGAATGATACAATTTACCACGATTCGGATGTATACCTGTAGCTACTACACACCGCGCTACAAATTGTATTATAACTTACTACTTTTATTGAGTCACGTACTATTAAATATACCTCATATTAAAATACATATGGGGTAGTCCATGCCGTTTCGACCAACCCATGACCCCGACCCCCTCGGATTTTGAAATAAATTTGTTATATGATTCGCCGGTCTTCAAAATGCAACGACAATTTTTTTCAGATTTTTATTATTTTTGGTTATTTTTTTTTAAATTTCCAAAGTCAACAAAAAAACGCCATGTTTTAAAAATCTGAAAAAATTCAATAAAATTCTACGAAATAAGATAATTTTCTCCATATTAATTTTATAGTGGTGTTCTCAGAGGGACACCCGGGGCAAATTGGAAAAAGGAATGGTTTCGGTCCGATTTTCGAAAATCCAATTTTCACCAGATTTCGACGTTTTGGGTTCGATTTTTGTTTCACCAGATCTCGACGTTTTGGGCTCCATTTTTGCTGTCCCAATAGGGTTTTTTTTACCAATTTCTGTTCACAAATTCAGATGAGAATTTTCGTATACGTCGGTATTCTGCCTGCTTACAGTGGTATACCAGCGGCTTATACAGGAGGGGCGGGCAAAATGGGCAACCTAAGAAATTAACGTTTCAATTAGAGGTTTGAACCAATGGATCTCTGAATTTTTACCGAAAAACGATAGTCTGACATCCGATGCCGAGTGTTGAATGCCCTTACCTGAAAGATCCGGAAATCGCAAGAAATCTGGGCACCCTGAAAAATTATCGAAATTTTTCAATTTTGAAAAAGCACGATAGATTTTCAGGTGTGCCATTTTGTTGGCCACTCCCTAAGTTGTCAAGATATATACTTGATTTGGTGCTTGAAGTTTGCTGGAGTAAGTAAATAATGAAACTTACAATGTTTTTCAAGTTTGAAAATTAAACTACGAAAAATGTTTAGGGGTGCCCATTTTGCCCGCCCCTCCCCTACATGAGACATTCGTAGATTCAATATTGCGACCTTGATTACATACTCGAGATAAATTAAATCAGACAATATGTACTTGACAGTAATATCTGATTTCAATACTTTTTTAAGATTGAAAAAAAGAATGCTTTCCATATACTTTTTTGAACGGGGAAAATGTTTTTCTTTAGATATAATGCTCACGTTAATGTACTTGGCGCAAAGTTCTTACATGTGAGGTATTGTTGGGGGGATTTGACTACTTTTTGTGCCGTTCTCTTCGGCATTTATTAGTTCTTGTAATGAATTAAATTATACATAAACATTAGGGTGGTCCTTATTTTAGGTGTTTTCGAAGTTTGATGTACCCGGAGGCTCAAATGGTTCGAAATAAATTAAAAAGAATATTCCCAAGGTTTCAAGTCTCTATCTCTATTTCAACCCGTGCCTTCCTGCGATGTAAGTTCATCCATCTAACTAACATGGGATTTTTGCCATTGAACAATCAATTTTTTATTTTGACTAAAGTAATCGTTTAAAAAATTCGAAACCCTGTAGCTTTCATCCTCATGATAGTAGCACTCCCCCAGAATTTTCATAGATTTTTAGAAAGAAATCAGGGAAAAAAAATTCAGCAAAAAAAAAAAAAATTATTTTTCATTAAGCTGCAACTCCAAAATTATAATAGCTAAAAATCTATAAAAATTCTAGAAGATAGCTACTATCATACGGATAAAGTCTGCAGGATTTAAAATTTTCTGAACAATTACTTTATCCAAAATAAAAAATTGATTGTTCGATGCCAAAAATTCCATGTTATTTAGATGGATAAACTTATATCGCAGCGAGGCACGGGTTAAAATTTAGATAGCGACCTGAAACGTTGGGAATATTTTTTTTAATTCATTTCGAACCATTCGAGCTCAGGGAGCATTAAATTCGAAAATACCTGAAATAAAGACCACCCTAATAAACATATGTATGTCCCCAATACATAAAGTGTTTGTATTACTCAAACTGTACTGTAACTATACTACATTACTGTAACTGTACTACCTGTGTTGTAATATTGTGTTTTTTAGTCTAAAATATGCAACGAATGAATAGCTTCAATAATCACAATCAACGTGCCATTGTGTATCCTTCATAACCTCAGTCTCGATATCCTATCCGCAACCCCACATTTTTCAGATAGCATCAAGGCTAATATTGACACTTTCTTATTTTGCAGTTTCTCCATATTTTTTATTAAGCGTAATAAAAATTAATTTGACAATGTTTTGAGCTCCTCGTATTATTTTTCTCATCTATCTCAGCTGTTATTAAACTATGTCAGTTGTTTTCTACACGTCCATACGCAGTAGGACTGTTTTTCTTTACACCATAAAAAATGTAATTATAGTCGAGAGAGACAACTCCTATTATATTTTTATCTATGTAATCTTCATTTCAGTGATAGACTCTCTATATTGTTTGTTACGCATGGATCTGTGGGCTAATATCTCGGTCGAAGACCAAAATTTATACTCGCGGCTGCAGGGCCGGCTTAAGGCATGGGCTAGCGGGGCTATAGCCCAGGGCGCTCGGCTCCAAGGGGGCGCCGGACGCTGAACTCAAGAATGCGTTGATTTTCGGGAGTCTTCGACGGTACTGTCACCTGAGATCAATTCACCACGAGAACTTCTCGAAATTATTCGAAGTAAGGGGCTCGTTGCAAGCTACCCAAACATATATACTCTGCTCAGAATAAGTGCTTTTTGTTTGGTAGTCTTAGGTCAATTAACAACGCCAAGTTTACGTTTCGGCCCATGAAGAGGGCCCTCTTCAGAAACGATACTTAATTTCTTAGTCCATGATTAAAATTGAAATTAACCTCACTGTTACATAGCAACCTGAAGGTAGAGAACGGATTAATGTTTATCAGGATCTTTGGGGACCTTGTTAACCCCGATTGCCATTTCTTAAGGTCTTCAAGAAGACCAAGACCAAGATCGGGGTTGACAAGGTCCCCAAAGATTCTGATAAACATTAATCCGTTCTCTACCTTCAGGTTGCTATGTAACAGTGAGGTTAATTTTAATTTTAATCATGGACTAAGAAATTAAGTATTGTTTCTGAAGAGGGCCCTCTTCATGGGCCGAAACGTAAACTTGGCGTTGTTAATTGACCTAAGACTACCAAACAAAAAGCACTTATATATCTATGGTGAGGTCAAAAAAGAGAAATTCATATAATTCTGCTCAGAATATTTCTGTGCATTTTACCGACAAATGCTAGTGGATCGAGCGATCCTTCGCAGTACTGAGGAGAGCGAAAATGTATTTGCGAAACTCGACTGGTGAAGAAAGGCTTTCTCACTTGAGTTCCTTTGCAATAAATTCAGACTTGCTGCAGAAAATGTCATTCGCAAAATTAATCAAGAACTTTGCGGCAATGAAGGCCAGAAAAGTCAGCTATTAATTATTTGCGATGCTCTATCATCCATGGACCGCGTTTCAAGGACAAAAATACGTAAAACATGCGTTTTTTTCCGCGATCGTTTGATTTAATTCCTCAACTTTCTCACCCATCGACTCTGCGTTGTTTTCAAATAAGGAGCCATCGTCGGGGGGGGGGGGGGGGCGCCGCCATGTAGAGGGTAGCCCATGGGCGCAATCAACCTTAAGACGGCCCCGAGCTTCATCCACTCGCCACCTTCCTTCGT
This sequence comes from Macrophya alboannulata, assembly GCA_949628255.1. NCBI lineage: Eukaryota > Metazoa > Arthropoda > Insecta > Hymenoptera > Tenthredinidae > Macrophya > Macrophya alboannulata. Next base: position 7,771,436 of record OX451210.1, on the reverse strand, counting down.
GGCGGCTTTTAAGTTGGGGATAACTGTAACTTCAGTTGCATATTTTGGGAGCGAAAGAATCAAATGAATGTATGTATGACACCTATAAAGTTGCACCCAATTCTTCTGTTTTCTTTTTTCCTATGGTTATACTATCAAAAAAAAGACAGAAGAATTTGGATGCAAGTTCATAGGTGTCAGAATCAACCTCGCCAAGTGTACACTTGACGAGATTGACTATGACCAATTAAAGGCCACGCAAATTTTAAACCAATGCGAATCTTTATGAGAATTAATATTCAAATTCGTATTTTTTCGAAATGTGCGTAGCCTTGAATCGGTGATAATCAATCTCGTCAAGTTATTACATACCTAGAGGAAACCGGGATAAGACGGATATCCTGCTAAAATTCCAACAATTCGCCATATTTGAAAAAATTTCACACAGGTCATTCTTCTCCTCATAGATGTAAGTTGCATTTAATGTGTGTGAATTTTTCGTTTTGAAGGTTGAAAGTTGTTGGAATTTTTGGGAGATGTCCATCTTACCTCGGTCTCCCTACTCACTCACGGTGCAAGATATTGATATTTCGTCGTGCTGGCATGATTTTTGCACTTGATGATATTTTTTACATTTACAAGATTCCCAAGAGATTGAGATCTCATCGTAAGAAAATGATATGTCGATAAATCGTTTTCGAATAAAGAAATAGAGACTCAGGACCAAAGTGTAATTGTAAAATGTACGTTGCCAATTTTGATATAAATTATTAATAAATTGGTTTGTGTTTCATATAAACAACTAGAATCATATGAAATGTAAGATTTGCATCATTCTATACTTATTCAATAAATTTGAGGCTAATTTCACCGCAGAAATATTTTCGTCCCATTTAATTTTCATTCAATCCTAACCAATTAAAAAGTGCACAAACACACCAACGATACTTTACATATATACATACATACACTTGACATATTGTGATGTTGTGATTGTGAATTTGCACCCACATTCTTCTGTCTTTTTCTTTTCATTATGGTTATATCAATATAAACGAAGATAGAAGAATGTGTGCGCAACGTTATAGTGGTCAGAATCCAACGCATCAATACATGCATTTTTTCGACGTGTCACGTTGGCAAGGCATCTGAATGTGTTGAAATATTATCAAAATCTTGTGAGGCTCTCGTAAGTATAGTATGTATGTATGTATGTATGTATGTACATACATACATGTACAATACTGTTTACAGCGCAACTCTGCGAGTATGAATGACACAATATCATGTCGTGTCGAGCAACCCTGTCAACGGTTAGCAAGTTTATGACACGCGTGTGTCTGCGGTTGCCTAGTATATGCGCTCTAACACTCGCCTACATTCATCGTGGTAGAACTAAAGGCGCGGCGATCGTGCCTGAGGGATGATAGACCCCGTGGTTTTCTACAGGATAAGAGATGGAATGATCATTATCGCGGTGAGTCGTATATCATCAAATTCCACTAGCAATAATTCGCACCGTTGACATCCTCCTTCCAATCAGTCTTCTCTGTAATCAGCTTTCATACTTCTCCATATTTCGATAACGTTAAATTGATAGCTCAGAACTGAGGAGCCACTCGCAAGGTGAGCTAAGTTCACGTGTAATTCACGAGAGAATGAGAAAGTGGAACATAGGAGAAAAAAAAACGAGAGAGGTAGGCGATTAGTTCCACAACTCGCCATCGCTCGTATATGCGCACTGTTCTACGGTATATCTGCATATTGGTATGTGTGTAATGTGGTTATGAAGAAGTAGAACTATCGTGTAAATCCTGGTGATCCCTGTATCCAGGCCTTTGACCGAAGCCCTTATGTGCGGACAGTGAACTGGAAGCTATACGATACAACTATGCTGAGCAACTAACGAAAAGTAACTGACGATGAGCCTCCTTATGAAAGAATAGCACTCTTCTATGCATAGTAGGGTGATCGTTGAAACGGTGATGCACGAATTTAAATACTTCCACCCCCTGATTGGATAAGAATTAAAAATTTGAGCCAAATTTGAACCCTCTATCTCAAAAGGGGGGACGCCTGTAGAGCCAAACGTTCTCTCATTTAAATAACATTGGACTTGTCCACTTTTCCGTTGATAGTTTCTTACAGCACCTGACAAATAGTTGAAAGATCACACATCTACACAAATCTTTCGTATATCGATATAAGTGCTTGAGAAAAAAACAGAAGACCCCCAAACTTCGGCCCAAAACCATAAATTGCTTATGAGGCTCGGTTTGTAGTAGCAATGAATTCCGATGAATATTATACCAAACAATCGACAATACTGAGACTCGAGTGATTGAAGTCATTGCAGTAATAGGTATTCTTTTTTTTTTTTATGCATTTTTCGATTTCGTGTTCAAGGTAGGTGACAATTCATGTGGTTTTGTGACGAAGTTTAAGGGTCTCCTGTTCTTTTCTCATGCACTTATATCGATATACAAAAGATTTGTGTGGATGTGCGATTTTTCAACCATTCATCACGTGCTGTGAAAAATTATGAACGGAAATATGGATAAATTCGCAGTTGTTCAAATGGGAAAATGTTTGTCTTTACAAGCCCTCCTTCTAATTGAAAAAGAGGGTTCAAGTTTGGCTGCAAATTCTTGTTTTTTTTTTCTTCCCTATCAAATCAACGGGTGAAATCATTCGAATTCGTAAATCGCCGTTTCAACGATCACCCTAGTACATAGAGTTTCTTTAATCAGAATAAAAATTCTTTTGTGAAAAGCATATTAGTAATCGAAAGATAAAAGGAATAGAACATAATCTGTGTACACGATTCGGGAAGTAAAATATTTTGTGTGACCATACCACAACAAGGAAATGATTCGGTACAATACGGACTTAATTAATAGAAAACACTCCACTCCAGAAGTTGAAAATTTTCAGTATATCTACTGCGCAGATAGAATACAAAACCACGAAACCAATCCATTACCGCACCCTACGGGACTGCTAACTATTCTCAGTCGATAACAGCTATACATGCAAGTAGGGAGGAGGAGGAGGGGTTAAGAAGAGCTGAAATAAATACAGCGTTAGAGTACCTGTAACTCCGACTCCATCAGGAAATGGGAAAGTATAAAATTGTGTACAAATCGTTTCAATTAAGTCCTTCAATTAACTAAAAATCAACAAATAAAAAACAATGGCATTCTGGCGTCCTCGCCACTTGGCGCTCAAGACAATCCATCCATTCGATTACGATTCTGTTAAGGGCAGTCATTGTTTGACCATACCCTGCATACTGGAACCCTTAACTGTGGGCTTGGCATTTAATAAATCAGGTGACGTCATGACTTGACCTTATCGCCACGTAAATGTCACGAGAGTCCACCTCCACTGGCTATGACGGATAAGGATGTCGCACGAAGCTTAGGGCAAAAGATAGAGGTACTGCGCGCTCCGGGGAGACCCTTTCGCTCTTCATCCCTTCTCCCTTCGGAACCGAAGTTCTAGTTTTGAGCGTTCCGCTGTGACCTCAACGCGCGACTTCGCCACGGAGTTTATAGTTAGCCAAGATACCAACCCTGCGGTTCGACTCATGGGCTCAGTTTTCACGATTGGTGAGCAATCTATGTATGTATGTATGTCCACTTGACATGTTAAATTCTGACTACTATAAAAGTTGCATACACATTCTTCTTTTTCTGATCCTATGCTTATGTCAAAGGCAAGTAGCCGACACTCACATTTTTCGGTCTTCGGCTGTGTTGATATAAGGATAGAAGAAGACAGAAGAATGTGGATGCAACTCCGTAATGGTTAGAATCCAACACATACGGTGTACGTATGCATACATACAGCTATAATGCGTCCTTTCTAATTTTATATGCAAGCAAATCGAGGCCACGTGAACGAGGCAGTAAGATAATCAACGTCACAGATTGAAAGTGAAAATTCGCATACTATACGTTGTATAATTATCGTGGCATTGATCATATCAATGTAGCGAAATCTGACTATCCCTTCGATAGCTCAGTTGGTAGAGCGGTGGACTGTAGTTGACTGATATTCTGAAGAAAGAGACATCCATAGGTCGCTGGTTCAAATCCGGCTCGAAGGAACATGGTATTTTTTTTTTTTTTTCTAATCTTCATGCATTGCGTGTTTTTTCTATATCCATGCTACATATAGAAGAATTCGAAAACATTGTAATAAAAAACTCTTTCGTACATAACGAGGAACTTTTTACTCACTAAACCTTCCATAGGACGTGTGTACCGTATACGCGTCTGTCCTTGTTATCTACGATATATCAAGCGTTACATACCTAGATATGAGACAAACCCGGTACGTTATAACCCGGTACGTTAAATATAGAAGCGGTAATTCGTTATATTTTATTCGAACGATCTGGCCGAGGTCCGCTAATGAAAGACCCTGTCACGTTTCGTGCACAGAGTAAGAATATCGAATCAACTTACCCCTCGTGGGCACGCTGCATAGGTACTACATTATTAACCGGCTGCAGGCTCCCCCACAATAATTGGCGAGGTCTTGATACTTATAACTACATACACTAGGCTACGTTGGAGGGACCTTTCTGAAATAGATATATTATAGCTGGCGCCACGCGTCACGCGTCACGCTGCAGTCACGCACGTGTCGCGCTACCGGGTGTCGTGAAAATAACCTACAGAGGATCCTGACTATATCTGCTTTTCTTTTCGGAAAAAAATATGATGTCGAACTGTGTATAAGTCGATAGCAAATATTTTGGCAAACAAATTGCGACGGACCTGCCAGCAAATTATGTCATTGCAATAATCGTCTTTTCATATCAAATACCAAATGCAAAAAAATTGGATTTCATCCGGCACTGGCACTTCGGATTCTGAATCTGAAACCCTAGACCTTGAGACGAGGCTCTATACTCATGCGTACAATATACATGAATTATGCATTATAGAGTGGCATAGATGCTTCGGTTTCTTCAAGATCTTTCAGCCTCGACGAGCTACGAGGAAATATGAATAAGTACAGTGTATCAAGTTAAGAGGAGAAAAAAATATGCAACATTTTTCTCCGTCTAATGAGCTGTCAATTTTTGTAAAAAATTGTAAACTAAAACTCTATCTTATTTGCCTTTTAAGTTGTCGGCGATTTAAGCCGCGTATTTGTAAAAAATACAAAATATTTCGCCATCTTGTTTCTTCTGTTACCGTTTTTCAACAAATCTGACAAACGATTGCATTAAAATCAATCACTATTTTATTACTCTATACTTAATTACTGCACCGCGCAATGATGGGATGCCGAAAATGTCTATATACTAGCAAAAAGCAAAAATAAAAAATTCTGGTCGACCGTGACAGGACTCGAACCTGCAATCTTCGGATCCGAAGTCCGACGCCTTATCCATTAGGCCACACGGTCTATTGTAAATGACTGTGGCAATTCTATATTTTACCGTAACTACATTGAACACGTAAGCCACGAATATCTACAATGTTACACGATATTAGTGCTCGGATTAATTTCGAGAGCTCATCTCCCAGCGGAAGAGGTCATAGAGGGTAGGAAGTACGTACCAAATAAACCAAGATTCATACCATTGGCCATTCCGAAATGATTATAAGACTATTACTTATGAGATTTCGTTTCATACGTTAGATTAAATCCACGATTGTATACAAGCGCGATTCGCTTAGCCTGAATACTTCAACGTTTTCGATAAGTTACAATTACTAGGCATATCAATCTCCTACGACCAATCATATTCAGATCAGTTCTCTCGTCATAGTCTACAGATCATATGATAACACATAAACTCTTACCTTCCCGGTTCTTGTCCGATACGCCAATCTACGTCCGCGGGTCACGCAATAACACGAAGTAATAAAGAATAATCAAAACTGAAAGAACATCCTATGATAGATATACTCCGATGATGAATAAAATTAGATAAACACTGGCAAAACCGGGTCAAACTGATAAGGCAGTTTCGACGTTGAAGCTTGCCGCAACCCCCCTGCAGATGGCGCCACCATTCCGAACAGTTTCACTCAATCGGGGAGAAGCAGGATAACACAGGTAAGGAAGAGAATGAAACAATTTGAAAATGTTTCGCCTGTTTTTTTTTTGCTGTTCTCATGGTTGTAGGTAGATGCAGTCAAAGTATCCACTGCTGCTTACGTCTTAGGTTTTCGGCACGACCGTTCCTCGTTCGTATAACGGAGTGTCTTATTTGTTAGTCATCGCGAAGAACGTCCGGTTGAAAGAAAAGTCTCAAATCAACTCTGACATGTTCTATGACGCAACAATATGCTGTCAAGCGTTCAAAATGCAAGTATGAATCTGGGTCTCCTATATTCACTATCCCAAACGAACCGAGTATGGCCGATTTGGCTCAATTTTTTGCTCAAAATCGCGTACGAAAAGCCACGCAAATCGGCGCATACGGCACTGCAGCCAACTGCACTCAGTCAGCTATATTATGACTGAAAATTTCACCGATAACCGAAAAACCAACTTTTCAAAAAAGTATCCGACGTATTTACAATAGAGGGACTTTTTCCAATATTTTTCACAAAAGCTTAGGTATACCTCGCAGAGTTTTTGCAGTACATTAAGAAATGTATCAGTAGTAATACGCTACTACTGCCTGGAGTAATACATTATACGTGATATACCCACCTGTATGACAGCCAATAATGTACTGTTCGTCGTTCGCTATTACCCGTATAATCAGTGTTTCTAAGGATCGAACTTTAAACTGAAAAAAAAGACAGATCACAACGAATGTGAATGGCGAGTTCGAGATAACAGCAAGTGATTTATACGATCTAACCAATTTTTGACATCATAAGTCGTAGGTACAACGTTCTCAGGATTTAGATCAGATTATGATTTCGATCAGTGCAAATACAGCCAGTATATCTATCACAATTCGAATTGCATAATTATAAACGCCTCATACAAAAAAAAGTGATAATAGCGTTACAAATAATAATAGATATCGTTAGCTAAATACAAAAGTCATGTAACTACCAACATTTTCACGTTTTGAAAATTTGAGTGATAATCAAATAATTATTTTCTGGAGATACGTCATGCTTTTTCCGACCTTTTTTACTTTTTGGTAGTTACATGACTTTTCTATATAGCTATCGATATATTTGCAAACCATTTGCATCTTTTTCAAAGAATACTCTGTGTACTAAAATTCAGGTCAATGAATGACCATTTGAAATTATTAGCATCCGGAATATAGGTTTTTATACAAATTTTGTTCTGTCCAGCAACCTTGCCGAATTATCCCGAAAACGACCCGATGAAAAGATCTGAAATTTTCCAAGACTTTACATTTGAATAATGTGTATGAAATATTGCGAAATCTCGTTTAATTTGAACGGTAATTGTTCCTACGACAAAAGAAATTCGACTTTCCGTTTTTCAATACGGACTCATATTCTGATCATACTTGACAATAATTCCGATAATTACACGGGTTTGTGGAGTGATGAAAAGTAGGTACCGTGAAAAACCGTCTTTTCCGAGTGGTTTTCAATAAGACACAAAAGAGTGAAGAAATTCCACAGTCTCTTAGATTCCAAATTTTCGAGCAGCAAAGCATTAAAAAAAGGTATTTGAAACCTTGTGATCTATATTCCTGACCATGGGCCTAGATAATCATCAGACGGCACGAGCAAATGTCAGTTCAACTGGTCATTTCACTTGTATTTTAGTAGTCAGGTTGGTGTTTCAGGACAAACACATCTGTTTGTAAGGCACTACCGTCAGTTTCCTTGTCATTAGTATTAGCAACTGTCAAACGCTAGCTAGGTATCAAAATTTGAGGGAGTACTACTAACCTGTCATTGAATTATGTAACAAGTGTGATTTATAAAATTAAATATTAAAATTAAATTAAAAGTCCTAACTAATGGGGTATTTTTTCAAAGATTCATAGCGCTGCTAGGCGGTGATATGGTCACCGACAAAGCTCGAATTGTCGCTGACCGACATTCCAGATTCCTGAATAATCTGTGAACGAAGATGTTAAACTGACCTGAACTCCCGCATTCAATGATCTACAAATATGCAGGATGGCATAGTGGATAGTCAAACTCATTTCAATCGAGAAAAAGTTCCTTTGTACAGATTAATTACCGACAATTTTAAATTTTCGTAACACATTCTTATTCATGGCTAAAACGCAGTGATATTTCTTTATTTCGCGGTGCATTTAGAATGGCACTATCTTTCACTTCATCTCATCAGAGCTGCATATACATATCAATAACGAATAAATTATGTCAGCGTCTCAATTAGTATTGCACTGTTTGTACACAATGCAATGTCTCATAGTGCACAAGAATTATATTATTATCAATTCCAATCAATATCAAAGGATATAGGGCCAAATTGAATTGAAGAACAAAGATCAATTTAATACCTCCGTTAGTAACTCGATATCCTGCAATCGGGGTAATTTCGCTCATGTGATCGAAACTTTCAATTTCCATCAAACAAAACTGGATCAAAAAATGATTGTGAAATTTTCGACCAAATTTTTTTTCCCGCAAGTTCCTACAATAACAGGTTTTATTTGTACGAAACTTTTTCTTCTGAGACTTCCTGTTCACGATGGACAAAAATTTGAATCGTTCGAGATTAAACTTTTTTTTTTTTCAATTGTATCCTTTCAAAATTGGGATTTGAGAGCTGGAACTCACAGAAGTGTCCTCTTTTGTGCATTACTTCGACGTAATTTTTTTCGAAAAAAATTAAACGACTGAATGTCAGAGGCTTATTGACTTGAGTTGGAATGCCCCATATGAATACCAGAACAGTATTGATCCTCGTTGGCGACACGCTACCTTCAATTAAGGCCAAACTCGGCTGGCGAATATTGAACAGGATTGTAAGCACGTGCATCGAAGCGCGGGTACGAAATTTTATTGCCAAATGAAAACGAAAGTTCGATCGAATAATTATTATTCGGGGGCTTGTTCCGGGGCGATTAAAATTGCACGCTACACGAAGCCGTTAATCGAGAGTCTTGGCAAGGGTGGAGGCAGGAGGCGGGAATTGAAATTTTCCTAAACAAATTTTTCAGCACTATTATCCACGCGTAGCAGTAATTTGAGCTGCGTAGCACTTCGTGACTCTCGCGTGAACTGCCTCTCTGTAAGTTCAAGCGTGGGGCCTCTCTGGGTGAGATACGAAAAGGCGGGATTTTTGTGGTTCTTCGTGTCTCGAGCTCTCGAGCACCGGCAAGACTCTTTTGCGTAGCAGATTTGACCCATGCCCACTTACCCTTCTTTTGCCAAGTTTACTTTCCACCAGCCTCTTTCTTCTATACCAACGCACGTTAAAAGGCTTCCACCACTTCTAAATGCGTGAGTATGCAATTTGACCTAGCATTACTGTCTTTTCCGTTGCATACAGATGCTACACAACTTAAATGCTCTAAAGGGCCAAACATACACAAGCAAGTAGTTTGCCCCGCAGGGGCCTAACTAAATTCTCTGGAACCTTCTAAAAATATTATCAGATCAGTAAACTTACCGCTGTGTTTATTATCAACTGAACTACTGTAAAATGTACATTGCAGTATCTATATCGGCTCTGCAACTACAATCCAAACTTCAGTCGAGTCGTACACTTTCCTCACTTAGACTGAATGAAATAGCTTAGTGGGAGAATCGCAGAAGTCCCATCCAGAGAACGTCTTCAAGGGCAGGCATGTCTGAATAAATTCTTGGTATTTCCCTCAAAAATTCCAACCTACAAATGAGCGAAATTTGGCACGTCAACATAGAACGCACGGAGATCCACGCTAAGGTATTTTCCAAAATTCCATCTTCGTGTTTCAAGGATCGAGCCTTCGAGATCAAAGATTGGTTTGGGTGAGCCCGATGAAGTTTCTTTTTTCTCAACTCACTCTTCGCTCAAATCAGATTGAAGGGCGTTGCGGAACAAACTATACTAAACAAGCCTTGTGAGTCAAATAAGTTCAGGGATATACCTTCTCACTTACATTTTTCTAGGCTCGTCAATTTTGTTATTTCTTATAGATCTCGAATCGGCTGTAACAATTTAACGATTAGGGATAAGGGGTTGCGAAAACATTGCAGAGACATAAAGAAGTTTGGCTGAAATTCTTTTATGCATAATTAATTGAATCGATTTTATGATTGGAATAATTTTTTTAGTTTCCTCTCTAGAATTTGATGTTTTTTTTTCAGATTCTGTGCGTGAACTAAGGGAAGATGTATGTGTTATAGCTTCGAAATTTCATAGCATAAGTTACAATAATCACACCGATTTCAGACTTTGTGAATTGATTTATGACATATTACAGATTATAGAAGAAAATAATCCAAGCTCGATGAGTTTGCATAAGTTCCGATCCAGGGTCAATGAAAAATACAGTTTTTTTTTTTTCTCCTTCGGTTTGACTAATGAGTAAAGTCAAAATTAATATGGACCAAAATTAATATGGTTCGTTTGTTCAAAGTACAAATAGAGAGACTATACAGTATGAAGTTGAGAAATTCAAGTCACTACCGACTGAACTCTGTTCATTCGTTATTTTTTGCACGACCTCGGAATTCAATAAATCAGAGTTTCCATTGTAATGTAAACTGCGGGATTCCTCATTAGTTCCAGAGCACGATTCCGACGATTCATCATAACTTTTCAACGACATAAAGTATAATAAAATACATGATTCAATACTACAATAATTAGTCTCAACTGATAAATTTCTTACTATAAAGTTGAAAATTACTCAGATAGTAATGAATATTTTCTCCTGCACTTACTTTCGAAAAATCGATAAGCCGGGTTTAGCGTTCAATAGGCTCATTTATTTTGATGAATCGCCGTATATTGAAAAGTAATTTCAAGTTGACTATTGATAAAAATATATTTTCTCGAATTACTTTCTGGTAGGCACGTGTACCATGTTACATACCATTTGCCGACAAAGGGAATGTTCACTGGAAATCTCCACAATTGGCATATGTATCGGTGGCCAATAGCTGAACAGTCGGTACTGGCGTGACGACTCTTCGTTTTGGCGGTGCGTGACATTCTGAATTTGCTGGACGTTAATGTGGCGGCCATCTACAGTCTATCTATTCGGTTTGGGTAGTCGGCTAAGGTTAGAACTATCTGAAATCGACGGTTTCAAATCCCGTGCAAAAAACATCACGCCGACCTATACCGACACTCGCGATATCCAGTCACCATTTTGAACGGACGGATGTTTTGAGTTCTGAATTTATTTGCGATTTGACGGCAGCGCGTAAAGTGATCAGACCGAATAGACAAGGTGTTGTAGCATCATTTTCTTATTCATGATTCGTGTAAATAAGTGTAATTTAGTGCAGTTTGATGCAAAAATGTACTAATGCCGAAAAATCTTTATCTCTAAGTTACTTTAACATTTAACGCAATAGCAAAAATAACTACAATTTTCTTGATGGAACAAGCAAGGTACTTTCTCTTTTTAACCCAATGTCAACCTAAGCCTTGGGCTTGCACTAGGGCTTGCATGAAAATTTATTGCTCCAGGCATCCGGTTGAGCACGACGTAAGGAAAGTTGCGTTGATTCAGTATCTTCCCAAATTAATAAAGACTGAATCCATGCAAGCCAGCGGACGTGATGTTCCAGAATCGGTCGGCGTTGTTGTTCCCCATACAAAATGAGCGGACACGTATTTTTTTGTTCACGCCGAAAAAAATTATCCAAGCCCGATATTAATTTTTCAAGATTCAAAGACAAAAAACGTTTTTCACCAATTTGAGGAACCATATATTCTAAAAATAGCCGTCAAATCCGTAATTCTCGAGCTTTTTTTGACGATTCTTATTGTTTCATGTAATCCGGAATTTCATACTCGAGCTTTTTCGACGATTCTTGTTTCGTGTGATCCGGAGTTTCATACTCTGTCGAGGGAAACAAAAAAATTCCAAAAATGTTGGAAATTGCCGAACATATCGACGTTTTTTGCAAAATATAAAAAATCATTTTTCTCAAAAACCCCATTTTTTTTTCTCAAAATTTAATGTTTCTTCGGGGTGATTGGACTACTTACCCTATCAATGGCAACTGGTAGTCCATATCACCCCGAAAACGTATTAAATTTTGAGAAAAAAAATGCGGTTTTTAAGAAAAGTGAGTTTTTATATTTTCCAAAAAACGTCGATATGTTCGGCAATTTTCGAAATTTTTAAGATTTTTTTTGTTTTCCTCGACAGAGTATGAAACTCCGGATCACACGAAACAAGAATCGTCGAAAAAGCTCGAGAATTACTGATTTGGCGGCTATTTTTCGAATATTTGGTTCCTCAAATTGGCGAAAAACGTTTTTTGTCTTTAAATTTTTTAAAATTGATATTGGGCTTGGATAATTTTTTTGGGGTGAAAAAACAAAATACGTGTACGCTCTTTTTGTATGGAGAACAACATATATCAACGCCGACCGATTTTGGAACATCACGTCCGCTGGCCTGCATGATTTCATTTGGATTCAGTCTAAACAACTTTACAAGGGTCGGACTCTGAACGCAAGCAATGTAATAAACCTGCACATGGCCCACATTCGGCAGGGACACTCTTGCATTCCCTCCCAGTGGCCGAAAGAAGGGAGGTTTTTAAACATAGAGCATCCCAACGGATTGCCCTTAACATGAAAAAATATTCGTCAGAAGTAATCGAGACTCGACACAAAGAAGATGATTCGGCTGATCGCTCTCTGGTAGCCTTAAACTCCTAACTGCACCGTTCTGTCACTACGCAGCCTAAAATTTGTCACATTCGTAAACTCTAATCCATCATTTTTTCTATATTCCACTTAAATAAATCAGTTTTGAGGTAAATTCGAATTCAGTACTTCAACACAGCGTCTCATGTTTTTATTGACCCCGTGATTGCAGCATAATCCCGCGAAATTTTTTACGTGAATCAACAACTGCTATTCTCCAACCCTATCTAATAGATCATCAACTTTGGTAATGTATAATTATCCGCTACCTAACTATGTTTAGTTACTTTACAAATTAGGCCCAGCTGCGTCTAGTTTCAATGTCGAGGGTTCTAAATGCTCGGAGAAATTGGGGTCAGGGTAAAACCGTGCTGGAGCTTGCAAAAGTTGCAATGGCTGGTCTCTAGGCCGGGCGATGTTCAACGGGATTGTGAAACTCGAGTCAAAGGAGATTAAGCGGTTATCTTTATCTGCAGTAGGAACCCTTTGGGGTTGCCGAGGGTTGAGCGTCGGCGCTGACGCGTGAAGCCCGGACAACCTACAGACTCGGTCAACAACCCGACTGACCGCAGGCTTTGTTTAATCTGACATCTCTTTCCGTTTTCCGTTTATCAGATATCGAGCATGATGTGTATGTAGATAATTCAGTCGTGCAGTTTTACTTGCCGCTGTAAGCGCGCAGTGAAGCGCAGAGGCCAAGACCGTATCATTCTCACATCCACAGGAAACATGTGCGAGAATAGAAGTAGAGGATCATATACACTTGTTTATTCATTCAACATATTTTATGAACCAGGCGGAGCACGTGGGATAGACTGGTAATGTATACCTACATGACAGTTATGAATAGCTACACAAAATTCTCACGTTTCGAAAATCAAAAAATAATGAAATTATAACAACAAAAATTGCCTAATTTGCAAAATTAAATATGAAATTGGATCATATTTTTTACAAAATTTGAAAAAAAATAACCGATTTCTGAGATAAAATTTTCGTTTGGTAGAGATGTAGTCATAAATAGCTAATATGAGACATCGAAATTCCTAACATATGGTGATTTATACGAAATTAAAACAATTTGTGTAGGGTATAGACTAGCGTAAAACGGTGAGGATGCAATATCTGCACTTGAGTGATCCCACCCGCCTGGTTTGTTCATATAGTATAGTATTTAATCAAAAACTAATAGTATGCAATGATTTTTCAAAACCCAAAGTTAGTGTTATTGGTGATTATACCAATTCAAGGTTTGTGTCGTGTTTTACTAAATTGTTCTATATCCTTTTACAATCTGGTGAGTGCTGTTAGAGAAGTGATCTTTAGTAGAACATACATACGTTTTCAATAGTATAATATCCAAACTATTAATTCATTGCTGTTCAAAATCATTTTGGCTGCCATAGCGTGTAGGAAAATCTATCGCTCAAAAAATTGTGCTGTAGTAAGGTAAAACGGGGCGTCAAGTGATTGGTTGGAATGGGAAGTTCCGCATTTTATCCGACCACTTCTGGATATTCTACAAACTAATGCGATGCATGATTTTAATGAGCTGTGTGTCACGCACTGCAGATACCTACTAATTACAAAAGGTAAACAAATCGTTCGTGTCATTCCCTAAACTAGCTGAATCGAAACCATCAAACCGGATGGCCTAGACCGGAAAACTACAGTCCGACCAGTTTCCAAATAGACCTGTAGAAATGGGGTGAAATTTGAAAAACAATTAAACTGTACCATCTTCACAACGGAGGTCTATCGCAACTAACCATAATGAACCTGAGAGGAAGAAAGAAAATGAATAAAGTAAGAATAGGCTGCATAGAATGAGATAACGTTAACGACTTTAATTCGGGAAGAGAAGAATGTATGGAGAATTGACTAAACTGATTCTACCCCACTATATTTATGATTCCAGCACTTTTTTAGTTTTGCGGACCCCGTTTTGTTTATAAAAGTGTTATTGGTTGTATGTACAGCAAACCATAGCTCAAAAAACTACTATAATAGTCGCTTTCATGTAGCAACTTCAAGTTTTCACTTTGAATCACTTTCCGTACGGATCCCTGTTCTACGTAGCGTGGAAATTTGCGGATGTGGAGTCGCATCGATACATTTGAATCCGTCGCTGATGATTGATCAAAGCTTCTGCACATTTCTTTACCTGTGTGAAGTTGGCCCCCCCACCTTGGATTTTTAAACTTTTTTATTCTGGAATCGTTTGGTGGTCGTTTGGTGGTGTTTGGTAGTCCATTTTTGAGGTTAGGTGGTGATTAGTTTTTTCGAAATTCGATAAATAAAACTTTAGCGTGAAATTAGCCCCCCCACTTTGACTTATCGCAATTTTTTTTTTGGGAATCGTTTGGTGGTCGTTTGGTGGTGTTTGGTAGTCTAATCTTGAGGTTTGGTGGTGCATAGTTTTTTCAAAATCCGAGAAACAAAATTTTCAGCGTGAAATTAGCCCCCCCACTTCAACTTCTCGAAATTTTTTTGGGGGGAATCGTTCGGTGGTCCTTTGGTGGTGATTGGTAGTCCAATTCCAAGGTTTGGTGGTGCATAGTTTTCCTTTTAGGGGTTATGAGCACTGCGTGAGGGATAAGTAGAATCTTCAGTCGAATCAATTAATAACTTTTACTCTGCAATCTTAGGAATTGTTTGACGGTCTGACAACTAATCGGGTAATACAATAGTGCGCACGAAGCTTGACTTCAATTTGCAACCCTAACCCTAACTCTAACCCTAACCCCTTTTTTTAAAGGACCCCGCACTCACCTTATGGAAACTGGTTCTCAATCAAATTCTTCACAAGTTTGGATTCTAGTCATACATAGATACATAGATACACACATGCATAAATACATACCAAGAACTGACATACACGCAGCATACAGACTTACGGTGGTTTTATGCTACTGCAGAACGCACGAAAACCCCATCTTTGAAGGGCTATATTTTCAAAACATGAGTTTTTAGGACTTAGCACCCATTGCGACTTTTGATCCAGTTGAGAACTAGTTCCCATAAAGAAAGTGCCCGGTCTTTCAAATTCAAATAAATATAGATTATCACTTTATCTCCTTGAGGGGGAAGGCCACTGTGACGGCCGAAAAAATAACCGATTTTTAGGAATTTTTTTCACAGGGATAACTCATTAATGAGGGGATCGGATTGTGGTTATTTTATTAAGTGTATATGGGGCTGTCCACGTCAATTCACCCAGCCTCCAGACCGCACCATCTCCGATTTGCCCCGTAATTTTTTATATCGTTGTCCTTGGTCTAAAACATTTTTCTGAATTTTTAAAAATTTTTCAGACCAAGCCTTTCTGAGTTAAAATTTTTTTTAACTAAAAAAGAAGGACCATTTTTAAAAATCTGGAAAAATTCACAAAAATTGTGTAAATGACGTAGAACAATTCCCCGCTAGTGAGAATGTGGAACACATTTTTCTTATATTTTTTTTTACTCAATCAAAAATTGTTTTTTTCAAGAAAACTCAAAAAAAAAATCCGCTGTGGACAGAGACGTGGTTTGGGAGCCATAAAACAATGTGGAACAGAATCTTTAGATAGATTTTCATAATTTCATTTTGTTGATTGCTTACGAACATTTTTTTTTTTTAATGAGGTGTGTGTTTTGTACTTTTCTGCACTCGAGTATTCTTTGGTAGAAATGACTCCATTGCATTGGGGGATTATGTTCCACATTATTTTATGTCTCCCAAACCACGTCTCTGTCTGCACTGGAATTTTTTTTGTTCTCTTGAAAAAAAAAATTTCTTGATTTAGTACAAAAAAATATAAGAAAAATGTGTTCCACATTCTCACTAGCGGGAAACTGTTCTACGTCATGACAATTTTTGGGAATTTTTTCAAATTTTTAAGAATGGTCCTTCTTTTTTGGTTAAAAAAAATTATGACTCAGAAAGGCCTGGTCTGAAAAATTTGAAAAAATTCAGGAAAATGTTTTAGAGCAAGGACAACAACATACAAAATCACTGGGCAAATCGGAGATTGTGCGATCTGGAGGCTAGGTGAATT
This sequence comes from Macrophya alboannulata, assembly GCA_949628255.1. Taxonomy (NCBI): domain Eukaryota; kingdom Metazoa; phylum Arthropoda; class Insecta; order Hymenoptera; family Tenthredinidae; genus Macrophya; species Macrophya alboannulata. The sequence goes on along the minus strand of OX451210.1, from coordinate 7,754,650 downwards.
GACGTGGACAGCCCCATATGTATATATTAAACATATCTTGTTGAAATTTGTATTAAAAAATTCAAAAAATCAACAAAGATATGGGCCTTGACTTGACGACTAGAAAAAAAAAATTTCCCCTCCATTGTGGCATTATGATATCTCGGTGAAGGGTTATCTGAAAATAAAAAACACAATTTTATCAATATCTATACCTATGTAGTATGTATATCGTTATGCGTAGCCGTTTTTTTTATTCAATCGGTCACCATCTTGTAAATAATGGAAAAAAACGGCATTTTCAGATAACCCTTCACCGAGATATCAATGACACAATGGAGAGGAATTTTTTTTTCTAGTCGTTAAGTCACCACCAAAGGACCACCAAACGATTCCCCCCTAAAAAAATTCGAAAATTCGAAGTGGGGGGGCTAATTTCACGCTGAAAATTTTGTTTCTCGGATTTCGAAAAAATTATGCACCACCAAACCTCGAGATTAGACTACCAAACACCACGATACGACCACCAAACGATTCCCGAAAAAAAAATTGCGATAAGTCAAAGTGGAGGGGCTAATTTCACGCTAAAATTTTATTTATCGAATTCCGAAAAAACTAATCACCACCAAACCTCAAAAATGGACTACCAAACACCACCAAACGACCACCAAACGATTCCAGAATAAAAAAGTTTAAAAATCCAAGGTGGGGGGGCCAACTTCACATAGGTCATTTCTTTACCAACATCGCAGTAATATTATTGAGTTTTGGGTGACGAAATAAATTGTAGAACTTCGATTCAATACAGAACACATACCTATACAGAACGATTGTTGGGATTTACCATGCTCCACTTAGTAGTCAGGCAATTCATTTTTTTTTCGAAACTGACAACATTGTTGGATAACTATATCTACTGATATCTAGACTTGACGAGTTTGATCCTGACACATCTGAGGGTGCGTTCCGATATTAGCTGGCAGTACTGTCAGCAAGTCTCTGTTTGCGTCGCACTGCAGGGTTGTTCCCTAGCCTCGTCTCGCTCCCTCCAGATTTCCAGCTCTGGCAGCGAATATCGGAACGCACCCTGAGTTGCACGCACATTCTTTTGTTTTCTTCGCTTCCGTGGTTATGATTAACGAAAAGAAAAACAGTACAGTCGAATTTGGGTGCAACTTCATAGGTGTCAGAATCAAACACAGACGACGGAGCGGTGGCTGTAAGATCATGAGGTTATAAATAACTGTCACAGTCAAATTTACTTATCCCGTCGGAATAAACTTAATAATCCTACGGGAATCGATATTAATTACTGAATGAATTAGAAGAAATCATTGAATTGATCGGAGATGTTAATTATTTCTGTTTATCTTCTACATTTTTAGGTTAGAACTCTGACAGTTAGTTCTAAAGTCGTGATCTGACCATGGGGATCTGACATCTATCGTAACGTCGTTTGTACATTTCAGTAGATATGGTTGTCCGACTATGTTGCCAATTTCGAAAAAAAATGAATTGCCTGACTACTGGGGGGAGCAGTTTCCCGACAATCGCTCTATATAGCTCATGTTTATTATAATTTTCTGAGTGTACATTAGGGTGGCAATATTTTTCTGTCTTTTTTTTTTTCAAGCTCACATGGAAATCTGTTAGTTTGATCCATTTTAGGAGCCCTCTCAAAATTTGAGCTAAATTAAAAATTTTGTAGAGGTCGCTCAAGAATTTTGAAAATGTCGAAATTCAACGAAATCGATTTTTTTTCTTCAAATTCTTCACTTGCTCACTAACTCAATCTTTCCTAGGTAGATTGTAGAGGAACATACTGAAATTTCAAGTAAAAATATTAATACTTGAAGCTCGTTCAAGAATTAAACAAAAAAAAATTCAACAAATTTCAATGGTCTTGAGCGACCTCTAAATCTCAATATTAAGACTTGATCTTTTCACAATACTAATTTTTAGTATAATGATTGAATTTTGATAGTGAGCATCATTGAAATCAAAACCATATGATAAAAGACATATATAAATACTCACAAATTATATTTTTCCTAATTTTTTTTTTTTTTCGTATATTCTTCACTTGCCTACTAATTCAATCTTTTCTAGGTGAATTTTAGAGGAACATACTGAAATTTTTAGTCAAAATATCAATATCCAAAGGTCACTCAAGAATTAAATGAAAAAAGTTCACATAAACCTTCAATGGTCTTGGGCGATCTATAAGTATTGATATTTCGACTAAAAATTTCGGTATGATCCTCTACAATCCACCTAGAAGAGATTTAATTAGTGAGCAAGTGAAGAATAAAGAAAAAAAAATTGAGAATGTAATTTGTAAGTATTTCTTTCTTTTATCATATGTTTTCGATTTCAACGATGCTCACTATCAAAATTTAATCATCATACTACAAATCAGTAATTGTGAAAAGATCAAGTCTTAATATCGAGATTTAGAGGTCGCTCAAGACCATTGAAATTTGTTGGAATTTTTTTTGTTTAATTCTTGAACGAGCTTTAAATATTAATATTTCTACTTGAAATTTCAGTATGTTCCTCTACAATCTACCTAGGAAAGATTGAGCTAGTGAGCAAGTGAAGAATTTGAAAAAAAAAAAATCGATCTCGTTACATTTCGATATTTTCAAAATTCTTGAGCGACCTCTACAAAATTTTTAATTTAGCTAAAATTTGGAGAGGGCTCTTAAAATGGATCAAACTAACAAATTTTCGTGTGAGCTTGAAAAAAAAAAGACGGAAAAATATTGCCACCCTAGTGTACATGTATACCGAACGAAAACGAGTGTCCTGCTCGGACGCTACATCACACTTATAGCTGATTTTTAATCATTCAACCGGGTTATCAGCGGTTGCTCGTATAGCGAATCAAAATTTGTCTACGATAGACTGTGACCAACTGCATGTGCACGGTAGCACTGACCAGCCAGCGACCGATCATGTTTAAAAATCACCTTATAACATACAATAATCTAACATGTGAATCGATAATATCTTGTTCTAGAGACTTTGTAATGAGCCGCTAAATATGAATTTACTCCAACACTTCCTCTCGCCGTTTACACAATTCTTTTCATTCTATTCGGATTTTTGTTTTACACTTCATTTATTTAACGATATCAAATTCAAAGATTGTTTTTTTTTTTTTTTTTTTTTTATTCATTCCACATTTTTCCCAGAAACTTTGGAATTTGTCCTTTGGTAAGGGTTTTGTTAATGGGTCAGATAATCGGTTGTTGATTGACAAATACTGTACGTTGATTTTTCCCTCTTTTTGTTGATCGCTCGTATAGTCAATTTGAGTCTCTATGTGTCTTGTATGTATGTACATACCTTTCATGAATTCAGGGTTTTCAGCAATTCCAATGGCACGTTTATAATTGTCACACATCACATTGGTTGGATTAATTTATTCGCATCAGAGTTCAGAGAATAGTCTTCTCGACCACACGACTTGTTTTATTACAGGAGTAGAGTGCAATGAACTCGGCTTCCGTAGTGGACGTTGCTTCTGTGTGACGGCTTGTCGTTTCGAATTCCACGTTACTGAGCCTCCGTTGAGTACATATAACCAGCTGGACGTGCTTCTTCTTGTGTCTAGGTCACCAGCCCAGTCTGCGTCGCTGTACGCATTTATCATAGGATCCTGATTTGAATGTTATTCCATGATTTGATGTACCCTTTAAAGACTTGAATACCTTGGTGACTCCATGCTAGTGCTTATACTGAGGGTTTTGAAGAAATCTGCTTAGCACTCCAACAATATAGGCTATATCAGGTCTTGTTGCTATCATTAAGTAGATTGAAGACCCTATTGCCTGGCGATATGGATATTTTTCTGAACCGTCTTTAATACTTCCTCCCTTGACAAACTTCATATGTCATAATGTTGGCGAACACTCACTATAACCGAACTCTTCTAGTATTTGTATTGTATACATGCACTTTGGTATATTTTAATTGTTCCTTTAATCCTTTTTCTTCATTTTTCTCCATTTGTAGTCCCACAAAAAATTCTGCGATTGCATATGCAATTTTGAATTCACTATGTAAGTTACTTAAAAGTTGTTTAATGTCTATCGCATCATTTCCGCACAAAAGTGCATCGTCTGAATCTAAAGTTAAGTATAATCTCTCACCATTGCTGGACAGTTTTTTGAAAATTACAGGGGCCAGCTTGCATTGTTCAGTCCATCGCTTAGGTAAAGCCAGCAATACATTTGTTCCACTGTCTAGGGGCTTGTTTTAACCCGTACAAACTTTGTTTCAATAAACACACACGATTGTCTCCGGCAAAAACATAGAGTTGCTCCATATATGAAGGATTCTTTGTCAAGTGAGCCATCTATTTTTATTGATCGTAAATTCATAACAATTTTCATTTCGACGATTAGCCGGTATTCGAGAACTTTTTGGGAATTTTTTCAGATTTTTAGCACTGCTGGAGGTAGCCCAGGTATGACAGATGTGTGCGATTTTTCATTTTCTATATTTATTTATTCCGCATGAGAAAGAAAGAAATAATTAAAAATACACGAAAAATCTGTTTTTTCCTCAGCTTTCCGATGGAAATATTTTGACATTTTTTTAACTGAGAAAAAGTGCTCACGAATCAAATAAACGTCCAATAACCGAGTAAAAGGGTGTTTTTAAATCTTTGGGCCGTTTTAATTTTGATGAAAAGTTTCACAAATCATCCATCCGAATCCCCAAGTTTTCTGTGAAATTTGCGTTTTGGGCCGGCCATTTGTTCCTAATAAAATGAATTGAAAAAGCACTATAAAGACGGTTTTTAGTGATATTTATATGACTTATAATTTGCGTTATGCGCCGGCCATTTGTTCCTAGAAAAATAAATTGTAAGAGCACTATAAATAGTCATATAAATATGACTAAAAACCGTCTGTGTAGTGCTTTTCCATAACGCAAGTTTCACAGAAAACTTGGGGAATCGGATGGATGATTTGTGAATTTTTTCATCAAAATTAAAACGACCCGAAGATCTAAAAACACCCTTTTGCTCGTTTTTTCGACGTTTTTTTGTTTTTTGAGCACTGTTTCTCAATTGAAAAAATTTGAAAATATTTCCACCAGAAATCTGAGGAAAAAAACAAGTTTTTCGTGTATTTTTAATCATTTTCTCTTTCCCATGCGGAATAAATACATATGGGGTATTCCATGCCAATTCGACCAACCCATGACCCCGACCCCTTCAGATTTCAAAATCAATTTTTCATATGATTCTCTGGTCTTCAAAATGCAACGTCAATTTTTTTCAGATTTTTATTATTCCTGGTTATTTTTTTAGGAATTTTCAAAGCTAAAAAAAAAACGCCACGTTTTAAAAATCTGAAAAAAATCAACAAAATTCTACGAAATAAGACCATTTTTTCCATATTAATTTTATAGTGGTGTTCTCAAGGAGACACCCGGGGCAGCACTAAACCAAGGGAAAAAGTCCAAGTCGGATACTGTCTTTTTTTTCAGACGTCAATTTTTGTGCCCAAAATAGTACCGCATAGTTGAAAATGAAATCCTTTTTTTAACGTTCATTCAGAAAAAGACAACAAAAAAAAAGTGAACAAAAAAGAAAAACAATAAAAAAAAAAAAATTAATTTTCTTTTCAGCTATGCGGTATTATTTTAGGCACAAAAATTGACGTCTGAAAAAAAGGCAGTATCCGACTTGGACTTTTTCCCTTGGCTTAGTCCTGTTTTGGGTGTCCCCTCGAGAACACCACTATAAAATCAATATGGAAAAAATGGTCTTATTTCGTAGAATTTTATTGATTTTTTTCAGATTTTTAAAACGTGGCGTTTTTTTTTTTTAGCTTCGGAAATTCATAAAAATAACCGAAAATAATAAAAACCTGAAAAAAATTGACGTTGCATTTTGAAGACCGGCGAATCATATAAAAAATTGATTTCAAAATCTGAGGGGGTCGGGGTCATGGGTTGGTCGAATTGGCATGGAATACCCCATATATAAAATGAAAAATTGCATCCATCTCTCAAAAGTCCTCGAATACAGGCTAATCGTCGGAATAAAAATTGCAGTGAATTTGCGATCATGATGAAAATAGGTGGCTCACTTGACAAATAATCCTTCATATGTAGATTACTTCTTCTAGTTTTCCGTGTAGAAACGCTGTTTTAACGTCGAATTGGTAGATCTCCAAGTTCCATGCTTCTGCAACGGCCCATGAACTTGAGCGTAGCCTTTTACGACCAGTCTGGCTTTGAACTTGTTTATTTCTTCATTTGATTTGAATTTCTTTCTAAAGATCCAGCGATTTGCAACCACATGCATTTCGTCTGTTCTAGTTACTAGCTCCCACGTTTAATTTTCCTCCAACGCTTTAAGTTCGTTATTAATCGCTTCAAGTCATTTCTGTGAGCCAGAACTGTTCATTGCATCCTCAAGACTTTCAGGTTCAATCTGTATCGTGGACTCTTCAACTATAGTTTCTTGTTCCTCACCTGGGTCTTTTAACGTCCTTTTTCCGTCCTTGTTGTGTCGTTCTATGAAACCATTCTGTTCAGGTGCTCTTGGTGTTATGTCTTCATGTCTGATGCTTTTAGAGGGCAGAACGCTTGTCATCTCAGTATTGCAGAATTCCTTGCCTCTGTCAGTTCTCAGCTTCTTGATATGGTGGCCGCCTGCTTGAACTTTGGCTAAAAAGTTTCTGAATTCATTCAGTACTTCAATTTATTCTCCAATAAAATAACTGTTCGAGTACGTGACATAGTCGTCCTTTAATAACAGGAAATAATTTGAACCACCTAGGGACGTTGTACTCATCTTTCAGCTGAAATCAACGTGAAACACTTCTCCTGGAACTTGTGATCATCTTGTACTACTTTTTGGAAATTCTGTGTGATGTTGCTTGCCGTAGACACAGCTCTCATAGAATGGATCGTTGTTAAGTACATCTTCGATTATTAGGTCCTTTACTACACCTTGCTTGTACATTTTTCTATATAAATAATAATATATATGGGGCATTCCATGCCAACTCACCGAACCCGTGACCCTGATCAATTTAGATTTTTTTGATTTTTCTTTATATGATCAACCTTCCTCTAAAAACCACGAAAAAATTTTAATAATAATTTTTTTTTTTATTTCTATTTTTTATTCGATATTTAAGCTATCTCAAAAACGCCATTTTTGTTTTTTTTTTCAAAAAATTCACAGAAATTCCTTAATGTGAAACGATGATTTTAAGCCCAAGACGGGAATGTGATTCCGATTTTTTCTATTTTTTCGGAGGGATTCAAAAATGTCATTTCAACAATTTCAACGCAAGTTGGACCATTTTATTTGTTTCGGCGCTTCTTCTCGGAGTTTGTGAAAGATGAACAATAATAGGCGATAGGTATCCTCAAGAATAATATTATGACTTACGAAGTCTATCTCCCAACCAGGGGCGGATCCAGAAATGTTCTATGGGAGGGCAGATACTATGGTCTTATAGCATGTAATAAAGAAAAAGAGCAAGAAGTTATTAGTTATTATTATTTCAACGATTTACTCTCCAGAATGCACATTATTATAATTTAATCATTAATCATAGTGCACCTTGAAAAAGCAGAATTTCCCTCAATTTTCAACCGGCGGTGGGGGGGGCAGTTGCACCTAGTGCACCCCCCTTGGATCCACCCCTGCCAACTTGCAAACGTTAAGCCGCGTACACATCTAAGCGCGAACGGGAACAAGGCAAGGCGAGGCCGAACGAATGCCTCGTTCGTAGATTTGCTGGTTGCGTACAAAAACGGCCGAGGCAACGAACAAACGCCTCGGCAAACTGCCTCGATCTAAACGCGAGGCAGTTTGCCGCGCTTCAGCTACACATCTACATTCGTACGCTCGTTTGGCCTCACCTTGCCTCGTTCCCGTTCGCGCTTAGATATCTGGGCGGCTTAACGTTTACAAGTTGAGAGATAGACTTCGTAAGTGGTAATATTATCCTTGAGGATACTTATCGCCTATTATTGTTCATCTTTCGCAAACTCCGAGAAGAAGCGCCGAAAAAAATAAAATGGTCCAACTTGCGTTGAAATTGTTGAAATAAAATTTTTGAATCCCTCCGAAAAAATAGAAAAAATCGGAATCACATTCCCGTCTTGGGCCTAAAATCATCATTTCAAATCAAGGAATTTCTGTGAATTTTTTGAAAAAAAAAAACAAAAATGGCATTTTTGAGATAGCTTAAATATCGAATAAAAAATAGAAATAAAAAAAAAAATTACTATCAAAATTTTTTCGTGGTTTTTAGAGGAAGGTCAATCATATAAAGAAAAATAAGAAAAATCTAAATTGATCAGGGTCACGGGTTCGGTGAGTTGGCATGGAATGCCCCATATATTAAAAAAATTTCTTTTTTTTTAATTTCTTGTTATATATTGTTAAAATGTCAATAAATACTATATGGTAAAAATTTCAAAGCCGCAACTCCAATAGTCTTTGTTTCTTATTCAAGTCTAAAAAAACACCTCCAAAATCAGCTCCTTACAGTCCCCAAAGTATTGATTTCAGGCCCTGTATCTTTGTACTTTCTCTGCAACCAAACTATCGTCCGTTCTATTACCCCTCCGTTTATTTCTTCATTTATATTGTATCATACGACATTTCTATTTCTTTACTTTGTCAATTATTCTATGTTACCTCCTGTGTTTCTTTTGTTGGACCTACTCGTAAATTAGTCAGTCAGCCGTGTATTTGTGTGATATTTAGTTATTTTTGGGAAATCCTGGTTCAATTTTTTTACCTATGCTTAATTGTTCCGAACTAATGAATTACCTATTTCTTTGTGATATTCCACAAACCTTACATAACTTGTCCCTACCTGGCTACATAAATATTTCGCCCTCACGTTTCCCTTACGCTGATCGTGCCGAGCAACTTTGCCGTTTATTGTTTATTAGGCGTTTTTTTTGTTGTTGTTTATTCTGATGTTTATTTTATCATACCATGACGTTTATTCCGAATCATTATATTTGATTTTCAGGTGTAATTGCTGATATGTAGTTATATGTACATTTTGACATGAGTATAGGTATACTAGGTGAGTATTTCTATAAGCGCAGTTCTAGACTTGTATTACCGTATACATGCGTACTAGCGACGCTTTTACCCAAAGCTAGCCTGGTTAGGCGACACTGCATGGCGATCGTATACGTGCGTAGCTGACACACACACACTGAACTCTATAATATACTGGAACGCGCACGCGGGAGTGGAGGGCGGTCAGAAAGAGATAGTTGTGGTTGGAGTCCGTCCGCACTCGTCGCACGCACATCTAATGTCTAAGCCACATACATCGATCGGGCGCTCTGACAGACCAGTTTCTGCTCTGACGGTTAATGTTTTCATGCGAGCTAGTCGCCATGTATTAGACAAGTGCGTCGGACTCCAACTACGACTATCTCTTTCTCACCGCTTGTCGCTACACGAATGATAGGCTCGTCGCGTTCCAGTATATAATAGTGTTTAGTGCATACATATTGTACCGGTAGCGTGCTAATACGTTACTCGCCTAGCTCATAGTTGCCACCCAAATTTTAATTATGACTGTTTAGCTACTCACACTGCATATCGGTATGATATGTTTATTGGCTGTCATATTTTTACGAGTCTGTTTTCTCACTATGTGAACACAAATTTTCACATGCAGAAAAATAGTACCATCTCGTTTCACTCAATCGCCGAAGATCATGCTTTCACCGATCTATTCAACAATTCTTTTCCTGAATGTATTATCAGAATAAGTCATAAAATGTTTAGCCGTTTTTCAATGTGATCAGTGTCTACCATCAGAGGTATAAATTTCTTTCATTTAACACATTTTGAAAAATTGTTTTTTCTCAAACGGTTGGAACATTGCGACGAATAATTTCAAGCAGGAATCAATGATGATGACAGAAAATGTAAAGAATCACATACTTCCGAAAAGATACTTCCAAAGATTGTCAGATATAAAAATTTTTAGATTTTCAATTTTTCAAAAGATAATCGTCATTTATGAATTTCGACAGTTATAAAGATTTTATCCAGAAGATATTATGGGGTATCTATGACGTGAGAAATTATAATCATTCATGAGTGCTGTAAGATCGAAACGAATTTCATACATATCTAAGGTAATGAAAGAAAGTCGTTGATATTAAATTGATTTTCCTCATATACAGATAAAGATACTGTTCATTGGATATGAAAATACTATATTTTGTATCCTGTGTATGTACCTACAATTGGAGGATTTGATAAAACGAAGGCCTTAATTAAAAACGGAGTTTCCACCAAATGGTATTAATAAGGTATATGATTTACAGAGTTCGATTCAAATATTTCATTAAGCTCATCTCTGAAAAAACGGCCTGAATCAAATTAGGCTCTTGTTCCATCCGTCTCTTCAATTATCTCTGTGCGCCTTCTTTTTGATTGTTATTGTAGAAAATAAATTTACAATAACAATTATACAGAAAGGCCACAAAAAATAATTGTATACTCGATACAGTACACATAATTTTGTTATATTTTATGGAGAATAATTGTACGCAATGTCGATTTCTTCTCATTTTGTTCATATTTTTATGTACAGAATAGTAAGCATACGGTTTTGTTTTGTTTTTTTACTGTTAAATTTCATCTCTAATAGCTCTTATGATATAAAGGCCGGAGCACCGATTTGTCTAATATTGGAGCAGTACAGCTTTCCTCTGATGTAAATCGACCCCAAGTTCGAGCTTGCTAACTTTACTCAATGAAGAGCTAGAAATAAACGTGTCATTCAAAATGATTTTTTTTTTTTTTTTATCTCAAGAGATACGATCATCATAATTTTTTACTTTTCACAATCTACTTTTTTCTCAAGACGATCGGAGGGGTAGAGCATTGGGAGAAGAAAAAATTAAAATTCTTGGTCCTTTTTGAATTATGGTAGATAATTCTACCGTTTCCCTCAATTGTCATCGCTATGCATCATTGATAATTGTGGCCATCTTTACTTTTTGGACCAAACGACTGAGGATATCGGCTGATCGTGGAATTTCGGACAAATATCTGCCATGTGCTCAATAATATATTAAAAATAATATGTGTAAAAAAATTTACAAAAGCTCAAATAATTGTGTCCACGTGATTTCTATCGTAAAATGAGATTCCAAATTTTCGACTAGCATTGTCTTGAATGCATTCCGGACATGTATTTTTTCATAGAAATCGGTCGATTAGATCCGGAGAAAACAATGTCCATTTCAAATGACACTTTTATTTCTAGTTCCTCATTACAATTTTGAATTTTCCCAGATCCCAACACTTTGATTGTTAATAACTCCGGTGGTTTTGCGTAAATCATCAACAGTAAGGATATTAAATTATTTGTATTAAAACGTACTTTTTGAGAGAGAAAAATCGCAGAATTTCTTTGACTTATTTGTGACAGTGTAACAAGTTAACAACTGAAGACAAAAATGCTGGTTTCAATTCAAAGGGTCAGTCTCAATCCTAATGAGTAAATAGTTTCTTTCAATTTCCGAGCTGGAGACGGAAAAAAAAATTAAGCCATATCTGATCGTAAGACGACGATTTCTTGTATATGTATATTTTTTTCATCTTAACATTCTACTGAAAATAATAAATGGAAAACAATTGTTAGAATCATCGTTCTACGGTGAGTCTCTCAATAAATAAAAAAATATTTCAACTCAATTGTGATTGACGACGGAAACGGCTACGATTAATTTCGAGTGTGGTCGACTAATAATTATTAGCTGCAGGGAATGCTTCGTAGTATTTCACTTCCAAACAATTAGACGCCGGTTAAATTGCGCCTTCCCCCTATCGTCAGTACCACCTTTGACTTGAGTATGGAAGTATATACGTGTGTGCATATATACTATATATGTGTGTACAATGTATGTACATACAAGCTGCTCATCGCGGCTTACGTTTATTATCGCTCTTAATTCCGTTGGTGCTTTGGCGTTGATTAAAGCATCAGTCGCGAGTACGGGTCATGGGTCTGAAGTTTGCCACGGCGAACAATTAGGAGGGTTCGTCGGGACGCCAAGTTTGCCGATTGGTAGGAAATAACTCGGCGAACAGAGAACGGCGGAAACCGGCGCGGCCGCTAGTGAACGGCAAGGTTTTTAAAATCCTACGAAAATAGCGCACGCACAATTAATACTCAGAGAGCAGCGACTTCGGTCTGGAAGCCAGCACGACGCCAACGGCGTCGCGTCGTTTCGCTTCCCCTCTGACAAGCTTCTCTGTGGCTACCGTGCGCGTCTTCCACCCTATCCACCCCTAACGACGTAGGCGTCGCGACGCTTCGCGGCTCCGCACTCCGCAGTCGACCGCGGACCGCCGGACCGTCGACAACTATTAATGGCCGCTTGCGCAGGCAGCGCCGTCAACGAGACGAAATTAAGACCGACGAACTGGCAGCAAAGAGTATTCGGCCGGCAACTACTGCGATGTAGTCAGGCGAGCGTCGCCGCTACGGAATCGAGGCTATGCGATGTGGGAAAGTACCTTACATCAGAAAACGGCGAGCCTCTGTGCGAGACGATCGGCGTTTACTTCAGTTTTATAAACCCGGGTGCGACGTGCGACGACTTTACTAAACAGTTGACCGAGCTTTACGGGAGTGTTAACGGTGCGGCAAAGGATGAGGATAAGAAAAAACGATTCGAAGTTGTTCACGTGGTACTCTGGAGCAACGTTGCGGACGTTCTTGACTTTGAAGAGAGTTTTCAAACCCACGTGGCTGAACTCCCTTGGTTTGCAGTCCCAAACGATGACTACGAACGAAAGGTAAGCCAGAGATTTCCGAAACTTAATTGTACTCTCCAGTTCAGCGACGGTGACAGTATTTGGACGTTGAAAGCAGTTTCTACGTAATTGCCCTTTCTGTATTTTGTATAGATTTACTCGTATTGCGGTTGCAATCGGCGAGGGTAGAACGCCGAATGCAACACGAATTTTCGTCACCACGTTTCGTGTTGGCTGATTTTTCACAGCTGACGTCGTAAACTTGTCCAAAATTAGTCAACGAAGGTTGTCAAGCACGAGCGAGCTCGCCACTGCTACTGGTAATTTAATTAATTAAAACATAAATCAGACCCCCGGCTCTAAACCGTCGTTTTCACAATCTTCCCATGGAAATATGCCCCCTCCGTGCGAGGTATACCTGTACCTTGTGGCGTCCGTTGGTAAAAAACAATAAATACGAAACATACCCCCGTTTATGGCCCCTCGTCACGCATCGCCCCCGCACACCATCGTATATACAAACGTAACAACGTACAGGCAATGGCAAATGGTACGTGTGGACTTTCAGGTCTACCCATCCGCCTACAGTGCAAGTAACACTACCTTATTGGCATCAATCAGACAAAACGTATTCTGTTTTGTCGAGTATTTTCGTAATAGTCATAGAAGTAAAGTCGTTGCAACACCTTCGTTTTTTCGAAAAAAAAAAGGCCGTTGTACGATGTCTGCATAATCACTCGAAATTCCGAGCTACTTTTTTCAAGACTTGTATATGCCGCGGATATAAATTATATTCTAAATTGAACACGGTAAATATGAGAAGAATATTCCCTGCCGTATTTCCAACGGAGATTGTTGTCACAACAACCCCAACTGCATGTAGTATTTATTCCGGTATAAAATTTTATGGCGCGCTGCCGAGTTCGGCTCAACGAGTTCGCGATAACAGGTCTGACTCACCCTGGCATTATCTATGTACGCGTTTCTGTTTGTGAGCACAGTGGTCGCCCGTGGATATTGCTGTTGCGCTGTAGTGCGCAGGGCGCATATCAGCTCCCACACGTTCTGTGGTCGTAACTAAGGTAAGGTTATGTTGTCGAAAGTTTCTCGAAGTGCGTCCCGGTGTTTGGAAGCGTGCCAATATTTTGAAAACAAAGCCGCCGTTTAGTACCGCGGATTTTCGTACCGCGGTAGAGTTAGTGAAGTGAGTTTTAAATTGCTTCAGGAAAGGGATAAGGCTGCGGTTGGCACGGACTGATTTGCTTTGGCGCCAGATGTTGTTTCTTGATTACACGATGTAGTAGATACGTGCAAGTAAAACTTTAACTCGAGACTACAACATTTTTTTTCTCTCACGCACACAAGCACGCCGTAATTCCCCACAGGAGATATCTGGATGCTCGATGAATCGTTGCAAATCTCAGCTTCCGGTTCGTGATTTTTCCGCTACAATTTACAATTATTTCATCGATGCGAAAAAGAATTTCAAACCCCTGCGATGCTTCCAGTTTCTGATCGTCAGAAACATTTCAGACGATCCCGCGATATTAAACATTGGAGATTTTCGATTCCCCCCATTTTCTTCACGGAACAGTCACCAATTTTTAAACTCTCTCTTTCTTGTCTCAGGGTTGGTCGGAAAACCTCCATCTTCCTGAGATACCGGACTTTTTCGCGAGAGATGATATTTTACCATATCGATCAACCCGGGTAATATTGTGAATATTCATGTATACAACCACTTCTCTCTCTCTCTCTCACACATGCAATGCTCGGTCACTGGTGGCCCATTTGGATGCATTTCTGGATTATTTTAAGTTCAGCTTTCACCACATCATTACCGTATCTGAGACATTCCTTGAAGAAACTGTATCCGATGAATTATTACTTAATTATAATATGAACTCGTCGCGATGCAGAATTATTCTTTATTTCATAGGTAGAGACAGATTGAACAAGGATGGGGGAGGTGTAGATGTGCATGTCCATAAATAATAATCTTAAAAGCTGCTATTTTCAGTTGCTTACCGGCTACCCAAGATCAGACTGAAGCGCAAGTTTAAAGATGAGTTTCCCATACTCTTGCATGGGTATAATAACGCTGCAGCAGTTAGTAATTTTAATGCTGATCTGTTATCTAACTCCCCCGATTCTCGTCATTTGCTCATTTTGAGTGCAATAATCTGCACGTGGTTCCGTATAGACCCTCTCGTCACATGTCTAGGTCAAACACCTGGATAGATCTCTGTGTGGTTGATGACGTTGATGAAGTAATATCCCAAAGTCAATCGAGGGTACCATTTTTCCCAATGCACGCGCTTACTTGCATACGATACTTTTTTAAGGCGAAACTTCGGTGAAATTTTGATGAAAACGATTTTCCCGATTTCAAAATCACTAAGAAGAATCTAATCAAAAATTCCATCATTCCGTCAATTCCATTGAAATGTCATAGCGATTTCCGGCAGATATCGACCCTTTGCGCTATGTCTAAGGGCCTTGAGAAGGTCGTGCACTGATAGCTCACTGACTATCTTGCAGCTAAAGGCGTGCTGGATCATCTTCAATTTGGCCTTCGCAGAGGCTGCGGCACACAGACTACCTTGATCCAATTGACTGATGACCTTAAGCATGCTACCAATGACCGTATGATCATTCTGATGACACTTTGTTTCAAGAAAGCGTTTGCTGATCAATCGGAAGCCTTCGGTTGCTCTGCTCCGGTCTTGCAATAATTTGCTCCTATCTGAGTAAACGGCGTCAGGCAGATCCAGGATTTGATGGGTCTATGTCTACGTGGGTAAACTCGCGGGTAGGAGTCCCGCAGGGTTCCGTTCTTGGCCCGTTGTTGTTTACAATTTTTTTAACAATCTCCCTTCTCGATTCGCCACTGCAAGCATCTTTTTCATGCTGATGTTTGCAAATTTATCTCTCCTTTACCCCAGCGGCAATACAAGATAGCATCACGCGTATAAACAAAGATGTGCATGCTATTTGCGAATGGGCTGACAACAACTGCTTGCAAGTAAATTTTGACAAGACTGTGGCTCTTTTTTGTGGAAGCTTTAAGTTTACTAATCGCCTAAAAAATAGATCTCTTTACGTTGCCGCAAGTGGCGGTGGGTGTACGTATAATACCTTACGTGAGTTGAGCTCCCACCTTTGCTTAATGTTGTCGTCCAACTCTCTTGAGATGACCATGTCCCTGTGTATAGAAGGATCAGTGGAGCATTGCATCAGCTCAAAAGCCATAGACTTTGGTTTTCGGTCCTGCTTTACAAGTGGTTTGCAACTGCGCTTATTCTTCCGCATTTCGATTACTGTGCCTGCGTGTACAAAAACGTACCAGTGACTCTGAATATTAGGCTGCAGCGTTTTGAGAGCGCATGTGCCAGGTACATTCTGGAGCTGCTTCATGACGAACACATTACGCACCATCGGCTCTCACTGTACTGACTCACTCTAAAAAATTGACGGCTTCATCTTTTAGGGTCTTTAGTTTTTACTATTTTATTAACCAGCCTGCCATCCTATCTGGCAGAGTACTTCCGGCCAATTGAGCCCGGCAGCCGATATCAGACTAAATCTGTGTTTACTGGCCTAAGAACACGGAGTATTAAAGAAGAAACTGAATTCTGGTCACGGACATGAGTCCTGTTTTCTATAGCATCCAGATGGCATTGTGCTCGACAAGTACCCCCTGCCTGCGACGTGGAAGTTGTCATGGCGTCCGCGTTCCATTATGTAAAATTTGATAACAATGTCGTTCGCGGTTTGAAATTTCTGCCAAGCGAGAATATTGAGGGTCCCTGCCGATGACAACGCCACTAAGAGTTAGATTTTTTAGGGCCCATTTTCGACTCGATCTTCATCAAGGTTCAGTCTCCTCTTTATTACTCCATGCCTGAAAGTGTAAATCCCAGGCTGTCACACAACGACCTACCAGGGGTCATTTCCAGTAGCTGTGTCCAGCCTTCAAAAGCCTTTCTTCCTAGCTCTGCCACTAGTGCTTGGTCCCTGCCGGTTCTCAAGTTGAGACTCCACGCCGATCTGTACGGTCTTGAACGCACTGCCCAGGCTATTATAACGCCTTTTTGTAGGCTACTGTCTATTTTTATCTTAATTTCACTTTAACTTCACTTTATATTGTAATTTGATTTATTTTCCTGTTCTTATTTATTTAACCTATGTGCAACTGTATTATTGATTTCATTGTCTGTATAATGCGCCACAGGGGACTTGGTCCATAACAAAATAAACTCTCTCTCTCTCCCGTGATAGGGTCGCTTCTCCTTGCCTGAGCCGAAAAGTTTCTCCCCACCTAAACACCTCAAAAACACAACTGGAGCTTCGTCGAGAGCGCCTGCCAGGACCGCAGGCAAATTGTATATTTGTGGATTTGCTCGAACAGCCTCAATGAGAGAGACGACGGTATGGGTAATGAACTGTAGACGTTGTGAGAGGTCTATCCCAGATCCACTCTACCCTTTGCATTCGTTTCCAAACTTCATCTTCACAGCCAACTCACACGTGGCTAAGATTCAAACTTTTTGCACGCATTACGCACAAGGTTCTATAAACAGCAAATTAGTCTGCTGTAATATCCTGTAAATACCGAGAAGCAGGATCTATTGAATTAATCTAGATCAAAATTGTTCTGTCAATCGTTCGGCATTTTGATGAAGTAATTCAATAAAATATTACAAGTCTTTTGTCGGCCGAATGTATTTAACATGAAATCAATCCCTATTGCTTGGATTAGATATGTGTAAAATGGTAATAAAATTATCATCTTGACTCAACATATTAACCGAATTGATGACGTCAAATTGATATCGCGTCTATCAAAGAATCTGATTTAGTTTACTGAATTGAGCTGTCTTACTGATTGCACGAAATGCTGCTCTATTAGTTGTGCATACGGTTGACTAATGTCTTGCCGACTTCCCTAATAATTCACTTGTTTCGAAATTGTATTAGATCCATTATAATTGGTGACTTTTTACGTCAAAGCTGATTTCATTAGGTCGACTTGTTATACCATTTATAAAATCATCAGGCAACTTTACAGTTGAATTAACTCAATGTGCTTCTGTAGACAATTGTAGATGCAAGAGGTAGTTTTATTTTCCTACCTAAGCAAGCGGGCCATATAGTCATCGACAACTTTTTTGCGCATTCAATTTTACTCAACAATTTTGTTGAGTGAACTGAAATTGCACTTCGCAAACCACGACCGCCGTTTTCATGTTTGCACAAATGAGATTCATTTGGTTACACAAATAATTTTTTCTTTATGTATAAGCCACTTCCCAATACACGAATATCTGAATCAACGGAACCAATACACTGTGAAGCTCGACCGATTCCGACAATATAACAAAGTCCTGCCCTAGCTAAAAATCCCTGTCTTCGATATACAAAATCTTTCCATACGAAAGAATTGCCTTTGCTGGCAACTAATGCTGGCTGCCATTCTCCGGCTGTTCGTGCTTTATCGGACACCAGTTATGAGCCGATGTACGGCCAGTTTTGCATTCCTACCAGAGTTTTGTAGGAAACTGTAAAGCACTGGTAGAACCATGGTACAATTATTCAATTACTGCATGGAGTAAACTACTTCCTGATGTAATATGTTAAGCCTGATTAGTAGCGCAGAATATGGCAGACAATGAATAGCCCTACACATATCTGATAGATACATCATGTACTATTTCCTGCAGTGCATTATATACTGCGTAATATACAAATACCTTTTGTTAGTAACAGGAAAAAGATTCGTGCGAGAACGTGATGCACAATATCTTTGTATTTGCCCAAATGTGCAACTATTGGATTGGTTGTGTGATCCGACTTAGGATTATTATCAGTATATTGAAATAACAGTAGATATGCCTGACAGATCAAATAAAACTTTCATAATAACTACCAACAACTGAACATAGTGTAGAGTTTGGTAATGACTGTGAACGGTTGAATAGTAACTATCGACATTTGACCAGTAAATACCGAGTCCGAGTAGTATTACCAACAGCTGAACAGTAATTACCAAAGTATGAATGGTAACTATCGACAAATACACGGTACTATTCTCATGTTTACAATTTTTATTATGATCCCGATAGCACTTGTATGTAGTATTTCATTATTATTTTTCCGTTAGAATGAAAACGCCTCAATTCAGCAAATCAATTTAACAGTTGCTAGAAAAAACATAGCGCCCATATTTACTCTTCAGACATACAGTAAATCATGGTTTTATTTAAAAATTTAATTATCTTGTTATATTTCACTTGTTACATATTTTTGTCATCGAATCTCTCTCTGAAATATAGCCCACAATCGATTCAACCAGTTTTTAACCAATCAAAATTGCACCATAGATATTTCTTATGGCTGTATTGCTATGCTAAAGTAAAAACCTGTAACAAAATTGGGTAATGAGCATGATGTTGGTTCGTAACAATCTATGTACTCTTAGCAAGATTGGTTATAACTACTCGGAGTTTCAGCTAATCTTCGACAAATCGTGAATAAGACTGACAATGGAGAAATTTTCGACTACCATCTAGCAGGCTAGCCGATCATGATATCACAAGATCATTTTCTACTTCCGAACCTTCTTTGCAATTTGTCCGAAATTGACAGTAACTACAGGTGATCAGAATCAACCCTGCTAAATTCGGCAACATGGAAATGACCAGTCATCACATCGAAAATGAGGTTCTTATTACAAATTCTTATTCAGTCTAGTACAGCAATTTTTTAGTTGATTGCCTTACGAAGTTGTCACTGCGGCACATGCCATTTAGATTGACGGCTAACTAGAAATTTCCGTATTGCCAGCTTCACTTGATATTTGTATTCAGAAATTATACAAATGTCCAACCTCTCTTCTACACTGCAACTACTCTGTATGTAGAATCCGAAGTGATGTTGAAAAGTTCAAAACGCTTGAATAATTTAGGGGGACCAGAGTTTGTTTTCCTTGCCCATAAATTTCATTGACACCTGCTCACTCCGGTAGCACTCGTGTGCTTCTACAGCTAAACTAATGATATAGGAAGGCGGAAATAGAAATATTAAGCACTTCGGTGGGATTCTAGGATCAGTCGAGTGTGTATAGGTGGGTCTGTTTGCTTAGAATGATAGATGATATAAACCAGAGCGGTTCTCTACTGCGCTCTGTTTCCTAAGGGATGCTGAAGGCAAGGCCCTGAATGCGATGGAAACCTTAAAACTCCAAAAGATCAACCGGAGATGAAAGACGGCGCCGCGTCTCTGTTGACTGTACAATGTAGGTACAACCGCGGCTGTGTTTGCCTTTTTCCTTTTGCCCAAAGAGATTTTTAGTTAGAACTTTAAAAGACGTCAAGCGATGCCACCGTCCCAGCTTCCATTCCGCCTCCCCTTCGACTATAGCTGTTCAAAATATTCTTCATCTCGTCCGTTATTCGGCACTGTTATTTTGCACAGAGATGGTAAGTCGCGAAGTAAGCTGAGAAGTAGTCGAAGGAGAGTCGCACTTCTTTGTGGACGGGTGGAGAAGTCCATTTCAGAGAGCCGTGCACTCGGGCAAACACAGAAATGAAGAATCTTCGTCGGCGCGTGCACGACGTAACCTACATTCCCATGAATAGCTTCCACTTTGAATCAGACTGGCTAGAAACGCTTCAGATATCTGGTAGTCCATTTTCCGAATGCGAAACTATTATATCTTTGTCGTTTCATCAGATGCTTTCTCCAAAAGTTACAAAAACGCGTTACGGTGAGCTGAGCCAGCATCCGCAATTGTAGGACGAAGTATAAAGCTGTAACGGTGTGTTGATATCATACCATAACAGGTATGAGTGATACAAAAATCATTATATATTATCTCTGGTACTTTCAAAAATCTGTAACGATATTGGCCATTTAGTTTCAGTAATAAATATCACGTAAAATTTGAACAGCCGCTGCAATAGTTTGTTTTAGAAAGTTGAGAGTTTCAGTGACAATGTTTAATCACAAGAACAAATAATCAGTAACACAATTTCTACTTAACATCATAATATGAAAGTAACATAGTTCTATTAGATACGATTGTGCATACCAAAGAAGTCTAATGCCCCGTCGGAAAAGAAACAGTGAATGTAGGTGGGAGAACAATTTCATCAGGTAATGGGCCACCTCGAAAATATCTAGGAGTAATACATCCGCAGACAAGACAAGAAGCCCATAGCGAAACAAATGCGTGTTATAATGAATTTATTAAAGCTGGTAAGGTCTTTTAGAATAGCATGTACATACATACAACGGGATTCAGGTAATATTGGATAACTAATTATATACACAAAAAGTGCTTCTAGAGCTCTGTACAACGGGTAGTATCACTGCCAACTGCTGGCGGTAATCGCTCGCTGAACTGAATATTGCGCGTGGAGTAGCACGTGAGTGCACCATCCCCATCAGGCAATACGGTCGCTAAAATTTTAATACAAGACACCAACAAGAGTAAAGCCTGTAAAGTCTGAAAACAAAGAGCAAGTCGAGGTGTCGGTATACATATACATACGCATATCTATATAACTTGTATTTGCACTAGAAATAGGAACAAGGAAAGGGTTCGTTGGTCCCATACAGGAGTACCGAGTCCCGAGCGTCGCAGGGTGGTGTGCGAGGTTGCACGAGGGCGTGGGGCGCCTCGTGGCAAATAGCAATAGGTAGCTGCCTGCGAGAGAAGCGAGAAAAGAGAGCGGTATCGACCGCCCCCTGAACCGCTGTGGAACAGGCTGCCCCCGTATCTCGCCTGCGCCGTGTAACACAACGAGCGCGTGCACCCTTCTGCACTCCCGTTGCACGCCAGGGGTGCAGTGTATTACCGCGACCCGCCTAGCCAGAGTGTAGGCAACCAAGCTCTCACACGTACATGCAGAGACCTGCAGCAGACACGCGCCCCCGAGCATTCCGCTGGTACACGAGAGTGCTTAGGCAGGGGTTACACGCGAAAATTTATATCGAGGAAGCAAAAGTATTTCAACCCTCGAAAAGGTACTTAAAATCTAACCAGGTACGGTGTGAATTGAGTTTCTCGATTCAGCAATGAGATATCAAGGGAGAGTATAAGGAGAATCTATGACATGTAATACATACATACCTCCGAGTAGAATGAGAGACATTCTTGCTGCAAATAATGTGAATAATCCAATTCGAAGAACGAGGCGAAAATTTGTTGCTTTCCTCATAACGTATACAACAACGAGCTGTCTGAGGGAAGATAAAAAAACTGAGAAGGGCGTTCGTAAGTGGTGAATCCACTTGCTACTGACTAAATGTCTCGCTCACTAAAAGCAGAGTATAATTCTTATTAGAAAGAGTTGTCCCAACGTGCGTTTTAGAATTACTGTCCAGAACATCGTAGATATACGTAGTACATGGTTTCTACGTATATCTCGATCGTCTACTCAAAGCTGAAAACATTCGAAGATTTTTCGTCTGAAAGTACTATTACGGATACTGGCCACTGCGGTTGAATTTTTAACCCAACATCACTCGCCGAACCTTTTTTCATAGATTGCTAGACACGATGCTCGACCGGCTGAGCGTTTGTCCCTATAGCTCTCAATCATATTCCATCCCATCTTCCATTCTCCCTTTTTCTCTTGGGAGAGAGGAAGGGGCCGCCTCTATAACTATAAATAAAGACTAACTGCATCGACGGCGAGGCTTGAATTCACGGTACCCTTGGATACCTCTAAAAAGGCTTGCCACCAGATAAATAAATCCTCCCTTTTTCCAACAGTGAACGAAGTTCTAACTCCATCTCAGCACGAAGAAGATTTACTTCAGTATCAAATCAAGCCTTTTGATGAAGCCTTAAACTTGTCGGAACTTGGACGATAAATCGAGAGTACCTCTTGATATTATTTAGATCCATTAAAAATTTTGAACAACTCTGATATAATTATAACCCAACTTTTGTGCGATTGAAGTTACTTGCCGTGTTCTCCTCTGTTAGGCGAGGATACCGATCGATCGAAAGCACAGTTTTCAGCCTCGTGCTCTCCGGAGAAATCACGACTTACGTAAAATGCAGTTTTTACAAACCTCACAGTCTGCGATGAGCGCTGAGTGCAGCGATTAATAGTGAATAATAATAGCGTTCTTCCTTCATCACACTTCCTATAGCCATCGAGAACATTGCAGTTAAATATGGGTATCACCATTCACAAGAGGTGAGGCGAGAAACGAAATTCGACTGGTAACCTGGTGCAGCCGATGGTTTAAAACAGGGTCGCAGTAGTCCCCACAAAAAGTCGTCGATCATACCTACCCTTGCGCGACTGAGTCATGCTATATCAGTGGGGTGTAACCTGCGAGATACGCCTGCACCCTTCAGACTCTCTGACTCTTTCGCCCCTGTTGCTAACCAACACTGAACCCAGAGACGGGTGCAGTAATTTGCATATCGACTTCGTGAAATGGTCGCTGCAACGTAGTATGCCGCGGAGAAAAAAACTCTAAGCTGAAATACACGTGCAATCGCTGGGTATATACGGGTTGTCGCGGGTAAGTTATAGATACAGAAGTTCGAAAATCTACCGAGGTAATTCGCGTAAGTGAAAACATAACCGGGTGTTCAACTGTTCACTCTCATCGCAGGATACGTACCATCATAGGCTTTACTTGTTTTCCGATTCTCCACATTGTCTTCTGTAGCTGAGTCAACTTTTTGAACAACAAAATTGTAAAGCGCAACGTTTCTCGCTTTTCTCCCATAGAATCTGACTCGCTTTGTATTCTATCTGAAAGTCACGTTCGGACTCAAAAGTGGAAAGATATTTTCAATAATATTTCAAACAATCGCTTCTCGTATGTCATATAGCTATCACTCTTATTTTTTCAAATTTTCTGTACTTCAATTTCTTTCCAATTCCACCATTCTGGTTTTGAATAGAACAAAGTTCTAGACGACAAGTTCTAGATTATTTTCATATACGTCACCAGAGTTTTTTGACCAGTGAATGTACGGCAAAATAGCACAAAATTAAGTTGTTGATTCATTGTTAACAAAACTTAGCGCGATTTGAATATTGCCATAAATTACTAACTTATATGAAAAATCTATATAAGTTGATACTGCCATACTTCGGATGAAAGTGAACACCCTGTAATCTGTATACAAAGTGACCTCAATAAAAAGTAACGTCATTAAATATAATGACACGTAACGTGTTAACGGTGAAAAATAACCTAATGGCGATTATACCGGTAGCTAGATTATACTTACGACCTCACCACTGAGTTATTAAATGAGAAAAAAATAATTTTCCTCTGCTAACGAGAGTTTTTTCCAGCGAAGTAGCAAGCGGCTAGCTACCTTGATCGGCCTGCAAGTCGCAAATTACTAGTAGAGTGTAAGCTACGTAGATCCTAGATTTCACGGTGGATATCCCAAACGCGTCTACCGCACCCTCCACTTACTGATACACAATTTCATTTCCCCCGTAATCCAATGACGCCCAACCCTAATAAGCCCTATCTTCGTGGTACCCCCTTTTCACCCCTCTTCTATTTTCTCCTTCCTTTATCGCCCTTCACCCTAGTATATGTATAATGGCATATACATAGGTACCTTCCTCGCAGTACAGCTCCTCGATCCGTCTTCAAGGTCCTAGACAGGTCCAAACGTCCCATTGAAATCTGCGCGTCTAAGAAACTATCATCAACTCCAAATAATTATCAAAAAATATTGAAATCCGCAAGGAATATGAAGGACAAATGGATTACCAGATTCTGTGATGATTTATTAATTGCATGTACATGATATCGACGTCCGATACGAATAAAAGCACGGTTTCAGATTCCGGGTGGAAAAGAGCACGTTTCAAATTCCGGGTGGAAAAAAGCACGTTTCAAATTCCGGGTGGAGAAGAGCACATTTCAAATTCCGGGTGAAAAAGAGCACGTTTCGATTTCCGGGAGAAAAAGAGCACGTTTCAGGTTAACTCGAATACTAGCACGTTTCAAGTGAGCTGAGTCAACCCGAAACGTGTTAGTATTCGAGTCAACCTGAAACGTGCTCTTTTTCCCCCAGAAACCAAAACGTGCTCTTTTTCACCCGGAATTTGAAACGTGCTCTTTTCCACCCGGAATTTGAAACGTGCTCTTTTCCACCCGGAATTTGAGAAGTGCTCTTTTCCACCCGGAATCTGAAACGTGCTCTTATTCGTATCGGGCGTCGATATGATGATAGAAATCCCAGACCACGAAGCACTGAGAGCCCTTTAAGAAATATAAATTTGTTTCCAATTCCTGAAATGTGGAGCTGCAATGCAATCAGTAGTCTACCTTAAATCGATCGCTGATTTCAGCTAGAAGGCCCGATATCTGTCACTTATCTTTACTTACCGTTGAAACGAAAATGGTGAAATGAATAAATGAGAGTCGCACGAAGAAGGGGAACTATACATATACGTATGCATGTACGCATGCAGGTATGTAGTGTGCACGTATGTTTGTATGTATCTATACATGTACATACATACCTATGTGCGGTGCTTATACATGCGGTGCCCATATCATCCGACCCGTAATGATCCCGTTGCAACACAACATTCACTATGCAAGTGAATCATCCGTGTACGAGCGTCTCTTGTGACTCGATATTCCGGGCATTTTGATACACGGATGGATGCAGGAATAGAGTTGTGTTTCCGTGTTTGCTGACTACGCAGAGAGTCGGCGCAATGGGCTCGGACCAAGCTAAAAGCAGTAATATTACTATACCTATTAGTCGTGCTTGTTAAATCGACGCTCATTAAGACACGAATGGGTGGTAACGAATAGTCGGGTTTTTACGGTTAAAAATTGAGCGATTCACGACCGCGCAGATTTTCCCCATTTATTGAATCATGCGGTACCCATAGCTATCTCGTACTACCAATCTCTGAAGCAGGAAATTCATCGCACGTGAATTTAAAATGGTTTTTGAAATCAAATCGCGCAGCTATTCCCCTTGATAACACGACCCCGCCCATTCCAATTTAGATTTTATTCAGCGACCCTCATGGCCCTTACCCTCGGCCTAGCTCTCGCCTTCGTTCGCACCACGGGAAGTAGCCCCCGGGCACCATGGAAGCTCTCCATTCCATTCTTCAGTGAATATGAGCGCGCGCACCTGTTCTAGGTTATTGTATCCGGAGTTGAGAGGAGCGTCCTACAACCAAAGCGCGTTAATAACTAGCTACAATCGATCGTTTACACATAAAATTTCATACGCTGGAAACGTGTTTCCGGATATTCTTCTCAAAATAGTATCTCATCATGTCAGTACGTCACACTCACTGCCAAATTGTGGATCAACGATGACAGATATCAACGATGGCGAATATCCGTAGGATTGGAACTTGTATGTATATGCATATTAGGGTGGTCCTTATTTACGGTGATTTCAAATTTCCTGCGGACAAGATGGAGAAAGTTTGCAAATAAATTCAAAAAAAAGCATGCGAAACTTGAAGTCTGTAGGTCAACTCAAAGTACTGCCTACAAGGCAGTGAAATTTCGCATACGTCTTCCCTATAGGGATGAATTTTTTTTTTTTTCAAAAAATCGCCCAATTATTCGTTGAATACCTTTGGCTATAGGAAACACGTATACCAAGTCTCAAATTTTTCCAAGCACTATTAAAGCAGGAAAAAACAAATAATGCAGTGAGCCCGAATTTCCATGTGAATCAAATGGGAAATTCGCTGCCTTGTAGGCAGTATTTTGAGTTGACCTACAGTCTCCAAGTTTTGGGTACTTTTTTTTAAATTTATTTGCGAACTTTTTCCATCTTGTCCGCAGGAAATTTCAAAAACACCGTAAATAAGGACCACCCTAATGCACGTACGTGTACCCACATTCTCTGAAATTTACCAGATATTGCTGAAAATGCTTTACCTAATGTCCGTACGGAAAGATACTGTCAAAAACAACAAATGCTATCGGGCCATGCTGACAAAGTCACAGTTACTGAATTCATAACTATTGAAAGGAGTTACTAATTCTATTACGCGTGTTAAAGTATAACAGTACCTACTAGCAAAGCGCAATGTATTATCGCACGTAGTTACCTAGTTCAAGGATCACTGACGAATAAGAAGTAATTATACGTCGTTTTCTAATGCCTTTCGTTTTAGGCTTGTTTGTTTTATCGCGCTATACTTATTCAAATTCTTTAAAACCCCATCGACACTAAAGAAGTTTAAATTACGCACATGAAGTTTTGATTGTGTCTCTCTTTAGTAAATTGTATATGATATAAAAATGTTCTTTCATACCAATGATTAACTTGAAGATTATGTTCATCCAATGCAGGAAATAAATCGGACGACTTATTTGTCTGATACTGAGGTCGGTGTGGATTGATGTTCTCGGAGTTGATGGTTCTAACCCAAACGCACCTCGGGTGTAAAAACCTTGCGCCAAGTACATTAAAGCGTAGTAGCTATCAACAAAAATTTCTTAAAAAAAAATAATCGAAGAAAAAGCATTTGATTATACATTTGATCTACAAAAGAATTGAAATCAATGGATGTTGCCAAGAACAATTTGGTTGGTATTTACATATAAATATACATAACATGCGTGAAACATAATGACATGCAACATACGTACTCACAAGAAAAGATCAATTGAAATTAAAATTGAGAAAAAAAAAACGAAAAAAAAATTTGGAATACGTGGTACTTGGCGGGCTGATGTTCGAATCATCATAAGAATATTTAAATAGTTCAATATATATGGGGCATTCCACCCCAACTTGGCAAGCCTCCGACCCTCACCATTTTTGATTCGACTCGAAATTTTTTATGTTGTTCACCCACATGGGTAGAGACTACCATATTTTTTTCAGAATTTTCTTCCATCCCGTTCTGGAGTGACAATTTTTTGAAAAAATCGATGAAACCCAATTCAATCAACGATATCTTCTAATTAAAAAACGCTATCGGAAAACTTTACCAGGTCTCGTCTCGTCTTGAAGTCTACTTTTTTATAAATTTTTTTAAAAAATTTTCCAATTTTTTTTTTCCATCAAAAAATCAAAAAATCGATTTTTCGAACTGAGTCCCATTTTTAATTTTTTTTCAAAAAATCACAAAAAAAGTACATGTAAAAACAAAATTTTTGAGCCCTGTCTCATCGTGGGCAGATTTTTTTTTGTATTTTTTTCAGCCATTTGAAGTTTATTAGTGTGATGTGTAATGTTGTGTCAAGCATCCCTCGGAATATAACAAAGAGAAAAAATCATCGGAAAAATATATCCGTCGTGGTGAAATCAAGAGGGCTCAAGAGAATCATCTAACATTGAGCTGCGCGAACTTATTCGAACAACGATAATAGTATATTGAGTAACAAGGGCATAAAGTGGGCTTTCTTAGACCGAGTGCGAACTTTTTCAATAAGCTTTTTCAATAAGCGGGCAATAATGAAATCATTATTGCTCCGACTCGTACTGCAAACTCCACACTCGGTCTAAAAAAGCCAACTTTACGCCCTTGGTACTCAATATACTATTATCGTTGTTTAAATAAGTTCGCGCAGCTCAATGTCAGATGATTCTCTTGAGCCCTCTTGATTTCACCACGACGGATATATTTTTCCGATGATTTTTTCTCTTTGTTATATTCCGAGGGATGCCTGACGCAACATTACACATCACACTAATAAACTTCAAATGGCTGAAAAAAATACAAAAAAAAATCTGCCCACGATGAGACAGGGCTCAAAAATTTTGTTTTTACATGTACTTTTCTTGTGATTTTTTGAAAAAAAATTAAAAATGGGACTCAGTTCGAAAAATCGATTTCTTGATTTTTTGATGGAAAAAAAAAATTGGAAAATTTTTTTAAAAAATTTATAAAAAAGTAGACTTCAAGACGAGAAATTTGACCTGGTAAAGTTTTCCGATAGCGTTTTTTAATTAGAAGATATCGTTGATTGAATTGGGTTTCATCGATTTTTTCAAAAAATTGTCACTCCAGAACGGGATGGAAGAAAATTCTGAAAAAAATATGGTAGTCTCTACCCATGTGGGTGAACAACATAAAAAATTTCGAGTCGAATCAAAAATGGTGAGGGTCGGAGGCTTGCCAAGTTGGGGTGGAATGCCCCATATTTTCTTGTAATTTCTACAAAAATGCCCGCCAAGTACCACTACCTCCAAATTTTTTTTTCGTTTTTTTTTTCTCAATTTTAATTTCAATTGATCTTTTCTTGTGAGTACGTATGTTGCATGTCATTATGTGTTACGCATGTTATGTATATTTATATGTAAATACCAACCAAATTGTTCTTGGCAACATCCATTGATTTCAATTCTTTTGTAGATCAAATGTATAATCAAATACTTTTTCTGCGATTATTTTTTTTCAAGAAATTTTTGTTGATAGCTACTACGCCTTAATGTACTTGGCGCAAGGTTTTTGCACCCGAGGTGCTTTTGGGGGATTTCATAACTTTTTGTACCAGTCTTGATTTTCTTAACCATTTCTGTTAAATGGTATTTTTCATGAAACGATTCATTTCTATAAATCTAACTGTTAGTTTTATTGAAAGTGTTTTACTGACAAAGTTGAGTTGTTATCGATAATTGAAAAATGAACTGTGATGAGAAGCCTCGACCCCCGTTAGCATCAGGTTTTATCGTAGATATCGTAGACTTGCTTTCGATAAAAATTCAACGTCATGTTAATGTAATTATGTAATCGATAGACTAACAAGGAGAGTGTCAGACCTCGTGGTCGTAGATTTGGATCAAACTTCTAGAGGTTCTTCTTTGGATAGAAACATTAAAACCATGCTGTTCCATTCATTCTAACGAGCTTGTGTTTCATTCATGAGCTCAAAGTTCTGGTACTACTGAGCATTTCCTGAATTTGTCTAATAAATTAAAAAACAATTTACAACGATTTATTGTAATTTTTTGTAGCTGAATAATCGAAAAATAAAAGTGGAAACTCATCTTCAGATTATGCTATGTTGATGCCTTTTAAACGTCATTTCCAATTGGTACTGTCAAGTTTATACTCTGCAGTCAACTGTCGAAGACAAAATCATAGGCTACTTGGGGCTATAATTTCGTTATCGAAGGCTCTAATACTGATCAAATTACCTTGAACTAGCAAAATAATTACAATTACATAGAAAAATTACATTCTTATTAATTTCATTTTTATTTATTTTCCAGTCTTTAGTCCTTTATCTTGCTCATTTCATTATGATCCCCCACATTGCATGCATTGATAGCTCTTAGTGCAAAAAAACGTTTCACAGGGCACGGTGACTCAATTCACATTATTCATTATATTTGGCATTGAGTCACAAATACCTCATTGAATCTTCGGTAACGATGTTATCTGCCTAGGTATTGTTATAAAATATGTCAGTACTTCATACACGATATTTGAACCATACAACATCTGTTTAGCCTGAATAACCAATCAATCGCATATTTTTCTCCATTTTGATCACGTTCAGACACATTTCCTCAAAGGCTGTGGCAAGCTCCGTAACCGATTTATTTATCTGCAGATAGGTTATTGTGCAGATAGGGTTATTTTTATTCTATTGCGGCAAATAATTTTTTGACATTGTACAAAATTGAATTTCATGTGAGCTACTTTCTATTGTCAGAGAAATTACTATCCAAATAAATATAGGTAATTTACTGCCGACCCTTTGTTCTGTATAAATCGCGATCAATCATGACAAATAATTCTCATAACCTCAAAGGCTCGATCTCGTGAAATAAATGAGAAGATATGATTATTATTATATAAAATCTCGCAAACCTAACGTGAACGATGAATTTCAAATTTTTCAGAGGACATCGAGGCTAATATTAAATGACAAGTTTTATTCCGCACTTTCTCCATATTTTCCACCAATCGTATTACAAACTCATTTGACATTTGACAAAGATTTCATGTACTCGTAATATTCTTCGCGTCTATCCCAGCTGTCATTCCACAGTGCATTCGACTATTTTGGTTATGTACACGCGCATGCGCAGTAGGACTATTTTTCCCTTACACCATGAAATACACGTAACACGTAATTATAGTCGAGAGCGACAACTCCCACTATATTTTTATCCATGTAATTTTCATCTCTGCGATCACTGATCTCTATGTCTGCAATATACTCTCTACTATGTTCGTTGCGTTTGGGTTCTGCTAACTGGTCGACGACGAAAAATTCAGTGGTCGATGACGGAGACGACGAAAGTTTATCGTGAAACTGACCCGGCCGATTTTAGAAATTATTATTTCTCAGCTGTCGGTGCACCGATCGTCTAGATTTTGACCTCAAATGGAAGTTTTTTCGACCCTTATTATAAAAATAAAACGTCAATCCCTGGTATATTACCAATTCGGCGTAATATATGAAAACATTGTTCCCCCACTCCGCTTAGAGCTGCCTCTACGGTAAAGAGACTCGGGCAGAGTCGCGCTTGTAAAAAAAACTTTTTTAAAACTTTTTTTTAATGTACTTGGCGCGAGACTCTACCGAGTCTCTTGATATAAAAACATTGTTCCCCCACTCCGCTTAGAGCTGCCTCTACGGTAAAGAGACTTGGGCAGAGTCGCGCTTGTAAAAAAACTTTTTTTAAACTTTTTTTTAATGTACTTGGCGCGAGACTCTACCGAGTCTCTTGATCGGGCAGAGTCGCGCTTGTAAAAAAACTTTTTTTAAACTTTTTTTTAGTGTACTTGGCGCGAGACTCTACCGAGTCTCTTGATTCGAAGATGATATTTTGATATCGTCGATGATAAACATGTGCGTCTATATGTCTTCTCGTTCCAGTGGAGATCAAATTTGCTTCAATTCGTATTGCTCTTGTCGTGAAATCCGGTGATGTAGTTCGACAGAAGATGATATGTTAGTTGAATGATAAAATTTTCCATGTAGAATCTCGTTATGAAACATTTAAGAGTAGGACTGTGACAAGGTATGCCATCCCCTTATGGTGTATTTTCGTTAAGTGACGAAAGCGGATTTCAAAGTTATTCACTTGAGTTCTTTACTAATCACGCTTCACCACAATGATCAGTAGGTCACTTATTACACACATCGGTAAGAACTATCGACGTTTTGCGACAGCTGTCATTACAGGTGCCTGTCACAACACATTACACTGTAGTACACCACATTGTACTGTTGCCTATATGATATACTACGTAACATATTCACATATCTCCCAAATAGTGAAAGAATAGACGGATAAATGTAGTCCTGGCGATTTCTAAGATTTTTTAGTTCACAAACGGGGAATTGTAGCTATCAACATTCGAATAGTGACTGTGTAAATTGAATTCACAGCTCCCAAAGTACGGGTGCAAACTACCATCGACTGAGAGTTCGCTATATCTGCAATGAACAAACAGTAGTATCTCAATGCCAGTAGTTACGTTGAGCATCTCATTAGTATTCAAACTATATGAACGAAAAATAACACAGGTCTGCGAATTTTTAACTTCCCGCTATGAAAATTGAAAATTTTCCATAAAAAAGGAAAGTTATTCACCGATTTCGTTAAATTACCGATTTCGAAAGTTACCGATTTTCGAAAATTAATTTTTCATCAGATCTCGACGTTTTGGGTTCCTAGGAAGCTATTCTGACCATTTTTGGATGGACGTCCGTATGTGTCGCGTGTGTGTGTGTAAACAAATTTTTTTCGTACGATATCTTTAGAACGAATCGACCGATTGGAATGGTACTTGCGGCGATCGAAAGGGTTTATGAAGACTTAGATCTGATTAAATTTTGCAGTCGATCGGTCGAGTAGTTTCAAAGTTATCCGAAGAATAATAAGTGAAAAAAAAAATTTCATGTTTTTAGCGCATAACTCCCAAACTGTTCGTGTCATCATTCTCAAAACCTAATCAGATCCAAGTCTTGGATAGCCTTTTCGATTGCCGCAGGATTCATCAAAATCGAACGATTAGTTTAAAAGACAAAAATCTATTGCACGACAAAAATTTCTTTTTTGGATAGACGTGAGTACATTTTGAATCACTCAATGTAGATTCTGTCAAATTGTTTGAAAACTATTAAAAATTTCGCAGATAAACATACAGACTGAACGATATTTTCTGACATTAAATATAACTCCCTAAAACGTAGAAATGTTGACATTTGACAAAATCTCGATTTTTGAAAATCGGACGGAAAAAAATTTGTACACGGAAAACTACCTATACTTATAACCTTTTTTAATGTATTATAAACACAATAGTATCAATTCATGGTAATGTATTTAGCACATAGCGGGAAGTATTAGGGTTGGCCCACAGGTCAACCGGTTTCCAGATTTTTATTTTTTTAATTTTTCTACTAGACTGTTAATATTCGTGATAATAGTCCTGAATATAATATAGAACGACATTCGTATGACATACACCACGTCACATTCAGCAGATTACAGATGGCATGGTGTTTGAATGGAGAATAGGTGCCTTTTGACTTGCCTTAGGAAAAAAAGGCTATACTATGCGTATGTGTAGTGGAGATAGTTGGGGATATCATAGAATAAACTATACTAACAATGTGAACATGAATGTACTGGAATACCTCTAAAACTGATGAAAATATTCAATTATTTCAGGAAAGTATCTACATGTATGTATGAATAAAAAAAATAAATCATGACGTGATACGTAAAAACGGAGTTTATATTCTGTATCAGCAGACCAATATCCATATGTGTCATGTAAAAGTATTCAGAAAACTTTTTCATCGTAGACCTGTGTTATTAACAATAACCGATGTTTTGTGACTTCGGAGTGAG
This sequence comes from Macrophya alboannulata, assembly GCA_949628255.1. Lineage (NCBI taxonomy): Eukaryota > Metazoa > Arthropoda > Insecta > Hymenoptera > Tenthredinidae > Macrophya > Macrophya alboannulata. The sequence goes on along the minus strand of OX451210.1, from coordinate 7,721,054 downwards.
ACAGTTTCTACAAATAAAAAGGGTTGTTTATTAATTTCTTTACAGTTTGGGAACTGGCTATTCTTTGTCTTCTCATGTCCCTTCACCTTACCTTATCATCTAGATAGTTTTCATGTTACTTTAGTGTATCACGCACTTTTGTGTTACTGTTTGTGTCTACCGCCACAGGCTTATCCGACCACACAAAAACCGTTTGCCATTCGAACGCTACGATTATAGTGGATTGGGATTTTTCCTATTGCTGCGGATTGAAATTCGTCGAAACTTGGCGATGCGATTATTCGTGGTATTGTGTGGTGACTGTTATTTCAACCCTCGCCGCGTGATAAAAGGGCAAATGTTTTGCATTGTTTTCTCTTTCAATATTAAATGACGAAGAACTCGGCAGGTGCAGGTTCCGCGGTACTGTTTCCACTTCTCAGCAAATATCATTTGCTCTACTGCTTCTACGTATTTATACATAAACCAGATACTATACTGTCTGCAATTCGTATCCTCTTTAGAACAGAAGGAAGTAAACGGAACGAAGAAAGGTGGGTGAGGGTAATCAGAAGCAGACATCGTAGTCATACCTCATTCATTTCTCGGGCGGAGTGAAGATTTGAGATCCACCGGAGAGGAAGAAGCACCGAAGGCCCACGGTCCAAGCGTGTTATTCATCGTCTCCCGGGCGAGGTTACATAAAGCCTTAAGAGAGGGCAGAAAGGAAGATAACGCGGAGCTGCGCTCGTCAGGAGACAACGCGCGGCTCTGAAAAGAAGTCATTTCAGAGGCTTATTTTTATTGCGTTATTTTCTTTGTCCCGAAACCTGCTGGTTTATAGTTATCATTTGGACTATATACCTACGTACAAATATTGCATATTATACAAGTATACATATATACACGATTCATGTACCTATACATATACCTGTGTACGTATATATTCTGTCCCATTTGGGAAAAGGCTCATTTCATAAAGTAGGGAGGCGTATCGCGCCATGAGAGAGGGAAAAAAGAATGCGAAAGAAATGTATTTGCTATTTTCACCGACATCTTACTTGGTCACCGTTATCACTTTTACTGCTTCACTTTTTCACTACTTTCGCGTGTATCAGAAAATCACCCTTCTAAACTATTTCTCAGTCATCAAAACGATCTTTTCACTTTTATTTACCAAACCAGTGCTACAAGAGACAATGTCATGCGGTTCGAAAAGTGAATAGTTTCATTGTCCACTCCGAACTTGCTTGAAGTCGCAAGAATGGCTACATTTTCTGTTATTTCTAATGGACTACAACAACGACATTCGGCGAACCAACACAAAAATTAAAAGAAACAGATCGCAAGAATCACGAAAAGTACAAATAATTTCTCATTTTACTTCGTTTGACCAACTGAAGTCTGATGGAACCAATGCGGACTGTCAAATTCCATTTTAGATTGACACATGTGGCGGTACACCTTGTGCTAAGTTGTGTTTGCTAGAGGCAGCGGAAGTAGACACCAACGAGATCCTAATAATTATGCACAATTTGTCTTCAATAGTTATCAGAAACCTTGTCAATCAACTTTCCTCTTTAATTCCGGGGATCATTGATGAAAATCGTTCAACATAGTTCTAATGGACAGCGACAATTTGATCTGGTGTCGAACCTTTCAACTCATTATCTGCACTCAAGAGAAGGAAACCACAATCGCCAGCGGATCGATTAGTGACGGCAACGAGAGGAAATTAAATATAATCTTGGCGAGTAGTTCTGCGAGCGTGATGGTATAATGGCACGGTATTTTCTTTTTTCTCGTCGTCATACTCATTCGCGTTCTTTTCATTTCTTTTATCCGTACTCATATTCTGAGCCACCCCTCCAGGGTGGATAAACGCATAATGAAGCAGGGTTCTGAGTTGCTTACGGTTATTGGCGTCACAGTATATGTTGTGTCGCTTACACATGGAAAAGAAACGTCTTGTTTTTGTTCTGCTTGCTACCCTCTGCTTGGTTCTCTTACCACGATCGATCCAATCCGCTTGGACCCGACACGGTGGAACTCATGAGATGACAAAAAGGCGCAGCTACATCCTATACCCGCGTCACCCTCATAAAAAAAAAACTTTTCCTAAAAAAGCCGGTCAACGCAATCGCTTCACGGTTTACGCGAGGGTTCACCAAATATCGAGACGCTTGAGCGCTTCCAATTGATCAAACTTCGCTATATGCTTGACCTTGCGCTAGAGTTGTTGTAGACGAAGAAAGAAACAAACGAGCTGAAGGCAGGGCCATGCCAAATACAGGTGAAAGGAACTACAAATATTACTCCCAGTGACAGAAATACTTAGAATTTCCTCTTAGTGCAAGCACCCATCTTCTGTACCGTACCAGACAGCTATGTATCATGTCTGGCAGATCATTTATTCAAATATACTGAAGAGAATGGCCAGTATACAGCTCGACCGCAATACTGAGTATCACAATCATATTTTGAGGAAATGGAACTGAGCTTGGGGTCGGCCGTCGCTGTGGATACTAAAACACAGAGCTTATGTGCCGGTAAATGTTCATGCTGCCAACAGCGCTTTTCTGTATACACACGTGGTATAGCTGGGGCGGAAGTCAATCTACGATAAGCAGTGTTGACCGCGTCAACCCTGGTAACCACTTTGTTCCCCAGACCCAGATATTTGTCTTTCCCATCCGACAATCGATATTGACACACGTGTTTAACGAGAATCGAAGTCAAATTGTCGCCTTCACCTAATTGCTTAGCTAACAGTTTCATGGCATTGATCAATAAGTTGGATTGGCTTCCTACGGCCATCAGTGTAATTATAAATTGCAGGTTCACATTGAAATTAAACGTGAGGATTATGAAAAGGTTCCCTCGAGTCTCAAGCTTGCAGGGAAATGCTAGTCAGTAGAGCAAGATTTTGTTTTATACTTCTTCAGGACCTATGCGATCTTTCCGTTTCCACGGTGAGTGGCCAAATAAAAGTAGGTATATAAAGGCGACATTTATCTCCTGGCGTAGGGAACGTTGAAATTTGTGGGACAATGGAAAAATAACCATTCTTTCGACCGCAAAGTAAAGTGAAGTTTGTCGGCACAATAGTCGGGCCTTTGAAATTGAAGCGGCTTTGCACGAATATAAAAAATAATTAGAAAAAAGTTCAGACTTTTAACCTACTGAACTCAGAGGTAAAGAGTAGTGGAAAGTTCGGAACGCAGAAAGTTTTGAGGCAAGGCAATGTTTATAAAGTATATCAACAGTTGACACTGAGATTACGGCGGGCTTTTCCGTTGGTCCATTAAACTTTGAAATGATTCAATCACCCTGAGGGAACAAAGAGAAGTTTCGTTGATAATCACCAAAGAAACCAACCAGAAACTATCTAAAATTCGGCTATATGATTCCGTAAAGTTGAGATCACAATGAAGGAGAACTGTCTTTCCATTCTATCAGCTGATTGTAAGAAAAGTTATAAAGGAAATAACGCAGTTTGTGTTCCTTCAGTTTTCACAACAATTCCAATTCCACCAAACTTTCACGACGTGCGTGATATACCTACCTATATCAATCACATGTAGACGTATATTCTAGAATATATCGTTTTCAATCATTTCCAACGGCCAAGGTTTCATCTGATACAAAACGTTTTCAAGAGACAATCCATCTTGAGATCCTGTTTTACAGAAATTAGATTGTCGACAAATGCAAATTTCAATGCAAAAATCACCTTTTGCGAATTACGAGTACTGGAAGTATGCAATTTTTTGACGGTATATAACTTGGGAAACTAATTTGGTTTAATAACATCAAAATGAAGGAATCGAGAAATTTTGATTCAATTTTGAGAGCGTTGTGTGAAAAAGCTGAATACCTAACAAATCTTCTCTATACATCACTATGTTAGTAACTACACTAAATTCTATTCCAATTCACTAATTTGCGCTATCACAGACTGTTTATACGGTGTTGTCCATACTCATCAGTTTTTTTTACCGTAGGGTACAGGGAGTTGCCCGACAATTTCTGTGTTGAAACCTCATTACACAAGAACTAAAGTGGCGGAAAGAGTTTCAGAATTATTTTCCGAACTTCTAACGGTCTTAATTTTATTTTACGGAAATTTGATGTCATGTATAATTCCGAAAGATTCACACAAACTTATATTACAATACCGACTAGTGGATACAGCGTTTAATCTCTGCTTTCAATCGAACGCACGTCCCCCTTACCTGCTTCGCTTCGATGCCTGGGGCAGCAGCCCCTTTACTTTTCTGATTCTTCCCTCTGACTCTCAACTATTGGGAATACGTGGAGACCAAAAGACAGGGATGACATCGCCCCGAGCTGAGTGGGGCAGAGAGGGTCGCCTTGATCGTATGTGCATACATTGGAGAGGAATCGATCGCACCTACGGTGAAAAAACGTCTACATGTATGTATATGTACGTGAAAAAGCTGTCACCCAGTTGAACACTCGAAGCGTTCTTCGCTTATAGAGTTTTCAAGTGTGTGTCTAATCCCACGTGCCCAGGAAGGAGTTCTTTGTGTTACTTTTATGACAAACTTCCGTCAATCATAAAATGACAGGGACAGTATGCTCGCTAAAGACATTGATAGATAAAGCATAGTTTTTATATCGTTATAAACGATTAGAAGCAGTGGCGTAACTGTTGGGTACCTCGGGCGATTTATGCCTCAGGGCCATTAAAAGCCCATGTTATTCTAGATTATATTTATTATTCGAAAAGTAAGTCAGTCCATAATCCCAGTTACAACTTTGACACAATTTTGACACGATGTGGCATTGATTGAACTTCACGGTGAATAAATCAATAAACCACTGACATCATAATTATTAAACAATCATATTTTGCTATTCGCTATGGAAACATGTATAGGGGAGACCAGGTCACGACGCCACCTCAAAACGAGTAATTATTTCATGTGGCTTTTGAACACCTGATACAAATTTCTGTGATCAATTTAGAAAAAATTTTACATCATTTTACAATAATTTGAATACGATTTTTTTTCGGGCCCGACGGTCCCTTGCCCCCCGTTCTACCTCCTCGTCTTTAAAAAATTATATAAAAAAAAAATTGTTGTTTTGAAATTTATTTTCGTTGGTTTTAATCACTGTACACACTTTGATTTCACTTATGTTGAACGAATTAATGATGTATCAATATTAATAAAAGAAAGTTTTTTTTTGCTTATTTCTTTTGGGGCGGAGGAGGGGCGGGAAGGCATCGTCGTTGTGCCCCGGTCTCCCTTGCCTATCGTTCAATGACATTTGAGTACGATAAAAAAATTTTTTGTCAATATTTGTTGTTCTTTCAGTGCAGGCATCAATATTGCACACTCGCACGGAATTTCCCTCAATTCACGTAACATTAGTTTAGAGATAACATTTCACACCTTCGGACTCTGTTGTACAAATCACTTGCATGTAAACTGAAAGTTTCGCGGCTGTCTTTTAACTTATCGAACCAATAGCCTGCTACATCAATGTGACGAAAAACAGTCAATATTTTTTCCTGATAGAGCCAATAATAGGTTAACAAAGAATCAATTGCCACAACCCCTTTAATAGACCGGCATTTTGCACATCAAAGGGGCTTAAGCTAAGAATGAAAGAAATTCCCAAAGACGGGAAGGTAAGGTAAACGGATTCTCGAAAATGGGCACAATGATGGGTAGTTCCCTCTCAATTCGTAAGTCCCTCTTACGTGTATTTCTATGTTATAAGAAGAAGATATATCCGTATTATAACTATATTATCCGTAGAAACCTATATTATGATTTATCTACCAATTTTTACTGTTGGCATAAGAACTGAATGCTTATCTTTGATTAGTGCAACGCTCAATGCAAATCCAGATCTTTGAGAACAATAATATTCCGCCACAGTTCGTCCCAAAATCGTAGCTAGCCACGTGCATTGATCAAGAGAACTACACGAGCTGAAAACTGACTAGGAATTAATTCACTAATTGATATCGCACCGGTGTGCATATACACTTAACATAAACCTTCATTTACATATTATATATGTATAAGTACACGGTATGACTGTAATAATATAGCCTTAGGGAGTAGGACTGTTCCCAATGCTCGTCACGTTAAATCCCAGGAGCAAACCAGCTAGGCCCCACAGTCCGGTGCAAAATTGTTTCATTTTAGCCAACATCGTTAGGTTCGCCTCAACCCCTAATCCAGCTTTGTGCCCGGCAGAGGAATGAACCAAACCCAAACTCTCGCTACCCATACTCATCGTTCGCCCAAATCCGTGCGCTAAGGTTAACCGTGCGGTGAGCTTTGAGTGCTGGATTCTCTGTATGCTTTATGTATACGCCGAAGCTTTTATGACCAGTATAGATTTTATAATGATACTTTTTCTGGCCTGTAGCAATGGCTACCGTCGCTTAGATCGACGCCTTTTTGAGAAGTGCCAAAATTATTCTGATGATCTTTAAAAATTCATGACACCTATACTTCTATAAAATATCCTCCTACATAATATACTTCTATAACAATTTTATGAAAAGGTAAAAAACAAGAAATTTACAAGATTCCGTGAAAAATTACAATACTTCATGTTCGCCCATAGTCAATTATCTTACAATTACTTTCTTAAAAAAAAAAAGTATAATTTCTGAAAAGAAATACGTTAATTATAATTCATTCTAAAACTCTATGTGCAGTGAGGTAAAGAGATTCAAATTAATCTGTTTGCTTGATTTAAAAAAAAAAGTACAAGTTTCTAACACCTATTATTGGTACAGAACGACGAATTGAGTTTAATTTATACTTTTCGTTAAAATTTACAAGTGTGTAGATAAGTAAGTTTCGTACGAAATATAGTAGTCAGCCAATTTTTCATAGTTCATCGCAAATTCGACAAGCTTTTACATAATGTAGGTAATTAATTTTTACATAATGTAATTAATAGCGCTCTAATGCCCGGTTTCACCAACGGCGAATAAATCTTTGAATAGTTATTCATTGATTAACTTTTATTCTCCAGTTAGGTAAAATTGCGTTTCACCAACAAAGTACAGGATCTAGTTAAGTATTCATCGAATAAATTTTTCATGTACGGTTTTGTGACTGACTGTACACATTTGGGTTACCTACCGGCCGAAATTCGGTCGGTATTGTCGATTATTCCGTGCTGCGATCTTTTGTTTCACTAACAGACTTCGCGACTAGAACCTACGAATTCCATTGACGCGCGATTTGCGAAGTGAAAATTATTCAAATAGATTTTGATAATGTCTGAAACTTTGGAAAATCAGGAGCAGTGGAAAACAGCGAAAAGAGCACGTAGTAAAAATTATTTAGAGGTAGAAAAAGAAAGATTAATAACAATAGCGGAGCAGTTTAAAGGCAATTATAGAAAATAAGCGTACTGACGCTGTATGGGCAGCTGAAAAAAATAAAGCTTGGGAAGATATTGCCGCTTCTTATAATCCGCACTTTTATCACTTCGAACAATCACAAGCCTAATATTTCGCAGTTATTGATACGTGTTAACAGATTTTTGTTTTATGAATCTAACGTTATTCGACGAATAGTGAGTTATCTGGAGAAATTCGGCGAGGTAACTTATTCGACGATTTATTCGACGAATAAGCACTATTTGATGTTGGTGAAACAAAAAAATCAGATTTTAACAATCGAATAACTTCATTCAATGAATAGCGAGTTATTCATCGTTGGTGAAACCGGGCAGAGCCGATGTACCGCATTCATGAATAAAATTTTCTCTACAGTTTTTCATCAAATGAGCGGACTGTACCGAAACAATAAATCACACCTATTTGTGTGAGATAGTTGAACCTTGCCTGATGCTGTAACCATGAAATCGTTTTTCATGGAAAAATTTTACACTCTGAGATGATTCCGTGGAAAATTATTTTCAGAAAATATTAGTAGTAGAAAATAGTAGTATATTATTTTCACAAATCTTCTCATAAAAAATGTACTAATGAACTCAAACCTCTGCCGCAGCGCATTTGTTGACATTTTGCTTGGCATACAAGATATTATTTGGCTTGGCCTAAGGCTTGCGATGAACATCTGCTTGAATTTACAAATCTGCGAAAAATTGATACGATCTTATGTTCAAGTGACGACGGACAGTTCACAACCACGAATAATGATCAAATTTGCATTCGGATCCACTCGCAGCTATAAGCTTCATAAGTTCTAAATATGCAAAAATCCTTATTATATTTTCTTGCCGTTGAGGATAGTCTTTCCGTTTGTTCCAGACGCGGTTGACGAGGAGGTATCGCATCAAAGCAGGTGTCCCAACGCTGATCCTGATGGAGGGTGGCACCGGATCAGTGGTGACTCGCGGAGGTGTTGAACGCGCCCTAGCAGACCCAACCGGCGCTAACTTTCCCTGGCGGCCACCCCATCCCAAAGCTACCCTCGTCGACGGTCCCCTTTTGCCGTGCGGAGGCCGAGGCAACAACGAGCCGATGCTCCACGAGGAACTTCGGCACTGCGTCAAGGGTGTATACTTCAGCGCGCACTGGGTAAGTCGTTTTTCTACGGCTGAAATCGTTGGTCTCTGGCGTCTCACTTCTCTGCACTTCTGTCATCACTCACGGCCATATCCTGTGTTATCGTGTGTGCAAGTATGAAGCGAATTTTCAGCTCCGACTTCACGGAGTCGACCGGGTCACCGTGGTAGATGTAGAAAAAGGGTATGAATGGGATTGCTGCGGACTTGAATTTATTCAGAGCCGACTGCAGTTGATCACGGAGGCGGGTGGCCAGGCAAGAAGGTAATCGAACGCCTAAAGGCCTTGGCATTGGGACAAGAATAAATAAATTTCATTGGCCCACACCGGGTCCTACCGTGGAAACTCTAATGCAATTGAAATCCAAGCTTTCCACCAGAAGAACCTCTGCAATCGTTTTCCAGTCTATACAGTTAGCTCACTCGTATTTTAAAAATTTTCACGAGCTCCATGTTGAACGCCACCACCAGAGATCAAGAGCCAACTAGTAGGAGCAATACGAAACAACCTTTTCTCTAATTCGGATGAGGTCGTCTCAAGTTATGTGGTAGGCTTCAATTCCCTGGTTGTTGCACACAAAGCCACAGCTCTGTAGATAGTTTCATGTACTAAACTTATGCATTGAGCTATAAATTATGCGGTATTTCAGACGACACCATGAGTACTTTGACTTTTGTACTAATTCGTTCTCACTTTCTGTTCATTTTCAGTGCCCACCGTGTAAAGCTTTCACCCCGCAGCTGGTAGACACATACCAAAGGATTCGGGAAAGGGGACACAATTTTGAAGTTATATTTGTCAGTTCCGACCGGTAAGCATGGTTACTACGATGATGGCATACTTGAAATAATAACACACATCTCCGGTCTCATGCATTCACCTATCTTTGTGTTGTATAATTTTGGTCTGAAAATTAGTAAGCAAATTTCAAACATTTCGTCGCGGATTCGAAACAAAGAAGATGATTTTAGATAAATCGTTTGAACTTCGCGATTTAGATCACCTACAGTTCCGAGATGATTGAAGATAAGGCGGTATCATCTTCGAAAGCTGACCATGATTACTTTGATCAGTGATCAGAGCGCCAAAAAATATACCTCTATGATTTTGCGTGGTACTACTTTACTTGATTGATTGATTAAAATAATTGCTCGCTTGATTTCATTGGAACTTCTGTAGAAATACCGAACTTGTTGTTCAATAGTTGAATCAAAGCAATAGTTGAATCAAAGGCAAATCATATAAAAAATAGTAAAAATGAACACTCAAATAAAGGAACGATGGTATGTCATTGCAGTGCCCAGCGTATGGGGTTATAGGAAGAGGCATGTAATATACGTGTTGTAGGGCAGAGGACTGCAGATATATTTTATTCAAAGTCACGGCCACGTCGTAAAGATAAGCTACGTCAGCGGAAAGCTTGCTTGGAGGCGCGATGGCCGAATGATAGTTCATTGATTTCCCATAAAACTTTATGAGAAGACGGGGGGTTCTTTACCTGCCTGATGTCTACCACGTACACACACTTCCGAACCCCTTGAGTATAGTGAACACATAGACGATACACTACAGCGCTACACACTGCGTTCTACGTCCATCCAACGATCAATATTTCTTCGCTTGGTGCGGCTCTTCTTCGTCCCGTACTCATTACCATCAAAAGATACGACCGCTCACAACATTCCAACTTTTCCCTGGCATTTAATTATTTTTCGCAACATCAGCGACAGTGTTGCCCTGTCCCAAATGTTTCTGTTTTTTTCTTTTTTTTTCTTTTGATATACCGTCATAGAAACTCGTGGTTAATCTCACTGACCCTGTCAGTGCTGAGATGGAAATGACCACCCACTAAACTTTAGTAAAGCTTTGAAATTCATTGTCAATATCTATCTCTGTTTATTTCAGGAGCGAGGAATCTTACAATGCGTACACGGAGACAATGCCGTGGCTGAGGATACCATTTGCACAAGACGAAAGACGGCGAAAGCTAGCCCACGCTCTTGATGTTCAAGCGATACCCACCCTTGTGATACTGGACCCACGCGACAACATTATCACCCTGGAAGGTCGGGCAGAGCTGCTCGAAGATCCGGAAGGTTTGGTAAGAAAATAAGACTAAACTATTGCGGTTACCTCTGAATAATTTTTTCGGAACACCCGATGCCCCGAATCTAGCTTCGCTGCATCCGTGCGACTGCAAAAGCGATTACATCTGGGTTTAGCGTTTTCGGCTGTTAACGAAACGTACCCTTCATATACCTATAATTTAACACCTTGTAGCAGAATACATTCAGCCTGTCTATGCTTTCATTGAATAACCGCATGAATAGTAATTATGTCCAGATTTGTGTATGTCACCCTTCTGATGGAATAACATTATGCGGTTTAAATTTTCAGAATTTTCCATGGGCGAGCCGGCTGGTTAACATTTTAACAGAAAAGTATGCAACAACTCTTCACGACGCTCCGGCGATCATTCTATTCGTAGGTGAGTCAGTCCCGGCAACGAGAAATCCGATCGCACGTTACGCTATATGTCGTCCATTTTTATAACATGACCTCATGGTTCTCTCGTTCGGAAGCATCACGTTCGGAATGATGCACTATATCCTAGAATAGCCGTGCACGCGGTTAATGAGAATAATCGCATTTACCCAGTTAGCTGTTATTTGCTGGGCTTGTTAAGCAGTTGCCTGATAGTTTCTGTTTCATAATAATGAACGTCAGCCACACGCTGATTAGTTTATTTAGTACTGCAAAACTAGCAAGATATTCTAGACGAATTTACCATTACCATGCGTGTACTAGGCAAAGCTGAGTTTCTACTATGAAAGCACAGAGAACATTTACTTTGCATATGCTAGCTACAGGACGACGCACGCTATAGCTATAATGTATTTTCTTGTTCCTCTCTTTCAGAGGGTGATGACTGCGAAATACAATTTGGAGAGAGCGTTCTGCTCCCGGCAGCAGAAGCCTACCGATGTGAGCATCCAGACTACGACCCCACCTACGATGACTTGGACAGTCATCTTCAATTCTTCATTGCGTTAGACGTGAGTTCCCATCCATTTTATAACTTGTGACCAGACATGATTTTTATTTTATTTTCAAATTGTAGTGTGAAACCTCGGATATACTGCGCGAATTTGTTGGCCTCGAAGATGCCGTACCGCTGTTGACAGCCGTTGACATTCCCCGAGGTGTTTACGCTGTCATGGAAGACGGAGCAGAAATCACAGTAGATTCAGTGCAGCAATTCGTCGACGGGTTTATAAACGACAAACTGCCAACCAACAAAATTGCTGCCGTCCATAAGTCCGTGCCAGAGACGGAGCAGATCGCAGCTTGAGTGAAACTAAAATTGAACGGTTACCAGGTGCAGCAAATACAACATATAATATATCGACCACCGAACCATGAAGATTATCCGAACTTTCATACTAAAAACATGTGTCATCAGTGTAAAAATTTTATATCCACATAGTGCGTTAAGAATAGTCCAAAGAATAACTCAAATCCCACAGGTGACAAGTTGTATTATAATAATTGGTACGGTAATGAATTGCAGTCTGTATATTTAAAATTACACTAAATATTAAATGAATACTGATAAAATATGCATGCCATATGATTACTTTAATGATCCACTGCAATCTTTTTCGATGCTGCAACCCCTCACCCCCAATAGCAACACAATAACAACCTGGAGTATCATATCTCGACTGGTTTCGAAATACCGGTCACGTATCAACCCATCATCAAAACGTTGACGCAGAAACAGTTGTGCTCTGTGTCAACAGTTGTATTTCACGCGTATCTTTCTATTGATGCCTACACAGTGTATGTTTAATAACTTTGCATTTAATTATGATGCATAGTTTAGGAAATGTGTAGAAATATCAAATGTGTGAGAGTTGAACATCACTGAAAAGTACGAATACATAAGGTTCGAAAATATATGCAAAGTACACCAGCCTTCCGCAGCCATAAACATAAATTATGCCATTTGGTAGGTTTCACCTTCAAAATTCATGTGTAGCAAACAGAACCGATGAGCTGGCAAAGTGATAGATGACTCACCATTTGTAAGCCACTGAATTACAAAATCAAGGAAGTATTGAGAGACACCTTTGATTAGATTCGAAGTTTTGATGAGAAACGAGTCTGAAACGCAGTGATGACACTCAAGCCATATTCTGTAAATCAATCGGATCTGTATTACCGGTTTAGTTACTGATTACAGTGCGATGCTCTAAGCAAGTCCGAATGATACATCAATATATCTACACTATATGTACCTATATATTATATATTTACAATGTTTTGGAAGTCTATGTGTCACGATAAAATAAGTCCGTAAGTCCATAAGTCCGTGCCAGAGACGGAGCAGATCGCAGCTTGAGTGAAACTAAAATTGAACGGTTACCAGGTGCAGCAAATACAACATATAATATATCGACCACCGAACCATGAAGATTATCCGAACTTTCATACTAAAAACATGTGTCATCAGTGTAAAAATTTTATTAAATCAATCGGATCTGTATTACCGGTTTAGTTACTGATTACAGTGCGATGCTCTAAGCAAGTCCGAATGATACATCAATATATCTACACTATATGAACCTATATATTATATATTTACAATGTTTTGGAAGTCTATGTGTCACGATAAAATTCATTTATAGACTATACTGTTTCACGACGTGTTTGTAGAACCAGAGCAGGAAGACGGTTTCCGGTTCGTGGTGGTGGAACATCTGGTACTGTCTAGTACCGCGTTGTCCAGTTTCTCAGTATCCGGTGTAATGACAATTTCTGCAAATGAAAAGTACACTCAAGTATATGAAGTCAATTCAATCCGCTGATTCTTATTTCTAAGGCATAGAAAATAATTCAGCAATCAAAAACGGTTATCCGTTCAATCAAAGGCGGCGAAAACTATTGCGAAAAACGCGCCAATTTGAGATTTTCCAATCATTAATCGACCACTGGTATATTTTTACAAATTTTATAATTTATCACGCATTCATATGAAAAGAAATTGTAGAATAGAGAAGCCGATGTTAATGTCACTTCATGAAATACTGTTCTAGCTACCGACAAGACATGATAACTTTACCAAACTTTCCCGGCTGCACTTCTCTTGCCTGGACGACCGTAGTTCGCACCTCCCGTTCAACTGCCATCGCAAATTCATTTAACTAACAGAAATTGAATGTGTGGGTAAATTATGTAGAGATTTCAACAAATTCTGTTGGGAAATATTTCTTTAACTATAGCATATTAGAAAGTGATAAGAAATATTGACCAGGTTTTCAAACTTCACTCTTTTCCGTGACAAAGAAAACAAACTAGGTATGTAAAAGTGAAAATTACTTACTTCAGTGATTGCCTTTTCATCTGCAACATCCTTACATTTTTTATATTCTTCATTTATCTTTTTTCTCGTGACTAATCGGACATAAACATGAAATTAGAAATCTCACATAGGTGTGCATGTCGGGCCAGTTCAAATTTTTCATTTTTTTTAAATATTGTAAGTGAGAACTTTGAGCCCTGTGACCCAACATACCGAATATCAAATCTATAGAGATTATAAATAGAAAGAATCCCGCGATTCACAATAAGGTGTCCCAAAGTAATCAGTACTAATGTAAATCACGCTTCTTCTATGATGAATTGAAAATCAAACTATGAAGGGTAAAATTTCTCGATAATATATAATCACCTTCCAAAGCATATGTATCATCTCTGAACGTATTCAAACGTGTCCTATGCAATTTCTTGAACGTACTCAGTACCTGCAATACATAAAATTTGAAATTCTGATACCGGTAAACATAGTTTTGTGTGATCGTCTTAAGTCTGCACTTGACTACCGTTATAATCGATGAGAATTATGGGTAATTGGAAACTATAAATGACATACGAAAATATTCTTCTTCGTGTTCCTGACCTCATATAGTCAAGCTGTCACTTTGGATGCCTATATGTATGTTTAACGTAATTTATTCAGATTTATTAGCTGGATAAACGAAATTGGATACTTCAGATAGGAAAATATCGTTGACACTATACGGATCGATATTACTAAGCAGTTCCGATTTTGTTTGCGATCTGAATTCGATGGTGAGCTGAACGTAACAATTGCCATGAATAGAAATCAGATGTCGACACAACCCGAAGCTCAACTTAATTATTACGTTCAATGATAAATTTACAATGGGAAGGTATGTAAATACGTATGAACTACATACATACAATACGTTGCCGTATGCGTACGGCTGTAAAAACAATCTTCTAACATGAACAACTATATCTCGTTCGATTTAGAACGGTGAGGATCTTCTACAAGCAAATAATTGATAAACGGTACGATGCCGTTATTTAACACACACACATAACCTCAAAACTTCGACCTGATCGCGCAAAGTCAAGAAACTGTGAATTGAACTTCTTATTGAAATTACCTGGCGTCTAAGATATCCGCTCATTTTCCGCTCAATATAATTTCTTTTCTGATGAGCTCGTTTTAATGGATTTCAACAATAATCAATAATCATACTCAGAATCGAGCAGACGATTGTAGATATTATTTATAATTTTGTGCTTATGTATCAACCTGCGAAGCTCCTGCTTCGTGCGCACTGAACTCTAATGCTCGCCAGACGAACTACATAGTACCAAAGTGAAGAATGAGAAATTTACCGATAAGAATGTCATCTACCATTTCTACTGATGTGAACCAATTGTTCGAGCACGTTTGAGATATATCAACGGTCGGAAATTTGAAATTTTTTATTACACTTCGTTTGCTTAGAGAATTTCGGCTACTTCCACAAGTGTAGGAATTACATGATATGTTGTATACAGGATTACTTCCTGGTTGTATATCTAGATACATACAACGGAATTAAGTGCAGATGTAAGATAACGTAATTATCCAAAGATTCGAATGCGGCCGGCAGAGAATTACGATACTCGCATATCATATAAATCTTATCCTGCATGGCTAATCAAAGAACAAATTCGATCTGAATCGAATCCAATTACCGATGATATAATTAACAATAACAGTTAAAACATAATTTGTATTGAATGCGATTCGTTTTTCAACAAGTTATAATTAAAATATATAAAGTTCAGCTCTTATATCGATTGAAGATGTAATAAAAATCGATGTTTCTTCCACAGACTACAAACTATACTGATTTCCATGTTGTTCTATTTCATGCGGGTCCTCTTGAAGGCTAAGATTTCAATTGGTTTGAGCCGTTTCATGCGAAATTATTCAAATTTACTGTCGGACAAAAAAGTGAGGCTAAAATAAAATATTGAAAATAAAAACAAACCCTTCAGAGAGTACGGTATACACTGTAAATAAACGAGAATTTTTCGAACTGACGGATTGAATTTATAATCTGCTATACCTACTTCGAGCATATATACCTGGAGGGAGCACGGTCTATCTTTCCCCATAAGTGGAAGATGTAGTAGAGAGAGACTGAGGCGCAGGATACCCTCTCTCTATCTTCGAAGACCTGATTGGTCAGAAAATTTGATCCACGTGACCAGTCAGTCCTGTACCAAACGCGCTAGAGAGAGAGTGTGTATCCTTCTATTGTTTCCCTCTCCGTATACTTACCTATTACAATCGATGATAATCAATTATCTTTAAAGTCGAGTCGCCTTTCTATAACGAAAATAAATGAGGAATTCGGATAAATGTGTATGCACATTCGGGTGGTCTTTCATTTGGTCATATTCGAATATCAATGCTCTCGCATGGGCTAGAACGTAGCCCATGCGAACGTAGAATGTAGCCAAACCCCCAGGTTAATAGCTCGATTCTAAGTATAGTACTATTATACCTATAAAATTCTTGAGCAGCCTTTCAAAATTTATATTCTGAACTGAAATTTTCAGGATGTCATTTTTTTCAAGTGTAAAAATAATTGCTGCCACGAGAAAAAAGATTTGAAAAATAACAAAATAATTCGATTTTTGACCACTTTCGGAATTTTCAATATTCAAACTTTCAAATTTCAAAAAATAAACTTCTCGTTGTTTATTTTGATGCATAATCATGTTAACTGATTGTGAAGAAAAATATGAAGCCTCAATATTATTATTTAATGGTCGCTCGACAACATCCAATGTATAGTACTCTAAGACATTCAAAATTCTTGAGCGACCTTTAAAAATTTATGTTCCGAGCTAAAATTTTCAGGATGTCATGTTTTTTCAATGTCAAAACAATTGCCGCCACGAGAAAAAAAAAATGGAAAAAAAAATAATCCGATCTTTGACCATTTTTGGAATTTTCAAAATTTGTGAGCGACCTCTAAAATTTCTTCAATTGATCTGGAATTTGGGAAGGGCTCCTCAAATGTAAAAAACTAACAAATTTTCATACGAGACTTAAAATCAAAAAATAGTCGGTCAAATTGGGTCACCCTAATGTATACATACATAATACATAATGTGTGTAAGAATGATGCGTGAACTGATGAATGTATTTGTAATTTTCCTCGAATTGATGGACGTTAATATAATATATTATTGACGAAATAATAATTTGCTGAAACATATCATATAAATCGATATAATAGTCACAGGAATGAATGTGCAAGACGAGATGAAGATTATATAAATTACTTGGCAGTTTCAGACCTCAATACAAACATCTATAGGTGATTCTTGTCAATGAATTGTAATTTATTAAAATCGGAAATTGTAATTTGTGGACATACATACATACATATATTCAACATCAAACGCGATATTGGTATGCCAAATTTAAAAGACATCTCATATCCCTTGTACTATTGAACGAATTTTGGAATTTTAACATTTAATGGAATTTTTGTAGCAGCGGGAAATTTAAGCAATGAATCATTCTGGTTATTCAACTCTTATTCCGTCATCCAAGTCTGTGAAGGTAGGGCATGTTGAGCGGTCGTCACTAGCTTTTGTGGCGTGACTATAGCGTACCATAAAGGAAATGATGAATGTTGCTTACATTTTGTACCTTCACTACCATCAACGACGAGATGGAATTCTGTACATAAACAAAGTGCAAGGTACTCAAAAATAAACAAAGTCTGCAGATTGAACAAATTGAATCTCTATGTAATAAGTGAAACATTAATGCCGTGTGGTCAGAAGTATTTTGAAGCATAACAAATGAAAATTCCCTACCGTATAGCTGGTGTGCGGTTGTATTCCTCCTTTACGTACATCACTAAAATAGAAGCAATTGTCAAACTGCCAAAGACCCAATAACTAGACCAGTGCTCACCTAGAAGTGAAACAACAACTTAGGAAAAAACGAAACGTTGTATACCTACATACCTATAAGAATCACTATACAGGAAGAATTTCTATCGTCCGAATACTCGCAGTAGACTTGAGACGGCCAACACGCCAAACCGGCAGTTGTTTCGGTAGCTAGGATTAGTTATTTGAATGTAAACAATTACCGAATTCGAATCACGGCCACCTAAACTCTGCTCCGAGTGTTCAGACGATAGCTACATACAATAGAACGTCGATTATCCGACAGATATCCGAAAGATAATTAAAAAAAAAATAAATAGAGCGGATATTTATTGCGAGATTTAGCAGCAAAAAAACGATCTTTCATCATAAAACAGAAGAAAATCGTAGAATTAAGAAAAAAAAAAATTATGCTACGTACTGCATAATACAGATAT
The DNA here is from genome assembly GCA_949628255.1 of Macrophya alboannulata. Lineage (NCBI taxonomy): Eukaryota > Metazoa > Arthropoda > Insecta > Hymenoptera > Tenthredinidae > Macrophya > Macrophya alboannulata. Next base: position 7,702,814 of record OX451210.1, on the reverse strand, counting down.
TATTAAGATCTTGATGTTCATTGTTTTCAAATTAATATATTCTATCACTTTGTACAAATCAGCATATTTTCCACGGAATTATGTATACTATGTGTATATGAAGCCTGCCATTACATAACGTTATAGGTGCCATTTTTAAAATTATTCGGGCAATGAATAAAACTGTTTCAAAACTCGTTAATGGCATTTTTAATTGATTGAAAATCAGATTTTGATGGGTATAATTAGTGTTACAAATAAGAGTTCACAATCAAATTCTTAAAATAAAAAAAACCACAATCGAACAAAAAATAACAAAGTTGATAATTTTCCCAAAACATTGTAAGTTCACATTATGGAAAATTATATAATTGATTAAATAATTATAATTATTAATTAATAATGGTCAGTCATTAAATAATTAATCAATTTCTTATTCCACAACATTTAAAATGACTCAGCACGACAACAATAAATTACCGGCACAAGACTGTTGACATACACCGTTTTAGACTTGCAGTTGGCAATTAATTTACTTTTTCGCCACCAATTGGTGCCTTATTTACTTATAGGTATATCTTATGTAGGGATCCGAGCGGTGGCCTGTCCCAATTAGTTCGGATAATCGACGTCTAGTCACGTATGTGAATCATTCAATTGTGAAACACCTTGGTGATTTTCCAATTGAGTCAATTTTCAAGCACACTGCCGCACTAAGCCATGTTATTGGTCACTTCTCTTGGATCCAACCAATACTATGGCTTGGTGCGATACTGTGCTTAAAAATTGACTCAATTCAAAAACCACCCTTATCTCCTCCGGAATAAATCTTACAGAAGAAATAACAGAACTGATTTTAGTTTTGTTTTATTTACCATATACCCAGTCAACGTAAATGGATTGATTAATCCCATTTTTTCAAATTCTAGATTGAAACAAATTGTAAAGAATTCAAATTGGCGTGAATTTGAATTATTCTCAATTATTATTTGTTCGAAATTGGGATTCAACAATCGATTTTCGTTTACAGAGTACACATATGATGGATTCCACGTCAAGTGTTACCAAAAAAAGACCTCGATGTCACCGATTTTTTACCCGTTGAATTGTTAGATGTACGTGTTCAAGAACTCAACAAATTTGTGACTTTTGTATTGTATTCATAAAGGTATATGTAGCTATTATTGCTTCCGGCGCAGGCGTACAGAGCGTTAAAGTTTTCGTCATTTTACGCATTTTCATGTTTTCGGGCTTAAATATCTCAGGATCTCTTCATCTTTTTTCTCTATCATGAAGACATGAGAATGCGTAAAGTTTCGTAAACTTTAAGGCTTCGTACACTGGAGGCAATAATAGCTACATACCTATACATACCTTTATGCATTATAAACCTTTGGAATTCTTGGACATATCCAAAGGGTAAAAAATCGGTGACATCTTAAGGTATTTTTTTGGGCACACTTGACGTAGAATCCATCATATACTATTTTATCTATCTACCTATAGTCTTCTTAAACAAATGAAAAAACAACAAATTCTTTGGCCACAACATGAGGCCGAAGTTCATGGACTCAAGTCGTTTCACAAATAAACAGATATAACGGCAGGAAATATATCGAATTTGGACACTTGCAAAAGTTACAGTTAAGTATGTAGGTATACGATTTTTTATGACTGTAAATGTTTACTGAAGTGCATTATAAACATTAATATTAGTCAGGCAGACCTTGTAACTAGGAAATAATAATGACCCTGTACCTTAAGTGTTTCATAAATAAACAAACTGTTCATTTCCCAATATTTGTGGCTTCGTTTCGTCGAATGTGAATAAAAGCTTTTCCCACCGCGATGCGTCTAACACGAGTAGATGTGATTTTGCTAACAAAGCCCAGTCAAGATGTGAAACAATATTATTTCCGGTGTTTCACAAATAATCGATTCATATAATTATATATATACTTACTCATTTCAGGCAGAAAGTACGAAGAGTAAAATACGGCGCCGATGATGTTGGCCAAAAAGATCATGTAGCCGCCGACGATTGCCTCGGAGATAGGAAAGGAAATTTCGCAGGCTAATTCCAGAAATAATGCTGGTGTGGCCCAACTGGATGAAACTCCGAGAGCAACGGCTGTGTACAATTCACCTTTACTGAAGGGCAACACATGCCTGTCCAGCAACAAGACCCACAAGAACATGGCTGAAGATATAGCGAGTAATACGAAGATGGCAATCTTCAGATAACCTGGTAAGTCATAAATATCATGGATCCCGTATATTATATAATGTATACCGATCCGATACATTATATCCTTGCTTTTCGGTTCCGGATTTAATGTGTTGTCAAATTTACTCCTGTTTTCTATCTTTCGATTTCATGGATTACTGACCTTGAAATATGTCCATCAGTCGCGATGCGAAAACACCCAATGCACTGCCTAAAATTATGGTCCAAAACGCCAATCTATCGGCTTCGTCCTGCGAAGTTTAATAGTCGGCGTGTTATGCAAACCCATATATTGAGAGGAGAAATCAAATCTCTAATTGAATAACAGGCGCTTTATTTTCAGAGTGGGTATAAATATTTTATGCGGCACAAAGTGAATTTAGAAAAAAAAAAAAACAATATTTTTCCATCAAATCATTATGAATTTTTGCAACTATACTGTTAACAATGAGTCAAAAATTTGTTCCTGGTTCAGAGGTAAAAAAATTTCAAATTTTTTTCCGTAAGTACGATCTGAGATATCATAAAAATTATTTTATTTTGATTCTACATAAAATAGAAATAGAAATGTCTGTTTGCGTCAAATAGAATCAAACAGATAAAAATATAACTTTTGTTGTGGTGGATTTGTCTGGCTTTGAATAAATTGTCTGACTTTATCTTTTAGGTTTTTGTTAGGAGTTTTATTGCTTCTGATAAAATCTAGACGGTAATATCAAATGTTTTTTATCAAAAAGTGCAATTTAATTTTCTGTTTTTAGATATCAAATAATTATGATAAAAAGCCTGGTATAACGATATCGAAGAAGTGATGAATTTACGCTAACCAGAACTGAGCTAATGCATATGAATATGTATATCGAAAGATAACTTAACTGGTGTAAGTACACAATTCTACATTGAACATTTGAACAATTGAACAAATCTACTTGATATCTATTTGCCAACGAATGAATTGCGCGCATATTAAGCTCGACACTGCACTGTGAAAGGTAAATTGTAGCAATACCGTGAGAGCAAGAATGCAGAGCTTAATAGTCTTGCCTGAGTAACACTGGAAGCAAAAGCCATCGTGATCATCGCAAGCCAAGGCCCAATGACTCCTTGGCTTAAAGCTGCGGCCCCACAGAGTCGCCATACATTTTTATTCCTATATATACGAAATATACATTTTAAGGATTCAATCATAGAAATCCCTAGAACTTGTGAGATTTAATGCTAAACTTCTATCAAGTTCGCGTCAAAAATATACATATGAATATACGTAGGTATACACGTATCATGTATATGACTGTAGAATGGTGACCATAATAATAATAACCATGATAGCGACAGCAATAATAATGCCAATGATGATAAGAATGATAAAAAAATATGGCACGGGGTTCAACGAAGAAAAAAAAAATTAACCATCCCTTGTGGGGATCGAACCCACGACCTTTGGATTAGAAGTCCAACGCGCTATCCTCTGCGCCAAAGGGACATGTACAAGATGATAGAAAATATTAGTATTGAACAAAATGGTGTAAACAGTGGTGGATTAAATTGCGAACGAATTTAGATGACAAACAATTCACTCGGAAACATATAGCAGAGTGAGAAGACAGAGAGCCGACTCGGTTAAAATTATTAGCTGCAAATATTTTTACATTACAACAATAGTTGTGAAGATTATAGTATGTAGTACGAATTATTAAACATCATTATCGTTTGTCAACAACAACAGATTCAACAAAAGAAATGCTCAATTGACTATTATACCGGCGTTATTAGAAACAAATCGACGAAGATGAAGCGTGTCATCGTATAAAAGCACTATGAAACGCGTTATGACATCGCACAATTTTTTAGATTCTATATAAGAATGTGAATAAAGTTTGGAAAATAATCTGAACGCGCAATCTCTTGAAATGAAAAATAATAATGAAGATTTATCGTAACCTCATTGACGTGCTTACTGGGCCAAGTAGCGTATGGAGTCAGAAAGGTTGTAATGATCATTATTGCAGGGCATCTGTGGTGGTTGTTGCGACGGTTCCGCCCCAGGGAATAACCACAAGAATCCGACCAGAATCAGACAATGAGCGAAAAATTCTGCGCTTCAAGGACATTGAATAATACTCATTTCGCCGTTACTAGTAGCATGTGACTTTTGAAACAATATATGTTATATGATCGTTTCTTCTACCTACCTATTCGCATCAGCGATATAACCTGAACACGTATCGAGAAAGATTCCGTGGTGTTCACCATAGCTTCGTTTTCAGTTGAGATACTCGTGTTGCGGATCGTAGGCGTTTTTACCACTGCTGGTCCTATCAAATAGGAACTGGCTACACCAAGTTGGTTGAAACAGGCGGAGATTCCTGGATCGATAACACCGCGGGAAACCGATAAGAAATTTTAGTCATTTGTCAAGGTTGCCTTTTAATTTTTTACCATTCTTCGTGGCTCTTTATCTGTGACCATTATACTCATTGGATAGCGGATGCCTATTATGTTTTCGGATCCTCGGCTTAGGGTGTCCCATGATCGGGGTGTTTGCAAATGCACACTAGGGTGGTCCTTATTCAGGATGTGGATGAATTGTTTTTCTCGCCGCCCTCCAAATCGTCTCCAAATAATTCGAAAAAAAAAACCCTTAAACATTTCAATTTTATATCTCAACCCTAAACCCTCCGGCAAAGGAGGTGAATTTTGCCATTTCAAGTTCATATCATTCAAATCTTTCATCGCAAGGCCACTTAAATGCAAAAAAAATCTGTAATTGCAGCGAAAAATTATTGGGCGTCGATGCTACAATCTGTAGGGAAAAACATTAGCAGTATATAAGCTATAGGCGACACTCTATGTTAATCGTATATTGAAAATTGACAACGAAACATAACAATAACATTTTTCCCAAATATTAGCACCGAGGCCCACTAATTTCTCGTAATTACAGATTTTCTTGCGAATAAATAGCCTTGCAACGAAATAGTCACGGAAAAAATTGCCAAAACGTTTAAGTATGTATTTTAAATGGCAAAATTTACCTCCTTTGCGAGAAGGTTTAGGGTGAAGTTGGAAAGCTGAAATTTTTAAGGTATTTCTTTCAAATTATTTCTAGACGAATAAGGGGGTTGGCAGCGAGAAAAAACCGTCCCTACAATTGAATTTCGCTCCCTAAATTCACGAGAATACATAAATATTTCGAGAATCTGTCGTGTGTGAATTGTTCCTTAGATGCAAATGCTGTAGCTGAAATAGTGTACGTTAGCACAAATGAGCCCGAAGTTGATATAAAACGTTAATTAAATATGCTTACAATAGCTGAGGCTCAGCTGTGTGTGTCAGCTGAGCTGACATACGGATACACGCTCTGACAAAATAAACATGACCACCGCGTGAAACGAGTCGAATCACATTTTGCCGATATAACGTTTAGTTGCACTCGACATGCACTGCAGAGCAGGTACTATTTCACCCACAAAAATATTACTCTAGAAATAGGCGAAGTGCCATCCCAAGCCGGAATGCGATCCAAAATCTGAGAATTCAAGGGGCGAAAATTCGTAGATTATGCCGAGCGCCGTCTTAGGGCCCATAGCTGGCGAAAAACGTCTGAAGGCCCCGTCCATTTCACTCAGATGGTCCCACACGTTTATATCGAATGCAAATCATTCATGAATAAAGAGGGACAGTCGTTTACAGTATTCCAGAATATGGCTTGAAGAATTTCTTATCAATTATGAGCAAGAATTTAAAATTAATAATCGAAAGCACCTCATGTCTTAAGAACTCCTGCACCCTGAGATGTAATGCAAAAATCAACATGGAGCCGCGCTAGTTTACCTCTCGGACACCCAGGCGTTACGGTTACAAGGCGCATCCTGCGCCTCCTACATAGTGACGAAGTCTTACTAAAACGCTTCTTATTGTGACAATGGTGAACACAGCGATACGCTATCCAATTAGTATACGGAGATCAGTCGATAGCACCGATAGTGACCGACTCTGTGATAACGCTAACTAGTGATCGAGCACTAACTCAGAGAAAGGAAGAATGTCATATGCTACCCAGTTGCCTTTATGTATTCACCTGTCGCTGTAGTTCGTTCACCGCGAGGGAACCAAGTTGCTGAAACCAACGCTGCTGAAGGGCCAATTATTACTCCTGCTAACCCGTTCAGAATTGCCGCTACGTGTGCAGATCTAGTTTTGATAATGATTATGCATTTTTAAGATGTATGTAGTTTATTATAGGTAGGTACACGGCGGGAAAAATATGGTCTAGGCTCTCAAAGTCGTTTAGTAGTTTGGATGTATCGCACACTATCAGTATGAGAGTCGTACTTATAGGAAAAAATCCTTCACAAATATTATGCTGAGGGATACGAATACGATCTTGTGGCATAATTAGTATATCAATCTTACCCTCATGTGCGCGATACATCAAAACTACTATACATGAATATCAAAGATCCTAAACCACACTCTTCTCGCTGTGTAATTTGATAAGACTTAATTGCTGGCAGTATACTTGCTATTACGGGGGGCCTATACAGATTATTTAATCGAAAACGTCAGAAAAGTCGATTTTCGTTTGTTTGTCTTACAAAAAATAATACGATTTCACAAATACTAGGTTAATTTCTCTAGATTGTGTTCATGAATAAGCCAAAGAAGACTGAACTGGATAGCTTCACATTTGTAATGCAAGGAGCATTTTGAAATTTGGTATTCTTGGCTCGATAAATATGAATGAACCAGCGTAACTTAGGCATTATTATTTCGAATAAGTTTATATTTGGTACAATATTTTCTTTTCAGATAGTGAACATTCTGTGTTAATTGCAATTCATTTGAATTAGAATTGTAGAAGTTCTCGTTTTCAGTATAGACCCCCCTAATTACTAATGAGGTTGAAGTTCGTAACGTTAATGCAACAAAATAATCGAAAACAACTTTTCTATTTTAGTACGCGAAAGTTTAAAGAATATAAAAAAAAATGCGGTGCATGGATATGAAATGTATTTCTTTTAGCAGTGCATATCCCACGATCAGACACGACTGAATTGAGATCTTGAAAAGAGAGGATTTTGTAGCAAATTTCGTGAACTCCTCACCTAGATTCAAACGATTGATTGGTTCAATTATATTTTCACCGATATATATTTGCACTAAAAGGAAATTTTACTTTATGGGCTTCGTCAAAAATTCGAAAAAAATATTTTAACATACTCTGGATATGTTAAGTGTTTAAAAAATTGTGAGAACAACTTCGAAGGAGCTCTTAGCGGAGAATATCCCATATACTACTATAGAATATAGCCGCATGAATTCCGTACGTGAATTATATTGCTAATATTGATTTTGAACATACACGGTAAAGGTGGTTTCCTGCGATGTGAGGCAGCGGAGAAACGTAGCAACTGTCGACATAACAGCGGCCATCCGCAGCGGCGCCTGCAATCCTGCAACATAGTTGTCATACTAGCAAATGATTATTAGGCCGTCCTCTAACCGTTCTGGATTAGTGTAATTATCGAGGAGCTAGTCACTGATGAGGTCATCATTTCTGCACCTTTATGAAATCAAGAATGAAACCATTTGGAATCACCTGACTCTGGTGTTCCGAAATCGCGCTGTGAAATCACAGGAAACCACTCGAAATCATTTGGAATCACACGAGGTCACATGAAATCATTCAATCCGACTGAAGTCATTGAAATCATTCTACAACCGATTTCGATTGAAATTATTCGTACACTAATACAGTGTGAGTGAATCGACCGTTGGTAATTAAACTGCACTTGTAACCATCCGTTGAAAGTCTAGTTTTCTGTATAGGGTCAAGTTTACTAACGGTTGCAAAAGTAGAATCGCCCGACTTCTCAAAATATAGTGGCTGGAGAATTTTGGAATTGTATACATTATTCAACTTTTGTACTACGCAAAAAACTCAAGAGAAAATTCGTGAAAGTGAGAAAGTTGAATTAAAGCAGCGAAATCAGTTTCCGTCAAGCAATTTAAAAACAACGACGTCATTTGTAAGTACTTAACGTATCATTCAACCTTTCTCTACGATGTCGTATCGTTTCCCGTTGACGAGATAGCACCGTCGCATATATTTGTTAATAACGTTACAACGTCAAATTCTAATTTTGCTAGCATGGGCGTGTTTCTAATAGATAGACACATCACCAGTAAAATCATATCTTTCCGATTACTATTAAACGAGTGGCAGGCGGTTGGAGTTGACGGTTCAGAAAAGCCTCCAAGATACCGCATTTTTTTTCATTCGAATCACCATAAATGACAAACTAATTACTGAAAAAAATTGAATCTTCTTGACAAAAGAAAGTAATCTTCAAGCTATAGAATTCTTCTCGTCCCATATTTTTACGATTTTTTCTCCAAGAGTTAGCTCTTCGAAAGCTACGGGTCAGGAATTTTGAAACCGATAGTAGTATTATTATTGTTGAGATTTCAGCCTATGACTGACGATTTGTCAAGAAGCAGTTGAATATATGATTTTTGGTCCTAATAATAAAGACTCTTCTGAGTAAACTATGACAGATTTATTGAATCACTTCATAACATTATGAAATCCCCGTAACTCTAGTAAGCTCGGTTTTCTAATAGGACGCAGTCACAATCGCCGTCGCAGTCGCAGACGTGGACTACACACACAAACAAACAGGCGTCTTTGTGTACGTTATATAAATTTGTACACTTCGCTTTGCGGCTCATTCATATGCAATTACTCGACCGCGGCAAGCATGACACTTTTAAATAGTTTCATAATTATGCTTGATGCTTTACAGTGCCATGTTGTAAACTGGATTTACAAAATCGCTCCGCATGATTCGCTGAAACGTAAAATTGTACATATCAATACTCGTCCAGTGGTATCCTTGTTCCTGATCATCTTATCAGACTTTACGAGCAGTTTTCTATTTGCAATGGGTCCGATATCTCAGAAAAGCTATGACCTTGCCGTAGCAAATTGAAGGAAGACAGAACGTAATTACATCGTATCATAGGAGCAACGAAACACTATGACATCATCGGAGTGATCGTTGAAATTATTATGGCCTGTCTGACCGTAATGCCATATAATTACCTGGTATTATCACAACTAGAATTTCTAGCTGTTGAAGAACTAATCATGATGAGCTATTCGATGTGATCAATCACACATCGCAACGCTACGCCGTCTCCGGTGATCAAGCAAGGCTTAGCGGTATACACAATATAACAAGTATACCAAATCGTACCGTTCCGATTGAGAAACCAACAGCTGGGTAGACAGCAGGAGAGGTACGTGATACAGCCCCAATTCGAGAGAAGAGCAACATCGCTCTTCTGCCATGAGGGGAAGGCAAGCATAGCTGAGGTGGCAATGGGTCCCCACGTGTTTCCTACACAGCATTGCACGAACGCAAGGGTACAGAAGAGAGTTAAGGCGTCCCGGCGTTTTCGTAGCACTCTTGTCCCCCCTAGATCCTGCAGTAGAAGCGACCCGCTTTCAGATCGTTCGCTTAGGCATCCTGCAAGGGCACCGGAATCGTAGGTCTTCTTCACGACATCCAATCCCTCGATCACTGCGAGTCGTGAATCCACGCCAGTGCGGATTTGATCCCCTATAGAAAATGATCACCAGTTGCATATGGTTATGTTCCAGTCGAAGCTGCTGTAGTCCGTACAGAGAAGTGATTTTCTGGGTTCATTAAATTATAGCTCTTGAATGAATTTTATAAAATCAAATTCTTCCGAATTGAAATATTAAGAAACCAGACGTTAGCCAGCTGTGCTTACAAAGAAAAAGGATTAAAATTGAGAATTCTCGAAGCAAATGAAATTCGATGTACTGTCTATACTTCAAACTATATTGATTTTTAATTAATACTAATGCCCAATTCCAAATCATCTGCTGATTTTGAGCGTAAGTCTATTTGCAGACAAAAAGCATTGTATAAGGAAGAATACAGGCATGACCGCACCGCTGTAGCACGTTGATTTATTTTTTGCCAGGGCCTTCGTCCTCTTAATCATTCTCCCAGACTTTGCCAATTCCAGCGAACACATTTTTTTGCAGCATCGATTCTTCTTCGAAGAACTTGCGAGTTTCATTTAACCTCTAGTGTAATCCGAAAACTCAAAGGGCAGAAAGTGAACACACAAAAGACAAACTTGAATGGTGTGAACATATTCACACAATGGTGAATTTTCGGATAGAAAATACTGAAAAAGGCATACTCTACAGTTATCATCCTTCGTAAACACGAATTGAAAAAGTACTTGGCTGAAAATTTCATGGCTTTCATTGAACGTATGATTTTTACTTGAGTTTTTTTCTGGTATATATTTTGTAAGAAAGTAACTCTACGATTTTCACTCTTAAAAATTTTAAATAAAATGAACAAAACACATTTTTGTTATATAAAGTGACGAAGATATTTATTGCTTTTTTCTAGCCGAATATATGTATACATATAAAGAAAAAAAACCATTGATATGAACAATGGGTATTAATTTGTGGTCATAGTTCAATTGTGGTTCTTAAAAAAATCAATGATCGTTCCATAGTCTAATTGTAGGCTTATTTTTTCAGTTCCGTCTCTCGAGTCATTCAATCCGATGTTTTCATATAAATAAAATACACATCACAGGACAGCATAGTACTCTTTGAGGATATTTTAAAAATCTATTTGAAAATAGAAAATAATGATACCACGAATTTTGAGTACGACAAAGGACATTCCAAAACTTAGACAATACATATGAGCACTTCCACGTCGAAACCGAAGCCCAGAAAAGTCTATGCTCTGCAGGATCTTTTCACCGATTTTTTCCCAAAAACTATGACTCAAAACAAACATTTTCAGACCAATATTGTCGCGAAAAAAAAAATAAAACAAAACAATTGAGGGAGTTATAATTTTTTGAAAATTTTGACTTTTTCAATGATAAGTGAACATTTCTTCACATTATCATCAATAGCACAGCCGCCTTTAGAGCTATCAAATTCACGTTTTGCGCGCTGAAAGAAAATATAAAGACCTTTAAAATGAGCCGCCTTAGACTCAATTTCTGTTGTTTTTGTAGTTTTATACGACAAGGAGTGTTTTTTTTTTTTTTTTTTTTTTTTTTTATAATTTATTACTCGAAAATCTGAATTTTTAATAATCTTTAAAAATCTCAACTTTTCATCAAAATTCATCGATTTCATGAGGAACGTTTGGGTGCAATTAAAAGTCACTACTCCACAATAGTGCGCTTGTTCTGCCTCGTTAAACTTGAACGACACACGATTCAATAGGGTAATTGCTGTCAATTGTACAGTACTTTGGAAATTACTGATGAATTCGGGATGAATCGATGGAAGACAAGAGAGTCTAGTAATTATCGCATCTATTATCACTTATTACCATCATAATTCCAGAAATAATTTGGTGAGATGTCTTGAATCGTTCAAATGCATTCGATTTATTGTTGAAAATAGCCAGACGAATTTTTTTCACAACTATATCTTTATTATATTGTGGATTATGAAGTTTCAGAGTTCATTGATGACTTGGTAATCAAGAAATTTACGGGGGCCAACAATAGAAGCCCGGGTGTCCCAACTTAAACTGTGCACTAGAATATCTCTGATAGTAATGGTCGTAGACGAAAATGTTTCGAATAAAATTTGTTGGGTTCCGAAAGGGACAGGTACTCGTGAAATTGGCTTTTTTGTAAGTGGAGGGGCCTACGGGATATGAGGGTCAACTTTCTTTTTTGAAATGGAAACCTATATATTTTTCATTACGTATTTCATCCTACTCAAAAAATCAAACCAGTTTTGTATGAAATATTTTTTTGTCAAACACCAATTTTTCATTATATTCAGCTAAACAACTAGAGCTTTTTCAATCAAGTTTGCAGAAAATCGCAGAAAAATTGCGTAATTCCATGCAAAGAAGCTCGAAGAACATTCTTTCGGAACTTCTTCAACCAGTTTTGATTCTTTCACGCAATTGAAGAAACTGCAATAAAAAACTATAGGAAAAAATTTTGCAATTACTTTCCGAAATTTTTAGCATAAAATTACGCACTTTTCGTCTCTTGCAATTTTGCTGTATTCTTGATAGCTTAGAGGTAAAACGATCTTAAAAGTTGAAAAACCTCTAGTTGTTTAGCTGAATATCATGAAAAATTGGTGTTTCACAAGAAAATGTTTCGTACGAAAGTCGCTTTATTTTTCGAGTCGAACGAAATTACGTAATGAAAAATATGGATTTCCATTTCAAGAAACGAATTTGACCTTCATATCTCCTTGGCGCCGTCACTTACAAAAAAGCCAATATTACCAGTATCTGTTTCCCTCGGAATCCAAAAAATTTTATCTGAAACAGTTTTCTCTACACCCATTTATACTTTCCGAGATATTCTAATGCACAGTTTAAGTTGGGACACCCTGTATAATAAAGATATAGTTATAACAAAGAAGACTCTTTGTCGCATAAAACCGGTAAAACAGCAGCAAATTGAATCTAAGACAGCTCATTTCAAAGGTCTTTCCGTGTTCTTTCAGCATGCAAAACGTGAATTGAAGCCGGCTGAGCTGAATTGATGATAATGTAAAAAAATGTTCAATTATCACTGAAATAATCAAAATTTTCCAAAAATGATAACTCCTTCAATTGTTTATTCTATTCTATTTTATTTATTTTTTTTTTGCTACGATATTGTGGGAAAAATGATTTTTTTGAGTCATATAGTTGTTCAGAAAAAAAAAAGTGAAAATATCCTGAGCATCGACTTTTTTGGGCTTCGGTTTTGACGTGGCTCATATACGGTATCGCGGTGAAATTAACACAAAATACATAGCTCGTTGATTAACGTTTAATAATTATAATGTGATATGCGGCGGAGGAAACGCCGCATGGTAAAATCCTTAAATTCTTTTTGTCTTCGTTTCAATCGTTCTTCGAATAATTTTGACACATTCGCGTGTCTAATGGCATAAAGTCGTAAGCGCAAAAAAGGCGATTCTAGTGACATAACGTTGTATAATTTTTTTCGAATTCAGTAATTCGCTATAAAAAAAATTAAAACGCATAAATAATTAAACTACATGAAACTAAAATTTTGAAAACCTAAGAGCAAAAGGTCGAACGTTGGCGGATACGAATTTCTGCTTTGAGGTGTTTATTATAAAGAGAAAAATAAACGCTCCATAGACGTATTCGCCTGAAATACGAACTTCTGCTTCGAAGTTAGCCCTTGTGTTTTTATTTTCAAGCTGGATACGACCTTCTGCTTTGAAGTTCTGATTTTTTCTCTTGAGTTTGATTTTTCGGAATATTTCAAGATGTATACGAGCTTCGGCTTCCGATTTTTTCTTCATGGTAATTCAAATTTTTTTTCAAAAATTTACCGCATCCGACTTTACGGAAATAGTTCAGGAATTTTTTAGTGCTCAAGTTAGAAACAGAAAGTCGTATCTGTTAGTACATACTTGGGACCTTCTGCTTTTAGTTATTAAATCAGTCATTTTTTGAGTGTTTTGAAGATTTCCAAGTTTCTACAAGCGACGGAAAGTCGTATAACGTCCGCGCTTACAACCTTCTGGAATTGGTTCAAATGATTATTTTGCGTTCAGCTAGGATCGAATTTTTCATACATAAATCAGAAAATCCGTTCTCACTTCGTAATTACTTGACGAAAATTAACTTCTGAGAACATTTTTCGACGCAGAATTTGTAGCTCTACAACTTTTATACGAAACTTTTTTCGAAATTCCTTAGCGTTGTCGAGATAATCACGGTAAACGAAAATTTCCGTCTTTTTTCATCAGTTTTCGTGATGCGTACAGTATTCTTGGGTGTAAAACGAAGATATAATCAAGTTTGTAGTCACTTCCAAATGAGGTTCAGACCTTGGTTAACTGGACTAATAGACGCTGTATCCGAATTCCTAAATTCAATGAATTGTTACAATATTTTGGCCAATTGAATTATGCGTTTCCGTGCTGCAAAAATTCCATTAAAGATCAAGCCTCATTAAGATTAGCTCTGACTATAGGCAATTCTGTTTCTAGTTGATAAAACAATGCCATATTGTTTTTATACCAAGCTGTTTCAGCAAAAGCCCGAAATTTTGACTGCCCAGGATAAAAGTAACAATATATTAAAGCATATAAGCGGTATATGCTGAAACGTTATTTATTTGGAATGAGTTATTCAATGTATATAATTTTATCTGTCAATATCTATAATTCTTTCAATTATTAATTCAGAGATTCTAGGTTGGAGCTACTTGAGTGAACCAGTATAGGCTAGCTGATTTCTTAGTAAATCTATTGATAATTGTTATTCATTACACTTATACTGTACCTCAAAAGTCGTTGCACTAATATAATATTATAGTACAATTAATTGTTATACCGAGACTGAGACTTTTAGGAAAAAGGAACTCTCTTAATTTTTTGGAGTGAAAACTCACTCCAATGGAGTGAAAATTCACTCCAAGCGATACTGAAAACAGCGCAAATCCAAGTAGAGTGAGATTTCACTCTTTGAGAAGAGTGAATATTCACTCTGTGTTTAAGAGTGAATGTTCACTCTTTTGGAGTGACATTTTCACTCATTCGGAGCTAAATTTTCACCATATGAGGGGGATATTTCACTCGTTTAGAGAGGGAATTTCACTCTACATAGAGTGTAAAAGCAATAAATATTCCGCAAGCCAATTTGGACAGTTCAATGTAACCTATAGAAATTGTGATTTTATTCCGGTGAGTGTACATGAAATTGTTATGTCAATGCCTTGAGAATCGATCGAAAATTAATCAGGAAATAATATTGATGTGTGAAAAAAGTGCAACTATTTGTGAAAACTTTGAACAATTGGTATCAGGGTGCCCACAGAGCGACAGAGTCTTGATTTTCGGATTCCAGGCCTTTTTCAGGGAAGGCATAGTTTTCATTCAATATTAGACAATTTTTATCACGAAAATTATCTCAAGACTCACTATTAGTAGTAATGTTACATTTAAAAAAATCTCGGATTCTGAAAAATTCAAGGTATTACAGAAATTTCAGGTCATTTCCAGGATTTCAAGGCTCCAAAAAAAATCTCAGGCCAATTCCAGGTTTTTCAGGACTTGTAGACACCCTGGGTATGTGTTCAATAGCATTTGAGGAATGTTAAAAATAAAGCATCGTAGTATAATATATTCTCACATAAGTTCACTCATGCTGTTAAAGTCTAGAAAAAATAAAAAATACTTTCGGCGCAAATTAATGACCGGTGACGTCATGTTTTTTAGGCTATAAAGGAACTGATTTCTCACTGCAATCGACTCTTGGCTTTTATGCAACAAGATACGCACATTGGTGGTATAATTTCATGAAAATTTCAAGTCTTCGTCAATTTTATGTTTCATAACCTCACTTTTGAAAAACAACGACGTGCTTGAATTCTGCGTATTATACTGCATGGATTATAATAAATACTTACGCGAAACAAAAATGTAATACTAAATAATCCTCCTGGTATTTAGTAATTACTCACTTTTACAGAAATTCCAAGTCAAATAGTTTCACTCTACGCCGGCCGCATGTATTTTCGGGTATCGAATATTTCAGTTTTCACGCGGAGAGTTGGAGTGAAAATAAAATCACTCGATACATAAGAGTGAGAATATTCACTCTTCGCCGAAAAGTATGCAGTTTCACTCCATAGGAGTGAATTCTCACTGTAGGTAGAGTGAATCACATGTTCACTCCATGTTCAGAGTGAGTTCTTCACTCCTAAAAATTAATCGTAAGAGTGAAAATTTTATTCATTGCAGCCTCGGAGTTTTTAACTCGTCAGTGTCAATTAATATTGTATAGGATTTCATAATCGCAACCATCAAAGTATTTTACTTGTTGGCGTTGATTTGGCAATGCGGGGAAATTACTTACACCTTTCAATTATATTTCGTTGTTTCGTAAAAGTTTATCGATTTCTTTATCGTTTCTATTTTAATTGTTATTTTTGAATCTATGACTTATTCAAGAATATCCTGCGCCGTTCCGCCTGTCTACTTTTGTATGTCAATCCCCTTCCCCGTGGTCGCGCGATTGCTTACTCCAAAATACTACGCATTTTTTAGCATTGTACTATATGTTCTATTTCAATAACTGTTTGACGAAATAGTTTGGACATTTAATTTCAGATAGACTTCGACAATTTTGTTGTATTGAGTATATAGTTTTTTTGTTATATTTTACATGTTAATGATACATATTATAATACTCAATGGCTTAAAATGAATATTGTTTCAAGGCATACAGCTAAGTACCTATCGATATCCTTGATAACTTCTATCGTGGCGACAATAACAGCAGGGGAAACGTGGATTTTGTATCCACCAATCGGTGTTGGAGGAGAAATCGACGTAATTATATCCCGCGAACCGGATCCAAGAGACAAGGGCATGCGCCCCGACAAGGGTGTCTTTGACGCCTCCCGCAACCCATCGCCAACCCTTGCGGATTCTCAGAGTTGGTAGTTGTTCAGCAATCGCCAGTTTAAATAACAATTATATTGAAATTTTTAACACACGAAGCTCCATATTCTTATATTTTTTATGAGCTGGGAAGTCCGATAAGTTTGCTCGCCGTACATAGCGCGGGTTCTGCATTCTACAGCGATTTTTTTTTTTAGGATCCAGAAAAAGATCCACTGGATTTCACGCTCCGAATTTTATACAGAATAATAAAGAACATTGGGCGATCAATTCTGCAGCCCTCTTCGCATATATACCAACTCTTGATAAGACCCGTGGTATGATTACAATTGAAGAAAAAGAATGGACTTATGGGTAGATTGCTTGTTGTGCACCAAAGCGTACGCGCGCAAGAAGTATTAGCTTCGCCGACCTCGCCAACCTTCCAATACACTTATTGTTAGACTTACACTTACACTCGGATTTACATAGATAGTTTGATGTACTTCTTCGTATGTGTATGTGTAACGCAGCAAAATATATATCTGTCCAAAGTACTCCGCGTTAGAATGAATGTTTTAGTTCGATAATGAGTCGGTCTTGGCCAAAAAATCGATGAAAACATATAATGCTAGCTGAGAGTAAACAGAAACAAGAAAAAAAACCCGTGTTTTGTCATAGATTCATATGTATTTCCTCCTTGATATACATACATATAATGAGCTAGCGGATTTGGATACATGTAACACTCTGTTATAAGTTATAACGCTCTGCAAAGAATTCTTACCTATAATAATCGCGCCATGGGCGGATATGGACACCGCGCCTTATGCGTAGACAATCTTCGAATCCAAAAATTGGATCTGTATTGTCGTATACAAAACAGGTAGAGCTGTACAATTGTGACAAATAAACAGCAATCAACCCGATATCACTGTATCGCGTTTTTTTGCACCACTTAAGTGTAGGGTGGGTCGAATCGAGCTGATGCTTAAAAAGACTCGAAAATATCTTCCTAAAAATCTGAAAAAAATCATGTATCATGTCTGAGACTTTTACCTTACGATAAAATTTTGAAATCTAGGAGTTGCCGAACCAATTCATTATACAAACAACGATAAACAAATAAATTCGCGATAACAAGCGAGGGTTTGAGATTTCGGCCTGGGTCGAATCGACCCCATGCTACAGTGATCGAGTTAATAACGTACAAACATCTACCATCAGAAATGCAAAAATTCTATACATTTTATATAAATCGGTCAAATACTGAAATGGGATTCGATCATTTAATTAAGAAGTTAATACATATTTTAAGTGAGTTAGGTATACAGATATAGAGAGCAGAATTACCCATTGACTAAACAGATTTATTTGTCATTCATCAATAGACATGAACGTTGAATTCGTCATGCAATATGATGTCGAAATTGATGTGATAAGACCACAAACATTAAAAAACCACACGTTTAGGGAATAGCTATTAACAAATTAACGCAAGACTCAAAATGAAATCATAGGCGTAAATTTCAGGTAAAATTAATTACGCATGTTAGAATTCGAGAGGTCGTTAACGGGCTAGTTTTATACCTTTGGAAGCATGTAATAGGCATGAATGTACCTTTCAAATTAAACTCCAATATAGAGACACTAAATACGCTTGAGAAAATATTTGACGAAGGAATTGTTTTCGGCCCATCGCATAACTACGAAAATCTCATGATACTATTCATTGTTTTCCGACTGACATTGGATCCAGTCACTTTCGAGTATTGCTCACGTATGTGGGTACATACATACATTCAGGCGATGAAAATGAGAAAATTATTCAATTTATTAGACATGTTCCGATTCGCCCGTATTTACAAATACACTGAGATAAATTTGGTCATCCATGAGGTTGCCCTAGACCTTCCATCACCATTCATTTTCAAATATTTGAATGCAATTTTTTTCTAACGGGCTATGCTCCCGATCACCGGGCGATTTCGTTTTTATTCAATTTAGAATTCAATAAGAACACTGCGCTTATTCATATTTTGGGACAGACCAACGTATATTCAGAATCATGTGCAGTAATATCAGCTAAAGGGTCCGAAAGTTGAAAACCAATACTTTCCTGTCACTTCCGTGATGGAAAGTAAAAGTAGTCAAACAATAGACTACAATTTTATTTTTCCAAACTACGAAAGGTCACGTTTTCGTAAAACCCCTATTCTTTCGAATAGAAATCATCATATTTGCCTTACGCTGCCCATGCCGGACTATTTGTTAACAATGAAAAATTTGTGTCTTAATTTTAGATCCAGGCATGAAATGATAGTCAGGTTACCTTCACTCCAACCCAGAATATTTTTTTAAGTCGAAGCAGCATACATAAGTTGACTATTTTTGACTCAGTAATGTAGAATGAGTCTTGAAGTTGACATTGGGTATTTAATGAGCGCCATATAGGTCTCTGTACTAGCGGCGTACGAATTTTTTCCTCAGCTTGCTGCAATACTCATGAATCTTTAATCTATAATATAACATAGAACAGCATAACTTACATGAAAACAAACTTAAATAATAAAAAATCATTTTTCGTTGCCAAGAAACTCTCTTAATTCTTGGAGCCAGCGAACGGCTCTTTCTTTTCTTATCGTGTTCCCGATGCCCTGTTATACACAGCTATAGCCAAATATACAGGCATATAGTTAGATGGTCATCGTAAAGCAGAATGTTGTGTTGGAGTGTGCGAGCGTGCTGGCCGAGCACAGCGAGGAGGGAGTAAAGAGAGTAAGGAATGATATGTGGGGGCGGGCCGATCATAATCGAAAATTAGGGGAATAGGTAGGGGAATGGCTATGGAAAGGTGGGGAGGGTGGTTGGAATCCTCCCCGTCGCCCCCCTGCTGGCATAAGCAGCAGGCTGTGGGTGCCACAAGGCGGACGACTGAATGATGATAGCCAGAGCCTCAGAGGCGCGTGGCACGTCGGACTGCGCGATACCTGTCACCTTAGGAACAGTTCCGGAGCGGACCGCGACATAAACATTCTCGCGAAAGACGGGAGCGAATCATTCAACGTGTTATTGTGGAATTAAGGTGACGATTCACGCACCGTGAAACTGCAACCGCTCGGTTTTTTTTCTTCGACAAGGCGATTATGCGGTCAAAGAAAGTTCGAAATTCAAAAAACTGATCATAGATAACATTTTTAGCGCTCATCGCACTGTTTCTGTTAAATCGGAACTGCGAGTTGTTATCAAAATAAATTATACGCTGCGATTCGTGGAAGTAAAAGGATCAACAAAAGCTCTCAATCAATCTCAATAATGAGAGTAAACGTTTTGAAAATCGACCGCGCGTATTCTTGACCAGTTATTCACTGTCCGCCTTCTCGTAGACGCCAATCCCCCGCAGATGACATCTGCACAGCCTGCATGTGTGAAACGCGCCGGTTCGCCTCTACCCTATACATACAGACAGTGAATTGAAGTTTATCGAAGAATTTTACCGGAAATCATTGTAGACTTTTCACTGACTGCACTTTTTAAAACTCGCGATAAAAAGAATGCCGGACTTTGGGAGGAACCGCGTATACAATCCAGTCTCGCAATCAGATCGCTGCCAAGACGTCTCTCATACGGCTACATCTTTCCCGCGCTTTTAACTCGCAAGCCATGGATTAAAGATTGAACGAATCTCGATGAATCTTCGGGCTAAAATTGCAGTTTGATCCTGCGAATGACCCAGATTGTCTGGCACATCAAGCGATCCGTTGTAACCAATGATGACGACAGTGACCCAGGCAAGTGGGCGGCCGTCCTCGCCTCGAAGGTTTTTCGCACGTCTGTACGGGCATCTAGAAACGAAAGTGGACCGCGAGAGGCTAGAAACTACCCCAAGTCCAGACTACGTGCCCAAGCCTAATTCCCGCGTGTCCATCGACGGACGCGTGCCGGAAGTCGAGCTCGACGACCGCCGAGAAACAGAATCACCGAGACGGACCTCAGTAGCGGGGAATCACCGACGGCTACCAAACCCCATCAACGTACGAGCAACGGTCAACACCGACGACATAGACGCCAAAGAGGGCGAAGAACGAAGACCCGAAGAATCGCTGCAGAACCCGCTGCCGTTTCTCCAGGGACCGGTGCTATTTCCTGGAGCAAGGCCTCACCTCCATCTCTCTCACCTCTCGCATCTCTCTTACCTTCCACACATCGGAGGGTCCCCACAGCACCCCCGTGCAGGAATACCGCCTCTGACAGAGGCCCACTTCCACGGCTTCTCCGCTTTCCGTGAGTTACCAGTTAAAATTTTGTCTTCCTCTTTATGTCATTACCACTTCGTATCGGAACAGATTTTGTGAAATTAGTATGACGCTGATTGGTCTGCGCGATGTAACCGGGTGACTGTAAAATTTAGTAAATCTACGAATCATTAGCGTATGCTGTGAGATGTCTGAGGTTCGTCGGTTTCCCTTTTCTACCTCAAGTTTCGTACGTATACATACATGTATGTATACATAGGTATGCAATGAGATAGGACGCTAAAGAACACATTTTAAGGGTGCTTGGGAGGCTTGAGCGGACAACAGGTGTACGAAGATATTCTCCGATGCTAAACCCCAGAAATCCTGAACGCGTCAGCTTGAAAATATTGAAATCCTTGTTGGGCTATGTAGCGATGGTCGCCATTGTAAAAAAGATAAGCAGATTCCGTCCGCGTAGGAACTGGTGCACTCGGGCGTATTCGTTGGCAAGTCCAGAGAATCCGACAGACCAAAAGAGAGAAAGCTGAAAAAAAAACATTCTGACCACTATAGGGAGAGATTATTTTACAAAAACACGGTTTGTCACTTGATCAAGATTTTCGTCGGAATGAAAATATCGATTGTTGAACACTAACTCCATAATTGATATCATTGTTGCCTAATCTAAAATTCAAATTTGCTACAAAGAACAGGATCCTCATTGAGCTCACTCCTCGTCTTGGTTTGGAAAATCCCTTTTTTGAAATACTGGATAGCATGTGTATAGGTATATAGGATTGGAACCTATACGTCACCATTAGAGATAATGAAAAATAATCATTTTCTCATTTCACGCGATTTGACTGGAACGGATTATCTAATTCACCGACTATTAAACTATAAATTCGAAAATTGAATACCTTTGTAGATGGCAAAATCCAATTTCTGAAGGAAATTGCACGTATTAGCCATGTTGTTCTTCACCCCACCTGATTATCGCATTTTATTTCCCTAATTATGAAGTTGATTTCAAATCGACGAAACAATTAAGAGCCTAGTGGAAATAAAAATCTGTCGACCGACCGTTCATTCTACCTAAGTATGTGTATCATACACTGATCTCTACCCAAGTATCAGTATACTTCACAAGAGTATGACTGAAGTTCTAATAAAGAACTGTAGCTGTATATGTACCCGTAAAAGTGATTTTGAAAATTTTCCGTATGTTTCTAATACTTTGTCTTCTTGCTGATAATATTTTTTATAATATTACACACACGGATTCTTGTTTTATTTTAACCCATGATACCCAGATTTTTTTTCAATCTGATATTAGGAGTAGGAAATAAATAATGATACAATTGGCGCGGGGGGGAGGGACTTCCGAAGAAGAGGAAGACAACTGTGTGAATATACACCTTTCATTGTATTGAATTCTTTTATCCTTTCAAGTCCCAATCTTTTTTTTTTATAAAAGTACTACAACCAAAGAGTATTGTGTTCAATTTTTTTCGAAAACATATGAAAAATTGAAAAAGTTATGAATTTTTAAGTAGAAAACCGTGTTTTTCTGGCCACTTTTTTCAGAAAGTTTTTTTAGTACTTAAACACCGAAAATTTACAGTTCCATCGATGAGAGCATATTTTTGAATGTTCGAATTATGTCCGAATTTTTATACGGAAATATAACGCGTCGTCTTGCTTCAGTAATCGCTCAAAGTTGGCTCGGGTGAAATTGACCCGGTGTAACTATTGTGATAATCTATGAAGGTGTGATTATTACGGGTTAAGAACGACGTATGTACATTCAATCCCTTTTGTAAATCAAAGAATTTCCATTTCAATTTCAATTTCTTTCAATCCGTTCTGAACAATATTTTAGTTTACTGGGAATGTACAATTAAAGCTAGCCTAAATTCGTTCTTGTAACCATATCAATTCACACAAATAACTATGATGACGTTGTCAATGACGACTCACTCTTTGCTTGTCAGAATTCCCAATCAAAAGGCCTGATATCGGCTCACAGGCAATTTGCTAGCATCAATGTTTATAGTGCTCTGCCGCTATTTCAGTAATTCATAAGTCAAAGTGAGTTGCAGAATGGTTACAGAATTTTTTATCTCCTCTTTTTCCAATTACGTCGAAAAATGACGAATTTCATAAGATACACGTTACTCAAAATTGTTAGCGAATAAAAGTAACGAGATAAGTGATATAACTAATGAAGCATGTACGCAGCCCTGTGGCTGCTGTATCCACATTCCATGGAGCTGATACAGCTTCGGTACTTTGGTAATAACAATACAGCTCGAAGCGTCGCGACGGCCATCGCGTTGCCTCGTTGTCGCGCTCACTGCGCCACTCCAGCACCCGTGTGCTGGAGTCGGTAGGTATATTGGTGGTAGCGTCCTCCGCGGGCATACAGACGCAGAGGTTTATCGCGCCTCGCCACCTCGCGCTGATATTGTGATGAGATTACGAGACGCAGTTGGCCGCGTCTCAATGTAGTTTGTACCACGGGGATGAAGCTGTGTGTTGGAAACTGTATGTAGTACAGCTTTTTATACTAGGGGCAGACGTACAACATACATACCTCGCGAATCAGGGCTACAACAGCCATGGCGTGACACGTGTCGTCTTCTTCATCGTTTATCGAATGAATACACTGCGGTACTGGACTCTAGGCGTGTGTTTTCACCTTACATCAAGATAACTCGTTACCGATTGTACTTGAAGTTCACGAGAGAATCATTTGCACCTTAGGATACGCATGCGGGTGAATCGTATGAAAACAATTCGTATGTCGCTAGTACAGAGACCTATAATGCTGCTGATTGAATACCTAATGTTAACTGAAAGACTTATTTTACATTACCATCCCAAAAACAGCCAAGTTGCATGGCCTGCTTGGACGGGAAGAAATATTCTTTACCGGAGTGAAGGTAACCTTCTATTCACTGCAAGCTAGAGTTTTCCACCAGCCAAATTAGTCTCTTCAAATTCATTTTTGACTCTTCTAGAATTAACAGCAGTCAATTTTCAAGAAGGCGTCTAAATTCACCCGCATGTACGCTAAATCTTCATTTCCATTCGAAAATATCAAATTCATATGTAGTACATGCGCCCATACAAAGTACGCCTCAATTCCGGCTTAGATGACAGACGAAAGACGAATTTTACTCAATCTTTGTTGTAAGTAGTATTATTATCTATGAAAGAACACCAGCAGGTATGAGGATTTGCGGGATCGCGGCCGTGTTTGAAATTGAAAATGGCCCCAAAATATAGACAGGAGGTTATTCTTCTCTCGATTTTCGGTTCATCTACGTTTCGCTTCTCCTTTCGTCTGGCACTTCGAAATTACATGACTCTATAATTTGTTTTAAAGTAAATATACAATCTTCATCACTTCTAATCATCTGGACAAAAAAGAAGACGAATGCTCACTGTGGAACGAGATCCAATTCAAAATAATCTATTAAGCATCATTCCGGTATGTATGTACCTGAAAATTTTCAGCTGCTAACGATCAAAAACCCATAGACTTTGATGGACGAGTATTCCTTATGTTTAGGGCCTAATGATCGACTATGGCCATTTGGCTGCTCGCCTAGTTGCATGTACGGATGTCTATACCTGATACCGTACATACACTGAGTCGTGGAACTCGTACCAAAAATCGAACTTTTCCACAAAAAATTGAATAACTTTGCAGAAAAAAGGCGTGAATTCAATTTTCAAACTGCATTTTTCAGCTTATGAATCCTACCACAACTTTTGTCCCTTGTTGTGTTCTATGAGATGATTTTTCATCAAGCTGCTGTGCTTGCAAGTAACACGATATTTCGGGGAAAAAACGCAACTTCATTTTGACGTCACATGGAGAAAATTGGAGATCGGCCATGGAATTTCGATTTATCATGAAGCCCACTCTACTCTTTTTGATTACGTTTATTATTTATTATTTTCCGATCATTCTTCACCGAGATATCGAACTTTCAAGAATACTATTTGATTTCCGGGGTGTTATCGAATTTTTGATTGGTAGCACATATCCTCATAAGATCTGTGTAGATAAGAATAATCATGGCGTGTGGTTGACCAGAATTATTACTTAGTCTTGCAATTTCTAGCAGGTGAATTTGTGTATCAGGAAACGCACTGAACCCAGCTGAAAAAATTCCGTGATTTTGCAGATACAGATCTACTTAAAAGTAAAATGATGCACAATTTCTCCCGCGATTACATACTCTTAGGCCTTCGATGCCACCAAATAACTCACAAAAGAACTTACTAGTTGATGCATAGAAAATCCGAGCATCTCGTGTAAAAAGGAGACCAAGCCTTGCAATGACACCTGTTGACACATTTCGGCTCATCCTTGCTCAGCATATGTTTGTACGATGAATTAAACTAGATCTAAAGTATTTCGTTATGAACTGCTTATACCTACTTACATTTCTTCTTTCTGTATAAGTTTTAACCGATGAAAATTAAAATTACCGACTCACAGTTTTTGGAAATGGTATTTTTCCGAAAGTCTGCATATGGTCGTTTTCAAGAACTACGAATCGAAAAACACCAAAGGTTCAAAATTCCGGAAGCCAAAGATCCGAAAGGCCAAAAACTCTGAACCTTGAAATTTACGTATGGAACATAGTGCCCCCGCATTATATTTTCGGATTCTTGAACTTCCAGAGTTTTAGACTTTCCGAGTTTTGAGGTGTCTGAATTCCGATCTTTCCGAATTCTATTATTCTGAACCGTAAAATTTCTTCAAATTCGAAATCGTCCAACGTAGAATCGTAACTTTGACCTTCGGAACTTGAGCCCCGCTCCTCTTTGTTTTGTAGTATAAAACGTCCCGCGT
The DNA here is from genome assembly GCA_949628255.1 of Macrophya alboannulata. Classification (NCBI taxonomy): domain Eukaryota; kingdom Metazoa; phylum Arthropoda; class Insecta; order Hymenoptera; family Tenthredinidae; genus Macrophya; species Macrophya alboannulata. Next base: position 7,677,027 of record OX451210.1, on the reverse strand, counting down.
AAAGCTGAACGTCGTTGCCCAGCGTCACCGAACAAGCTTCTTGTATTCTGTAACAACGTAGTATAATATAAGGAAATCTCATCCGAGTCTTGTTGAAAGCTCGAATCAGCGCAGAGTGGATTCAGATTGAAATCAAATTCCCGTGTGACATTGAATTTCTACGGTCGCCTACCACGTACAGACTCGCCCGGAGCGGAACGGTATTCAATTCACATATTTGTGCCATTTTATATTTTACATTAAACCAATGTGCAAGCTCAATTAAAAGTAATACCAAAATTCGAAATGGAACTTCCACATAAAATTGTAGAAGAATATTTTTTGTACCCCAGCGCACTTTTCAAAGAATTTTTAATCAATTTTGTTTCACGAATAGCCCTGCTTCCTGGTCTGCATGTATAAGCTCTGCCACCTGCAGAATATATCCAATAGGATCACCGGGGGATAAATTTGTAAAGAAAACAGACGAAGCGTTAGATAAAATTGGCACTGCATGAGCTTATTTCTTGGACGGCGAATTCCCTGCAGAGAAATCGGGCCAAATCAGTTTCAGATTTCTTTGATTAGTGAGTAATTCACATGTGACGTATAAAGTGCGAGATAATCCACGAAAAAATACGTTGTAGACACGAATATGGCATTAGGCACGTGCCATATCGCGCAATGGTAATAAATGTTTGTATGAAAATATTAATCAATAATTTCACCTTTTTTTGACAAAAAGAACTAACCTCCTCTATCGCAATCTCGGAGCGTTTCATTTCACACCAGCCATCAAACGTTTGAATTGGTATCCGTATATATATTCACATAGTAGATTTTGAACGACTAATCGCATACCACCTCGCAGACCTACGGACATAATATTTTCCCAAGCACTAGTTCTTCACTTCGCTGAATTCTGTTATCTTTCAAATTTAAAACTATATAATTATATAGACGCATCAAAAGTACATATGTCGATTTTTTTTCCGGACGAACTTACTGCGCAAAAAACTAAACGGGCACAAACTAAAGTTTGAACGATTCTTCGGTTTGCAGATAATCCAGGAGTGAAAGACGGATATGACGATTACTATTCGAAGGAAGAGAGTTTCACAAAACTGGAATCTTTCTTAGATTCGGAAAATAAAATTGCAATCTGTTATTTGGCTATATTTTCAAATTTATTTGCGAATATTTGCGGGTGAATATCGAAGGCATGTCTTATAAATTCAATTATCATTTTCATCGCCTGAATTATGTACCTACATACATACGTAAGCAATACTCACAGGAAACTGGATCCAATGCCAGGGATGTAACAATAAATAGTATCGTGAAATTTGCGTATAGGTAGGAAGGTCAAAAGACAATTCATTTGTCAAAAATATATTGATATTACATATGCTCCCAAAGTACAGGTTTTGCTGATGAAACGATTTATGATACTGTGTATCAATAACAATGACCAAAGCTACAATTTGATAAATATTTCAGAACGTTTTTCAATGATTTCGCTGCTGTCCCGATTTAACCGCCAATCCCACTAACTATCCGAAATTGCACCTAGTCTGATGTTGCTCCCCCTTTCGTTCATATTTGATGATGAGATTTTTCATTTGTACCCACTGTAAACCAGAGCCTTGAACGAACAAAAGCCCCCCCAGATTGAATACATTTTTAACTTCTCTATTTAAGATAATGCCAAACTGCTGCCAATTTTCGTGAAGGTATCCCTATTCGCGTGTGTATTTGGATATAGCTACGTTAGGCAGCGATTCGTTCTGATACTCCTGTCATTGTATACGGGTACCTATAAATTATACAATACTGAATTTGTCCGTTAAGTAAAATTACGATTGAAGCTATCATTGTTACTTTTATTATTATCATTGTTATTATTACAGAAAGGATTTAGCAAATTTCTCGTAAATCGTAACGAGCGCATTGTGCCCAGCTTTAGATGTTCCTTCAGAGTGTAATCCGATCATGCTCGCGCCGCGTGACACCTGCGCGGATGCGGCCGGGACGCGACCAGGCGAGGAGAGGCGGGGAACACAATACAAAATGCTCGCCCAATCGAATCCCAACTACGACTGAAATAATTCATTCTTTATCTGATTTTTAACGAATGATTCAATGATCACAACGATCTGTTCATATAGACGATGTTTTATCAAGAAGGACTTATTAACGCTAGCAAATCATATGTATTCTTAAGTGTCTTACTTCGCCACACATGGTCCCTCAGGCACGAGAAATGTTAATGAGTGATCTAGTGTATTGATGAAAGAAGTAGCCCAATTGGCACATGATATGTCGTAGGCAACCATAAGATACGTCATGATCGTATGGATATCATATGGACGTCGTTTTCTTTCCATGCGATTTGCGCGGAACGTAAGAATCTACCGTCGGTCCACCAGACGGCAGTATGGTTTGCTAGGGTTAAGCCTAATCGCAGTGAATCTGATTGAAGAGTATCTAGATAAATAATGCAATCTAGTTGTTATAATAGTCCTTGAAAAATTTACACCCGAAAGACATTGGATTGTGCATTGGATCCATTTCAACAATTATTCAGATAATCGTCAATCATCGTTTATTGATCAACCAATCATGAAAAATCATCCCGTATACACAAAATGGTCGTAATCTGATACGACAAGCGTAACCCGTCACGTAAAATAATTAGAATATGCGGAAAATGATGCCGGACGTTCGCAGGTCTACGGCTTCGAGCAATCTCAGTAGAAAGAGAAACGTGATACTAATTGCTCGTGGGATCACCGAAGAACACCTTCCAGGAACTTCTTCTTCTGTAACCCCAATATAGCCGTTTATATAGTTGTTAAAGGTGTCATGTGTCCGAGTTGTTGCTCACCGATAGCGTTAGAGCTAGTGTACCTATTCCAAGGTTGAGTAATCCATTCGAAGAGCCATTGCAATTAAACTTCAAGTCTTGAAAGTTTGGTAAAAATTGGAGGGAGATATATGCGCAATGGAGGAGCCCCAATATCCGAACGGATTTGTTCCGTGCAATTCGAATCATGCCTGAAACATGTCTCACCTACGTAGTGAACGAACGATCGAATGGTTGTTTCGTTTAAAAAAAAAACTCAAAAATGCTGCTGCTCTATTTTTGGGGCAAGTCTTTCAGCTGCAAAAAATCAAGGAGCATGGATTTTACAAAAGACGAAAGACTAATGCAAAACGACTGACGTGATAGCGGCACGCATGTGTTACTACCTAATAATTATACACATGCGAAGGTCGTAACTCATTCTTAGCCAGATAGGGGACGAGGATAGACACGTGAGGGAGCGTGCCCTCCCTCATCCAGGTGTTATATTAATTATAAATTGAGAGGGTCAGCGGAAGCTGCGCCGCATAGATGTGTGAGTATACCTATATGCGCCATGTGCATTTATATGTATGCGCGTTTGCGTATTCCCTGCAGTTTCCGGCGGACGCACGGAAGCCACTTGCGTTTTCTCAGCTCAATCAGCCGTAGCCTGCAGATACTAATTGAGCAAAAATGTAAGAAACTAGACGATCTCCAGTTGCGCCGATAACGAATTAAACACGAATCTATACTGTTTACCTACATATAATAAGTCATTTGCTGTCAAATAGAAAACCGTTCATCTACATCACTCGCCAGGTCGACCTTAACCTGCCACGCGCTATCGTTATCAATCCAATTTCAACTATTATTACCTATTAGTAGGTAATGCCCGCGCAACGCCACGATCCAAGACCCAGAACTGATGCCGGTGCTAAAACTCCTCCACGAAATACCAATCGTCTAATGAGATCGCCACACAACGACATACATTACGCGATCAGTCGGTTACGCCTCGCTACTTATTTCTACATGTTAATGTAGTTCTCACCCATTCATATTTCAAGTCATATAAATAAGTTAGTTATTAAATTTCGAGTGCTTATAGCAGATTTCCTCACAAACAGTTCCGTAAACTGAGATGAATACAGTAACATTATACAGACTAATTCAATTCAGAGACCACTCATTTGGAAGTAATTCCATTATGATACAATGTGGCCTGCATGGTTATTACTCTGTTTGTCAACATAGCTGGGAAAAGCAGTTTTATACTCAGGTTCCAAATAATTACACGAAGGATACTGACGGAGATGCTATAATATGAGACGATTAAGACTTCTTGTCTAATGACCACGAATCGATCGAACTCGCTTGCAAACGGTTACGTGTAACTAATCCATCATTGGTTTTCGCACCGTTGAGCTGACGGAAATATAATCTTTGCAAACAATGGACCGTTTCCACAGTCACAGATGTCACGGGCATCGCAAACATGAAGGCATTAGTGGTTGACAGCCTATTAATTTGATATGCGTATGAAATCGGAATTCCGAATGGTACTGAAGATTTACGGGCCGAGCGTTGGTTGAAGACCACGTGGATAGGATTTTTGACACCATATTAACGGTCAACGTTTAACGTTTCAGTGGCGCGTCGTCGGCGGAAAGAGGGAAGACCGCGAAGACAGAGGACGACCTTCAGCGGTGAGCAAACCCTCCGACTGGAGGTCGAATACCGGCGGGGAGAGTACATCTCGCGGGGACGACGGTTCGAGCTAGCCGCCTCTCTGCAACTCACCGAAACGCAAATAAAAATTTGGTTTCAAAACCGGCGAGCCAAGGACAAACGGATCGAAAAAGCGCAGCTCGACCAGCAATATCGGTAAGGAAAAAAAAAAAAAAAACCTATACGATCATGCCATCTCCGCACGATTTACAAGTTACAGAACAGTGCGCAGGTCACTGTTATAATATCACGTTGTCTGCACAAAATCTTAAAGTTCGGAACCGGAATTAAACTTGACTTCTGAACTACTCCAGCCGTATTCTTGATTTCCTCGTAACGTATTTCCGACTGCCTCGAACGGATGGAGATGAGTAGATATTTCGCTAACAAGCGTAGGCAGTGGGAAGATTACTTCTTTGAAGCAGTTTACTGCTGTTTCTATCAATTCTGGCGTGCAGTCACGACGTGTAGGTGTACTTTACCGTGTTTAAAATACGCTACAAAACCTGCTAGATTGAATCCCGATATCGGGTGTAGCATCCAGTGGTTTTTTTTTTCTTTTGTAACTCTAGATCGTGGCTATGGAATGAATAACCCGTAGAAGTAAGCACGAATTAGGCGAGATAGAATTAGATCGCTATCTCATGTAAACAGTAAAACTGTTACCACGAATTGCAAGAAAAATTAATCAAAAAAAAAAGAAAAAGGAAAACTAATGTGTTACTGCGAATCCTGAAGTAGATGAATAACTACTATGGATATTACAAGCAGGGGGATGACGGATTGCACAGCATTAACGGGCTCGAAATAACACTCGACGCGTGTAATCCTGTACTTGATGGTATTTAGCGACGCTCGAGCCCCATCGTGCTCGGTAATCCGAGATAAAGTATTCAGCCAATCTGCACCTGATTTGATTTGGTCCGAGTCGAGCACTCGGTAAGCGTCCGATAAGCCCGCGATAAACGTTGAATAAACGCACGCTAGTTAGTGATGGCACCGCGAGCCGAGCTCCCGCACCCCTGCACTCCCTTGCCGCAATATTGAGAACACTCGGTGGTTCCCACGCGGGACGTGGGGAGATCTGGAATATAACTTCGTCGTGTCATTGTGTCTCCACCCTACGATCTCGTCTACTTTTCCTTCCTCGTCCCGCCAACCTACTAACCATTGTTTAATTATTTTTCAGCTCATTCCGCACGTCTCGTTAGACAGCATTTAACCACTCGCATTCGACCGTGATTCTCATTCCTGGTCCTGTATAAACGTCTCAACAGTATCAGTTCCGCGTGCCACTACTCTTGCCCCGAATCATAATTCGCAGAAATCAAGCATTCTGTTCCAGATAGAAAGTTTATCTTGAATCTTGATAACTTTGGCATTCGGTCCCGATACAATATTGAATTATTTTACGCGATCATGACATTGTATACAGAGGTGTGATTACACGGATAAGACGTGATGCGACACGAGAATGGATGTACACTAACGATTTCTGATACGGAGACGGACAGCGGTGTTAATTGCTGGACCAATTTCCTACACTGCAGCATCGACCTAACCGAATCAGTCGATCAATTTAACATCCTTAATATTCACGTTTAACGAAGATTGGTGTCAGGATTGCCATGAGTGCCTACCAGGTAGGCTTGTGGTATACCTACCCTCGATAGTAAATTGTTTTAACGAAACAGCGATGCGTTAGGGATGACAAGATAATGATTCGATCTAGACACTGCATTCTGCATCCTTGGAGGGTCCGGCCGTACACAGCGTGCCTAAATGAAGCTCGTGGCATATGCCGCGGATGGATATGCAGCAACTGGTTGCACACCTTAAACTTCCCACGGTTTTCTATCTCTCTTTCGTTTTTACCCCTAAGTATGCTCTATAGGCTGTAACCCCAGAGCCATCCCCAATTGTTAGTAACACGCACTGACGGTGAAGAACGCGCACGCCACGGTACACTTTTCTTCGTTATTCGTGTGGCACGGTCCAGTCTTCGTTCACAAATACGTCTATAAAATCCTACCTACATAACTCTTCCAGGGCACGCGCTAATTGGTCGAAGGCAAAGGAGAAACAAGCCGTGGGCGGCGAATGAAGATGAGGTAAATATACCAAATGAGTAATGGGGTACCAAGATTGCTCAGAGCTTCCTTAGACACACAATGTGCATGACGAATAACACATTATAGGTATACACAACGAGAACCACGCCTGCACGCAATCCACCTTTTAACTTGGTTGAGAACTGGTTTTCACAAATGATTCCATTGCGTTTCGCTCTTGGTTATCACGGGTTCGAGACAATTTGCTAAACTCCACGTCTCAACGACTATGAAGTATTGGTCAAATTCTCAGCCCGGCACGGCTTCTTCTTCTGCTTACGGTTACTAGGAAAAGCGGATTAAAAAAAAACACACGTATATCATAGGAGTAAGGAGTAATTTGCTGCAGTTACAAAGAGATCCCGTTTTGCTCTGGTGGCCCATTTGACCCCGTTCATGATCGAGCACTTTGACTTTGTTGAAACTTAAATTTAGAACTAGAATATGTTGTAAACTTGTTCATCAAATGATATAACTCTCCCGCTTAAACATTAAAATTTACTTTTTTTGTGTTATTCGATAGTGCTTAGGGCCTGTCATTCAAAAAAAGAGGGTTCTTATTTTTTTTCTCAAACTTCGTCGAAACCTCATAGCTATCAAATAATAGACGGAAGTTCTTTCATGGTTTAACGTAGATAATTGGTGTTGATCAAAAAATCAAAGCTTGCGAAAACAAAATTAGGAAATTGGATAAAGTTCATTATTCTACTGTTCATTGACAAATTGACAAGTTGTTCATTATGCAAAACAGCAAAAAACGAAAGTCCATACGATAAGCTTGTTATCCATATTCCTTATACTCCCCTGATGAAACAAACCCCACCATCTTCTTGTTGGCTGCAATGAGCAATGGTACTGCTTTATACCATATCACGTGCATTTATAAACCGGACAAACATTTTAATGCTCCATACATGAGGTAAGACGGGGTTCTGCTTGGTGAGATGGTTTTTCCTGCAGATATCAATTATTTACTAGTCGCTTGGCGTCAAGTTGCAGAAAATTTGAAATTTCATTTTGCCTAATTTTTGGAGGCTACAAAATAAACATTTTTCTAAATATAATCAGTGCAATCTGCTATCTGTTAAGCTACTTTTATTCCTAATTGTCCTAACAGACTGAAATGCTTTAGGGGCGCTTGCGATTATGATAACAGAAATTGTTGGTGTTAAACGAGTAACCTGCACTCATTTGCATAAACTTGTCAGAAACATTTTTTTTTTCACATTGCTATTGCATTGCCGGTAATAAGGTATATTTAGATTGCATTGCTATGAACCTATTCTAATCGAACATGTTGACAGAAGCGTATAATAAATATAATTATTTGATTTACTCGAGGATCGCTATTTACTGACTCGAAAAACGTAGTTCGTGAGAAATTGCGTTTAAAATTTGACCCCTGCACTTTTTCACAATTTTTACTTCGGAGTTTGCTATGAATTTCCGGGTTGAAATTGACACTCACGGGTATCAGTCAATTGCATCCTCATACAATAAACTCTTTTCTATCAGTTCAATTCTACAATGTTTTCTCATCGCGCAATAGCGCGACGATCGGCAGTCGCGCATTCTGACAATGTTTGGATTCCATTTGGTCAATGCTTGGAATAATTTCTTCCACTAAAGCTCAAAATATGCGGAAAAGAGACAACTATCGGAATTTGCAAAGGACTGCAGATAATACGATTTTTATTTTTGATGTAGAGGGTGACGTACCCCTTAATAAGACGTAGCTATTTGCAAATAAATATTCACGCCGATCATAATTGAAGAACTACACTCAACCGAACAATTAAGGGATCACTTTCCAAACCTCAGAAAATCGACGAATTTCAAAGTCTCGTAACTTCGTCGAAAATAAACGTACAGTTATGATTCTACTAGCGATGGAAAGGTCAAGGTCTCTAATTTTCAAATCTTTCTGCAGATTGGAATTCACTTGCGATTTCGCTAAGATGCGAGGTTTTGAAGCGAGGTGTGTGTGATCACAAAATTTTTGTCAAGTTTGTCACGCTGTACCTCAAGAAAAAAAATTCGCAGAAGAAATCGGTTTACGCTATTGAAAAGTCTGAAGCTTCTTCTTCAAAATGCCGTTCTTGAAATTACTGTTCGATTTTTTTTCGTCGAATTGTGCTCCTTTGAAGTCAAAGCTGCACTTTTGACTTTGAAGACGCATAACAATTGAAAAAATTATCGTATCATATTCGTCCAAAAAGCATTCTCAAGCTTGAAATCCCCCTTTTTCGACGCTTTTTGCAAATTTGAGTTTCATCCATTTTTTGCAAAACTGCACATTTTTTAAGTGAACGCGGCACAAGCCGAATTTCCATTGACCCACCCGGCCTGCGAAACGTGAAAAAAAAATTCATCGACTAATCGCAATATTGTTCCTCGTTATTTTTCATCGAGTTTTTCAGATTTCAAGATCGAAAAAAATTTTTTTCTCAAAATCAAACTCTTTACTCGGTAATTCCATGAAAAGCAAACGATTCATCGTAGGTACCACCGGCATTAGCGTTATCGGAAGCGTACCACGAGGAGGTTGCACGGTCGGATTTACACCTCAGTGTACGTGTGTGTTGCGTGAATGTGTGTGTGAGGTAAGGACCCCCTACAGTGTGTTAGTATTGTGTTGTCGATCTGACCGACAGCATTTTCGTACAGCTCAAACTCGATACTTGTACAGGGTGTACCGAAAAGTTTGGTCACCGTTTCACAGGGTGATTTTCCAGCTCGAGATCGGTGAAGATCTATCAAAACTTGTAGCCGCAAAACTGACCTTGAACTTCAAGATCAAGGTCAAAATTTTTATCATCTTAAAAAATCCTACTAATTCACAGGATAAAAAGTCCCCGAGGAACCATAGGTCTAGATTGATTCCTTCCTATCAAAAAAGAATCCGGAAGATAAAAGAAATTCGGTTCAATCATACCAACAGAAATTCCAATCGGTTATCGACCACAAGACTTCGGTCTCGTCTTAAATTTCTTTTTATCATATTTTTTATTTTTTTGAAAATTCTATGGGTTTTTTTTTCAATTTTCTCAATTTTTTTGAGTTTTTTTACATTCTCTTGTATTTTATTGAATTTTCTTTGATTGTTCCGAAAGTTTTTTGAAGTTTTCCAAGGATTTGTGGACAGGCTGGTCATCAAGCGCGACTGCTAAAACCGATTGATCATGACGGTTCGATCTTATGAGCCTCGCGCTGTCAACGCCGTAATCTGCAGTAAGCGCAATACGTAAATGAAAAATATTTAAAAAGCATTCAAAAAAATTTTAATTTTGTTCTTCAAAATCCTAAGACTTCAATAGACTCTGAAAATCTTCAAAAAATTTCAAAAATTCAATGAAAATTCAGGAAAATTCAAGAGAATGCGAAAGACTAAAAAAAAAATGGAAAAATGAGAAAAAAAAATACGAAAAATTTCAAAAAAATTAAAAATATCATAAAAAGAAATTTAAGTCGATACCAAAGTCTTGTGATCGCCAACCGATTAGAATTTCTGTTATAACTACACCGAATTTCTTTTATTTTCCGAAGTCGTTTTTGATGGGAAAGAAACGATCTAGACCTATGGTTCCTCGGAAACTTTTTATCCTCGGAATTAGTAGGATTTTTCAAGACATTAAAAATTTTGACCTTGACTTTGGAGGCCAAGGTCAGTTTTGCGGCTACAAGTTTTGATAGATCTTCACCGATCTCGAGCTGGAGAATCACCCGGTGAAGCGGTGACCAAACTTTTCGATACACCCTGTACATGCGGAACATTCAGAAAAAGTACCCTATATTTGACTGCGAAAAAAAATAATAATAATCAAATGTGCCACAGGAAGGTCCAGAGGACTTAAAATTCGCTAAACAAGCTTTTTTCCCACAACAATGCTTAGACAACAGCGAGGACAACAGGTCCCACAATTTTTCGCGGCACGAATTTCCACTCTATTGCAAGAAAATGATTCTCAACAGCATGCTGCAAATCAAATCTGAATGAATCAATATGAACAGGCTTGAACGTAGAATCGGTCTTGGAAGACTGTGAAAATGAATGGACAAAGAAGTCAGGATTTTCATCATGTTATCACAGCAAAAAGCGACGTGAAGTTAATTCGCAACGCTGAAAAAACTTGAAGAATCATTGCAAGATATTGGGGGCCAATATTCAAATGAACTAAGTTAGTCCTGGAAAAAATCTTCGCCTTGATAACGCTAATGCCGGTGGTACGATGAATCGTTTGCTTTTCATGGAATAATCGAGTAAAGAGTTTGATTTTGAGGAAAATTTTTTTTCGGTATTGAAATCTGAAAAACTCGATGAAAAATAACGAGAAACAATATTGCGATTAGTCAATGATTTTTTTTTTCACGTTTCGTAGGCCGGTTGAGTCAATGGGAATTCGGCTTGTGCCGCGTTCACTTCAAAAATGTGCAGTTTTGCAAAAAATGGATGGAACTCAAATTTGCAAAAAGCTTCGAAAAAGGGGGATTTTAAGCTTGAGAATGCTTTTTGAACGAATATGATACGATAATTTTTTCAATTGTTATGCGTCTTCAAAGTCAAAAGTGCAGCTTTGACTTCAAAGGAGCACAATTCGACGAAAAAAAATCGTACAGTAATTTCAAGAACGGCATTTTGAAGAAAGGCTTTAGACTTTTCAATAGCGTAAACCGATTTCTTCTGCGCATTTTTTTTCTTGAGGTACAGCGTGACAAACTTGACAAAAATTTTGTGATCACACACACCTCGCTTCAAAACCTCGTATCTTAGCGAAATCGCAAGTAAATTTTAATCTGCAAAAAGATTTGAAAATGAGAGACCTCGACCTTTCCATCGCTACCTAAATCATGACTGTTCGTTTATTTTCGACGAAGTTACGAGACTTTGAAATTCTTCGATTTTTTGAGGTTCGGAAAGTGATCCCTTAATTGTTCGGTTGAGTGTATATAAACAGTGTATTAGCTCATGAAGTGTGCGTGTACTTACGGAGTATGGCAACCCTGGCTTGACTTTTGAGGCTGAAGACGGTCACCAACTGTCCGTTATCGGAGTCCTCTAGGGCCCTCAGGCCCGGTCTAGGTCCGAAGTTTTTGTCGTGGATCGATAAGAATGCACCCGACTCGTCGCTACCTCAAATAATTCATCACCACATACATTAAACTATAATTTAATTCCTAAGTTGTGGCTTTGCGTTGCGTGCTACTTATCTCGATCCCAATTAACAGTCTATCAAGCGATGTTTCTATCGGTATTTGTCTGCACACCAAGGCTACAAGTATGAATAGATAGCTGTCTGCAGTAGATATATTATTTCTCACCTAATGCTTAACTCTCCCTCGAATTATCGCGGTTGGTATTAGTTCGAACGCAAGAGCCACAACGTGCCGTATATTTGACCATACCATCACTGTTTCGAGGCTTCATTGTAAACGGGAATTGATGCGAAATACGACGAGGAACGATAGAAAAAAAAAACATATATATGAGAACGAGGTGTTCCGTGAAGAATAGTGGTAACGAGAAACAAGCAACGCGGTCCAGTAAACGATAAGCTTCCATTGTGAGATTTAATAAAAGCTCCAGCTAACACGTGATCACGGTAGAGCGCAAGTTCACATACGCCTCTGTCGATATAGGGTGAACCGAGCTATACTCTCCATCGTTACCGTAATTGAAGACACGGAAAGCTTATCTGCGTTGTATAATTGAGCTATTATGGATGATAGAGGACGGCATCTAGGATCTAGGTACTTGGCGTGCTTTACTGCAATAAAACGGGGTAGATTCGTTGCGACAGATAACCGCCTTGCCAAATCTAAATTGAGTTGTAATTTGTAAATACATACTTATTGTTTGTACATACATACCTGCACTTATGAGAGGTTGTAATAGTATGGTATGTATTCGAACCACTTCTCACTTCTGTCATATCATATATCTGAACGTCAGAATAAACTGCGGATTTTTTTCCTGGACGAATCTGTTTTTTATACTCATTTACGGTCTGTGTGATTTACCTTCTGACAGGCGACTTGCTCGTTCCTCGATAGCTATTAGGGAAAATGTTATGCATTTGAATGCAGATATTCACGAAACATGAAGTTATTTTTGTTTACCATGCATAATAATCGACATCAACACCAACGTCAATTTTTTCAATAGAACGCTCTACTTTTTGTTCGCGTGAAAACGGACTCGACCGTAAATTCTAAACTGCAGTTTGACAAATCGACATGAGTCTGACAGCACTTTGTTTCCTATAAAAATTTCGATATTCTGGTACCAATCAGAAATTGAAAAAAAAAAAAAAAAAAAACAGAAAAACGAAAAATAAACTTCATCACGATTTTTTTTGGACCCATGCTTCGAGATGCGCATATTTAATTGGCGAGATGCGGTATTTTTGGATTGGAACATCAGAATTTTTTGCCTTTAGTACGTTCTGCCAATCAAATACTTACTTACGAAACTTACGAAGTTTGAAATTTATTTATGAAGTACGTCAGAAGAAACTCCGCTTTTACGAACTTCCGACACTTTTGATTTTTCATCGCCCGGACATGTTAATATGGTGACTGATATCTCGAAGTATTGAATTCATTCAACTACTGTACTTTGTTACAGAAACTTTGCCATGACCAGCGGTCTTGTGAACTTTCCTTCGTATGCAGGCGCCACGCTATGCGGACTTTGTATATACAAGGATGCCGCAACGGATGCCACCGGAAAACATACTTGCGGCAGCATTACAAGCTCCGGCCTCGTGCATGCCGATAAATTGCCGAAAAACATCAGTAGCGGCAATAGCAGCAGTAGCGAGACGTCGGACAATCAACCAATTGCCATGTCACCTCTGCAATAAATCTCTGCACTGCAGCTACCATCTACGTCTTAAACATGAGGGTGCCACGAGACCTCAAGAAGTTCAGCAGCTTTTTGTGCAAGATTTCGTAAAAGCAACTCGGTGCAGCAATATAGATACATAAATAATCAATAGACTATACTGTTCCATTGTGTTTCTATGAGATAGATGAAACACGGAAGCAGCAAAGCGAATATTTAGGTGTATCTATACTTCGATATCGACACAATTAATAGAGTACCTGAATGCAATGACAAGCTAAGTCGATTTGGATTCGGCCACCAAAACCTTTGATTGAAGTTTCAGGACCAAATATAATGTCGCCTACCAGATCAGAGGGAGCTTGGTAAGCTGGTCATACCAGAGAGTAATACTTCCGCATACAAACGCAGATTATTCTTGCTTCCAGGTGCTCGCAATCAATTATCACCTTGCAGATGTTAGATTTCAGCAAAAGGTACATTTCCTGCATTATGTTTGCGATACTCAAGAATCAGACAGATCTGAAGATATTTATTTACGCCTTCAGGCTCTATTATGTATATTGATTAAAATTAGAGAGCAAATTTAACATGTAGGTACCCCATACAAGTAAGAATTCTCAGAATCGGAGCTTTGTGCAGATTGACGAGATTGACTGTTGGCATTTGCACACTCTAGGTTCAATTGCCGAATTATCAATTGATTTTTACCCTTAAAATCATAGCGAACATTGTATTTATGAATATAAAGCAAGTTTCGAGAACTTATAGAGCTAGTCTGTTCAGTTATTATTGTTATTATTATTATTTTTACGCTGCTCAAAACAATTAGGGCAACGCTTCTAATATAAATTTCGGATGCATATAGTGCTTCTCCAATTGTTTTGAGCAGTTTACATTGATAAAATAGATGATCAAGGCTAAAAATATTTGCCTCCAAACCTCTGGATGCTGGACGCCCTTATTTCGTCATTACGTTCCACGTAGATCACGATCATTTCTGTATTTGAAGAAATATACCTATATTCATCTTCTCAGTGACATGCCACTGATGTCTCCAGGTGCGATTTCACTTCATGAAGCCCTCGACGCGGCAGTTAACTGACATATTCTGACGTAGGCAGGCTGTAGACGCAGAGATTTTTTACACCATCTGCTATCAACCATTTGTTGTAATTGTAACTATGAAGACTTCTTTCTATTCCAGACATTGTCTTGTATTATACATACTTATATATGATATTGTACGTATATTGAATAAATAACTTGACTCTACTTCTCTGCGTTACATATATTAAACTGCAGATAAAGTTAACGTAAAAGATAAAGAAAAAGGTTTCGCTTCTACAACAATACGCTGTCAAGTAAGATTCATAGAATTTTACTTCAACCTAGTGGGTAATAAACAACAACTTGTCAGGCTGAAAAATAATTTATTAATGACAACAGTAATCGGTAATTCAATTTCAAAAATCTTTCATTGCATTAGATTCCGTATGTACACACCTAGATTCATCGCATAAAGGATCAAATTATAATTTGTTTGGTAGATGAAAGGGAATTGGCAGTAGGGGCATTCTTTTTATTGTAATAAGCTCCGGAGTCTCAGATCGCATCATGCCAAGGTTAACCCATAACCTTAGGAATAGAAAACGTTTTTCACAACCAACCACACTGCTTACTATTCAAATCATCTTACAGCGCATCCCTCGATGTGTACATGCATGAACCGGATCTCTCCAACCAAACCTGCCATAGGAGACTAGGATGTACAGATATAGGTTGGAAGCCCATCGGGTGTGATAGAAGACAGAGACTCAATATTAGTCCGACCACAGTGAATTAATGAATTAATAAATTAAGAAGTAAAGTACCTAATAACGATGTGGTGACAAAAAGTACATTATAGGGGAAGAGCGGTCAAAACGCGGACGCTGAGAAAATAATGGACTGTCGTGAACTCAAATATGCTGCATCCTCTTTTTTTTTCTTCAATTCATAGGAAATAAAACCAATTTCCAGTTATCATGAAAATTTTTTTTTGCGGAGAAAAAATTCAACTTACTCCAAATCATTCAAAATGATTATATAAGAAGATTAGATTCCAATCCAAAGGATATTTGAAAAAAAAAATTCTAAATTGTTAAAAAAAAACATTTTTGCACACCAATTGTGCAAAGATGATAATAAGAGTAATAAATGACAGTTAATTAGCATCATTCAATTTTGTAAAAAAAAATAATTTGTTGCAAAATTTTTGGGGTACCTCCCCTATAAGTGAGACCAAATGACCGTGTCAGTATATCTTCGTCCAGCCATCGAATTCTACATTACAGTTTCAAATAGGTCGTTTGGACGAAGAGACGCGGAAAATTAGACATGTAAGGGGTGTTACGAACTTTTGCCCTTAGAACTGAACTCCTTGACTCCGCCATTATAGCAGAACCCCCTACAATGCAAGTCCTCTTGCATTGCAACGCGATATGAATCTCTATTCCAATCACCCTACTTCCATGGCAATGCAAGAGGCCATGAACTGCCTAGACTAGAACACATTAGTGGTCATTGAGTAGAAAAACTTCAACGTTGTGCAGTTTGTGAATCAGTTGGTCCGGAGGGGTTGCAATCTGGGGTGTCCTGCTTTATCAGCAAAACATAACGCAATCTAAGTCAAACGCCAAGCATCAATCTGAAAAAACTCTCAAGGGGTGCGAGCGCTCTGAGGATGAGACGATTTCCTCTGGCCTCTGGAGCAACAGATGATTTATTTATTTTTTTAATCTCAAATTCATACATAATAGTTATCGGCTTTTCAGCTTGTTTTTGAGAAACAAGCCACAGAAAATCTGCACCTGAAAACAGCTCAGCACGCTTGCATTCCTTTAGTTGCGACATTGTTAACCAATATGTCATCACCGCATTGTAAATCTCAGCATTTTTTTTTGTGTCTCAATCAAATTTCCTGATACTTTTAGTAATATTTGAACGAACTCCGATTTTCATACTATTACAACAACCCTATACATGTACATTACGGTGGTCCTTAGTTTGTTTAAATTTAAGTAGTATTATTTAATTATTATATGTAATTATTATATTATTGTAGTATTATTTAAATTTAATACGGACGCCCCGAGAATCGTTCCAAATATATTAAAAAAAAAAAATGTCATGTTCATAATTCGCAAATTTACTTTCGAAAAAAAATATTATAAAAAATACCTTTTTGTACCTCTTGTTGTTGGCAACAACTAAGCCAAGTTTTAGAATTTTTGATCAATTATCTCGTGAGATAACAATTTTCATACAATCGATGCACAAAAATACATGTATATTGCATTCAAAACTTTGGTCGTTTTGGGGTACCTGTTAATATTAATATTAAGGGCTCAAACTTTACAGGCATTTTTTTTTTAAGTATATTTGGAAGGATTTTTGGGGGCATCTGTATTAAATTTCAAACGTACCCAAATAAGGACCACCCTAATGTATATACATCCATGTATTTTAATTTAGCCTTGTTCAGAATCGCTACAGTTACGGGCTTGCCGCTAGGTCAGCGCTAGTCTGGCTGGTAGGAATAAACAAATTACATGTTTTTGGTTTTATTGATCGTTGATATCTCTAGAGACTATACATAGAGAATAATCCAATCAAGCCGACCGGCAGTTGTTCGAAATTCAGAAGTGATTTACATTTTGTGGTATTCGAACTCAAAACTCAAAATTTTCCTCACTGCGACGTTAGATGCTCACCTAGTAGTTACCACTCTTTCGTTCTTCCCAGTAAAACGACACATATTTATTATTATTTTTGATCCGTGGGCTTCTATCCTTGCGGAAAGTAGTCATAAGGACAATTGATTGACTTTATTATTTTTTACACTCTGTCGTAGAATACAAATAAAGAAAATAACCTGTGAAAATGATAAAAAAAAAAAAAAAAAATGACATGAACAGTATAGTATGATAGGATAATAATATTGAGACATTTTCAAATTACAAAAGTGATTTATTGTCAACGTTTTTATCCTGCTTTTGGGCAATCGGCACGCCGTAGCGTGTACTAAAAAATCCTCACAGTTATCGTTATAGCAAATAGATATGTATAGATATTAATAAATCGCATTGGTATTTTCAACGACTTACCTCCAGCGAAGAGTGAAACCCAGAGGTCAGGTCGACACGTCGGTTCACGCTCAACGTACCAGCCGGCAAACGGCAAACCAGAAATTAATGAAAATGAAAGACAGCAATTAATACAGGTAAAGTAAAATAATAGAGTAAATAGTTAACATAGGCATCATATCTCTCCTGCGTATGGTAGCGATATTCATAATCCGAGAACTGTAGGTACACTGGGACCCAATGTTTCCTTAGCGGTCTTTCGTTTCGCTTGTTTTCATAAGATTCATTTTTTCGAAAAATCAAGCTTCATTCGAATTGTTCATCTATACTAACATTTTTCCAAATTTCCAAGGAATTGAACCGTACTGTTTTCACTTACAATAAGAAAAAAAAAATTACGATAGGGATGAGGACAGGAAGAATTAGATTTTTTGAGGTTCGTTGGACCTCAGCTCGTGTAATTAATGACTGGATTATGAAGTGTGCATTTCGAGATATAATATAGACGATATAACCCTTTATCCCTTTGTCATATCTCACCTGGCAGCAACTGATAGACTGTTAATGATAACCGAAATTATCGTCCATACGAGTCAATTTTCATCTACAATCAACAGAAACTTGGACAAGAGAGGAAAGAAATGAACACGTCCTTGTTAAATTGTAATTGTAACGGTTCGTCCGTATGTTCGGACTTCTTCAGGCTCTTTACACCCAATACACGAACGAAACATTGAAATTTATCAAAGTGTTCATTGCTTACTCCCTTGTTCTGTTAATTGTTTGCACGTGAAAAAAACCTGTAAATTAGTGTTAAATACAGTGCATTCCTATTCCTACATATGCACTTATCAAGACGGTGAAATGGTAAGGCAATAAATACGAGCCGTGACATACTTTGATCAAATCTTCAAATGTATCTCACATTTTATCTGAAGTAATTGAAACATTGATAGAGCGTTGTTACGATTAGTCTAAGGGCTTCTTTTAATGATAAAAATAAACAGAATGGCTCTCTGTTCTAGCTAGAACTAAGTAAAACTGATAAGTCTTGTTGTGTGGAGGCTGTGGATGAATAGGTTCTGATATGAATTACCGGTGAGTTATCAGTTATAATTTTGGAAAATACTTGAAAATTAGACAATTTAATCTGATCGAAGTTTCTCTGGCGTAGGATCAGATATAAAACTGCGGAATAAATTATGCATACACATATATATATATATATATATATACCTATGTTCAGAAAATGACAACAAAATGAGAATAAAATGAAGAAAAATAACGGTCACCAATTTTCATGTAATACATAGCCGTACGAACGGAATTAAAAACAAAAGAACAATTTAGAACGTACATGCAAAATGATGAAATCTGCACGTTGATTCGTTTATAATTTAGAAGGACAATTATTTCGAATCTTCAAATGCAATTCTCTGGTTCTCTTCAATTGTGTAACAGGTAACGAATAAATTCCAAACTATTATGAAAAAACCAAAAAACCATGCTTGCTTCCAGCCATCTTGGAAAACTAAATATATATCATATACATACAACGCATATGCTTGCTAGAGCGTGTTATGCACAGCGTCACTGTGTTGTATTAAGTTTTCCGTTCCTCGTTCCAAACATTTATCTAAAATTAGCCTTTAATTTCAACAAGGAATACTCAACTAACCAGACTTGATCGTGACAAAGGAACCGATCTTTCAGAAATTGCTAATCGAAATATATGTATGCAGATACTGACAGAAAAAAAAAAAAATATATATATATATATTATATAATATGTATATCTCGAGTATTCTCTACCGGTAAATTAACGTCATGCACACGATCTTTTAACCAGTCATACGAAATACGAATACATAAAATAGATGTAGCTAGATGTCCTACCTGCAGATGTATATATTGGCTATTCGTTTTAGCAAGGCCTAGTCTGTCTGTTGATGAGGCTACAGGCTTGCTTTCCCTTCTTTTCCTGTCCTCTTTCCTTCCCTTGGTGCTACCTGCCTGCCTGCTTGTTTGTTTGTTTGTTTGTTTGTTCTTCGCCTCTCTCTCTCTCTCTTTCGCTTCTAATCTTCCTTGCTAGTTACCATGGGCAATACATACAGACGTTGTACACTATCTAGGTACTAGATAATTGTCTCTGCTCTCAGACTAGACGTAGAATACCTAGTTTTATTCAATCTTTGGATAAATTGACGCCACTATATAGAAAGCACTATAGACTTTATGTTCTATGATCTACAATTCATGGCCTGTCACCTGAACCCTGGATATGAAATAAATCATCCATGCGCCACCTTGTTCAAATAATTACGTTACTTAAACTAGACTTTTCTTTTCTTAACTAGGTTGATGATTGAAGGTAATAATTATGAAATATCTGGTCATTTGGTAAATTATGTACAAATTTGTTTTTAATACTGCGTTTACATACAGATGCTGTTTTTTTCGGATTCGCTGAATTTCTCTAGAAGTCTCTACACAATTAATATATTGTATATATATATATATATACTGAGAGTTTTCGGTGAGATTGGACATCGCCTTCCTCCGGCAAAGCCAACACAGCCATGCACCGCGTGCGTGAGTTCGTACGGAAGGGGATGGGCTACTAGTGGCATTGCCTATCCCCTCCCGAACGAGCCTTATGCACGCGGTGCCATGTCTGTGTTGGTTTGGCCGCAGGAAGGTGATGTCCCCTCTCATCGAAAACTTTCGGTATATATATGTGTGTATATATATATATATATGTATATATATATATATATATATGTATATATATATATATATATGTATATATATATATATATATATATATATATATATATATATATATATATATATATATATATATATATATATATATATATATATATATATATATATATATATATGTATATATATATATATATATGTATATATATATATATATGTATATATATATATATATGTATATATATATATATGTATGTATATATATATATGTATGTATATATATATATATATATGTATATATATATATATATATGTGTATATATATATATATATGTATATATATATATATATATATATATATATATATATATATATATATATATATAAATGTATATATGTATGTATGTATAAATACAGACAGGCAGACAGACAGATATCCCTTCTATTATACATAATAATAATATTAATAATAATAATTTATTCATCTATAGACATAACTAACCTTTCTTTTGTATACTTTTGGTCAGTGAATTATCTAATCGATTTTTTTTTTCATCTGTTTCTTTCATATACCATAAATATTATATATATATCTGAGATGCCTTTGAAACTGCAACTGTATGTTTAACTACAATTTAGTCTCCTACCTGTATGCTTGGGCCTTATACGAAAAAAAAAACTTTAAGACAATTTAGCCTTTTGTAAATTAAAAAAAATGATGGAAAAGGTTTTGTAGTCACGTTTTTATTATCTAACTTCTTAAAACATTACAACTTAAAGATTAAATGTTTAACCTAAGGTTAGCCTATAAGAAATGCTCTTCAATATTTATTATTTTTATTCTTGTTTTTTTTTTTTTTTTTTTTTTTACTCTACAATTTAATTTCCCTGGCGAGTCTATTATCCTTCCTTTCTCTTTTATCAATATCCGCTATTCAACTTTCTCTTGTCTCTGTTCTAATTTTCTATCGTCATTTCTTTTCTTTTGTTTTATTTATTTACTTTATGTTTTCTATTTTCATTTCTGTTATTGGTCTATATAAGAATCAATCTTGCCTAATGTTCATTTTCCTCTATGATAACAATCTGCATCAATTTTAGTAAAACCTAGATTCTTACATGGACCGTTTTCTTCATCTTCTTTTAGATCTAAAGAATTTTTGCAGGTGTGTGTGTGTATGGGGGGGGGGGGGGGGGGGTGATCTGCATGTGCATGTTTCTCTGTGTCGATTTGTGGATGAGCAGGGGGGGTGAAGGGGTGGATGAAAATGTTAAAGTGTGTTTAGATCAGTGTTATGAGTGTAAATAACGTCTATTTAAATATAAATATTTTCGTCAAGTTATCGGAGGGTGGGAAGACCGGAACTGCCTTTACCACTGTCTATCGATTGCGACACACAACTGTCTGTATGGTGGTGGGTAGATAGATATTATTTTTTCTTTTTGTAAACGTGTGGATGCGGATAGGTGAAACGTTTTGTTCAAATGTAAATACAATTATGCATAAGCCTCCCTCACACTGCGATCTAACGGGGTGACGCTTCGTTTCCTGAATCCTTTATTGTCCTGCCTGGTCCTGTCTGACTAGCCTTAGCCCTGCCTGCTCCGAACTAAACAGTACAAGAAGTACTGGCGACTAGTAGACACAAGTGGTAGACAAGGGGTCACCTGAGGTTCAAAAGTGACATAGTTGTTAGTTTTAGTCAAGTTCACAAGCTCCAGAACTGGAAAGATTTACACAAACGCCGCCGATTCCGATCTTGCTCTTCAACAGTTGATAAAAATGAAAGTATTTTGAAAACAAATTAAAAAGAAAAAAAAAAAAGAAAAGAAGCAATACCGTTCGATACTTTGAACATGACAAAAATCCTGCTCTTTTTTTTTAATTCATATTATTTATGTTTACTAATTTTTTTGCAAGACACATTCTTGATTGTCCCGAGGCAAGATAATGAACAGTCGACCAATTGTAAAGCAACTAAAGCCTGAAACTTCGACCCAGCTAACTGGGATCCTATTAAAAATATGGAAAAGCTACGCGAAACATGGAATGGGATGTAGAATTGTAAATCTTGCCTTGACAAAGTACAAAATCACATACATATACCACCCGAAAGAAAAATATTTCTTCTAACACTAACATGCGCTACGCTATGATTGACCGTATAAAGAAGTACAGGGTGGTCGACGATCGCACTTCGCTTTTAATATTGTCCGTGTCTAGGTTGCTGATATTTAAAAACAAGGATTTACCCAGTGGATAATCTATCGTAGATGGTCGAGCTGTCGCGGACCACCCTGTGCGTGATCAGCTGAATATACGCCGTTGATATCATATATGTATATATATATATACAAAATGAATATCTTTAGATTTATAGCCCCATGATATCAACAAGCATAACACATCAAGAACAAATATCAAATTGAAGCCGTACATGCCGATCTTTTGTCGCTAGCTCATTAAATAGTTATATTAATGATATTATAAACTAAGTTGTGACCTCTGACTTGATGAACATATTTTTATTCGAGTTATTGCAACAAATCAATTATTTGCGAAAATATGGAATACAACATCTGGCCTAGCAATAAACCCGACTCAAATTTTCTAGTAGAAAAAGTCACAAATATCTCAGCTAAACGTAGCTGGGATTCTTCAGCCTGTTTCCTCCATTTTGCTTAATCAGTGAAATTAAAGTATTTATATCATTTGCAAAAAAAAAAAAATCAACTGAACGAGATGTCGGTTGTAATAGCTCAAAATTCCAGAACCATTTCGAGAAAAAAAAAATAAAAATATGATTGATTCTTTTGTTCGTGGTTGTTTT
This sequence comes from Macrophya alboannulata, assembly GCA_949628255.1. Lineage (NCBI taxonomy): Eukaryota > Metazoa > Arthropoda > Insecta > Hymenoptera > Tenthredinidae > Macrophya > Macrophya alboannulata. The sequence goes on along the minus strand of OX451210.1, from coordinate 7,653,835 downwards.
TTTTTTTTCGTTGTCTTTTTTTTTTTACCAATTTCAATGTGGCTCTACACTTTGACTCCCTTAGCTGTTAGTGCGTCTTAAACTGCAGCTCTGTATTTTATGAAAATACTTTTTCCTCAGATTTTCCAACAGCATTTTAAACAATTCATAAATTATAACGAATAATCGAATTACGGGTGTTCAAAACGAAAAATTACAATTCAAAATTTGAAGAGTATACATGAATTGTTAGCTCTGTTCCAATTTCAGATAATGTTTCAACGACAGTAAATATTATTAGTCAAAGTCGAATAATATTCAGAAATTGTAGGACCACTTCACAGATTATTTTTTCATCATTTTAAAAAGACTCAGTTCTAAAAAGGTCAGTATCTTGCCAAAAGAGTCTTTCATGCATCAGCAACTTGCATAGTAAATTGATTTCTCGCCAGGATCTTGTTGAACTTCGAAATATGCGCTAGAGAACAGTCGGAAATAAAATTGATAAAATTTACTGATCCCAACGATAACTTTTACCTCTCTAAACTTAGTGAAGGCAAAAAAAAATTCAAGTGTTACTGTTAAGCGTAGAAACTAAAATATATTAAACTTTGCCATGAATTGAGTAAAGTGTATTGAAGAAACCAATAATACTTGAAACCGGTAAGCTACCCCTAAGTATTGTGTGATTGAAAATTGCTATTCGGCATTTGATTATTTGCAGCAAAATGAAAAACATGAAGAACCTTTCAGTAGAATCTAATTCATTCGCATTACCACACTTTATCTTGGTAGATTTTTGTCTTGAACACCCATAATTTGGAAGCAGGTGGTACGACGACGAATCCTTATTTGACTTTGTAAATATTAGATAAACAAATTAACTCACCGTTTGAGAAAAAGCAGTGTCAGGATGTGCCACGTTGATTGATTTAATACCGTCTGCCGCCGCCACCGCCTCCTCCTCCACCACCACCACCCATATTTCCACCACCAACAGGATTTCCACCGTAGCCTCCTTGGTTGCCGCCGCCGCCACCTCCGTAGCCACCGCCACCACCTCCGCCACTGCCGCCTCCGCCACCACCTCCTGTGTTACCACCCATGGGTCCTCCTGCTGTTTTTTAAGAGAAGAATTCAGTTCGAAATTAATTTGTTTTGAACATAAATTACAAAACATAATTAAACATTATCAAAACAGTATTCAATTGACCAATTTTATTACAGTAGTTTCGCTTATTTTTTTAAGCGTAATCAAGTAAAAGTTGGGAGTTGTGATCCGTCGGGTCTCAGAGCTACATGCAATCAAAGTGAAAGTTTTTGAGGCAAGGATTTGGATCAACCGCTGGTTCGATTTTAATTATTTAAGTCTTTAATTATTCAGAAAACAAACCTATGTCCGATGAACAGACGACTTCTGATGCGTTGATTTTTGTTTTTTACAGAAACTTGAAAAACAGTAAAACCAAAAAATGGGTGAACTTGAAAGTTGGGGAGTCAGTAATGATTACTCAAGTCACGTTTGCAGTATCAAAAAGTTATCTGTTTATCGGAGACAGTTTTGTTTTCTGAATAATTTAGAAGTCCAAATATCTAAAATTGAAGCACTAGTTGAATGATCCTAGTCCTTGCATCAAGTGCTTTTACTTTGACGGCGCCTTACTCTGATACCCGGTAACTCAGAACTTTCAACTTTTACTTGATTACTTTTCAAAAGATTGGCAGACAACTGTAATAAAATTGGCTGATTAAAGAACCATTTGGACAGATGCCAGTTCTCCGATAATACCCCTATTTAAAGTGCATTGTACCCCCTCTCAAAGCTCAAGATAAGAATAACATTTCATTCGATTTTGTTACTTCGACCAGGATAAAATATTGTATTTCAATGATATCACTTTTGGAAGAGTTACGTTTTATCTCAGTGAATACCTAAATTAGGCATTCAAATAAAATCATCCATGACTCTGTTCGTTTTCTCTGAATCGATACTACATAATTAAAAATACATAAAAAAAAACACGAACGGTTGCCGTTTTTATTTCTAGTTTTTTAGTTTTCAGTCTTTATTATGTTTGCTACTCCAAAGATGTATGTGTCAGCAACCATAACTCCATACGCCAATCATTGTAAAAGTTCATACCATAAGGTGCTGGCCTGCCACCAGCATTGAAGTTATTTCGCACTGGTCCTCCGCCATATCCTTGTTGATAACCACCTCCGAAATTGTCATTGCTCCAGTTACCACCACTATTGTAGCCGCCTTGGCCACCTTGTCCACCCCAACCACCACCTGAATCGTTGATAATAAAAATTATACCGATTATCACATCATTTTATTAGTTTGATTCTTAAACAAGGCATAAATGAGTCAAGAGAGAATTTTCCAACATTTTGAAGCCTCTTTCATTGAGCTAACTTACACTAGTAGATAGTTACCTTGGTTCTGATTTTCCCACGGTCCATTACCTCCCCAACCTCCTTGATTACCTCCTCCATATCCACCCTGGTTTCCACCGTTGTTCCAGTCTCCGCTACCACCTCCTCCACGTCCTCCCCAGTTGCCGCCTCCTTGATTGCTGCCTCGCGGACCTCTTCCGCCTCCTTGGCCACCTCTACCACCTCCACCACCACCTCCACCGGTAGCCGAAGCCATCTCAGCTTTGCTCAAGGCCTGAAGGAGAGACAACATATGGAAAATTTGAAAAATGAGGGTAGTCAGTTTTGAATATGAATAGAATTTGGGTCTCAATTGTTTTGCCAAACAATTTGGAAAACTTCGAGTTTTTTAAAATCTGTGCAATAGTTATTTTATAAGGTAAATTGAGTAAGCATAGATCACTGAGTTTCCAACAGTTTTCTTAACGTTTTGCTGCTCCAGAATGAAAACTCTGTGGACATAATTCCCTCGTTTTTTCTGTCCGCTATCAAAAAATGTACATATACTTTATCAAAAAAATCATTTACCTATATTACAAATCAAAATACAATACTTGATTGATTGACCGAAGAATGACAAATCATTGGAGTAAAGTGAACAAAAAGTTAATTTTTAATTGTCTATTTAATTATGACAAAATGTTTTTTTTTTATTCTCAACTCAAAATGTTAGTATTTTGATTTATTGAATAATCAATGAATTTTTTCATTCAGAACTCCACCCTGGTCGATATTCACCTTCTTTATCCTACAGTTTGTGGAAACTTCCAGAAAATGATTGAGACTTTATTGTAATTTCCGTACTGTTTGAAGAATTGATTGATTTCATGATATTTCCAGGACCTCCAGGACGATTGAACATCTCGAAGTTTCATTTTTTTTTTTTTTTACTTTCGGTTTCTACTTCTTGTTTTTCAAATCAGTTTTGAGTAATTAATACGACTAATAATTACCTTTTTCACGTCAACATGTTTGTTACAGATTTGATGATTGCGTTGCAAGCAGATTTTGTCCACGGGATCGTAATCATCAAATTCGACAAACCCGAAGCCTCGCTTCTTCCCTGTTTCCTTGTCAGTCACAATGCTAACAGAATTAATGCTACCAAATGATTGAAAATATTGACGCAGATCTTCTTCCTCATGATCATCTTTCAGCCCACCAACAAAGAGTTTTTTCACAGTTGCTCCAGCCTCCGGCCTACCAATTTCCTGACGAGGTACCGCACGTTTAGGCTCCACGACACGGCCATCTACTCTGTGAGGTCTGCAGCGAAATGAATTTTTTGTTTCAATAAAACATCTTGGAACGATAATAATCGAAAATAGGCAACAATTAGATGCAGATAATCACCTTGCATTCTGAGCGTCATCTACCATGTGAGCACGTGAATAGGTGATGAAACCAAAACCTCGTGACCGTTTGGTCTTTGGATCCTTCATTACTACTACGTCAACGATTTCACCCCATTGTTCGAAATGTTTTTTGAGAGAATCATCGGTAGTCCTGTAGTCCAGACCACCAATAAACAACTTACGAACATGTTCTGGTTCATTTTTTCCATCCTGAAAAATGGTTAACTTGTATTTACAATTGAACAAAGCGGTATACTGTAAAGGGACTCGCTACACGTATATAAATTTTATTTGTATCGTACGAATAATAGCTTTTAAAGAAACGAGGAAAAATCGCGAGATATGACGCGTGCCTTTTTGTTCTTATTTCTGTATCTCCACGCGCGCGTGTGTGTGTGTGTATGTATGTGTACGTGTGGAAATAGTGCGCCGACAGAAACAAGTCCAGGGCGTGTTTCGTTATCAGTTGAGAGTCTAGGCAGATTATTCGATGCATAGAACCAGCGGTGATACGAGGGCAGAAAGTATTTCGTAAAATGTCTCGATAGATGCTAAAATTAGTGACACAGCAAGATGGCGACTTGGCGTAAGCTTGGCTTGGGTACGCCAAGATGAAAACGAGCCGTTCCGACCGGCGGGGGAGGGAAGGTGATGTTTGTGAAGAAAATATCTATCGAACTATATCGCAAATTATTTTATAAGTAGCCGAGCAGATATCTGAATAAGAGAAAAATTTTGCAGACTTTATTATCGAGACGAAATATGAAAAGTAATTTACGAACTGAATCGTGGATTTATGATGCGCGGCGGGGGCGGAATGGAGCCCTAAGCGAACTGCGATTCTTGGAGGTTTAGCCGTTACCCTTTCCAGAGTTCCGTAATTTTGACAAAATAAAGTGTATAATATTCAACTACTTACGTCGTGTTCCATCTTGACCATGTTTAGGTGAGCGATTAGCGTAAAATTAAAAAAAAAACTTCCGAAGTGTGTCACAACTATAAACCGACCTTTCCCGATATCGCTCGCTCGGGAAGTGAAGACAAGCCAAGGTCAGCGAGGAATGGTGCGCAGTACGTCGGCGTCGCGGATCAATGCGCTACAGAGATCTCCGATTGGTTGACGCGAACAAAACTACCGGAAGTGAACGTGTAACAATATACAAGCACGATTGGTTTGCGCCTTCGCGTATGCGCAGGATGTCAGTTGTACTTTTGTTATGTATTTAGAATTTTGAGTTCAATAGAACGTCCGAATCAAATGTCGGAGAAAATTGTTTATGATTTTTTAATCACAATAAATGTGTGTCAAAATTCGAATTATATTCAAAATACACGATGTAAAAGAGCGACATTTTTTGACCACAATGAACGTAGTCCTTACACCAATGCTGCAGCGTTGCCATGTACACGACAATTCTCGTATACCACGATAATTTGATTCAAAATCGAGCACACGATCTGTAATATAGGATCGTGTCAATGTCAATCCCCATGACTTTACGCTCATAAAACGATAGCTTGATGAAAATCCCCGCAAAGATAAAAGTCCAAAACGTTTTTCGCATTATTCCAAATCATAACCAACCCAGTTGATGACGTATGACGTCTGGCGCTGAGCGTCAAATGAAAAGGCTGCGTAAAGTCGGTTGGCGATTACGCCTTACATAGATTTACATGTTACATACTCTACAACAAATAAAATGTAATCTAATTGCATTTTGGTCTACGATCTGTTTTATATACATGAATTTATATCTGATTATTTGTAGTAAATTTGAATTTGGTACGATTAATCCCTCCCAGCTAGCATTTGGCAACGCTGTAACCAACCATAGGTAGGTATGTGCAATACTTCTCCCATACGACAATACCATGGCGGGTAAAACAATTTCAAAGTGACACTACCGGGAATAAACAACGTCCCATTTGTTTGTGTAAGGAAGAAGCGTTTCCCGCCTCAGTCGCGTAGATACTATTCTTATGAGAATAGTGAAGTACGTATTATGACGGTAAATTTGCTATTTTCAACGCTTTTCGATATTCTGACAAATCTATGCGTCTATACGTCGGAGCCCCCCCCCCCCCCCCCCCCGCCCTCCTGGCAGGATAACCTGTCCAGACTTCGTCAATTGCACTTCGATATCGCAATGCTTCCACCTGTAAAATCCCGTTTTCGACTCGTCAAATCTGTTTTACAACAAAACACATGCGGCTCGAAAGAATTCTGAACGAATTCGCATTATTATTTCATAGAGCCGTAAGAAATAACAAAATCATCTGTATTAGCCGAATCAAATCCTGAGAAGCTGTCGGCCTCCTGTTCAATTTTCATCCCACTTTAAGTTACTGGCACTGCTCACCAGCTGCATGCAATCAGAGAGGAAAAAAACAACAGAAAACTGATCATAATAAGTTTCAAATGTTTGCGCTTTTGTTTTAGATTTGATTTCAAGTGTCAAGAATGTGGTAACAGAACCTACTTGATAGGGAAAATTGGGATACTGAGGTTCATTGGGCCCAAACTTTGAGCATCGTATGCCGCATTAAAAAAAGGCCAAACAGCAAAACCAGGAGCGATTGTAACAAGTACCTGAAATATCCTCTAAGATGAACAGACGAAAGATCACCGAAGAGATGAATAAGACGCAGGGATTCAAGCGAGCCTTAGAACCAGAGAAAATCATCGGGGTATCAGATTGCGGCGGTGAATTAATGTTTCTGATGAAATGGTGAGAAATGTTATATTCACCCATTGGAATGCTGATAAAACTGGAAGTTTTAGGATGAGCTAATGAACCTGCAACTCATCGCTGGCTTTTCACACACATTATTATTAATTTAATATTGTCATTAGATATTTGGGTCTCCAAATGGTTCAGAAAAGAGACCTCCGTCCAATGAAAAGACAATTTTTTGATGCGTTGATTTTTGTTCCAGAAAATTGAAGAATGGTAAATAAAAAAAAAGCTTGCAAAGTTGAAAATTTGGCGATAAACAAATTCATTACTCAGTCATGTTTGGGGTATCAGAAAGTTATCTATTCATCGGACAGAAATTTGGTTTCCTAACAATTTGCAGACCCAAATATCTGAAATCTAAAGTGTTGTAACTTTGACTGCATCTAACTCTGAGATGCAATGACTCACAACTATTTAATTTCTGATTGATAATGCTTCAAAAGCAAAGCTACTTGAAACTCTTTAAAAATATCCCTATTCAAGGTGTATGTATGTACCAACTTCTATAGTCGAAATGTGTCGAATTATCCACATTTACATGTTGCAAGAAATCAATATTCATTTCTTCCAAATATTTTCTTATTTGAACGTCTAAGTTCAAATGCTACTCATTATTGTCTTTGTTTATCGCAGGAAAGGAACAGATGAGACAGATTTGGTGGCTGCAAAAGAGGCAAATGTATTGTGTCCGCGTGTGGTAATACAATTTTACGAAGACAGACTGACGTGGCACGTTATGAAGCCCAGTTCAAAATAATAAACATAGTTAATCGAGTTGGACTCGATTTTGAACTTGTGTTCATCGATATTTTGAAACAAAATGACCTTCAATATTGGCGGTAAGGACCTGTTCAGCCGGGAAGAACGAGTCTTCTCAGATAAACAAACGCGGAGAAAGTTTAACTCAAACTATCTCTGGTGATATTGCTGTATGAGCATAGGGATAGGCTGTTTAAAAATGGTCAATAAGAGTTCTTATCTGTTCTTCCGCTTCTTTCCTTCTCTATTGTTCCTAGTCTGAGATTAATCATCACAAAAACCACAGCTCTGGGCAAAAGAATTTATAAGAGATGTTGCAATAAAATAACTGATTTTCCATTCAAATATCATGTAAAACGATTTTGCAGTTCTACACAATTTCACATTATCTTGTGATGAAAAATTATTGAGGCAATAGAACTAAGGAATTGACATACTTTGACTGATTATTTAGCTTGAAAATTGATTTATAAGGTTGTAGAGCAAATTTAACTTGGTTTCAAAAAGATGTCACCGTTGTTTCACTTGTTACTTGAATAGGAAATCAATAAATCGTTTCGGATACATTCTACAAATTTCTGCCGGAACTTAGATTTAGATAGATTAAACTACTGGACTAGACTATAAATAACGGATTCAAGAAATCTGTAGTAAAAAGCTAAGTAAACCTGATAGAACCTAATCTATATGTTGCATATAAGAGATTTTTTCGAGCTACGGACATGACCAAGTTGAGTCAAAATATGACAATAAATTATATAATTTCTCATACTCTGCGTGGTTTGCATTAATTTCGATAATAGTCTTTTATTATTGACTGGGTAACGTGCATGAATAATACCAATACAGTACCCTAGTTCCTTGTAAAGCTCAAATACAAGAGATATTTAATTTGCAGGTTTCAATTTCAATTTGACATCAATAGAACCGTCGTTGATATCCTAATTGATATTTGCTAAAATTTTAATCAACATATATAGTTTAAGAGGTGTATATCAGTATGTATATATGTATATTATATACATATATATGTATAGGATAAGTTTGTAAATACCTTCTAAATCTATCCAACAGCATAATTTCGTGTATGACAATTTGCAAAAATAAGAATAAATATTATTTAAATAATCGTAATATCACATCATTTACATTTCCGAGTCTATTCAGTTTTCTTATATCACATACCTGTCGTAATCCAGTCTTCTAACCAGTTACAATCTATTTCTAAACATCGGCGAACATTCACTATCCTCTACCATTTGTTATGTCAGTCATTTCTAATTCAGATAATTGGCAATTGACTAAAGAATTTAATCCATGGATACGAGGTCTCAGTATCTCTGAGGTCCTTCGCCTCCAGTGTATGTCGCTTAATTTCTTAACATTGGTACATTTTTCTACATTACTAGCGGTTGTTATTTTACTCTCATTCCATGTATCGTTATTAAGGATAACTGTGTTTGGCGAATTGAATTCTTTCACATCATTGGTACCATTCGAATGCCCAGCTTTAGTTATCGTAGGAACACAGTTAGCCCGCTCCGGTTCAAACGAGCCACTGCCCGATGAACCTTGCTGCAGGAAAATTGACGCAAAGTGTAAAGAATCAATGACCCTTGGTTCAGATTTTAACTCTTCTATCACTCGTTTTTTTGGAACCGTATGCTTCTGTGTGCTTACACCTTCGGTATCTTGACATTCGTTCCTGGTTGTTACAATTTCTGACCGTGTAATTCCATTGTCTGACAAAATATGCTTCTTATTCAAAGACCGATTCAGTGGCCCAGGAGAACCTCGCGGTTCAAAGAAAGATCTCTCAGGGCTATAAACTTTTCCAGAAGAAATAGCTTTGTTGGAAATATTCGCTCTGAGAGGTCTTATTTTATGAACGGAAGGATGTCGCTCTACTCTGTTGCGAAAATCAGGTCTAAAGTAACGGTCGTTATTTGAATTTGTCTTCGGGTATAATTTTTCCTCGATTCTTCTGTTTATCACAACAGCTTCTGCCAGTGGAATTGGCTCTGTATGAGTGAACGCTTTCTTTGGAGAATGTGTTGTCTCTTCTGGTCGTTTGATACTGATTGGTCCGTTTATAACAGGCACGGCATTGCTCAGTTCGCTGGTTGTTCTTATTACGGGAATGACGTTACTTCTGGAATCTAGTCGGGAGTTTATCTGTTCATGAGAATTTAGGTAAAGAACTGATATTCTGGCAGGACTTTTAGGCAACAAACTGGTAACAGCTTTTGGTTTATCTTTCGGTTTTGGTTTTTGTTTAAGAACATTAGCTGGTCTCGATTTTAATGGCAGAGTATCCTCCTCACGTTTCGACTTCTCTTCCAATGGTGCGATTTGGTCCTCTGAATGGTGATGTCGAGTGTGACGATTGAGATTATCCTTTCGTCTGAATACGGTGCTGCAAAAAAGGCATGGAAACGGCTTGTCGTCTGAAACAAATTATTCGATTTGTCAGGCAAATATCATTCAACAATTAGCCGATCAATTTGTCAGCTTACCCGAATGTACAGCAAGATGACGATTCAGTTCACTTTTTGAAAGAAATACTCGAGCGCAATCAGAGCAAGAAAAAGGGCGGTCTTTTCCATGCGTACGCCTGTGGCGAACCAGCAGGCTTTTGTCTCTGAAACTCTTTCCGCATTGCTCGCACATGTGAGGTCGTTCACCTATTGGAATAACGATGTAAAAATAATAAATATTCAAGCTCTGAATCTTTAAGCACAATAAATAATTATTGAAGAACTAACTAGAATGGGTGTGCATGTGACGGGTCAAGTTAGCTGCTTCGCGAAATGATTTTTTGCAAACTAGGCAGGTATACGGCATCACACCTGAGTGCATTTTCATATGACTTTTGAGATCCTCTCGACTATTATATCCTTTGTCACAAATTGAACATTTGAAACGTTTTTCGTCTGTAACAGTAACGAGGAACAATGAATGGTAAGGATAATCCTCATATTTCAATAGATAACGAGATTGCCATCATCATTGTGCACAGTGGAATTTCAGATTAAGAATCCACTTACTTTGATGAGAATGAAGATGTCTGTTGAGTTTGTTGCGTTGTGGAAATGCTTTTCCACAAAATGAACATTCGAATGGCTTATAACCAGTGTGTGTTCTTTCGTGATACTGAAAGTGTGACTGTTTCACAAAACTCCTATCACATATCGTACATTGGTATGGTTTTTTCCCCGTCAGACAAGAATCGTGATATCTCTGTGCGGTTGCACTCTTGAATGTTTTTTTACATATGTTACACTTGTATAATTCTTGTATACCTGGTACTACAGATATATGAGTTCGATCAAGCTTACAATTTTTACGTCTTTTAGGTTTTTCCACTTTTTTTCTTGTAGTGCAATCGATCTTATCTTCCTGAAAAGTAACGATTTTAGGTCGAGCCGAGATTCAACAATATTAAGCACAGTAAAAGTAAAATTTCAAAGTAATGGAAGACGAGATATAAAAGCATTATTATATTCTACAGACACATGAGTTAGTAGAAAAAAAATAACAGCCAGACCGCTTACATTTTCTTCACAACTATTGATCCTCTGTAACGATGCATCCTGCCGGTCACCTTCACTTTTGATAGAAGAGTCCATGTTTGTAACCAATTTCAGTGGATCCATTTTCAGAGCATCAGTATGTGGCTGAACGGACTCCTGCCGTTTTATAGATCGATCGACGGCACCAAAGTCTAATACCAATACATTTATCATTTTCAGGGAAGGACGCTTGTTTTTATTTTTTGCCTCGAAGGGCAACGGGAGAAATTGAATTGATATCAAGAATGAGGTACAGACTATTGGAAAGACAAAAGAAAGGGTGAAATTTAGATAAAAGACAAATGTATTCCATGCCAAGCCATATTCCAGAACTGATATTAACAAAAAGAAACCCTAAGGGGAAGGGGTAGAGAGATGGCTTTGCGCTTATTGAAAAGATTAGTTTTGTCTGAAAATTAGTCTCACATGTCATCAGGGTTATAGTTTATCAACGTCTCTAAAAAGTTAATGTTAAAAGTCTTGTACATATTTTAGAAAGCTCACTCTTAGACTGTCAGGGCCACTTAAGCTTTAATTGTCTAGTTCATTTCCATGTTTTTCTTCCTACTAGTTAACAAGTGCGTATCAATTTCTAGTGTTAGATAATTCATTTCTTCCAATAACCAAGAAGTATTTAAGAAGTTCAATTGCAGAGGCCACTAGGTCTATTCTTCATCCTGCAATATGGAATAATTACAAGACTCAGGTGGCCCGCATATTCTGTAAACAGGGGGCCACTATTATTGCATTTATAATGCACTGAGAGCAGTTGAGTGGCCCTGAGTTACTTCAGTAGACAATAAGGTTACACAAAAAATGTACCTCGCTCACTTAAAATTGGTGAAGAGTGTTTCTCAGTGGAAAATTCATAAGTGCTAACATTGACATTCAAACGTAATCATGCAAAAGATACAATTTTTTAAAAGAAACTCCAATCATTCAAATGTGCCACCTTAATATTATCTTGCCCTGAGAAGATTATTAGCCTTGTGAAGAATGTCTCAACTTTCTTTGGCTTGACCCCCAAGTTCAATGCTACTTTGTTTTAACTTGTTTGACGTAATCGGCTAAATGCACGAGATCTAAGAATAAACCTTTCACCCAAATCTCATACTTTGTATAGCTCAAGACTAAGAGAAGGAAAGAAATGAAGGATCTATAGGATAGGACAGTGTTTATTTCTTGCATGATCCGAAGTTGAGTAGTTCTAAGAATATGTAGAACAAGACAAAGAGATAAAAGAGAGGACAAGGACAGCATAGTCATCGATGATCAAATAGGGTTGAGTTATCCTTTCGAAACTATACAGGGTGAATTCCTAACGCCCGATCGCTCAGAGTAGAGTTGAGGCTGCCAAGAGTCGAAATCGGCAATTGTTTACCTCGAAATAACCAATCAAGAAGTCGCTAGCTACTGAAACAATTGCCGATTTCGACTCTCGGCCGCCTGAACTCTACTCCGAGCGATCGGACGTTAGGAATTCACCCTGTATATACTGGATAACAATATTTAGCCTGAATATTGGTGGATAAATGATTCTGTCTACCTGTATCGGGAGTAACATGTCGTTGCATTGCAGCTATGCAATCGTTTTGATTCAAACTTTGAATGTCGCTACCCTGGATTGTTTCTCCCCGAGCAATTTGACACTCGGAAACATTATCAACAACCGTATCTCGATCTTCAGCCCATTCCAAATGACAAGAAGAGCTTTCCGAGCTGCATGATTCCTGCTGATTAAAAAGATCTCTCTCATGGTCCAGGGTTTTGTGTGTCACAAGTTCCAAAGGCTGTAACACGATATCCTCCTTTTCAGAGCCAATGTTACATGCACTGGACTCAACAGAGGCTGACACCAGTTGCGAGGATGGGACTGGATAGTCTATAAGTAAATCGACCCTTGGAATTGAACTAAACTTCTTGAACCTGGACTTTGGACTTGCGTTTAAGTCACTCACCAAAACTCCCAATCATTTGAATACGGGACTCGCTTTGGCAAGTCTTACATCCATCCGCCTCGTCCACCAGACACATACGACATTTTCTGTGCCCACAGGCATCTCTTACTAGACGTGTTGTAGATGCGTTTGTGTATTCCCTGCAGTTGGGACACTCGCCTCCGACCATCATGATAGTTTTTTTATTTTTTATTTTATTTTTTTTATCCAGAGGCTGGCGTTCAATTCGTTCTTAATTGTTCCACACATTATACATACTTATTATGTACATACATAAGTTTCCGTTTTTTCCGTATGTAAAAATTTCAGGTATAAATGCGACTAGTGAAAATTATCTACGCATTCATTTGTTTAATTAATTTCATAATTCGCAGTGATACCTTGACTCGTGGCCCGTACGTTTGAGGTTATTTACGTAATCATAGCGCTTATTTCGTTGAAATTTGCGACATGTGTAAAGAATATATTAATGTTATTAACCAACGCGTGTTAATTAATATCTAGACAGTGAATTTAACCTTAAAGTTTTTTTTTGTAGGGCCTTCGGCTTTTTCGGTGCGGATCAACGATCCGTTCTTCGTATTTTGCCCGAAGAGACAATACTTCTGTATTCAACTATATCGACGTAGTATAAATTGGCTGACATTTTTATGCTGCAATCTGCATCGATGCGGGAACGACTTATGAATATGACGTTGTACCATTGACCAAATACGCGTAGAAGTACCAGAGTCTACCATACATACAGCAGAATAAGACAGTATTTAATAAAGTACACACATCACACATAGCTCACACATACAAACGCACAGACTCATGCGCAAGGTGTAAACGATTAATCCGTCCTGCATGTGTGTTATGTTTCTTATTTCACGCGTTGTGATAACGCTTTAAACTCGCTCGCCAGGTAGTTGGATTTATTTACTGTTCCGTGTAGTGAAAACTGACAAAATCGTGCGCATACATTCATCCGTACATAGTGACGCAACACAGAAACATATTTTTGTATGCATGTATGTATGTCGTCTTCAGTCAGACTTTGGGCACAAAATTTTAGCAGCATTCGTAGTACCGTGTACAACGTATAGTAAATATTAAGATGTCAACGATGACTAGCAGTGTCATAATAGTTTCATGTTTAATATGTGACCTGAGCCTGCAGCAGTGTCCGAATCTCAAACGTCTTGTCAAAGTAATCATGGTCATCTAGTTTAAATGTTGTAAATGACTGAGCTATCGCAAGTGCCCAGTCGTCTTGTGCGCGATAAAAATTGAAATTAAATCTACAATCTATAATCCAGGTTAAATCATTACACACATATCATGGCGACAATGGAGAAGCAAAAGTCTCGGCAGGTACGAACATGAGAAGACAAATGTTTTTTCTAACTTTTTAATGTGTCATCCTAGATAATATAAAATTCGTTGATAACAACAGCGTAAATAATAATGTCTTTACAGTGTCAAATATTCTTTCTCTATATTATTTGTTTTCTTTTATTATCGTATTTATTTGAAAATCAATTTTTTGCGCGTTTAATTTTACGTCGCCAAAGTCCAACTCTCTGTTCTCATTGTTATTATACTCTCTGTTTCACTGCCTATATAGAGTGTTTTTTACCACTTATTTTTAATTATTACTCCGGGTCAGTCATACTCTACACCCATGTTTGCCAATATGTATACCTGCGTTTCTGGATCTAAACTATCAATAACTCCTCCTATTTCTATGCAACCCGATTACCAGAAGAGGAAAAAAGAGCGAAGCCGTATTTCCAACTTGCAAACTATAGTCCCAGATGGTCCGACTTTGGAAGAATACGAATGTCTTCTTGGAGAGTCACCGACAAATTATCCTCGCGTCGAGGGCGTTGAAAATATGGAAAGCGAACTGCATGCTGCTGCGATTGATACAGAAATTTATGAGAGGGTCAATACATCTCCAAAAAATAATGAACATAATACATCCATAGAACGTTGCGGGTTACCCGATCAGGTACGCAACGTCAACGCTGATGTTATATTCCCAAACCAAATACAATCAAAGTTTAGGAATGTTTTCCCCTTTTATTCTATACCCAACACCCTTTAGTTTTCCATCTCGAAACTTACTATATCACCTTATTTCTATACTTTTTACGTTTATCCCAAAACTCTCCAAATAAGTTTTAGATATCAAAATGGCCAATATTTTATAGGAACTTCCAGCCACTGATTCGGTGGATGGAATTGACCAACAGTTACCTGTTGCATCTGCACCGCAGGACAATGAAAAATATGAACAAAGAGAGGAAGTAAATTTCCTCCGTTCTGAAATGCAACTTTTAGATGTATTGCCGACTGCACCATTTATTGATACAGTAATACGGATACTTCCGGTTGAGTCAGATGCTACAATGTCTAGAGTAACAGAGGCGCGTGTGAAAACCGAAGAAGATGTGATAGTCAATGATAATGAAGCCATAAACACGTACCAGAAAGTCAAGGCCTTGAAAAACCGGATGAAACCATTTACAGAGTCGCAGCTAGCCGCGCTTTACAATAACAAAGAGTTGGCTTTGGCAGAAACTTTTGTTGCAGAATTTGTCGACACTCAGTTGCGGGGCATTGGTAATGGACAGCAACATCGCCTTTATGAATTACTCGTCAGCTATCTACGGATAAGAAATCATTCGATACTTAATTATCAAGAATTAAACAGTTTGAAGACAAACTGCAAAGAGACTCAGAAGCAATTATGGTGCCTCGACAAAGCGTCTATAACAGAATCCGGAGAATGTCAAGACGGAAATCCGGTCAGCGCGACCCACGAGTATTTGGTTGCACATTTTAATCAGCAAACCCTCGGTGCATTGTCTAGAAATCTATCGAGTATTAGGGATTTGGTGCACAATTCTCAAGCCCTGCATTGCTATGAGGCTGAACTACTCAAACTGCAAATTGAAAACTATGTACAAAGAGTATGCACTTTGTGCAAAGAGTTTGGAAACCTGGCACAAAACGCACCGATAAGCCTCAACCAGGGGCAAATGTCCTCACGCATAATGCCACAAATGTATGAGCTACGAACATGCGTTGCTATATTATTCAACTTCCAACGTAAAGTCTTGAAAGATGCAAAATTTATTTCTGATACGCGAGAATGGCTTTCTCGTCTGGTCGCCGTTCTCCTAAGAGTAGCCACCTGGCAGGAACATTTATTTATATTAAATCATATACTCAGATGTCCCGGAGGTATTTCTACCTGGGCCGCCGGTTTCATTCAGACACCTGTGCAGTCAGGTACCAGAGGACTGACAACTTCACCCTTAAACGATCCACATGTCGAACACATAGTTGCTGTGATTGCTACTGTAATGCTACCAGTCAAAGAACGGGATAAATTCTTGGAGAAGGTACGAGAGTTTATTAAATGTATTTATTTTTAGATTAATGGGACGTAATTTTTATCGCATTGCACATGCATTAGATTCACTCAGTTTTTCTTTCAGCCAGATTGCAAAATTCAGAATAATAGAAATATCAGGCCATTGGGTTTCAGAGTTGGATGCAGTCAAAGTTAGAGCACTTAATCCAAGGATTGGGATCAACCACTGCTCCAATATTAGATATTTACGGAGTGTTCTCCGTCAAAACGGGAATAATAATTCGAATTTTTGATTTCATCAAAATTTTATGGGTGATTACACCTAATGAGAGGAGCTTTTATGATTTTTTCGATTTTTTTTCGTTCATCTGTTCTTGAGATATGAATTTTTTATTTTTTTTTCTCGAAAGTTCATAACTTCTTAAAAAATTGACCAAATAAGGTGTTTTTTTTTTTGAAAATTTTTGTTCAATTAAACTTTAAGAAAAAAAATACAAATAACGTGATTATTATCAATTGCGGGTTGATTTTTTCATTCAAAGCTCAAACTTCACGATTTCGAGAGGTTGCACAATTTTTTTTTTTTTTTTAAACAATTTTCATAAAAAAAAATTGATTTCCTACAAATTATGCCTCCGGATTTATCGTCGAGTTAATTTTTATTGTTAGTTGAATTATTGGAATTGATGTTGTCATCAATTACGATATCGGAACCAATAATTTCATATTTTTATATTCAAAGTAAAGTCATAGGCTTCCAGAATCAACGGAATTGTTATTTTGAATCTTTCTAGAAATTTAGTACGATGAAATTTACGCAAAAAGATTTTGAATCAAAAAAAAAAAAATAGAATGAGTGATTGGTAGAAAAAACAATGTTTTTTATGAGAATTAAAAAAAAAAAATGTCCAACCCCTTGAAATCGTGAAGTTTGAGCTTTGAATGAAAGAATCATACCACAATTGATAATAATCACGTTTTTTTTATTTTTTTTTGTTCTTAAAGTATAGTTGAAAACAAAATTAAAAAAAAAAAAAACACTTCTTTTGGTCAATTTTTCAAGAAGTTATGAGTTTTCGAACTAAAAAAATTCAAAAATTAATAGCTTAGGAACAGATAAACGAAAAATATCGAAAAAATTTGTGAAACCTCCTCTCATTGGCTGTAATCACCCATAAAAATTTAGATGAAATCTAAAATTCGAATTATTATTTCCGTACGTTCTGACGGAGATTGCCGCTTAAGTCTTTCAGTGGTCAGAAAACAAACCTTTGCCCGATGAAAAAACAACTTTTTCATGCGTTGATTTTCATTCTGAAAATTTGAGAAAATAGTATAGAGAAACGTTTGTAAACTTGAAAATTTGGCTATAAAAAATTCATTACTCGAGTCATGTTTACAGTATCAAAAAGTTGTCAATTCATCGGATGGAGATTTGGTTTCTGAACAATAATTGAAGACCCAAATATCTAAAATCGACGCACCAGTTGATCTAAATCCGTGCATTTACTGCTTTTACTGTGACTACATTTAGCTCCGCGTCACGATGCCTTACAATGCCTAACTTTTAACTGATTATGCCTCGAAAAATTGGTGAGCTACTGCAATAAAACTGGTTGATTAAAGAACAATTTGCGCATATGCTAGTCTTTAAAAAATACCACTATTCAAGGTGTACAAACCTCCTTAGACAAAACGAAATTTGCAAATTAGGAATCTCAATCTTCTAAGATTAAACTAACGCTTGGATTTTGAGTGCAAATATTTGAACTTTGTATACACGCAGGTTCAGATATCTCTCAGGGATCCAGGAAGTAGTGCAGCTGATACGGTGTGGGTAATGTTAGACGAAGAAGGAGAGGAAGATGAGGATATAAGAAACGTCGGAGCAAACCTCTGCGAAAGTGATTTAATCGCAATCCTGAATCAAATTCCATTCGACAAGCTGTTCAAATTGATACTATTTGTCAATCAAGAAGGGAACAATTACAGCCAGGAAACAGACTTAGTTACGGAGCATCACATGCTGAAGATTTTCGCCTTTTCCTCCATACTAGTTACACTGCTCAGACAGGGACTAAAAACTTACGATTCTCCAAGGTACAGACAACTTGCCAAGAGATTGAGCTCGCTGATTCGAGACATCGTACAATACGCCAGCGATCAATGGGAGGCATTTGATAGAAGTCAGGTATACAAAGGTTTAAACATTGTAAAACACTATTTAGATAGTAAAAACATATATTATTATACATGTTAAAATATGTCAGAGACAATACCAACAAGAGATTTTATCATCAATCAGGTAGTTGACCAGTCGATGTTAACCAGACTGCAGACAGAGTACGACAGTTTCTTTCTAAAAGCGAGTCAGTGCATCTTTTCGTCGCGAAGACTGGGCGCCTGGCAATATCTCGCTGCGATTCCTTATCACATTATCTCGTCTACAAATTTGTGGTATATTTTTTACATGCTACATGTTACTGATACAGCTGATGCCATTCCTCCCTCTTCTGATATGACTGAGAATGGTAATTATGATTAGATGTATGCTGAAAGATCCTTTGAACCAAACGTTTTTTTTTTCTTTTTCCACACTTTCGGCGGTCGAAAGAAATATTTTGTAGTATTTTTGTAAAAAAATTGGTAAATATAACATCGATAACATGATCTTTAAATTCATTGAGAATTTGTGAAGAAACTAACTTTTTAGTCCCAATAATTTTTTTCGTGCGACCGACCGTTTGCCCTCTATACTGATTTGAAAAATAAAGTGGACCCCCCAAACGGTTGGTTTGGAAAAATAATTAATAGACGGCTCTTTTAAGTATTACACTGATGAATCAACTGATGAAATCTGAAAATAAAAAAATATTCGCGTTGTCGATGAAAAACAGTGACGTGATTTACCGAAAAATCCCTCACACGTATAAAATTTGTTTTAAACACCCAACTGTGTAGAGCTACAAGACTCGTTGATTTCAAATAGATTGGGAAGCAGAGTTAAATTCACCGAAACTTAGAAAGCAATTCGAAGAGAAGTTGTGTGAAATGCCAGGAGATGAATCGTACTTTTTGTTAACAACATTTGCCAATATGGCTATGGCTAGACCCGACAACGATTACCAATTCATTCGTGCAGCTACTATCGATTTGTTCCAAGTAAGCAGTGAAAAATTATAACTCCATATGCTTTTAAAAAGGTTGTAGGCCTAATGTACATACATACATCACACCGTATTGTAGATTGGATTTCTCAGTGAAAAAACCCAGGAATCCTGCTCAAAAGACGCTCGATCACTGCTATCCAATTTGACGAGCAAATACCCTTCGCTTCTCTCCGATCTTCTCAAGAAATTAAAAGACAACTTTGTTTTGATCGGGAAGGTGCGTTTCACAACATATTATTCAGTATCTTATTCGCACATCACACAATTATCGCTAATTCTTTATAATTTTGTTCAGCTAAGTTTGTATCTGTTTATGGAGTTGCGAATTGGAAAATGGGTACCCCAGGAAGAAGATTTTGCCATTATTTCTGCTTGGTTGCATCAATATCCGTTATCTTCGACAGAGAATCATCTCGCTCGTTTAGTATTATCTCATCTTAACTGGGGATTGGACAGGCACGTGTCTTGAATGCTTATTATATAATTGATGATACGTAAATTTCAAATCATTACTTATAGTCTGATATCATTGTATTTTTCTACAGTGACGGTAACTTATGTCTTGGCATAAATTTACATCGACGTGTAGCACTTTTGGTCGTTGAACTTACGATGAAATACATTCCCGATACTCCAGCACAAACGGCATCTCTTCTTGCCGAAGGTGTTAAGCAGGTATGTGTGGTTTATGTTTTCTGGTTCTATATTACTGAAAAATTTGCCAAAGAACATTAAAATATAGTACAGACTTCAACTCTAGGTATCTTCCATGGTGAGGCCACAAAGTAATGAACATGGCTTTTCATTATGGGCTTGGGAGATGGTTTCTAGATTACGATTGCATCAGCTGGATAGATCAGAAGATACAGCTCGTCATACGATGTCAAACCCTAGCGCAGCATTGGCACACGTTCCAGATATTGAGACGGACCCGTCACTAGAGATTCTCGCGTCCGGTGTTAGGGACAAACAACCAATTGCCTGCTACATTTCCATCTTAATGACGACATGGGGTCATTCGATACCACTAATTTCTCTGAAAGGATTTAACCAGCTTCAGATACTGCAATGTTACTATAAGTACGAACAAGTTCTGATCGGTCTACATCACATGGTTCCATTTTTTCTCGAGTGTCCAGAATCGTTGATTAAAAATGATAAGTTTTCAAGCCTAGTTATATCGCTGATAACCGCAGACAGAACTTACATGAAAATGGCAAAAAACTTGATCGTCTCTGACTTTCCTGGACCGATATTGAAGCTGTTTGCTAATATGATAGAAGACCACTTGGAAGATCATCGCAGGTAAATACTACACGAAGCAGCATCCTAGCTGGGCATACATATAGCTGTGATATTGACATTACTCTGTGTATAGGTACTGCTTGCAAAGTCCGCAACCACTTGTGCATCTTTGGCTGAGAGTTCTAGCGCTTGTACCTGATTGGAATAGAGACCAGAGTGTAATGTACTTGATGGATATAATTATCAGAGCTGCATACTTTCATTTGGATGCAAGAGCAGAAACGGAGAACATATTTCATAACTTCTTTGCGGTAAGTTTATTCGATATTGAAAAATTTATCGACGCATACACCCGTCTTTCCAATTTGAATAAAAAAACCTTACAATAATAAGCCACTTCCACTTAATACAAACTTTCTTTTATCAGCTTACCATAGAGGGAGGTACAGAGGTACGTACTTCCTTTATTTTCAATTGCGCAACACATTGCTTATGAATTTTTGTCCCTCGTTAGGCTTGAGATTATTTGTATATGAGCATTAGATCCTGCATACTATGTATTCATCGCAATCTTGTAGCACTTGATTTCGTTCACAGTTTGAAGTATTTGAGTATTTCTTAGGTATTATCTTAATCTCGTCATTTCTAAATAACATTTTCGAATAACAGTATCCAAGCAATGTTGGTCAAGTAGATATTCATACTTTTGACAATCATGTATTGCTTTCATTATTGAATTGGATTCAATGAATTCAGTATTTGTGGCATGTCCTAATCTCTTAAATATTCCAAGATATCTTAATAGTTTTCACATTTTTCATTTTTCTGGCAGAACTTTGCATCAGGCAGAAATTCTGGATCATTTGGATCATTTCTAAGTTGGGCTACAGGTTCATCAACATCGCCAAGCCTTCTGGGAGGGCCTATACAATCTGTGTGGTTAGCGCATAGAGTGCTCACAACCGAACAACAAGACAGAGAACTTAACAGTGGTCTGTGGCAAGAAGTACTAAGAGAATTAGCTTCGCAAAGCAAAACATCTGTAGACACTGCTTTCAAGGTAGGATTTCCAAAAAATCGTATGCCAGGTGAGTCTTATCAAACGCCAAAAAGGACGTGGCTCAGCTATGGTAAAATCCAGTTTTTCGGCTAATTGAACGACTGGGGGTTAAAAAATCAAACATAACTTTTATACTGTACATGCTTAAGTCATGTGAAACCAAATTTTACGGGCTCCCACCTTTTACTCTCCAACAAATCATGTTTTTACAGGAACTGAGGCTGGGCCTTTGTTAAGACTTACCCGGTATAATTTTGAATAAATTATTCTGTATAAATTCCCGGAACACACTAATAATCCACAATTTTTTTCAGAAAGCCTGTGCTACTGTGAAAATTCAACCATTCGGAGCTAGCGGATTAGCTATATATCGATGGTCTCAGCAAGCGCTGGATACTCCTATGGACCATCCGATATTACCGCTTTTGTGGCAAAGCTTTTTCACTTTATTTTTAGCCAGAGTGCCTACAGTTACCGGGTCAGTATCAGATTATTTTCATCTTTTCGTCGTCAAGATTACACAGATTAATCTTCTTTGAATACAAGAAATGGTTTGATTTTGATGATCGTAGTGAAACTGTTTCTATTTCTTGCTACATCCTGTGTTTTTTAAAAATTTATTTAGTTATTCCTATTTACACTAACATCTGAGATCACTGCGACTAATAATTTTATCAATTCCTTTCTTTGGTTATGATTTTAATGGATTGGACTAATTTTAAAGCTACTGTTGCTTGATATTTTTAGTACCATGGACAAGGGAGGCATAGGTGAAAAGTTCTTTGAAGGTATGATCAATTTGAGTTACTTCAAAAAGTTGAAGAAACGTCTTCACGATACAACTGAATATTTCCAAATTAAGGGGGAAAGTGATTTGGATAATGGTTTACCGATAACTGACGAGAGAAGAGTATTCTATCTCAACGCTGCTAAGTAAATAGATATTCATTTATATATGTATAGTTGTGCAAGATTCATTAGAAACAAATTTCTCATTCAGTCATAAAAATATATTCGGGTATTCCAGGCTTTACAAAACTTTGAGTCTCTGGCTTGAAGAACCACGATTACAAGAATCTGGATTGTATCTTCCCGCCTTGCCGCCACAGTACATGTCACAAAAGTTGACCATCTTAATGCAAGGCGAGCAGGTGCGTTGAAAACTTAAAATATGCTTTCTCATGGCTGACAAATAACCAAGTCCTCAACTTACAAGCTATATCGGCAGTTGGAAGTATTGCATCATGAAAGACGATTGAATACTGATCTTTGCTTTCAATAATTGCAGGCTCCATGGCTTGAATACGTTGATTACGAGTCCGTTAGGAACAGCCAATTGAAGGCTGTAGCCGAATGGCAATCATGCAGCTTGCGGAACTTGGATAACCAGTCGCAAAAGATATATCAAAATTCGACAATGCCTTTGGAGCCATCAGATCCACTGCAGAGAATATTTAGTAGATTAAACTCGTACAAGCAGCCAATAGCTCCGCCATCTTTGAGCAAGAATAATTCTTTTCTACCTTACATATCCAAGGAAAGCCTGTACAATCCCGATGGGATTCTTAACTTGTTGAAGCCGCATCTTAAAGCAATATTAGAATATGCTCAAACTTATAATCTAATGCTTTCCGAACATACAGCGATCGACTGTAATTTCTTGGAACTTGTTCCAACATTATACAGAGACGTCGAGAGTCGAATAACTCTTCATGCTCTCTGTGACCCTTCACCTTCAGGCCATAGACGTTCTAGATCAGGAACACCTCCTACTGTACACTGTGCTGGACCTGCTGTTATTGGAATAAAGGTGTTATGCTACTCTTCTCTGTGTACACTTTAAATAAGGGTATTCTTGTAGGATTGGCATGTGTTTGAATTATTATTTAATCGACCAGTTTGTGAGCCATTATTTCAAGTCACTGCCAAGATTTGGATCAACTGCTGTCTTGATTTTAGATATTCGGGTCTGTAATTGTTTAGAAAAAGACCCCTGTTCGATGAACAGGAAATTTTTGATGCGTTGATTTTTTTTTTTTTTTTAGAAAATTGTAAAACGGTAAATGTAAAATTTGCAAACTTGAAAATCTGGCAGTCAGTATCGATTAATGAAGTCACGTTTGCAGTATCAAAAAGTTATGTTTATCAGAGAAAGATTTGTTTTCTGAACATCTTAGAGACCCAAATAGCTAAAATCAAAGCACAATTCGATCCTAGTTCTTGCATTAAGTGCTCTTACTTTGACTGCATTTAACTCTGAGCCCTGCCGACCCACAACTCTCAACTGTTAATTAATTATGTTACAAAAGCATAATCAGCGAATTACTTTAAAGAAAACTAGTCGATTATTGAACAATATGAACAGATGCCAGTCCTTTAGAAATACCGCTATCCAAGGTGTATGTGATTCCTGAATATAATTCAGGTAAAGCATTATGAATAATCTGGTTTGCTTAGATATCAGAAGCTCGAGTGAGTGACGGTGTGGACCATATGATAAGTCAAAACAGAGCGGAGTACGAACAGATATTGGTTCGAGCGAGTCAACCACCACCTACAAAAGTCTCTCAAGGTTGTGTCTTCACGGATCATCTAATTGCGTAAGATTTATATGCTCAATAATATCAGCAGAATTAATAACTTTGTTTTGAACGGAAAAAAATCGTTTTTTAAAGTTTGACTCTTTCACGGTGGTGTTAATTATAGTTTTACAAAATCAGACCACTTATATCACGAAAATGTTAAAAGCTTCGACCTTCACGATGTATATGATCGTTAACTTAGGTAAAATTCAGAACGATTTCATCCGAATATAACAGATATAAGATATAAATAATCCACAGGCTTCTAGAACATGAATTAAATGTAAACCGAACTAGCGAACACTCGACTGTTCTAAGTAATGTTCAGGAAACAGGAGTAAAACTGTTCTATCATCTCGTTGATTTCTACACTGAAGAGGCTGCCATATGTCCACCTACTAAACAACTCATTACTACATGTCTAGAGAAATTAGGCCAGGTAATATGCTGATGATTTTACAATACATTTATGTACATGAATTAGCAAATCGCATCACTGCTATGATTTGAAGAAATATTATACTGACTCAGTTCTTTTCGGAGCTAATTACTAGTATTTTATTTGAGATTTCATCGACTTTTCCCTAACACAAATTGATTATACCGAAAAAAAAGTGATTGTTGTAAGGTATAGGTCGTAACGTTCAGGATAATCGTCTTCGTTCAGATACAGATACGGGTGAGATAATGGTCGCCTTTGGACGAGAGACAATACATTCAGAAATTGAGCCGATTTAAGCCACACCCTCTTCGAACCCTGGAGAAAACTCACTGTGTATATTGTTGATTTGCTCCGAAATGATATCATTTCACAATATTTCCTCCAAAGGATCCCACATCTGTCCTTATGTAAAAGCAATTTCAGTAAAATTCCATAAAACTATGTATGTTGCATTTCAAATAATTTTGATTAACAGTGTTTCCCCTAAAGTAGGTAAAGTAAAAGTAAAGTCCTCCCTAAGAGTTTCAAAGATATTTAAGTGTAACATTCGAATAACTTTGTTAATAACCATGAATAACTTAGGAACAGTTAAATGCATCGCAAAAGACCAAGAGACCTTTTTTGTAGAGCATTCAATTTTGAACAAAAGGAGCCATGCAGGATCTTTCTAAGTAGATTAGCTTTCAGAATATAAAAATCGAAAAGTGCCACTAGAACATTTCTTATGTATTTCAAATAGAGAATAAAAAATAGCAATGAGCCACCTCTAAGTATTAATATTAAGAGCTTAATTTTCTCGAGGCTCGTTAATTGATCACAAAGAACAAGTTATTGGGAGTACATTTGGAAAAAAAATAAAAATGGTCTGTTTATTTGGCTTGCCCTAATATGCATACATTACATGCATGCTGAAAACATCCTGCCCTTGCCAGCTGCAATTTTCGATCTTCATACTCGAATATCTTGGAAACCCTTCATTTCAGGGGGTTTGACACATGGCGACTTTTAATCTGCACGGTTTGAAATGCAACATACTCCAGTTTCAGAACGTTCCAGCATTCAGAAAGTTTCAGTGAACGGTGTGACCTGTACTCTGCGACAACTGCCTTTTACTCGATAGACTCAATCTTTGTAAGATGAAGTCCATAAAATCCCAAATAATTTCTAATTATGTTTACAGATTCTAGTAATCAACAGTGTAAAGCAGCATTAATAAACTACCTATATCTTCAGAATGTATGGAGTAAATTTAACATTCAGCTATAAGAACGTCTATTTTCTAGTTATTCATTAGCGGGGAGGAAGCTCAAGGTCAACGTTTACTTAAAACAATAATGCAACGACCAGGACTGGGTGGCCTGCTTGGGCCGCATTTTACGCCGGTAGCTGGAGGAGCGTCAACTTTTTTACCAATGTATCAAACTGTTGTCGATTTGGCAAGTGGACCAAACGCTGACCTATGTTTTGTCTTACTTTCAAAGGTAGGTCCAACTTCGTCAAGAAGACCCAGAATTAACGAACCTCGAATATAAGAAATCGACAAAAAAAGGTCGATATTCTTTTCTTATCTAAAACTAATATTTCAGTTCGATGTCGGAAGCTGGCTAAACTATAGACGACCAAGACTCAGCGAGAGATCAACATTCATCGATCTAGTATCTAAAGCGTTGTGCAACGCAGGGTTGAATCCTGAAGAAGAGAAGCTCATATTACACGAGGTAATTTATCAAGATATTGTAAAGAATTAGCAAGAAAAAGAACGGTAAGGTTCGTGAGAGTTAATTTTGAATAATGAATTAAGCTTTTTACTTTGCGTAACGAAAATAGCTCATCTACAGCCAAAAAATTATTGTATTAATATTCGAAAATTCAATTTCCACTAGCTATTTCGCAATCATCTTCGACTCGTTCTTCTACATGAATTTCCCGAACATTACGGTGAGGTTCTAAGCGCAGTTTTGCGAGGCAGTGAATCCCAGAGTCTTTCATTAGATGTTTGGCGAGATTTGCTGGCGGCTTTAAGTGGAAAATCAAAGGGCCAAGGCCCTGTACAACCGATAAAAGTCAGAGATGAGATTCGGCGTTACGCTACAGAGCAGAGACTGCTCTCTCGACAAGAGGTAACTGCTAATATCGAGTTAAATATCTCCGGTAACATGAAAAAGTTATTAAAAAATTTATCAAAACTATTCAAAAATTATTCAAAAATTGAAAAATGTGAGTGATTCCGCAAATTATTAAAAAGGTTCAGGGCTTCACCATCTACGATTCTCTTCTAACTTTAGACACTCTTTATT
This sequence comes from Macrophya alboannulata, assembly GCA_949628255.1. NCBI lineage: Eukaryota > Metazoa > Arthropoda > Insecta > Hymenoptera > Tenthredinidae > Macrophya > Macrophya alboannulata. The sequence continues at coordinate 7,626,872 of OX451210.1, read as the reverse complement.
CCATTCATAAGGAGCCCAGGAATATATTTTCTATTTTAGACTTTGTTGATCCCCGTGTATGAAAAATTTTCAGATGCATGATACGGCTGTTCTTCTGAGCAAACATTTCATGAAAGAACGATTACAATATGGTCTCTACGGACTGTATCCTAAATACAGAGTCTACAACGAACCTTTGGCTACATTTCTCGGCATGGTCGGACACGCTCTCGTCGTCTTGACTCTACATTCTGATAAAGGAACACTAGCAGACCAGCGTAAGTCACGTGAATCAAAGATGAATCGTTTATACAGAAAAACAGAAATTGGAAGATCATCCTGTTTTCAATTTGCCTTACAGTATGCGACCGTATATGGCCAGTCTTAGGAGAGATGTTTGCTCCATGGATAACGCCGTATTGGACAAGAAATTTGCGCGAGCCAACAGCTGCTTGGATTCAACAATTGACTGACGACAGATCGGTCTTGCTTCCATGGATAATAGCCGACGGACCTTATGCGAACAGAACTGTGGCGATGTTTGTTGAATGTATTAGATTCATCATAGACACTATGCCAGCATCGAGCAAAATCCTTTGTTTTCTATGGCAATTTTATGTGACTAATTTCGCTCATGCTTCCGTCAAAGATCATATATTGAACGTTATTCACGGCAACTTTTTGTCCCTACCTTGGGATAGATTTAGTCCCAGTGTAGCAGATATTGAACTAATGGTCAAAGTAGTCGACCAGTATTTACCGGACAGCCATCTGTTCTTGGGCAGTGTATTTATTAATATTAACTGGCAAACTTGGGCCAGTGAGATATTGTCCGTTCAGCCACTTCCAGTTGCTGCTAGAATGCATATATGCTTGTTGAACTTGCTCGTCAAACTTTCAAACGAGCCTAACGTCAGGCAGGTAAGCCGTAGGACTTCTGTATTTAATCGATTGAATACCAAAAAGTTATCTTTCCGAAATTAGTTCATGTTCATTATCTGTTTATACATCTAGAATGAGAAAGCTGTGCAGATAGTAGTGGCGGCAGAAAAGTTTGCATGGCATTTGGTGGACGCTGCTGCTTATGATCAGGTGATTAACTGGTATGTTATGAGTTGCGATCCTAGAGCCATTCTTTGCCTAGACTCAGAGCAAACATATTCAATTGACGGAGCTATTAACAAGTGAGTGAACGTCGATATAACAGAGCTTAAACAGTTTTATCGTGACTACGAAAAATGGATTGAAATGAAATGAATCTTTTATCTCATAGTTTGTTGAAGCTTGCTGCAGCGTACGATCCGAATGCAACTCATTTTCATCCCACGACTTTGAAAAAAAGACAAATCTACGTACGATCTTCGGTCAAATTATTGGTCAATTGCACTACTCGTCACAAAGCACTGCTTACTAGTGACCCCAAAGCATTCACTGATGCTTTATCCAAGATGTTGGATGATATGGAGTCTGTGATTACAACTAGTGAGTTTAGGAACGTCCAGCTATACCCTGATGAATTTATTTCTCTGGAAGATTGAAAAAAAAAAAAAACATCAAATGCAATTTCGTACTAAACTTTTTTGAAATTTTTTTACGTATCCATATTATATGTAGTAAGCGTTTTTTAATCTGCGATCTATCGACCAAAGCGGGTCGGTAGATTTCAGATTATCACTGATAAGTTCATAGATTTTCATTTGAAATTCAGTCAATTTAGAAAAAATAAAAGCAGAAATGTTTTTCAGACAAATATCCAATTTGGAGTTCAGCATTTACGGAAATTGAAGGAAATTTTGAAAAAAATCATTATAAGATACAGAGAAAAAAAGATAAATTTGTCTATAGAATTGCAGAAAATTTTAGTAAAATTCTACAGTCAGTAAATGTCGGGATTTACAAAAAATTGTTGAACATTTCAAAACATTTTTGAAGATATCGACCAGATTGAGAGAAAATAAGAGAAATGTGCGTAGAGAGAATTGTAGGAAAATTCGGTAAGAGTTTCTATTCAGTAAATATCGTGATCTTGTAGGAAATTTTAAAAAATTCCAGAAATATTCGTAGAAAATCGGTAAAATTCAAAGTCGAATAAGAATTTCGTTCAGACAATCACAGTAAATGTCAGTGATTATGTTTATATGAAAAAGTCTGAATTCTTGTGAAATTCGTTGAATTTATGTATTATAAATATCTGAAAATGTTTTTCGGTATTTTTCAGTCAAATATTTTCGCCAGGGATAAAACCCGTCGCTCATGCTGTGCTCTTTCCACTTTTGGAAACTATGTACTCTGATAAGAATCTTGGAAATACTTTAATGAGTTTCGATATTTCTGATTCAACAGCTGTATCAAAAGCTCAACAAACTGCTGAAGCCGGTTTACTAGTTACCGAACTCCTTCATTCTATAAACCAAAGCGGTCCTTTAGTCGAACAACTAAGAACTAGCTGGGCCTCCTGGCTTTCAAATAGAACTGCGAGCAGTCCGACACTAATGGGGATTCTGCGTGTTATCGGAATAGCTGTTGCGTCGCCATCGACTCTTGGAGAACTTATGGAAGCTGCTCTCGATGCATACTTCAAACACAATGGTACACTGAGTGATCATTCCTTATTTCAGAGAAACTGTACTGCGAGTTTTATAGCTGGTAGCAAAAAACGAAACGAGGAGTAACCAGTTCTGTTTCTCTCGTTATAATATCCCTGTATTTTAATCACCTTATCAAATCAATGAATGATTCTCATTCAGATTTAGTCACGGATGAAACCTTACCAACTTGGGGTTGGGTACTGACCATATTGCAGCCGGTAGTGCCGCGTCAACCACCAGTTGAAGGAGCGCTAGTAGCGGAAGGTAGAGTTCTCGCACTTTATGCACTTCTGCTTAAAAGGCTACCCTCTTGTCGGAATATCAAGGAAGAAGGGATGCTGTTAGTTAACTTGATCGATTGGATTTCAACGATAAAACCAACGTGAGCATGTCAATTAGACAAACGAATTATTATTATTACCTATATTTATCATTGACTTTCCATTTTCATTTAATTCCTTCGCTGTTTGACTCATTATCAAACTGAATCTATTACAGCGAGTCAATAGAAGAGAAATTGCCCTTGTTATGGGGTAAGGCACTGGAACTTGCCTATCGACAATGCCAGTATAGTGAAAATACAGTAATTGCAACTAGAGCATTGAAGGGCTTGGCTCGATCTCTGCTTATCACAGCTGATGACGTAGGTCAAGGATGGGGTATTTTAGGGGCGATTGGTCTCAGAAAAGGATCTCAGTTATCCATAAGGTAATGAATTCATGTCATGTGGATGTCACTGCGATTCTCTCCGAATAACTGAAATTTGTAGTAGATTTGGAGCTTCAGGAAGAATTTACAATATAATTAACAACGCAGTTTAATTACAATTGTTTTATCCACAGATGCAAGTTCCTGAGTAGAACACTCGGCGTTTATTGTTTGGCTCAATTACCTGAATCGAAATCAGAGCAGCAAATGGTTCGGTTTACGCCTCACTCACCAGGGGTTGCTCCTTCTAGATCCAGTGAAACAGATCCTCTAGATATCCGGCCAAGTGCGGATGCCATAAAAGCCATGCAAACCTTGGAGTCCTTAGTTACAAATAAACAATACGCTGAACTTAAGGGTGACATCGAACAGGCTGTTCGACTCATCAGAGACTCAGGAAATTCACTTCACAATGCCGTCGCTGTAGCTGGTACCCTCACTGCGGAGCTTTACCATAGAAGATATTTGCACGTTTTGATTGAATAGGTGGCCTGTAGGATCGTACAAGTTGTTCGAACATTGAAATTGACTTTTTGAATTGCTCAGGATTTAAGTAATTAAAGTAATCTAGTCATTTGATGCCTGAAATATAAAATTACAATTGTATTGCGTATATTTCTCCGGACGGTCAAAGATAGCGGGATGATTCATTGAACGTGTAACGTTTTTATTTATTTATTTTTTTTGAATTTTAATGATATGACTTATTATTCATACTGGGTAAACATTGGAAATAAAAAATTTCGAAACAATTCTAGTTATGCATATAAGTATGTGAATTGATTATCTAGTCGCTGGACAAAAAAAACTAATAGAATATTTGATAAGAAGGAACCTTAATTTCTTTCGACTGCATCCTCGATTGCTATCTCATATTACCATTGTCCGATAATATACGCTGACAATTTTGTGTAGATATCGAAATAGGAGTTAGCAGATCGTAGTATTCAGCGGAATACGATTCTTATGTCCAGTATAAAATTCAATCATGACTATTTCTACAATATTGTAGCGTGTTTTTTTTATTCAATGTTACAATAGTCCATATGATATCTTTATTAGAAAGTTGATCAGTGAAAAACAGATTCTTCAGATAAAATTCCGATCAAGTACTGTAGCAAATCTGTATAGCATTCGAAAATTCAAAACCTGACAAGTAAATATACCTATTAATTTTTCCAGAGTAATTCTACCAACTTAGTGATAAGTTTTCAAAATCAGATAGGTATGTTTTCACGTTTTATTCGATACTTTGAATATATGGGGCATTCCACGTCAATTTCACATTTTCAAACCGTCACATTTTTTTAATCATTCGCAATTTTTACATGTTATTCTATACTCCAAATGAGTCGACAAGTGTTTCACGATTTGTCGATATAATGATTTTTTCGATTTTTCACCAGCTAGTTCAAGTCTTAAGGAGGTTCGACCGTAACTTATGAGTCAAAATAATGATTAAATTTTTTTTTACTTTCTGTTGTCCTAATATTTGTTATTCATTATTTTAATTTAAAACAATTTAACAAATTTATTAATTTATATTTTTTACTTATTTACTAAAATAAAGTAATGAAATTATTTTCGTATTTATTACTCGCCGGATTGAATAAACAGATTTGGCAACAGTGCGTTTGATTATATCCGTGACTTTCCAAATTATCTAAGTTATAATACATTAAACTATTTCACTCGATAGAATATTTCGGTATTGTTTTTAATTTATATACTAATAACAACAATTGTTGTTATACTTGCAACATCATGTCATTTCTTATATTTTCTCTCTCTTTGTAATTATGTTTCTATCCTTTTCTTTTTTCTCAGCTGTTGACGCGACGTTGCCAAATCTTTATTCGAATAAATAGCCGTCACTAGCGAGTTGAAAAAATAAATTTTAATTTGAAATATTTCCAAAATTACATCGGTAATGTAATATTATTTAATTTTTTAAATATTTTTAAATAATTCAAGTTTCTTGTGTATAGTTTTTTATTCGTTAAAGTTGGGAGGTTAATATTAAAAAAACTAAAAAAAGTCTCGTCGAAAGCTTGTCTGCCATAAGAGCCTGTGTATAAGGAGAAAAATAACGTCATTTTTGAAAATTTATATCGAAGTAACTAAACGGTGAATCGTTTTCAAATTTTGGGATTATATAAATGACGTATTTATTTATATGTACACTGAATTTCGAAGGTCAAAGTTGGAAATTATTTTTTACATAAGATTCGGTCGAACCTCCTTAAGTTTATTCACAAAATCATTTCTTTACCTGCATATATCTCAAAATCGGTGAATCGTATCAAAAAAATCAATTGAAGTAAACTTGTTCCGTTTGCATTGTACTTCACGAGAAACATTATCTTGGAATTTTTGTTACTCTCTAAGTTTCTTAGCATTGAAGTACTAAAAAGACCATTGCGAAGAAAACCCTTTTTTTTGGCTTTTCGATTTTTTTTTCAAAAACTAGAGAAAAATACGAAAATTTTGACGTATTTTGCGAGATGGCTGGAATTTTTTATTTTTTTCTTGACTATTAAATAAATAAATTTTTTTTTTTTTTACCATTAAATAAATAGATTTCTTTAATGGCAAATGAAGAGTAAGTGTTAATACAAATTCTGTGCAAATTTTTGTGCATAAGCCTTCATAGATTTTAAAGCTTTGTGATCTACTGGATGCAAATAAAGAATTATTGGAAACTTCAAACCGCCAGATCGATCATTTAAAAAATTCTAGCCATCTTGCAGAATACGTCAAAATTTTCGTATTTTTCTCTAGTTTTTGAAAAAAAAATTGAAAACCAAAAATAAAGGTTTTTTTTTTGCAATGGTCTTTTTAGTACTTCAATACTAACTTACTCACTCTTAGAGGGTAGCAAAAATTCCAAGATAATGTTTCTCGTGAAGTACAATTCAAAAGGAACAAGTTTACTTCGATTGATTTTTTTGACACGATTCGCCGATTTTGAGATATATGCAGGTAAAGAAATGATTTTGTGAATAAACTCAAGACTTGGACTAGCTGGTGAAAAATCGAAAAAATCATTATATCGACAAATTGTGAAACACGTGTCGACTTATTTTGAGTATAGAATAACATGTAAAAATTGCGAATGATTAAAAAAATGTGAGGGTTTGAAAATGTAAATTTGACGTGGAATGCCCCATATAGTTTTATCGTACCTGTTATTAAAAAGTCAATGATATTGTATGAAAAAAAACGAATATTAATATAGGTATATGTATATTTTGTAGCTGAAACGCGGATGTCTACGAATAATCAAATAATTCATAGAGTTTAGCCTATGTTGCAAAACGGTTCAAATTACATAAAGGCAGTGAATTTATCAATGATCTCGCGCTTTAGCTACATAGGTATATCTATGTCCAATCATAAACATACATAATTTTTAAGCTGTTCAGTTTCGACTTGACTTCACTCAACGCCAGTACAGAACTGTTTCCCGTCTATTTTTTTTTTTTTTGTCATTTTTTGACCTCATGCTTTGACCACTTGGCCTTAACGAGGCTGTGATGTTATTTTCGTTAGGGTGTTATTTTTAGGTGTATGATATTACATTATATTTTGTTCTGACGATATCGAAATATCATATGTATATTTATTGAGATAATATGTATGTATTTATGTACATTAGCCCGCGAGCGCTTATCGTCTCGGACGAGAACAACGGGCGGTAATGTGAGGTAATAAGATGGACTAAAATTGTACAGAAAATGGTTTGGTTTTTGTCAAAAATTAACCTACACTTACAGCTATTCCATAAAGAGCCCCGTGCGAATTATACCGAAAATACAATATCTCCTTAATTCTCTGGTTTTCGACAAAAATTTACTAAATATGCTGATCTTTTCCGAAACAGATCCATATTGCCAGAGTGCAATTCTCGGCCAATTTCTGCGATTCTTCGTGTAGTGAACTTTTTATAATGTTGAAATGCAATGGTAAGATTATTCTTTTCTCGACGAAGGTCCAGCGGGAACTGATGCACTTCCCTCTCGATATCCTCAGACTCCTCTCCTGTTTAGTCTAGTTCTCAAGTGTCCAGCATTTCTGGGACCCAGGCATAAACAGCCTTAGTCTGGGAGTCTGTTTATCGTTGGTACCCAGGCTCAGTTGGAAATGTTGCTTTAATTCGAAAATGTTTTTTGTTATCTTCTCTGAATCCTTGTAATTTTCAACTTAATTCTCTGAAAATCTCTGCAAAATTTTGATGTTATCCAAATATTGACGGGACAACTCTAACTGGAATTCTCTGCATTCCTCCATCAAAATTTTCTCAGTTCCCTGAACTTTTTTACATTATTTAGCAGGTTTCTGAAAACTTCTGCACTTTGCTGTGGAGAACGTATATCGACTGTTGGAATCTGACTACATAATTGAAAATCTCTCGAATTCTCTACAAGTATTTTTTTTCTAAATAATACTGATCTTTTATACCTATACAAATTTTTTCGGGCTCTTCACCAACTGCCGAAACACTTGACATTCCCAGGGCTTCCGATTGAACTCAAACTTTTTTTTGCGGAAAGTACATATTAAAAGATATATCTGGAAATTTTTCCAAATTTTTCCTCGCACTCGATTTTGTACTGCTTAATTTTATAGGTAGTTTTACCGTTCCTCGGAAAATGTTATTCGTGTGAATAAATCAAATGATGTTTGAAAATAAAACGGATAAAAGAACGACACCATTCCTTATATAAAAAGGGCTCAACTTTCTGGAAAACGACAATCGTTTCATTCGGACTTCATTAAAGTCGTTAAAATCACGATTCCTTCAATATGTTGTAATCGGGATCCTGAGATCCTTTTCACAACTAACAATTTATTTAGGATTCGTTTGTCAAATTAAGAATTAGAATTCAGTCGTACAAAAATAGTAAAGTTTAATGTATTTGAAGACAAAAATATAAAAATATAGAATATAACGGGCTATCAATCTATTACGCGCTCTTCAATCGGTCTTGATGTTCTGACCATTTTACGTGACATGTCCAATTCTTAGAGTGGGGTCTCTATGGGAACGGGCGTCAGATTAAAAATGAATTAAAATAATTAATTAAAAATAAATATTTTCATGATTTTATCAATTTTACTTTCTTTTCTCACAGATGTAGATACAGTTCTGATATTGGCGTAGCTAAGTTAAATTTTCAAAGTCTTCTATCTAAGTCTGAAGAAATAAACGAAAATAAAAATCATCAAGTCTTGGAAATATTTATTTTTGAATAATTATTTTAATTCATTGTTATTCTGAAGCACGCTCCCATAGAAATCCCACTCTGAAAATTAGACATGTTACGTAGAAAAGTATGAACTTTGAAGGAAAAAGTGCAATAGTGTAATTCTACTTTTCAATATATTGCACGTGTAATATTGCTTCAACCGGAATGGAACGTTACTATGCAACATTGCAAATGAAATATTTATGCAAGATTGCAGAAAGATTGTAAATGCAGAAATTCAAATAATTCTATAGGTCGATAAAGCAATGATAATTTTTCATGAATTTTCTCAAAGAAATAGGAATGTATAGTTGCACAGAAAATGGAGAAATAACCAAGAATCTTGTTGCCGTGATAAATATTATAAGCTATAGTTGTATCGATATAGTTGTTCGCTGAATACCATTCGATATAAATATGCGAAGCTCACAAATAATCGTTGGTGTTATCCAAACTTAAAAAAAACATGACCCAGGAATCTCGAAATCTCGAAATATCGTATGTAAATCGAAATCTCGCATGTATTTTATTCGTTTGCTGATTGGCGGTTTGAATTTTTAACTTTTAGATATGTGATCGTGTCGTTTGTTTTGTAATAATCTGTCATTCTCAGTTTCGGAAATATCGATGACGTTTCGGTCGTGTATATGATTTAGAAAATATGGTTTATTGTATATGTAATTTCATAGTTTATAGGAGGAGTAAGAATGTAAATTCATAGTTGATAGGAAAGTTTCTTGTGCATTAGGATAGGTAGGTAATTCATTAAAAAACCTGAAAACACATTTATATAACTAGGCGAAAGGTTATCGCACCAGAGGTGCTTTTTATGGTTCGGATATAAAATCATTGACTGGGATATTCTTTTTCCCTATCGGAACACCGAATTTTTTGCCAAAAGCAAAGACCTCTTTTACTTCCTCAGGAATCTGACTACTCGTGACATTAACTAACCATTTCTCCCTCCATGGTTGTCTCACACCATCCTGACCACGAAAGATGGTTTTCTTTTTTGAGTTGAGCAATTTATCCAATTTCTTTACAATTTTGTTTTTAGCAACCAGAGATAGTCGCTTGATTTTCGCCACTTGTGATTGGAAAAACTGGGTTTATACAGAAAAGGGTAGAAGGCCTACAATTTTATCATAAAGACCAGCCAAAACTGAAGCCAAGGAATTGACTTTGCTTTTTTAAAATATGGTTTATATATGTAATTTCATAGTTTATAGGAGAAGTAAGAATGTAAATTCATAGTTTATAGGAAAGTTCATTGTGCATTGAGATAGGTAGGTAATTCATTAAAAAACCTGAAAAGGTTATTCAAGAAAAAAACATGCTCAAGAACATGAAGAACACAGTCATGGATTCAAAATCGTTCATATTTTGGAAGAAGAAAATAAAACAACTTACGATGAAAGCAGTGTACAGACTGATTTTCGACAAATATTAATACATGGCTCATTTCACCAAGGCGACGTTAGATTCCCATCAATATATCCATGGCAATTTTGAATCCGGTTACATCATGGACGTCAAACACTATTGATGCGGTGTTAAATTATGGAATTCAATTGTACATTGATAGCAGAGCTAAGCGTAGGGTTGTACACAAAAATGACGACCATGATTCTTACTTGTCGGTATCAGAGGTAATAGCGAGAGTATCTATCCTCTCTGTGGAATATTGTTTTACATTCGGTGCGGTAATTTTTGGGCACCTATTCGATGACAATAACGATATTGGTATGCCAAATTTGAAGGATGGGTTACTCCGCTTGTTCGATGAATCGGATTTCGGCATTGTAACATGTAACGGAATATCCGTATCGGTTGGCAGGTTCCATGACAAATTTTGGGCATTTGATTCTCATTCCAGAGGTCAAGATGGCAGAGTTGCTTGCAATGGGGCAGCCTATATTGCAACTTTTAATTCAATCGAATCTTTATGGTCATTGCTTGTCGATAATATTCCGAAGATAACGGACATTGCTTGTAATCAATATGACTTGACACCGGTCAGAATCCAACGTAATACTGATAAGACAATTGAAAATGGGAATTATCAGAAGAATTCAAATGATCTCGATTCAGTACAAACGAGTGATAAGCAGATAGACTTAGATAATAGTCAGAGTTTGACTGTTTACAGAAAACCTAGAGAAATAGTTTTTATCGAGAATCATCGGCATGATTCAAATGAGCTTAGTGTGGACAAGTTAGACCAAACCGATGGCCAGAGCCTGACTATTTATAGAAAACCGAGAGAAATAATTCTTAGCGAGAGTTCTGAAAAGAAATTGACATTACAGTTGGAAAGTATTCCCGACGTTAGAATAAATTCAGTTAAATGTCAACAATTTCGTGGACACAGAAAGACGTTATATACACTTCTAAAACTGATAGGTGGTCTTTAGATATAAGTTCAATGCAAAATATTGATGAACATTACCTTGGGCCGATGGATGTGCTATGTAAAATATGCAAGGCAAAACATTTTGCCGCGGAACAAGTATCGAATAAGAATTCTTTTAGCGATTGTTGTTCTCATGGAGACGTGGCACTTGAAAATATGCCAAGTTTATAGCTGGAATGCCCCATATATGTATAAGTAAACAAAGTCCTTACAAATTTCGCCCCATTTATTGGCGCCATTATAAGAAAAACTGTGTCGACCTATGTGTGCATATCTTTTATTTATATAAGAACTTTATCTGCCTATATCCCCGTTATCGTGCACTTCAGGCAAAAAATTGTAACAACCTTTCTCGTAGGTAATTGAATTTTCTATCTTTTTGTTCAATAATTTTTCTTGTATCACTTACCATTTACGACTTATGATTTATTTATCCATTTGAGACAAATCAATCATTAATTATAATAAGAAAAACTGTGTCGACCTATGTGTGCATATCTTTTATTTAGAGAAGAACTTTATCTGCCTGTATCACCGTTATCGTGCACTTCAGGCAAAAAATTGTAACAACCTTTCTCGTAGGTAATTGAATTTTCTATCTTTTTGTTCAATAATTTTTCTTGTATCACTTACCGTTTACGACTTATGATTTATTTATTCATTTGAGACCAATCAATCATTCATTATAATACAGCTATAAAAGGATTAGAAGGATAGAAGAATATACAAGACAAAGACTCTGAATCCCGGTTTTAGCGCGCGCGGAGCGCGCGAATGATATGACGCTAGTAAGTTAAAAAAAAATGTATCTAATCTTACAAGAGATCATCAGAGCTATTATGTAGATGGAAACCGGACTTTACTCGATCAAGGAAGTTAAGCAACGACATTCAGGACCAGCATTTGGATGGGTGGCCGTTTTTAGATAATCAGATTGGGGTTTGGTTCGACATTATTCTGTGTTTCGTATATTCAGCATGACAGTGAGAATCTGTCGGGATTTCTCAGAAGAATCACGCCAACTGCATGAAAGTGTGTAAAAGTCTTCAGAGATACTTTTGTGTAACAAAAGAATAGCTGTTTCGTATAGAACTTGCGGGGATATACAGAGAAATCTTGCAGACAGCAGAAATATTCAGGGAAATTCACTTTTTTTAATATGATAGCTGAGTCGATTCGACGAATAATATCTGGATACGGGAAACACTGTGCAAACTGTAGAGATATGCAGAAAATTTTGCCCCAAAACTGTCAAAGTTTGCTCAGAAACTCTGAACACTTTATCTGCTAAATTCTGCACGTGTTCCATAAGTATGAGATATGCAGAGAATTTTTGCAGAGTTCTTCAGAGAAATATTTTCGCCAGGGTGGTCGCTGATAGAGCTAAAACTGCGCACATGATCGGATTTCAATACTGATAACTTTCGGTCAGTATGACCTTAATTGCAAGATGGTTCAGTGGCAGAAAATGCCACAGAAGCCATTTTCGGTATGAATTGTGCGAGATCCTTTTGAGAATACTTTTGTCCTGCGCTTTTTAATTCCGATATATCGCGAAAATGTATTTTTAATTCTTAGAACCATGTTTGATAAAGGAACATGCAATCGTTAAGACTGACAATGAGATCAATCTGGCTCTGAATTTTAGTATGAATTGATTGTTCATCCATCGTGCAAATGCCATTTCGACATATTGGATTCGTGATCGTGGTGTGCGTCGTCAACTGCAATCGTTGCGGGCGGCAACCGTTCAGAAAATGATGTGGAGCAATCACTGCATTAGTGCATTCGAAAAAACGGCAAAGCATCATAAACTAAATACATAGTACTACATACTCCAAGAAGAATTTATTACATTATTTATTGGCAATCATAATATATTTTAGCACTTGTAGGGGAGGTGGTCTCCAAAGTTAATTGTAAATTCCAATCAGCGCTTGAAGCCAAGCGCTTGATAACATTCCAAATGATCGCTATAATTGTGGCACGTCAACCGCAGTTTGTACCACATCCATGGGTCATAATTCTGTATGTGACCGTTACTGACCGATGTCCGACTAATGGTATGTTCAGCAGAGGTGAGTGTATATACTTTTATGGGTTGAATAAATCGATCTCTATGGAAGCCGAGCAAATTCTTACACCAAAATATATCGGATTCACTTTCCTTTACAGCAGAGTAGATCATACCGTACAGTTTGAAGAATACAGAAATCCCAAAAATCATGCAAGTATACCGATATTAGTTTCATGATGAACATGTACTAGTTAGCAAATATATGGTATACTCATATGAACAATATATTCTGTAAATTTAGTTTATATATTCTTCAGTGACGCCAATAGGGACGGTGCCGAATTTATTGATATCGTACCACTGATCTCTATTGTGTATAATCGACAATAGAGATTAGTAGTTCGACTCATAATGCACAGGTTCCAGGTATTGAGTGACGTCATGCGCCGGCAATTCAAACCGGGTGTTTTCACCCAAAAATTGAGACACTTCTATTCAAAACTATTTATTCGGAAACTAGCAGCAATTAATTTGATTTGGTTGATTTCTCGCCAGTTTATTTATTTATACAATGCGGGCTCATGGATGTATGTATGTTTGCCGTGTTGACCGGTCGCTTAGCCCATTAGGACCATTATGCTCGAGCCCTCGCGGGCACACTAGCTAGTAGGATCTGAAGTTAGGTTGGCCATCTTGGCGAACTAAAGAAACCTACCAACCCCCATATCCTCGATATTTTCGGTCTCGGTGTAGGACGTACCAATGGCCCCTCGTCGGGGGGCCTTGAGCGCCCCACATCTCGTGATCAGGTGGTCGGGTGTCTCTAATTCCGTCTCACATCTGGTGCAAAGCGGCCCTGTTCTGAGCCCTAAGTTTATCAGATGTTTACCTGTGAACCAGTGGCCGGTCTATGACGGTTAATGAGTGGCCCAGTTCTGCTCCGGTTAATCAGAGTATTAATTTTGGCGCAGGGCCCTTGAAAAAGAGTCCTTGTGTGCGCCACATCAGCAAAGGGGCCCGCCTCTCTCTCCTTCGCTAGTCTCTTTATGTGGTCTGAGGATACACTCACGAGGCATCCTTCTTCATTTCTATTTCTTATACATAAATAAGATTCAGGGATCTCTCCATCAGCAGTGGTAGAAAACACAGCAGCCACTTCGTTAGTCCTTTGAAAGTTATACCTATGTCGGTCCGCACCTGGCTTCAAAGTAAATAGCATAGTGAGCTCAGGGATGAGCTCATATATCATTCGGTGTGATTGTGCGAATATGTTATACTCTCGCATTATTCGATCGATTGTAAACACGATTTCATCGTCGAGGTCAGAGTTATGATTCAAACGATGTTCCGTCACTTCGTTCGAATCAATTATGAAGAGCTGACTCGGAAGTTCATTCGGAGCAGAATATAATGACGTGTCGACATTTGATCGTAAAGAAGAAGTTTTTCAGAGTAACTTTTGAGAGAAAAAAATAGTCTTTGGCCCTGAACTGCATGCATTAAAACTTTTTAATAACGAATGTCGTTTATTCTTACTTTGGCAGACAAATTTGGTCGAACTGGAAAACCGACGAGGCTGGGACCTGGAAGACCATGAAAATTGAAAAGTACATTGTGTTACATTTAACTTGGCATAAAATCGAATTGTATACTCGATGAGTGGAATGATGTATCCCTTTGAGCTTACTACCCTATTCATTCGGACCGCGCTACTCACCACAATAATATCACATGGCAGATCTTTTTCATTTCATAATACTAATTAAGTACGAAAAAATAAACATATTTTTGTATTTAATCTGAATACGCATTCAGTGGACCCGCAACTAGGGGTGAAGTCACCCTCTTACACTACTTGCATCAAGATAGGGGTTGGCAGACCAAGCTTTCTTGCATCTATACGGACTCAACCGTTACTACAAAATTGACTTTTTCTTTAGCTCGATAGGTACACGATTTTTGTAGCCACCGCCCGGTCTAGCTGGTTTTCTTCTGCTTGACGGGGCACGCAGCCTCGTAATCTGTAGAAACCCAACTTCATCTTCCACCGACCACCACGTCTTCTGTTCTCAGCCGACTACAGGGCCCCTTGAGCCTCGTTTCCAGCTATTCCCTATAGGAAGTCCAGTTGGCCGCCCTGGGGTTTCTGTAGTTTTCAATCGGTTTCCAAGCCGCATCTGCATACATTGTGAACGACATGCGTCCGTGGTCTGAGAGGTTGTCTTTCCTCCTGCACTCACCAGTTTATTATAAAGTCGATGAGTCTTGTGGTGCTGAGGGTATTATCTATCACCTTCTGTTTCCGAGAGTTGATGAAGGCGCGTCTTGACCCTCTGCTTGACGATCTCGAGCCCTATCGCGGAGATGAATTCCGACAGAGCAGACATTCTCCTGTTTGTATTCGAGCTGCCCCACACTGTGTGGTGGAAGTTGGCATCGCATCCTAGCGGTAGGTTAATTAGTCCCTTGGTGTTGCAGTACCTGCTTCTTAGACCATACACTCCTGGACCGCATAGCCACCTCGTTCACGCTACCAGTTATGAGAGAAGCAGAGGTGAAGGATAGAGAAACCGTAGTCCATGCTCTATTCGAATTACTTTCTACCTGCTAGTCTGTTACCTTCGGGTTTAAGGCATCCCCGAAACGTATTTCGCATCGATTATAGCGTTATATCCTAACCGATCTGACTCGATGCTCAGAGTTTTCCCGTGGGTGGATGCTCCTCCAAGTCGTAGAGAAGGCAGACAGAGCCCACGACTATGTCAATAGTCCCCCCCTCTACTCAGCTTCAGCTTGACTACGACGGCTGTCTCGGTTTAACTTCAGTGCGTAGTGTTTCCATTATTAATAAAAATACAGTCTCTCGGCCAGTGCTTTCACCGTAGGGCACCTGCTTTGCGGCCTGAGTCTCCGCGACTACCCATGGCAGGGTCAATTAGGCCCCTGCCCATACGCTGATTTCCCTAGTTTTACTCGTGCCTACAGTTCTGGGGGGGGGGGGACCTCTACCATTGAGTGAAGACGGGTAAGTGCCTCTAGTCTTTTGTGCTCCTCTTCCTGTGATGGGAGTGCCCCTCGTGCCGGGGTCTCGGTGGTATGCGCCCTGAGACTCTGTCGCCGTCGAGCCCTGCCCTGCTGCCCTCGCGGTTATTTAAGAGACGATAATGCTCGAGGGCCCCTTCAGCGTTGCCGGGGTCGGAGCGCTTACCTGCGTGGCCGTCTCTGCCGCCCTGCCTCGGCTTCTTAGGTTAGGACCCTCGCGCATCTCACCTGTCCTCTAATAGGCCTCCTTGAAAGGGATCCGTCCGAGGCCGTTGTCGGCTGTGTGTTCTCTCGGCCTCAACCCGTCCCTTAATTTGGCATCCACGCCCAGTACTAGAAGGACAGTCTTAGGACCTTCCTATGCGAAACCCTCCATCGGCGGATCTGGAGACCGGCATCGTGGCGTTTCGGTCCTTTTGGGATGACTTTGATTGTCTCCGGTGTCCCGGAGATCGCCGTCAGCATCATGGTGAGCCTTAGTAGTAAATTTCTCTCCTGTAGTTGGATCCATAGTTGTCCATGAAAGCCCATGGCGGGCTGGTCCGTGGTCCTCAGCCAAGATAGGGTCCCTTTGTCGGAGTAGGTAACCCGTGGTACACTCCATTTTTAATTTTGTTAACATTTTTTCGGGTTATAGTATGACGCTTGGAAACATTAAAAAACATCCTCCTTTTTTTTTTTAATCAACCATTCTTTGTCTATGAGCTTCGAAACCTATCTCAAAAACGCCCCTACCGATTTTGATGAAGAAAATACGCAAAATTTTCGGCTTTCGAAGTAAAAAATTGTCATCCAAATTATAAAGTGGGCCGACGTTGTTTTCTCTGTTTTCCGTCGTATTTTATATTTTTATGCACGATATCGTACGTTAATACACCCATTTTTCAAGTTGTATTGAACTATCATTTCGAAAATTGAATGTTTTATATTATTTTATGGATCTTTAAATTAATTTTCGAAATGATAGTTCAATACAATTTCCGCCGGTTTGGGCGTTTTTGAGATAGGTTTTGTGGCACATAGGCAAAAACGGGTCGATTAAAAAAAAGGGGGATATTTTTTCATGTTTTGAGGTATCATACTGTTACGTCCCAGACTTCACCTTCCCATCTTTCACCTACATCCTATCACTCTACCTATAATTTCCTCCAACCTCCAAGCAACCAGATAATCCGCTGATGCATCCGGTGGCCTGATGCATCCACAGCTACACGTGGCCTCCCACTTTACCTAAATCCCTAGTTTACCTTATTCCTCCAATTCCTCAACACCACACTTTCCCGGCGAACATTCACCTATTCACTTCTTCCTTTTCTCTCGACTATCCTCTTATACACTTTACTCTTCTCTTCAAACCAATCTTCCTTATTCCTAATCACCATCACCAAACTCCTCTACTAACGACGACACTCTATTTTCTAACTCAAAAACCCTTCCTTTCCAATCACCCGCTCATTACTCTTCACTAACCATTTACAAGTACCAGTTCAATTGTTATCAATAAACATAAAGTATCATTTACTCACTACAAATCATTCAATCACATGCCGTTCCACTTGCCTTATAGTTGTGCGCCCGCACGTAAAGCGGGAGCGAACCCCTTATCAATACGGCAACAACATTCTCGTTGTGACCCCATACGGACATCACAATACTATCACCCAAAAAAGTTTAAATTAAATCAAAAATGGTGCTGTCAAACTCAGGTCAAGTTCACGTGGAATTCTCCATATACTTTACTTTGAGTGTACTAACTAAAAATTAAGTAACTAAAAATCATGTTAATAAATTTGATTAAAAATTAAAAGATAAGTAATCTATTCAAAATGAAATAACTAAACTTTCTCACTAAACATCAATTGAACGATATATTTTAGCAACTATACACTTGGGCATTTATCTCTACCCTTCATAGTCTAAATAGGACAAAACTTGGTATCCACATTATGCGCTGTTGCGATAAGTTGAGTTTCCAATTGCACGATCAAGAAAGGAAACATCCCCACATGTGCAGGCAGATAGCTCAAACTGCAGTAGAACAATAAAGTACGTTGCTGTACCTCCCAGTATCTGCAACATAGTAATTCAATAGTAAAAGATCATTTTTCGTTAATGTGACTTCGTGTGTCTGTAGAAAAAAAAAATCGTATATTGTGTACTGAGGGCGTAAAGTAGGCTTTTTTAGACCGAGTGCCGAGTTTGCAGTATGAGTCGAAGGCGAGAAGAATTTCTTATGTTTCTGAGAAATGTCTCCCAATTTTAGGTTTCTACCTATACATTGCATTCGAGCAATTTCATCATTTATTGTCAAATGAAATGGATATCAAATTTTTATCTCTTATAGTATGCGCTTAGATTGGAAAGTCCACTAATTAGTTTAAGCCTTTTAGGACTGACCGTTCGTGTGGAATGCAATATCTAATTTTCTTACCTCCACCTAACTGAAGATTGAATGCGAATCCTAATCGTATTTTCATCGTTACGCAAGAAATAAGATAAGGTTTCTAATGTAAAAAATTCTCACCTTTTCGAATACATTTTTTATTTTTGTATAGCTACTCAAAATTGCCCAAACAACAGCATATTTCAATGCGCCGCGATCATCTTCATCTTAATTTTATCGTTCAAAAAAATTCTTCTGCTGAAAGCGGAGATTTTTCCAGTAATAGAATCGAATTTGTAGAGTGGGATAGCCGGATGAAAAGAGTACCATGACGAGACCTTTATCAATTCATCGCAGCTCACGTGAGATCACAAAACAGTACCACTGTATAAATTTGAGCTTGTCACTGAAAAGATCTTAGGTTCCAGCAAAAAAAAAAAAATCCAAAAAATAACGAAGTATTGCGGTGCATGGAAAGAAGATGTTTTTGCCGGGACATTTTGAAGAGATATCCAAAAATTAAGAATACATTCGAAAAGATGAGAATTTTTCACACAGGAAGCCTATATTTTTTCATATTATTTGTGTGACGCGATAGAGATACAATAAAAATTTGCATCCAATCCTCGGTTCGTTCACAGCTATAGTAAGAAAATGAAATATAGCATTTCTCGCGAACGTTATAAATTTTCCTAACAGGCTCAGACTTGGTGGACTTCCCAATCTTAGTGTCCACTATATAAGAGGTGAAAATTGAAAAAAAAAAGAAATTTTTGACGTCCGGTTCATTTGTCTGTAATTGGTGGAATTGCGCATAAAATGCAAATATTGTTGATGTAAGTGAAATGTGCAATTCGAAAGTAGCAAAAATGGACTGATGTACTTTCTAAGAACGTACATACGTGGATGATCAATTATTTATTCAAACGGCCAACTCAAGGTGTAAAATAAATGTCAGAGCGGTCAACAACTTCTGAAAATGTCTAGTCGTTAATAGCTACTAGATGTACTATTCACCGATTGTAGAAGTGTAGAGTCTAACGAAAAGAATCCATAGGCGGTAAATTTGACCTTTTCATGGAGCAGCTGAGCAGAAAACTCTTCAAGCTGGAATAAAACCCACATTGTACCCCATACAATACGATGAAGTAAGCAAAAAAGAGAAAAAATATGAGCGAAACTTACCTCAACTCTAATTTCTCGACTTACCACCACAGCCAATAATTTTTGAACGATCTTCCCGGTATGTTTAACCTGTAACCCATCGACTATACTTATTAAAGAAGTTAATTAAGTATCAAGCCATATACAGGGTGAGTTTTTTATCTTGAGACATGGAAATATCTCGAAAACTAATCGCGATACGATAAAATACGTCGAATGAAACTTGTAGGATACCGAAAGCGAAAGAACACGGTGCAGTCTAATTTTCGGTAGGTGGCAACGCCAAGACCGGGGAAAGGTTAGCTTTGTTTTTTCAAATGGAAACCCATATTTTTTATTACGTAATTTTGTTTTACATGGAGAATGAAACGACTTTCATATGAAACATTTTTTTGTGAGACACCAATTTCTTATGATATTCAGCTGAACAACTAGAGATTTTTAAACTCTCAGAACATTTCACCTCTAAACTATCGCGTTTGGAGAAAAATTGCAAGAGACAATAGAAGTGCGTAATTTGATGCAAAGAATTTTGGAAAACAATTGCAGAATTTTTTTCAATAACTTTTGATTGCAGTTTCTTGAATTACGTGAAAAAATGAAAGATTGTTAAGAAAAAGCTCTGAAAGGATATTCTTCAAAATTCTTTACATGAAATTACGCAATTTTCGACTGGTGCAATTTTTATCCAAGCTTGATAGTTCAAAGGTGAGAATTCTTGAGAGTTCAAAAATCTCTAGTTATTTAACTGAATATCATAGAAAATTGGTGTCTGACAAAAAAATATTTCATACCAAAGTCGTTCGATTTTTTATGTAGAACAAAATCACGCAATAAAAAATACAGGTTTCCACTTCAGAAAACAAAGTTGATCTTCCCTCGACCTTGGCGCGCTCGATCTACTGAAATTGATGCTGCACCGGCCATGTTCTTTTCCCCTCGATATCGTACAAGTTTCAACCAGAGTGTTTTTTCGTATCGTGATTAGTTTCCGAGATATTTCGATGTCTCAAGATAAGAAGCCCAGGCTGTATAACAGAATGTTCGAAAAAAATCACTATTTCAGGTCTTGAATGTTGTTTGAATTGCGAACTCTGCGGTGGATAGCTGTTTCACTCGATTCAAAAAATCATGCACCATATTTGGCTGTTCTTGAAACTTTCGAAACCTGAAGTAGAGAGTTTGTTTCCAATTATTTCGTTGCGTTAACGTTACGAACTTTAACCTAATATAAAGAAAAAACAATTAAGAGAATATTCCGTCACCTCGTTTTCAGCTTGTGTAACATTGAAAGCGAGCGACATGATGGGATAAACGAATAGCAGGATGATGTGCAACGTCCAAGAAGTGACTCTATGTAAATTGTGACTGTAATCGATACTCCTAAACAGCATATACAACCTACTGACAAGCGGCACGAAGCAAGAGGCAACGCAGAATAATATCGACAACGAAAAGAAGTCTGCTGTGTCCCTACAAACGTCGGAAAGTGTCGTTCGAACACTATGAAGTAATTTTATAGAAACTAGCTGAATACTGTGATGAGTAGGTAAGCCTACGATTGGTAGATGGCCGTTGCGGACCGGCGGACGAGACAAATAATTTCCAAACTCTTTGAATTTCAGCAAATAATTGTTCACAATTCTCAGATCCTTGACTACAAGTCCAACGACAATGAAATATTCGAGAATAAACCAGGAAATTACACATTTTGGCGCGCCCTTGAGAAATGAATTTATGAATTTGTCAAAATTCCAGAAATTTAATCCAGCGGACCAAAATTTAATCCATATATAACCGTTCATAATCACGTGTCCCATAAAAAATATCATTGTCCGTTTGTTGAATGGTTGTCTTTCTAATTCAGAAAGTCGGGCATCGACGTCCAAGAGACGATTCATGATATTAGCAGCGTTTTTTTGCCGGAAACCCCATGTGATGTAGATAAGACAGACGGTGAATATTTGAAGAACTTCTTCCAGAATCCATATTAAAATTCCAAGTGAAAGACCAGAGGGTTCGTTCGACAGATTCATACAGAATCTGTATGGTAACGTGAGCGCAGTCGAGATTAAAAACAGGGCTGATAGTAGGAGATTATAGACCAGTCCAATTTTGGATAATTGGAAGGCTTGAATGCTAGCGACGCGCGAATTGATTTGGGCTGACATTTTTATTGGAATTGAGAATGCAGCAAGCCCAATCGCTTTTAGACTATAAACCATTATTCTGACGATGAAGAACAGCTTTTTCGATCGCACCGTGAGTAGTCTCATATTTACTGCGAGTCGAGAATATATGTTTACATATATGGATTCAAGATAGATTAGTAGTTATTATTGCTGGAGACACAGAGTAAATATGATTTGGCGAGAAACACGGATGTGATAATAATCTGCAACTGACGCAGAAATTTCGGAACGCGTGAAAGATATTCGCGGGCTTTTGTTGAATCGGATGAGCTCGTTGCCTGCTTGGATGAGCTTGCGGAACTAAGTCGAACTTTTCACTATAACATATAAATACAACAGTAGGCAGTAGCCGTTGTGAATTATTAATGAGCCGGTGAATATTCAATCTAGTGGAACTGTTTAATCGTGTTTTTCATACTGTAGGAAATCACTGAATCAGGTCGTGGTATTAAAAGTGTCGCGTGTCAAAGACGAGTGGCTCATATCGGACTGCATTCTAGAGTACTTATGCTACTTAGATCTGTGTATGCACTTTATTACGCCGTGTTATTTACATTTAACTGTGGCCAGCTTCAAGCCCGATATATTACACTCCGATATACGTAACTTTGATTCTACTGGGTGGAGCATTTAAGTTAGCAAACGCGAATTACTTGAAAATTAGGAAGTTTCGAGAAAAATGTTTCAGAGAAAAGTTTCTTCATTCGAAGGGCCCAATCGATTGGCAATATTTTTTGTCTAGTTAGGGGAAGCTTTCAAGGTCAAACCTCAGTCAACTTCAGTTCTTTAAATGGCAACCTATATTTTTTTTGCAGGTTCGTATTCTACATGAAAAAATAAGAAAATTTTGTTGGAAACATTTTTTTTTGCAAATGTCAACTCTTCATAGTACTTGGTTCTCAATTTTATTGTTTTTTCTTCCAAATTTGAATTTAAATTCGAATTACCATTGATATGAACAATAAAATATTAATATTATAATTAAAGTTGTGAAAAATAATTATTTTTTTAATTTAAATTTGGATTTTCCAAAAAAAAAAAACAAAAAAAAAGTACCATAAAAAATAAAACAAATAATTATTTTTCATCAATTTTATTATAATATTAATATGTAATTGTTCATATCAATGGTAATTCGAATTTAAATTGAAATTTGGAGAAAAAAATCAATAAATTTGAGAACCAAGTATCATGAAGAGTTGATATTTGCAAAAAAAATGTTTCAAACAAAAGTTTCTTATTTTCTCACGTAGAACACAAACCTGCAAAAAAAATATAAGTGGCCATTTGAAAAACTGAAGTTGACCCTGGTTTGACCTTGAAAGCCTCCCCTAACTTGACAAAAAATATTGCCAGTCGATTGGGTCCTTTGAATAAAGAAACTTTTGTCTGGAACATTTTTCTCGAAAATACTTAATTTTCAAGTTATTCGCGTTTGCCAACTTAAATGGTCCACTTTGTATATTACTATAACGTAAAAAACTTGCCCCCCCCCCCCCCTTTCGCCCATTTCAAGTTTTTGTTATTTACTCAACTCAAAAAATCTCAAGCCAACATAAATTCTAATTTGTGCACTTACACATGGTGCAGTCTTGCGAATAATTGACAGTATACAACTATTTCATTTTATAGGGACTTTTAATCTAAATTGCTGATCGTAAGTTCCGTTTTTTTTCCAAACGCTGATTTATTGAATAAGCTTCCGTTTTTGTTTCATGAATTTCAAATCAATGGTAAACTTTGCTGGATTTGTTAATGTTGCACCGCAACCCGTATCTGTAACATATGTGAAGCTGCCAACTTTTGCAATTAGATATAAAACATCAAATATCTACCGTGACAAAGATCTGAATTACTGAACAAATTGCATGAATATATTACCAGAGGCACGTCGGTTCTGTTGTGGTGTTCGCGCTATCTGGAGCCGATATTTTGTATATAAGGGGTGCGATTGCTGATGAACGATGCGGTTCACGTTTAATTTGAATAATTGTGATCGATCGAAGTATTACGCGAGGTGGCTGAAAATAACGCACTCATCAAATGTTGAGCAGCAATTGGGATTTTATATGACAGGTACTGACGATCATTGAATTTGAAAAAAAATAATACAAATTAAACTTCTCACATGCGTGAACAACATCATGCTCGTATGGGAAATAACAGCACCGTGAGAAGAAAAACTTTCGCCCGGGGCGGAACCGGAATATACAAAAAAAAAAATTTTTCATTGCGCAATTACAATACCTATATGCAAATTTCAAGAGTGACCAATAACGTACAAATTTTGTGTTCATCCTTTGTCAGTAATGAGGTAGATAGAACTCAATTTTGAAGAAAAAATATAGAGTCTGAAAAAAACTGTTTATAATTCAAGTTGAACAATTGTAAAACGAATAAGTTCTATTACGATCACATAAACAAATACAGAAAGTTGATACGAACATCGGTTTGAATTATTGTAACTTAGTTTCTATCGGCTTGTCATAACATACGGGTTAATGTAACATATAGGAACTCTACAAATGAATTGTATACCAATTGAATAAAAACTATGTCCCAAAAACCGATCGATGCTGTTCAAATAAATGATTTGTATTGTTCATGTAGTAGCATGATAATAAAGTATTTATTATTTTAATTGTTATTTGACAGTGATGTGTGTGGGATTTAATGTGGGAAGGCAATTGATTGGTTTTTCGATGGAATTAAAGAGAAATTACGAATTTATTCAAAAGAAAAAAAGTGATGATGATACATTGTTTGCCGTCGTTCTGTGTCTCTTTTTTTGTACTGTCTATTCAGTCTACTTTTTGTACTTGTTAGGTGGCGCGCGTAGCCCACTTTGGAAATTCCCACATGTGTATTCTCTGATAAAGAACATTCATTTGACACCTCGTTACACTCCCACGCGGGTGAAACTTGGTCACTCCGGCGTTCAGAATTACGCGTTATTCTGATTTTTCCGGCTGCTGCTGCACGGCTGGTGCTGCTATCTCTATTCTTTATACTTCGAGTAAATTGGCGGTTTTGTTTATTGTTGTGAGGTTGTGAATGTAATTTGAAGCATATTCTCAAAACATGTCGGAAAAACGTTTAGGAAATATCACCTCATATTCTTATGGTGGCGGAATTTACGGAAAATACGCACCGATTTCGAACCAACTGAAAGCAGCATTACATGTGCACGATCGTGCAACATCGGCGGGTTTATATAAAAATTCAAAAAATCCAAAAGAACATAAAAAAAGTCAGCCCAGCAGGCAAATTGGTATTGAAATCATTGGACTTTAGCATATTAGTTTTCGTGGATGCAAAAACCCTGTGGACTCGAACTACCATCCAGTGCTATTAGAAAACTTCACACTTATGTTGTAGAAAACGCTGTTAAAGCTATACCTGGCAAAGACTTAGGACATCATGTACCAGAGCTCAAAAAACTCCACCAAGTGGCTGGATCAACTCAGATCCCATCTTAAGGGCTTCGCCTAATGATATCCAAGTTCTCAGGTATCTAAATTTTGGCATAGGTAATATTTAATTGAAGTTCCAAGTAGTTTGATAGTGGCACATGTTATAAGCACCACATAATCAGTTAGTGCCACCAGCTAATAATCAATAGATGCGTGGTATCAATAAAATTAATTCAAGCTCTATATCACGTATACCTATACGATTGACTCTTTCCATAGGGATTCTTTAGCTGGATAGGCGTTTGATTTTTTTTATTTCCTGCCATAGAATTGTTTTTCTAGCAGTATGCTCGAACAGCTCACAAAGGTACATCCGATTTTTGTCAATAAATTTTCAACATGCCTAAATCCATAGTCAGCCATAACTATAGCCAACCTAGTAACAGTAGTAACCACTAGCTTCAACAACGAGCTTTGCCATCATTCAAAATGTGGCCAATTTAATTCAAGGATCACTGTCTCGATATATTCCAGTTTTGAAATTGATGGCAAACCTTCGAGGGACTAATTGCAGACATCATGGCTAAAAGAACACGGTCAATCAGTAAAATATTCAAACTTCACTGCATCCATGAATCGTATAGTTTTGAGATTTATGGATAAATTTTGAGAGGGTCATTATCATCACAGGTAATAGAATACGATGGTAGATCGATAAGAGGTTTCAGCATTACCGTTTCAGCGCATTCGAATTTTGCCATGGTTCGTCCTTCAGCCCCAAGATCATCACCTTTACGTTTCTTACGGATTAGGTGAAGTATATCTGGCTTTAATAGGATTTTGCACCTATAGAACGCACATACCTACCCGTAGTTTAGAACGCCTCCTGACAGCTGTATACGGCAGTAATATACAGCCTTCAATTCGCAATTTTCAGTTTAAAACTTAATTCTGTTATTTAACATATACCTCACCCAATAATGTGGTGGAATAGAAACTTGCGCACATTTAATACAGAGTGGATAAAACGATGAAGTATAACGTATCATACTTAAGTCTGAATGATCTTCGCAACAATTATACACTGGGGATGAAGCATTGATAATTGTATATTTTCTTTTCCGACCAACTGCTTCAGTCCATCTTTTCCGTATATTTAAGCCCGCGGCTGCAGGTAGCCGAATAAATAATTTCTTCGTCGAATTTTCGCTGTTTGTACCACAGTTAGGCACGAAACAACATATCTACAGATCTTTATTTTTCTCATATTTGCACAAAATTTGAATCGGGAATTGAAAAATTGTCTAATTAGATTAACTGTTCTGCGCACAAATTGCGTTCGCGGAAGGGTAACCCCCCCCCTGGCGAGGGCTTCGCCCGCTGCGCCCCCTGGACCCCCCACTGGACACGTAACCACCGAATACATTGCAGTGATTTACACTTATAATTATTTCTGTTATAATTGTTGATGTTGTCATTGTCCGTTGTTATCTCGAATTTTACACACTTGTTTTAAAAAATAGTATACGATACTCGTGCGCTGCGTAGGTGATTCCGCAATCGCTCTTTTGCCACCCTCGATTCGCTCGGGCGGCAAACTCCGCTCGTGCGGAAATCACCTACTTTGCACACTTGTATCGTAATGTACTATTCATACATTTTTGTAGAAAACTACGATTTTCAACCGCCAGTATACAAAATTCCTGTACCTACTCAGCTGGAGTAGGAACAGTTTATGTCGTAATTTAGTCCAGTCAAATTAGGTCTAAAAAAAGGTTTTCACCTGTGAATAATTGGGGTAAGCGATTTTCTTCTTTTATACTTGGGTGGGGGGAGAGGGCGGTGTTCGGGAATGTGACTCTTGATTTTCAGGAAAAACCACCCATTGCGTTGGCCGCCATCTCGATTTAAAGAGTGATTTTTTTGTTTTTCAAATAACCCGCTTATTTTTAACTTGAGAGCGAAAATGATAAGAACCAAAGTTGTGGGAAAGGGTATAACCGGATAAATGATGTCAAAACCGCCCCCGAGGCGTTTTTTATCAATATTTGGGGGATAATTTCGATACTGAAGAAAAAGAATTCATGCAAAATTTTAGGACTTTATATTGAATATTTTTCGAAATACATATATCGCAAAAAAACCTTATTTTCAATTTTGATTTTTTGTGTATTAGTATAACAGATTATTATTAATGAATGGTGATTTTTTTCCAAGTACTAATGGATAACATACACGACGAGAAATTTTTTTATCCGATTCCATATATAGTACAAACTCGATTTAAAAAAAAAAAATATATAACTGGAATAATTTTTTTAACTATGATGCTTTAGACATGCAATCACCATATTTCGGTAAAAGACGTCTTTTACACTCCGTTATACTCAGGAATTTTCCTGACTTCTTCAAATTGGTGGAACATAGTGAAAAATATTGAAAACTAATTTTTTTGAGTATGATCTTATGATTAAGTAACATAAAATCAATTTATTGGTAAAAAAAAAGATATACTTATAGTTATATTTTATATGTTAAATGGGCATCACATTACGAAAATACCAACAATATGCACGCATATTAGGGTGGTCCTTAGTTACGGTGTTTTTGAAATTTCCTGCGGACAAGGTGGAAAAAGTTTGCAAATAAATTTTAAAAAAAGTACCCAAAACTTGGAGTCTGTAGGTCAACTCAAAGTACTGCCTACAAGGCAGTGAATTTTCCGATTTGATTCACATGGAAATTCGGGCTCACTGCATTATTTTTGTTTTCCTGCCTTAATAGCTTCGAAAAATCGGAAATTTGGTATACGTCTTTCCTATAATTATACGTATCCAACGAATAATTGGGCGATTTTTTGGAAAAAAACCTTTATCCCTGTAGGGAAGACGTATGTCAAATTTCACTGCCTTGTAGGGAGTACTTTGAGTTGACCTACAGACTCCAAGTTTCGCGTACTTTTTTTGGAATTTATTTGCAAACTTTTTCTACCTTGTCCGCAGGAAATTTCAAAAACACCGTAAATAAAGACCACCCTAATGCATATGGGTCATTCCATCTCAAATCGACCAATGGTTGAATCGACCACTTTCGATTTGGATGAATTTTTGTCAGAAGTTTCCTTTTGTCATAAAATGAAGTTCTGCCAAAGGAAAAAAATTACAAATTTTTTTTACGAAAGTTATGCGAAATTGAAAATTCCACCATTTTTCGCATTTTTCAAGTTTATTTTTTAAATATCTCCAAAACTATCATAGTTACAGAAATGGGCTTAAATTTGTTTCAAAGGGGATGCTTAGGGCTATGAAAATAAGAGCCAAAAATATAATGCGAAACTTCGATTTTTACGATTTTTCAAATTTCAAAATTATGCCAGTTCATCATTTTTCGGAAATTTTTTTCAAAATATTTTATTTTCATAGCCCCAAGTATCCCCTTTAGAACAAACTCAAACCCATTTTTGGAACTATGATAGTTTTCGAGATATTTAAAAAATAAACTTGAAAAATGCGAAAAATGGTACAATTTTCAATTTCGCATAACTTTCGTAAAAAAAATTTGTAATTTTTTTCCTTCGGCAGAACTTCGTTTTATAATTAAAGGAAACTTCTGACAAAAATTCATCCAAATCGAAAGTGGTCGATTCCAACCATTGGTCGATTTGAAATGGAATGACCCATATACCTATACAAGAAAATTGGATTGAAATTAGTCTTCATGTACACTGTCTTCATCAATATGCCTATAGGAATTCCATTGACTTCGTTCTTATTAGGACAATATTCAATTATAAAACAGCGGTATGTTTTTGCATTTATATCTCGAGATCTAGCTTGAATCTTCAGGATTTTTTCAGCAGTCTTCACATATTGAAGACTTATATTACTATTCACTAGTTCGTATCAATTTTCGTAAGACCTTTCATATTCGACCGAAATGATTGCTGAAGATAATAATATTTAAGTCTTCAATATGTGGAAACTGCTGAAAAAATCCTGAAGGTTTAAGTTAGATCTTGAGACATAAATGCAAAAACATATCGTTGTTTCATTGAATATTGTCCTAATAAGAACGAAGTGAATGGAATTACTATAGGTACAGCTTCATAATCGTGTTTATAACATTACTGGAAATTGTATAGTCATTGATGAAGACAGTGATAAAGACTAATTTTAATCTAATTTTCTTGTATACTTATGCATATTGTTCGTATTTTCGTGATATGATGCTCATTTCATTTATGAAATATAACTATATAAGTATAATTTTTTTTACCAATAAATTGATTTTATTTTACTTAATCATAAAATTATACCCAGAAAAATGAGTTTTCAATATTTTTCACTATGTTCCACCAATTCGAAAAGGGCGGAAAAATTCCGGAGTATATAAAGTAGTATGAACGACGTCTTCTTTCAAAATTCGGTGATTGCATGTCTAAAGGATCATACTTGAAAAACTTATTTCTGTTTTATTTATTGAAAAAAAAAAAAAAAAATGGAATTCTTACTATGGACTCGGAAAATTTTTTTCTTGTGGTGTATTTTGTCCATTGGAACTTAAAATCACCATTCATTAAAATTTATCTATACTAATGAAAAAAAATAAAAACCAAAAATAACGTTCTTTTTTGATATCTCGAAAAATATTCGAGATAAAGACTTAAAATTTTGCATGAATTTTTTTTTCTTTAGTACAAAAATGATCCCCCACGTACAAAAAAAAAACGCCTCGGGGGCAGTTTTGACATGCTTACCCGGCTATATCCTTTAATTCCCCACAAGTTCGGTCATTAACATCCTTATACCTTAGGATCGATATTTACAGAGTTAGACTGCAAATAGGGGTGAAAATCTGTTAATTTGCATTATCTCGTTTATGATCAAATGTCGTGTAAAAATGGTAGGAAATAATCAGGTAGGGAATTTTATTTCCTGAAACTTTGGTGATTACCATTTTCACCCTAGGATCGATATTCTCAAAGTTAGAATTAAAATAGGGGTGGGAATTTTTTTTCAATTATTTCGTTTATTATCAAGCTAATCGTAAAAATGGTAATGGACAAGATCTTATTCCCAGCAACTTTGGTTATTACCATTTTTACCCCAGGATTGATATTTTCAAAGCTAGAATTAAAATAGGGGTGGAATTTGTTTTTCTCAATTACTTCGTTTATTATTAAGTTTTACATAAACATATTAATGGACAGTCAAATTTTATTTTCTCTCACTTTGTTTGTGTCCGTTTGGCTTGAATAGGCATTCCAGCAAGTAGAAACCTTGTGAGGAATGTATATAACAAGTGATACACGAGAGGTAGGGGAAGGGTTAATCCCTGCTCTGCGACACAGGTGAAGGCTGGTCTAGTTAGTTGGTCATAAGCTGTAGAATTGAGCAGTTTCATCTATTGAATTAACCAAAATGATAAAAGTATAACAAAAACTCTAATGAATTGAGTTTCATATTATGTATAATATCGATAATCAACATAACTGATCGAATCAGACAACGACGTTTTCATTAAATATCATCGAAAGAAAAAGGAAAATAATCTCATCATTAATCCACAAGACTTCGGCTCTAATTCTACAAAGATTTAAAAGATAAGGCTATTATTCTAAATTTTATTTATACAATTTTATTTATACCAAAAAATAGTAGTTAATGACCACGACATTTTATTTTTTATAGTATACATGTATGACTGCGGGAATGAATGCGCCAAAATACATAAGAAAAGACTAAAGCAATAAAATATTCTTACAAAGAACATAAATAATAACAAATGTATCACAGAATTTATTCATTAAATTATCCTCAAAAATAACTAATATAAAATTGAAAAAGGATCCGTTACCAATGGCGCCCGAACAAATGGTTAAACTTAATTCTGAATACTTGTTTTGAACGAATATATATTAAGTTATGTTTACGTTAGTTTCTTGTTAGATTATAAGTTGCTCGTATGAGTGTCAAACATTCACCTCTTGTTACTAGGTCAAAATCAAAACAACCACCTAAGTCAGGACTGATAAGCACTAATACCACATCGCAAAGGACAAAGAAAGTATCAAATATGGAGGAGGAATTAGAACGAATTAAAAAGGAATTAGAAAAAATGAAAAAATTGGAAGAAACAATGGCACAATTAATGAATAAACAACAAGAGCAACAAACAATATCAGAAGAACTTCAACATTTACGTAAGATGAATGAAACACAACGAATTGAAATTAAACGAATTAAATCTAGTCAATCTAGAAAATCAAGCAGTATTAGGTAATAGCGTAATCAGCGAATTGGTAAAAAACGTACAAAATGTTAAAGTTGATTTGAAGCCACCAGAATATTCAGAAGATGGCGAAATTAATCCAAAAGAATTTATTCAAGATATAAAAAATTACTTGAGATTCAAAAGTATTCCGACTGATTGTGAATTGTTAATAATAGAAAGTACACTTAAAGGTAGAGCAAAAGTATGGATGGAATCGTGTCGAGGTCGTTTCAATAATTTTGCAGGTTTTGAAAAAGCATTTTTAGACAAGTTTTATTCAATTCCTTTACAAATCAAAGCAGAAGAGTCATGGAGATCACGTAGATATGGATTACACGAGGAAACATTACAAAATTATTTTTACAAGCAAATAAAATTAGCACGGTTTTGCACACCGAATTTAGAGTGTTATAAATTAAATTTTACTATTATTCAACAAATGCCGATTAGAGTAAGAGAATCATTAGCCTTAGCGAATTTTAATAATGAGACTGAAATTGTACAAGCTCTTTCTATCTTAGATGCTAGTTTTGATGCTAGAGGTAAAGTAAATAATTCTGAAAAGAAACAATATAATACTGTAGTCGCTAACGCCTTCGTCGTAGGTTCAGGAAAGGGGATCGGGTTCAGAAATCAACGTTTACGTAAATAGGTCTTTATTCGACAACGTCCGAAACACGACTCTCTCCTCTTATCCTTCCATACTCATTCGTTCTACACACATACATCCATACACACACATATACTAGTACTCGGCCGTTCTATTTTTCTCGGATACCACACTCGGCCATCCTTGTCGGATATCTGCCCCAGATATCTATTCTTCATCCGATGATTCTTCGTCGTCATAATTAGTCCACGGCTTCATATACTCTGCTGTCGTCGTTGTGTGTTTGGGTCCTTCATGCTCTCCAATTTTCTGAACTGCGTAGCGATCGTTTCTTAATACCTTCGTTATCTGATATGGACCCAGGTATTTTGGAGCAAATTTTAATCCAGGCTTCATCTGTGTTCTTTTAATTGCTACCATCTCGTCGCTGTTGAACTTCCTTGCTTCTTTTCGCTTCTTATTGAAGTTTCCCTTGTTTTCTTCTCGTACTTTTGATATCTTTTCCTTTGCTTGACGTCTCAGTTCATCGCGTTCTTCTTGAAACATCAACGCCCACTCGTTCTCAATCATCTCTTTGACCCTAATGTCACCTTGCATTCTCATGTTCGTTCCGCACAGCAACTGGAACGGCGATGTCTCGGTGCTTCGGCTCGGTGTTGCGTTGAGATATCTCTGTGCAATCTCAAGATACTTGTGCCATTCGTCGCATTTGGGTGCGGACAGTTTCGTCAGTAGTGGTATGAGCGTACGGTTCACGCGTTCAACTTGCCCGTTTGCCCTAGGCACTCCCGTAGTAATCAACACATGCGAAATGCCTTCTTCTTTGCAGTAATCCTTGAAATCGTTTGACGTAAACGCCGTCCCTCTATCCGATATTATCCTTCTCGGGTTCCCGAAAATCGCTGACTGCTTGCGCAACCGGTCCAATACTTCGGCGGTGTTAGTCGTCTTCGTTGCATAGAGCCATACAAATTTTGAGAATGCGTCTATGACAGCAAAAATGTGGCAATAGCTTTTTTTTGTAGAGGGCAGCGGCCCTAAATGGTCAATGTGGTAAGTATCTAAGGGTACGTCGCCCTTATCAATCGGGTGAAGGAAGCCCTCTTGTCTACCATGCTTCCTTTCTGCCAAAATACAGTCAACACAGTTGCGGATGACTTTCTCGACCTTTGAGCGCACGTCCCGGAACCAGTAATCCTTCTTCAAAAGCGTCTCCGTCTTATTGATGGCGAAATGTCCTCTTCCGTGCACCCGCTTGATGATTTGCGATTGCATCGCCTTCGGAACCACTAGCCGCACATCGTCGTCGCACTGTCTGAACAAAAGTCCATTTTTTACGAGAAAGTTATCTACCTGTCGACACTGCGTAAGGTCGATAATCCTTTTAAGATCACCATCTTCGGTTTGCGCTTTCCGTAGCCGAGCAATGAGTCCATCTTCATTTTCATCCACCAATAAGCATGAAGGAAGCGGATTACGGCTCAGAGCATCAACATGCGGGAGATTCTTTCCAGGTCGGTGTTCGATCGTATATTGAAACTCTTCCAACAACAGCGCCCACCTTGCCACACGCACACACAAGTCTTTCTTATTCATAGTCATAACAAATGCTTGACAGTCAGTAATTATTTTAAACGGTACACCTAATAGATACACTCTAAACTTTTTCAATGATTTGATTATTGCGAGCACCTCGAGCTCGTAACTGGTATAGCGCTCTTCGGCAGGAGTGGTCTTCCCACTTGCATAGTATACGGGGTGCATACAGCCATCCTCGCAATCGCGCTGCATTAAGACTACTCCGTACCCATGCATGCTAGCATCCGTATGTAATTCGGTCTCAGCCTTTACATTGTAAATTCGTAAAACAGGCTTATCGCTCAAACTTTCTTTCAATCTTTGGAATGCAGTTTCCTCCTTCACACCCCATTCAAACTTCACACTCGCTCTTAATAAATTCGTCAGCGGTCGGGCGATCACGGAGTACTGATGTATAAATTTACGGAAATATCCCGTTAATCCTAAAAAGCTCTGAACTTGCTTTACACTAACGGGTCTAGCAAATCCCATTACCGCTTTTGTTTTGTATTCTGATGGGCGGATGCACCCATTCTCTACTACGTGGCCGAGGTATTCCACGCTGACTTGTAAGAATCTACATTTCTCCCAATTAATCAACAGTCCATGATTGCTCGCCGTATCTAAAACTAACTTAAGGTACTTCAGTCCGGTAGCATAGTCGGCCGATGCAATGATAAGATCGTCCATATACGTTAATACAATTCCTGCATCGATCAGTTCCCTAAAAACAGCATTTATGAACTTCTGGAAAACTGACGGGGAGTTACATAGCCCGAAAGGAGCTACCAAAAACTCGAACTGCCCGTTTGGTACAACAAATGCAGTATACTGACGGCTATGCTGCTCTACCGCGACATGAAAAAACCCATTCTTCAAATCGATAGTACTGAAAACTTTCGCTTTCTGCAAGGAGTCTAACTGGTCTTCTATCAAAGGGAGGGGAAAGCGATCCTTAACAATCTTTTTATTTATCTGCCTATAATCAATGCATAATCTGGTCGAGCCATTCTTTTTTTTAACTAAGACAATCGGACTCGCATACTCTGAAATGGATGGCTGAATAAACCCTTCTCGTAACCATTCGTCAATTTGAGCTCCCACTATTTCTTTCTCTGATGCGGATAATCGCCTCGGTCTTTGATACACAGGTTCGTCATCTTTCAAAACCAAACTCATCTTAATATTAGTTTCACACGTCTTATTCGGCTTATAGTTAGAAACAATATCGTTCAATTCGCGTTTAAGCTCGTCATTCATAATATGCGGCACGTCAATAGCGTTTACTTCACGCACGTCATTAATTAAAAATATATCTGGCATAGCGGGGTTCGAGTGACAGTGATCTACAAGCTGAGAAATAGTAATTCTACCACTCCTAATATTTGTCTCTACTGTATTGAGGAAATCTGCGCCAATTAGTAGCCCGTGCTGCATGAGGGTATCTGTGACTACATGTATTGCTATAGGATATAAATTTCCATCAATAAGTATTTGCTCGTTAAACATACCAAGTGTTTTATTATCACCCGAGCCGACACCACGGAAGCGAATTTCTCTCTCATGCAGCGGAGGCGCACCTAATTTTACATACTGATCTGCACGCATTAAGCAGAGATCGCTGCCGGTATCTATCAAGGCATTTAATTCGTGGCCTATTATCTTAACGTCTTTAAAGTATTTTCCACCGACACGCTCACACATACTATCACTACCTCCCACTGCGTTCGCTTCTCTTCTCGCCCTTTGTTTACTAGGACACTTCACGGCAATGTGCCCATACTCACTACAACTGAAACACCTTTGGCCTTTGGACTTAGCCGGACAGCGCACACTTACGTGGCCTTCTTCTCCACAATTATAACACCGTCTCACCACCACACCGCTGGATGTTTCTTCCTTCTTCTGCTGGCCTGAGCCTCGATCATCGCGTCTCGTCGTACCAACGTTATTGTTTTGGTGTGTCTTAGGTCGAATCGTAACTTTCTCAAATGCTTCCAGAAAAGAGTTTTTTGTATCGAATCGTTGAATTCGCGCTTGATCTCTCAAAAATGGGTCTGGTATGCCATCGATGACGTAATCAATTATTTCGTCTTCGTCAATCGGTACGCGGTTTGCTAGAATAATTTTGTCATGAAAGTAATCGTTGAACGTCTCCGATCTTTTCCAGATTCGTTCTTCAAACTGTTTACGCATAGCGACCTTGCTTTGTTTATGTGAGAACATCACTCTCATTTCATTTAAGAGTGAGTCAACCGTCATTCCGATGTGTTCGGGCTTTGAATGGAACCAATCTAAAGCCTTACTCTTCAACCGTAGACCAATGAGAACCTTCGTCATATCCTCACTTAGCCTATACGTCGTCTGAAGTAGTTTCACCTGTTTCAGCCATTTTTCATACGTCTCGTTGCTTCCATCAAAATTACTTAACAAATCCGCGATCGCACTTACATTGACTCTAGACGGAATATGTTGCGTCTCTTGCTCGTTTCTTCCAGTTACACCCGCGTCGGCAGATAATCGGCGAAGCTGATCTATTTCCCGACGTGCCATTTCGAGTTCACGTTCCGCTAATTCCTTCTCTTTTCGATACAATTCTATTTCACGCTGTCGATAAGCATCTTCGCCTATGCGCTGATGATTCAAATACGCTCTATCCCCAAGGTCATCGTTTGTTTGCTGACCGGCTTGATCGTCACTGACATTTTGCTGATCGCCACTTATATTCACAAGCCACTCACCATTTGGATCTACCGTCGTTAATCTATGGAATAATTCGGCCTTTGTTCCAGATGTACTTAGTCCTGCCGATTTTAATACTTCTTTCAATTCGCTCACCGTAACGTCCTGAATAGTTTTAATTGGAGCCATGTCTTCACTAACTTACACAATAGTTCGTCGTCACAAAACAGAACAGTTCTTCGCGTCGCACGTCTTTTATAACCGTCTAACAATCAGTTCGTCCTATAATCGTCTCAATCGTCTTATACGTCTTTAGTTTGTTTTTCGTCTTTTTAATTCACAGCGTAACGCGCATTTCACCGAACTTTCCGATCACCATTTCCAATCCCGGTTGAGCCCCCAATTGTAGTCGCTAACGCCTTCGTCGTAGGTTCAGGAAAGGGGATCGGGTTCAGAAATCAACGTTTACGTAAATAGGTCTTTATTCGACAACGTCCGAAACACGACTCTCTCCTCTCATCCTTCCATACTCATTCGTTCTACACACATACATCCATACACACACATATACTAGTACTCGGCCGTTCTATTTTTCTCGGATACCACAATACTAGTACGGAAGAACAAAATAGTACTGTGAAAGGTTTGAGAGTAATGAACAATCAAAATGCTTCAGCTAATACTTACCAAAATAGAAATAAAAATAGTATAAATTACAATTCGCAGCAAGACTTAGTAAAACAACAAATAACACCAAATCGAGCTCATTATTATACAAATTCAAATTTTAATTCGCAAGCACCAGAATATCAACAACCAATGTCAATAGCTTGGCAATACGATAGAAATTATAATCCACCATATCAAAATCAAATAGCAATTCCGAATACTCAGTTTCCTCCACCTACAATAATAAATCACAATAGAACCAATTTTTCGAATAGTAGTACTGGCTTTACTCCGATGGAATTGCATTTTAATAAA
This sequence comes from Macrophya alboannulata, assembly GCA_949628255.1. NCBI lineage: Eukaryota > Metazoa > Arthropoda > Insecta > Hymenoptera > Tenthredinidae > Macrophya > Macrophya alboannulata. Next base: position 7,589,597 of record OX451210.1, on the reverse strand, counting down.
AGTCCAAAAGATAAAATACAAAAGATTATTACCTTTCCAGAATCAATATGCAAACCACATAATGTGAAAATAATGTTAGCAAATGAAAACTTGAAGAAAAATTTTGAAAATCGAAAAAAGCAACAAAAAAAAATATCAAATGTAATTTTAAAAAAGGATGATCTAGTACTACTAAAAATTCCACATCAGTCAAGTGCTCTTGATAAAACAACAAGTAAATTTTTTCATATATATCATGGTCCATTTCAGATAATCAACATTATAGGTAACAATGCTTATCAATTGGCTGATCCAAGTAACCCAAGCAAAATAATAGGAACACACAATAGATTTAACCTAAGAAAATATCATTCAACTACGTAGATTGTTTATTAATAATTCATTTTTGCCACTCCATGATTGAAATTTTTCAAATGCGTGGTGAAATCAGTTGAAATTCAGCCTTAACACGTTTTGGGGAGCATGAAAAGTGCTATATAACATGCCCAACGATTTTTTTTTCAAATAAGTCCTTCTGTATTCACTATACCTGAAAAATCGAAAAAAAAAAAAAAAACAATAGCAAGATGGCATCAATAAGACGATGAATTAAAAAAAATCAGGGACAATAGGAGTTATTTGTCATTATAAAAACGAGAATAAGAATTTTCCAGTGTCTTATTTTATGTATAGTTAAATAGCATTGTCTATAATCCTGTTCTAAGTTTGAGTTGATGTTTTCTTGAGATTAAAACTAAATTTTGCACGATTTTCATCGCTGGGCGGCCCTTACCACGCATTTGAAAAATTGATTGATTAAAGAACCCCGCACAAGCCTCATGGGAGACCGCTTTCTGTCGAATTGGCTGGAACTCTCAGAAAACGGTGTTCTCGACATGCTGAACACAAGACTCCATAGGCACATCAAGATCGTATGTCTAGTTTCGCAGTTATGGGACCTAGAAGGCCCAGATTTTGAACAATAGGTACTGCAACTATGCGTAAGACAAGCTAAGGATAGAACTGAGCGTGCATCCGAGTTTCTGACAGTTTCCATTGCTCAAAAAATACTCTCTTTTCATACGTCGTAACCTCCTACTCAAAATGACGGTGTGGTAAATACGGAAAACCCCTAAAAAACCCTAGAAACCTCTAAAAAACTCTTCTTGAGTCCGTATTTTCTAGCACGCGTGGGTAAAGAATACGTATGAAAGTGTTACGTATCGAGATTTTAACGTGTGTGTGTGTGTGTGTTTTCACCCACACATACACACACTCACACACATTAGAATCTCAATACGTAACACTTTCATACGTATTCTTTACCGGCGCGTACTAGGAAATACGGATTTAAGAAGAGGTTTCTAGGGTTTTTTTTTTGGGCTTTTCCGTATTTACCATACATTCATTTTGAGTAGGAGGATGCGATGCATGAAAAGAGAGTATTTTTTGAGCAATAGAAACTGTTAGAAACTCGAATGCACGCTCAGTTCTATATCCTTAGCTTGTCTTATGCATAGTCGCAGTATTATTCAAAATCTGAGCCTTCTAGGTCCCATAACTGCGAAACTAGACACAGGATCTTGATGTGCCCATGGAGTCTTATTCGGAATGTCGAGAACACCCTCTTCTGAGAGTTCCAGCCAATTCGACAGAAAGCCATTTCCCGTAAGGTTTGTGCGGGGTCCTTTTCATATACTATCATAAAGTGGCATATAGTTTCACGTATATCTTCGTAAAATGGCATGGTTTTTCGCATATTATCGTCTATTTCTATCGTCATCGTAATAGTGCCCCGGCCAAAGTTTTTGCTGGCCGAGTGGGCTGCTGTACGGCGGACTGGGCAGAAGCGAACGGACACATACGTCCATGGCGGGCACCCAATCATTTTAGGTCCGTCCGTCTGTGCGGACAGGTGAGGACGGGAAACACACAAAACTACATGCGATCCTACGAAAGCATGAAAATTACAAAAAAAAAAAAACAACCATGTTCAACATGACCTAGAGAGTGGCAGAAAAAGTCGTAGAGAATTTTGAAAAGGAGTATAATAAAGCAGGTTCATTTTACTTTTGAATGCTCCTTGGATCCGTCGTTTATACCTTTTTTTGTTGTTGTGATTTTTATTCTGATCGAGAATTCGACAAGTGATCGCGAACTTTTGAGCGGTATAACTGTATACATAGGGGGGGGGGGGGGGGGGCCAAAGTGGGCCCCTTAAGGAAAATAATCATAATATCATTAATTTTTTTTTACACGTTTACTTCTTTTTAGACCTTTGATGAGTATTTAACATTATTATGCTGCATCCATTAAAATTGAAAAATCCAAAATTTGGGCCAAAGCTGGCCCCCCAAAAAAAATTTCATAATTGACATTTTTTATTCTGTATTTATATTTTTACAATTAATTATTAAATATTCAAAAATTACTTTTTCCGCGCCTCTATAAAGTCTCTCAATTTGAAGGGACCCACTTTGCCCCTAGGGGCCCACTTTGCCCCCCCTCTCCCCTATGTGTATGTGTGATGTATTGTCAGTATCATAAATTTCCGTTTCGGGCTTGCTGCTCCACGTATATGTCGAGTGCATTATTCTCAGCCCCTTCTCGCAATGTTTCGATCGATTACGATTAACCGAATTAAACGCGAACTGCATCGTTTAGCGACACGATCACACCGCTTCCACATTCTCGTTTCCAAGCAGCGTAAATACCATAACAAACCCGGTGCATCTCTGGCGATATATTTATGCAATTTATTTGACAGTTTAAATATTCGTCACGAAAGATATATGATGCATCTTATAATTGTAGAGGGCTGAGGACTGCAGAGTAAGCTATAGCCACGAGTGTGCATGTGTGCGAAGTTCCCCATTAATTTAAAATTCATGAACTTTTGAAGAAAATTTTGTCACAATATATGAGGATAGGTTTCAAGTTGGATGTCAAAGTGGGATATGGGTGAGGAGGATGGTCAGAATTAGGAGTAAATAGCGTGGCGTAGCTACTGATTTTTGAATATAGCATAAGCACTGCACTCGTCTTCTGACACGCGACGAGGCCTGATACAGTGATTGTACATGGCATAAAAATGCGATTAAACAGTCCCGCTCTCAGATTCGATAATCACAGGCTTATTATTAATTTACAGCGGCTAGTGCCAGCTGTTATACTGATATGTTATAGTGAAAAGTACGACTTAGTCCCACAAGCACATTCAAGCAGGCAGCAAGTTTGCAAGCGTCTTTCACGCGTTTGAGAAATCCTGCGACAGTTGCACTTTATTATCACATTGGTGTTTTTTCACCAAATTGTATTTACACTGTTTGTGTGCAGTAACAATAACTGCGAATCTATTTTTCATCGTCAATATATTCGCCCATTCGCAGTCAATATGAGAGTGCTCACGGTGCAATCGAAAAAGCGGTTCTTCATTGTCAGAATGATAGTTTATAGTCTTAAAATGATGGGGCTTGCTTCATTCTCGATATCAATCAAAACATCGTCCCAAATTAATCCTCGCTGTATTAACATCCGGGCTTTCCACATATCTAAAGTTGGACTGGCCTATAATCTTTTGATTTTCGCTGTGTTTATACTCAGGGCGGGGTTCCTACTTTCACCTTTGTTTTCGTCATTTTTTTCGACTGAATCGTCTATGTCGACAACTGAATTTGCCATGCTTGTAGTGGAACACGGTTTTTGTAGCCTTACATCCTGCGTTGTTATTATTTCATGGGGCTTCAAACAAAAAGACGCTGCCAGTATCATGAATCGTCTGCTAGAAGTCGATGTTCTACTTTCGGGGATGGGAAAACAGTCGTTTAACAAACGGGCTCTAATATTTTCGTTCATTCACTTGATTCTAAACTTTTACCTGTGGATAAGTTATTGCTCTGCCAAGATACAAACCACAAATTTGTACAATTTTGCATTTTCGTTTCTGGATTTTTTACAAATCTTTGTTGTGTACTGTTTTACCTTCGAATATTTCATCGTCGTTGGCCTCGTAGCCACAAATCTGCAAACGGTGAACAAATATTTGCTGGAGTCTAAAGAGATTCGGAATCTTTTGTCTCGTCTGCCATCATGCAATAGACGTTTTGCAGCAACGGACCTACAAACGAACTACAACAGTCAGCTAGCTTATTTGGAATCACTTCACAGTGTTCGGTCGACACTAGCCGACCTATGCGGGGACATCAATGACTTCTTTTCGTTGCCGATATTTTTCTGCGTAGCTTCTGGCTTCATCCCGCTTGTTCGTAGAGTGTATGATCTCTTTTATTCTGTCGCCCAGGGGCACCATTCGAGGCAAGCTTCTTCCTCGGCGTTGGGAATCGTTCTGATGTACATATATCCCATCATGTCACTCGCTGTCAATGTTACACGAGCTATATCAGAGGTGACGAAATATTTTCTCAATCGGCTGTTCTTAAATATATCTATTGCATAATTAATAATAGGCCGTTTTTGATAAATATAGTCGATGGGTTTCAGGCTCAACTAACTGGACAGATCATCCACAAATTATTGGCTGTGGCGATAAAACGGGACATTAGAGCTGGGGTAAGTTTTGCTCATATTTATAAACTTTTTTGCTTTTTTTTATACAGTTATATGAGAAACAATGGTCGATTTGTTTCAGCTCGAGAAGTTTTCCGTTCAGCTGCTGCACGAAAACGTCAATTTTTCAGCCTGTGGATTCTTTTCATTAGACTGTACACTTCTACAATCGGTGAATAGAACATATTTAAATCAGCTTTTAACGATCAAGTCGTTTTCAAATGTCATGTTAACCGCTTAGAACCTATTTTGCAAGTTAGTTTGCATGAATTCTTAAGGCCACGCGTCGTTAAAAAGTATCATTTCATTTGCATCAATATATCCTGCAGTTCAACTTTGCACTTTGCAGCGATAATCATATTATGCAGTAGATATCTAAAAACGTCGAAGCATTTTGCAGAAAGAATAAGAAATATATAAAGTTGATTCTTCGTGGCAAATCTGTTCAAACCTTCAGCGATATTTCTAACACAAGTAAAATGGCTGACATATTGAAGCAAAGTTACCAGCGTTTGAAGATACGTTTGTTACTTTCTATGCAATACCCATAACATTACGTATAAATCAGCATTCTTCAGAAAAAAAACAGTAATAAGGCAAGAAACAAAGATATTATAGAAATAAGAACATTTGAACCATATATGAGCTCGAATTTTCACTAACAAATCGTTTGATGAACAAAAATTCTGCAGTAATTAATTATTCCTGAAATCGGTACGGGAACAAAATGTATTGCGTGTATGAACCATGAAGCTACATTACAGACCAACAATCAATTTTGTATCACATTTGGATGAAACGGCCACGTTTCTATGCCTGTGGAGCGGGAAGAAAATGGGACTTTGCAGTCCACTGGCGTCAAAGCAATCTTCGCGCGTGCACATATCGGAAATGCTGTACTTGTCCATTCTAGGGAACGGACAGATGTACATACATTTCGATACTACAGCGAAAGTGTTGACGAGTGTGAAGCCTTTCGCCCGAGCAAAGCGGGGGTGACAATCAGACGAACTGAGAATCATCTTTCGCATGTGTATCGGACTTTGGTTTCCAACACAACATGCGGAAAGTTTCATTGTGCAGGCGAAGCGGGTGCAAAATCAAAATTCGCGCCCGAAATTTTGAAAAGATCTTTTTGTAACATATGCACGATTTTCGCGTTTTCCGTACCTAAAAAGCGGACCTGAAGTGAGAGTTTCTTGACCAGCGGGCGTACAAAGTTCGGAGCGGGCGTAAAAGTGATTTTTACGCCCGCTACTCAAAGATCGTATCATACTGACTTTGACGCGTTAAGTTACTATATATCTATATATGTATAGGTATATCTTTATTGACAGTATTATTCATAATTGCAATGAATTATTCACTAATACATAATAATTAACATATAGTTACAATATTGTTAGATAGTCAATTTATTTAGAATTTCTACTATGATAGGTCTGTGGTTGCTGTGTCGAAAAACGGTCACTTCAGTCTCGCCTTTTAGGCGCGGAAAACGCGAAAATCAAAACATGTCTCGCAAAAAATATGGTGTGCACCAAGGGCTCGTGGGCTTTTTTGACCTCGTATGTTTGCAGCACTTGTCTCCGGCTCGCGATAAGCACTTGCCTTGGGCCCGTGCTCGCTCGCCTCGACTCGTACTCCAAGCTCCACACGCGGTCTAAAGTAAGCCCACTTTACACCCTTGGTACACTATACTATACACTATGTTGCCCTACCTGCACCGAAAGTATGCTATTACGTGCATGTAAAAAGGCGACGAGTAGCACTTTTTCACCCTCGTGCGGTAAAGTGAGCTCTAGTGTGATAGAGTGCGCTCTAGGTCGAAAAAGTGCTATTTTCCGCCCTGGAGCGGAAAATAAAATTACCTTTCGCTTTATTGTACATACATAGGTGTACTCCAAATCGAACTTTCGATCCAGGTATTGGATAAAAAATATCGTGTGCATCAAGGGCGGAAAGGCGCTTCTGACTCGTGTGATTGCCACCCTTTCTTCGCTCGGGTGGCAACTTTCACACTCGTCAGTAATCGCTTACTTCCCGCCCTTAATACACAACATTGACATATAGTGTGGACCATGCTTACTAGGAGTGTCCCAGGGTTCCGGTGCACGGATTTTGTTCAAATTTGGAGAGGTGTTTCTTTGGTCCGAAATACTAGCCCTCTGATCTTCAATTCCATCTCATAGGCCTTTCTTCTTCAAGAAAATATTATTATCGTGCAATTTATTGGTCCTTCGCCATGGCTCTAGACGCTAGATTGATGCAGCGAACTTGAATATATCACTGAAACTTTTTCATTCGAGCATAAAAATGAATATTTAACGCGTTAATTTACCATATCTTTTTTTTCTTTTTTTTTTTTTAATAATTAAAATTTTTTAATAAAAAAAAAGGTAAAAAAATTTTATCAAACAAAAAAAAGATATGGCAAATTAACGCGTGAAATATTCATTTTCATGCTCGAATGAAAAAGTTTCAGTGATATATTCAAGTTCGCTGCCTCAATCTAGAGCCATGGCAAAGGACTAATAAATTGCAGGATAATAATATTTTCTAGGAGAAGAAAGGCCTATGAGATGGAATTGAAGGTCAGAGTGTAAGAAACACTGCATGGGGCTAGCATAAATATTTGGACTAAGCCCGATACCCAGGCGCACTTGAGACCACGGCGCCGTACTCTAGGATATACAACAGGCCTTGGGCCCTGGCCTGAGGACGTGACCAAGACATAAACCAGGACGCTGCCCCTATCGATGCATTGCTAGGGATGGTGATGCATCAGGGAGCATGAGGGCGTCACTTCTAGTCCAGCCAAGACACGGACCACATCTTGGGCTACGGCCCTCCCTCACTTATATTCGATTATTCGCCTGTACCGACTTACTGTACATTAATCAACGTACCAATATTACTTTGTACAATAAACGTTGCTCACTGGCAATTCTGGCATCTTGAGTTTCTTATAGATCAGAAGCGGGATCTGACCAGGGCCGTCGAGAGAAAATACGGGCCCGGGGATCCAAAGTAACGGGCCCTAACATAAAATGAAAAATCGTGAACGTGAAAGCATATGTGATTGTGGTCGATTAATTTGCATGCGGGGTTTTTCTTCATCAAAAAGAAGTCAACATTTTGTCATTATGTAGTCAGTAGGGTGGTCCTTATTTGGGGCTCGGACGAATTTTTACCGGGCCGCCCCCCAGATCAGGTCCAAATAATTCAAAAACAATGTGGAACAAGTTTCAGCCGTCTATCTTGAAAATTGGCCAATACCAGAGGGGAGGGGGATTTTTCCCTTTGAAATACACGTGTTTTTTCGATTTTTGAAAAACCTGCGTACTAGAGCGTCTTGAACTCTTTCTAAAAATCTCGAATACTCACGAATGCGTTCCTGGTACCCATATCCTACATCCAGATGGATGAATCAAGCTTCTGATTCAACATTGACAGCTCCGTAAGAGGGAACAATTTTTGGTCAATGACCCCCATTTATGGAAATTCTCTACTTTTTTTTTGCTGTAAAATTAACTTAAAATTTTAGGATCAGAATTTTTTAGTTCATGATAAATATTTTCAATGCCAAACTTTTTTTGACATAGTTTTCCAGCAACTATAGGAAAGAAAAGAAAAATGTTTCCTCTTATGGCATGAACCCTATATAGCTGTCGAGGTTGAATCAGAAGTTTGATTTATCCATCTGGATGTAGAATATGGGTACCAGGAACGCATTCGTGAGTATTCGAGATTTTTAGAAAGAGTTCAAGACGCTCTAGTACGCAGGTTTTTAAAAAATCGAAAAAACACGTGTATTTCAAAGGGGAAAATCCCCCCCTCTGGTATTGGCCAATTTTTAAGATAGACAGCTGAAACTTGTTCCACATTGTTTTTGAATTATTTGGAGCTGATCTGGGGGGCGGCCCGGTAAAAATTCGTCCAAGCCCCAAATAAGTACCACCCTAGTAGTCAGTCTTATTGATATAAGTCAAAGTATGATAAAGCTATTTTGAGCGAATATAAAAGATGAGAATTACAATTTTTCATCGCAATACTTTTTTTCTTACATGAATCCTAATCCTACGTGATGCCACCATATACGCGTAACCCTCATAAATATTGTTCAATCGCGCTACGGTCAAAAAAGGCGCTGAATTTGAAAAGCTTTGTACATGCATCTACCAAATTATTTCACAAACAAAATGTTTCAATTTGAAATATATTTTTTTATACTTCAACGATAAAAAATTAGAAAAAAATTTCAATGTTCCGAATTTCCGGGCCCCATTTAAAAACCCGGGCCCGGGGGGATTCCCCCCTTTCCCCCCCCCGTCTCGACGGCCCTGGATCTGACTCTCCGTGTCTAACCGCGACGCGATCGGAGTACGAAAATTGTGTTAACCACAAGTTCAATAGTGATAGTGATTGAGTTCATCAATATTTATTAGCAGTGTGAAGTATATCGTTGGATAGTGCAAGATAGCATTCATTTCTGAGTGTATACGGCAATGGGACGCAGAAGCGTCACATATTGTACATGGGATGGATTGGCGAGCCGAATCCATGGGTACTCGTACGTCAAGCCTTACTTAGTGCGATATATGGAGTTCCTAATCGGTTGAAGCAGTTGTACTGGATCACCAGTACTAGCAGCAGTGAATCTTGAATGGGCAACGAGCTTGTCAGAGACTCTTCAGAATATCGTATAGCTTTGTTGCCGTCGGAAGACCTCTTAGAAAAACTACGTCTTGGAATCTTAGCGTTGGCATGGAAGAATGCTTGCGGTTTCCCCAGAGGACGACAGCATTGGTTGTATTGCCTTTAGCATAACCATGAACAGGTTGAGCATAGATTCAACCCCCGATGATTCTACGAAATATAAGGAGAAGATATAGGATGAAGCAGTTGGATCCGCAGTCGATTGGTTCGATGCTATGAGGTACGACGGAGACCCTATGTGGTCTACAGGGCAAACTTCAACATCAACCTGCTGGAGGGACTGAGGGGCGCACACGTGGTGCTGGCTGACCTTACGGATGTTGCGTGGTTTGGCAACCCGTCACCGATTGACCTGGCATCAGGGCCGTAAACACGAACGGATACCTGCGACTTTTCGGTAATTACTTAGCGGCCTTGCGGAATAAGAGCTGAGCCACGGAAGTTGGCTAGTGGGCTGCAAAGGCGACGCTCGTTCGGCACAGCTGTGCTGCGGACAACCGTCGGAATGAAACATGATGCATAAGAGGGTGATGTATTCTTCTAACTTAACGTAAGAATAAGAAGCAGGTAGTGAGTATATTGTATCCCTCGCTGTGCCTCGGCATATCGTTGGGACTGTTATAGATAATAAATTTGTCAGACAAACCCTTGTACACACATTGCTGAAGAACAAGTGGTTGTAGGGAAGCTAAAAAGGAAAAGTCTCATTTTAAACGAGACGTAATGATCAGTCGTCCTCGAGATAATATCAAATCTGAATGTATTGGATATCGGCAATGCCTTTATATAGGATCCTTGTTAGGGATAATTCATGTTGATAATACAAGTGTCGAAAATTATTAGTAAACGGGAAAAGAAAACCTTGAGATTAGTGAGGCGTGATTCTTGTTGATCGTCATACGCAAGGCGTGATCATAAATTGCAAAAGTAGTAAAACAATTGAAACCAATAGTATGGTCCGCGATTCATAATCGTGACTTATTAAGTCTGCCGCGAAAAGTATTTGTGTGATAATGGCACACGAACGCGGTAAATCGTAATATTGTCCGGGGAGGTCGAATCGGGCTTACATCCTGTTGGACGGATCTTAAAGATGTCGAGATCGGGAAATAAAAATATTGGAATTGGGAAGCAAGCAATTCTACAAACGATGTCCGATCTCCTTGGGTTGAAGACACGCAGCAGGAGTTCTATCCGCTTGGGACGCACGGGCGGTCGAAACGGTTTCAAATTACAAAGCCACCAGTAGTATGCATACTGTGGGACAGCTGATAGATCTTGCGAGCTATTTTCGAGGGTTCGTCAAGAATTTCGTTAGAATAACCAGACAACTCATGCACGTAACTAAAACAGTAGTTGTGAGTGGAGTCAAAAGCAATAGCATGCCATTATCCACGCTTTACTGAATTTTCTGCTGATTGCTTCGATTTAGTTTCATGCAAGGACGCCTACAGTGCTACTTAAAGTTCTGCAGGTTGACAAAATTGAGGTTGATAATGATATTACTTAATTACGCGCGGAATAATGGAGATAAAGAAAGATAGTTCGCGAAGCGTACACGTCTTTTGGTTTAGATGGTATTGTACGACTAATTTGGAATATGGGAAAAGATACGCTCTAGAAGGTGTCTGAGAATTGAGCTACAAAGGAGACTCAAGGCCTCGAATCTTTAGAGAGATTGAGTCACGGGTTTAGCCATTGTCAATTGGCGGTCGACGTTAGGTTCGTCAGCAAGCATCTTGCCAGCTGACGATGGGATTGATATAGTGGATGGCTTTGTGCAATCACGGCAAAATTATTATGAGACCTTATGATCAGAGGCTGTAGCTGTGAACATCTGTACAGAATTGAGTAACTAAGTACTAGCAATCGTTGGAGTGGCTGCTTGAATTGTTAGCGACAGAGGTATAGCATTTATCTCACACGTTTTCACAAGTTTTCAGAAAAGTGGAGTACATGCGTTACCACATGGAATGTGAGGAGCTGATAGTTGGCCAAGGCTCCCGAGGTAACAGAAGGGGTAGCCGACGAGATGCTCATCGGTGGGAGTCCGCAGGCGGAGTCGCTGCTGTTGCAGGACCGCATGGATCGGAAGCCCTCATGTATGGTGCTGTACTACGCTGAGGTTTTGACGGCTGCAAGGTGTCTTGATGGAAATGCCATGGCACAGACTCATTTGTGGACGATTCGTGCTGTCGAAGGCTCCTAAAGAGTTGCGGTCAGATTAAGTCGAAGGAAGACATCGCTACGTGTCTCCAAATCAGTCGAGGTCGAGGATGCTCTGCACAGATCTGATTGTGTACAGGCAGTCCTGCAGTGAGGCTGGAGGCAGTGGTGAATCATGGGGTCACCCAAGCCGATGTACCGGGAGGTAATGCTGGTCGCGCCAGCGATGGGTCTAGGGAGATGTGGTTCTGGACAACAGTCATGTGGTCGTCTAGTATGATGATGCCACGACTGGCGCCTTGAGCGTGTTACGTAGCAACCATGCAAAGGAACTGCGAAGATCGTGGATTCGATCAAGCGCCCAATGGCGGTGGTTCGCATAGGTTGTGAAGTAACCAGACCATGTCTAGGCCATAACAGTATTACTGGTACAGAGTTGGTATAGGAACTACCTGGCTATGTTGTTCACAAGGGTAATTGTTGAACAACACGTGGCGGTTGTAGCATGGAGCCGCTTAGGCTAAGCTTATGGTAAGGGAAGCACGAAAAGCATGAATTGTACTGTTAAAGCATGTTATATCAAGTAATGTTTAAGACTGAAGCGAGAGGAGTGGTATAGTCGTAGACGATTGTTGGTTGAACCCAATGATTGTGCGACAGCTAGCGCTGAAGATGCGATAAATGGCATTCGTGCAAGGTTTTGTGATTGGTGGATTCCAGTCAGGTGATCATCGGGTTATGATCGGGCAGCAACCGTCACCGAGGTGCGGAAGTGTTGAGATGAGATCAGAAATCTACTTATGACTACGTGGGGTAATTCCATCGAATTACGATTGCAGTGTCGTACCCGAAATATGATTCGTTAGAAGACCGAGTAAAGTATGAGTCGATTGACGACAGATGTAATAATCAAAGCATGACTTGCCCTAATGTGTCTGCTACTCGATTACCTACTTCTACCAATAATCTGTTTCCACTTTCTGTGACCTTCGGTGTTGATTTTCGATTCGCTGTTAGAACTGATCACTCTCACAGCGACGCGATAGGTTGGCTAAGGGGGTCCAGAACTACAGTTTGGGGTTTATGTGACCACCTCAATTTGTTATTTATACTTTTGTCTGCCTTTGCAAATTTTCCAGATATTACAAGCTAACGCCAACGATAAAGCAGATGACAACAAAACTGTAGGATTCCGATTGGAAGGCGACGACGTTGAATGAGGATGGAATTTTAATCGAAGATGTTCCGAACACTAGAAGGAACCTGCCAGTAACCTATATCGGCAGAGTTGACAGCAATTACAGTGAACGCAAAGATGGCAATGGAAAAAAAAGGACATGGATCATTGAGCTAGGTTAGGTGACGGTCATTGAAAGACTCTCATGAACCTCAGTGATGGTGTCTGGTACTGGGTACCGACACGAAGTAGCTCAGGTCATTGGGCTGGGTTCAGTGGCAAACAGTTGGGTGACTGTCACTGACCCCAATGACCGTTGAGACCGTAAGTAATAAGTCCAAGGCATATTTGGTGCAAGTTATGATACCGAGCATGTTGTATTAGACGAGTAGCATGTGATCTATGATATAATATACGTCTTACATGTGTTTACACAATTAAAATGACTATAAATTTGCATGATGACATGATGAGTTGTATAGGTAGCCACGTGACTGGCCGATGTCAATGGAAGTTCCGATAGTACTTCGTCATACTAGCAAGTGACGGATCGACAGCTGGATTTTACCTGGATGTAAAGTGATAGAAATGGAAAGAGCATACAGTTGCTCAATTTGACATGTCTGGTGTCGATAATAAGATCTAAAATGCACAGTCAACAAAACAAGTTTGATATAAACTAATAAACACTGCATGATGAGTGTCAAAAGTTTAAGGATTAACGTAATAATCTAGTGGTATGTTCACAGATCCGAAAGTATCTGCTACAGAGCTAGCATGAAAGGTGTTAGGCTCGTGAATACGAGTCATTTGGGTTGTTCTAGATCAAGAAGACGAACATCACAAAACGCCACATTTCGCGAGGACGCGAATAACATCAGGACGGCCGACTGTAAGAAACACTGCATGGGGCTAGCATAAATATTTGGACTAAGCCCGATACCCAGGCGCACTTGAGACCACGGCGCCGTACTCTAGGATATACAACGGGCCTTGGGCCCTGGCCTGAGGACGTGACCAAGACATAAACCAGGACGCTGCCCCTATCGATGCATTGCTAGGGATGGTGATGCATCAGGGAGCATGAGGGCGTCACTTCTAGTCCAGCCAAGACACGGACCACATCTTGGGCTACGGCCCTCCCTCACTTATATTCGATTATTCGCCTGTACCGACTTACTGTACATTAATCAACGTACCAATATTACTTTGTACAATAAACGTTGCTCACTGGCAATTCTGGCATCTTGAGTTTCTTATAAGAGGGCTAGTATTTTGGGCCAAAGAAACGCTTCTCCAAATTTGAACAAAATCCGTGCACCGGAACCCTGGGACACTCCTAGTTAGCATAAAAGTAAGCCTTGTCACACAATTTACTATTGTAGTGTATGTACCCTCCCATTAACCAAAAATTATCTTTTTATAACACGTGCATGAAAAGTGGGGCGTTTAATGGCAATTTAGCCAGACGAAAGCGGCCGATTGCATGCCAGGACTGTAAGGTTAGGTTCACGCATGCAGCGCAGTCCACAATTATTTCACTGTCTTCATTGTTTCGCGGGACGAAACGACTGACTCTTTCTAAGCCGAAACCGACAGCAGCGACATGGTAAAGCTGAATTATCGTGCACGCCCCCGTTTTCGTGCACTTACTGTAAAAAATATCATCTATGACAAGAGTTGGTGATGCGACTTGTGTGATTGCAGCCCTCGCTTCGCTCGGGCGGCATACTTCACACTCGTTGCAATCGCCAACTTTCGTCCTTAGTCACACAATATATTATTCATTGTTGAATCACTACATTGCAGATGCTAGGAGGAACGACAACGTACTTCATTATTCTACTGCAGTTTGGGCAGGGTATCTGCGAATGTGAGAATACTTCCGTTACCGGTGCTGCAATTCGAAACACAACATAACGTTGGTGCCGAGTCTAACACTATATTTACAATTAGACGCTTGTATTCATCATGAGAATCGTTAGAAGACAAAAAAAAGTTGAATAAAAAGTATTTGAAAAGTAAAAAAAATGAACAAAAATGGAAAAAATTGTCATTATAGGATCTCGAAATTTGTTTTCTACTTCTATGCTTCTGTGTGGGCGCACGTGTGGGTGCGTATTTTGTATCTACGATTCCAGGTGAACTGTTTGGCCGATTTGGCCGAGGATTTGGCAGTAGGTATACCCCTCGATGATAACCCAAAACATTTCCAGATCCACACCACTTCTGGTTTCAGAATGGCTGACGTCGATACTTTACGAAAATTCGTAACTCTATAAGCAATCCCTAATGGGGTAAACTACTCTAGAGGTGGAAAATGAGCGTCCATTTCAGTATTTATTTTTGACGAACGTCGCGGGCGCCTCGCCTCGCCCTGCTTAGAATTTCGAAACGGCGGTCCTCCTAGCTGCTGTACGGTGTGTCTGCAATCAAAAGCTAATAACTTTTATCAAACAGGTTCGTTTGCCATACATCGATGCTGAGAAATTCAGACAAGTTAAGTTTTTTAAAAAACAGCAGCGCTTTCAAAAAATGGCCTTTTCAGTAGAAAAAAAAATACTTTTTTGATGGTTGCGGACAAAAAGTTAACCGGAAATGAAAACTTGCCATGAATTTGGTAATTCGGCTCTTGATGTCAGTCGAATTTCAAAGGACTCGGAAATGAATTACTCGTGTAGCAATGCATCCCGTTTAAAAAAAAAGTCATTTTAAGATAAACGCGTAAGTTTCAGTAAGTGTTTTCTATGAATTATGAGGTAAGATGATTATTTTTTTTTATCACACAATTATTCAGCCGTCTATGAGCCATACATGGGCTAATGAAAAGGTTCGCGAAATATATACAATATGCGAAAAGAAAAGTAAAGTAAGGCATACCAATAGATATTCGTATATGAGACAATGCGCCGAGTGGTGACGTTCCAGTCCTATCTTATACAATTGTGGACGGAAATGCTTCGCTTGAACGACCATAACTCGGTGGATTCTTGGACTTTTTCGATCGTATTGGGCTCAAAATACATGGAAAGGGTGGTAGAGAGGCTAGGGAAATTCCGGCAATATTTACGGTCCTGATCGGCTCTACTTTACCGACAGTCGGTACAACACACCGGGAAGTATCCGAAAAAATCTGCAATTTGCATTACCCTCGCCAGTAACGATCTGCATTACCACATCGTTGACGATCTGTACTCAGTACTCTCCAATACCTGTAATCTGCCTTACCGACCATCATCCGAAATCTGCATTGCCTCGCCTCGTCATTCACGATTCGCATTGACGATCTGCATTATAGCGTCATTGACAATCGGTATTTTCCCATTACCTGTGATCCGCGTCACCCAGCTCGTGTACTAGCACGGCATTGAAATCTGCAGAATCGGGGGTAGAACGTATACAGCGATCAACCTATGCAGTAACTGCGCTACATCCTCGTTCAGTTATCATTTCTCGTACGGAAGCTGTCGAGCGATACGTGCACTGAATATATTAACTACATTGTACACCCAACGAGGTTGATTCTGATGACTACAGCGATTCTTACAAGCCGATTGGCTGTCTCGGAAATCGGCCATTTCGCAGGGATCAGAATCAACCTCGTTGGGTGTACTGCTGATTCCGATACCTGTCACATTATACATCTGACATTCTCTTGAATAACTACTTTGATTGCTCCGCACCTGATGATTATATCAAACAAAGACCTTAACTGTTATACAACCATCAGCACGTTGCTTGATCGACACGTGCGTATTTTTGTAAAATAAAATGTACTACTAAGTGTGTACTGCTGATCGAGCGACTGATAACTGATGCATCATACAGTTCATTACGTATGATAGTCTTGCATTTGACATTTTTGTTTACACTTAACGTTAGTCGTGACCTTCCAACTTGAGTGAATTACATTATAACACTATCGTCACACACGACAGTTTTTTTATTGATAAGTTGCACTATATTAGCAAAACGTTTCCGATCGAAGTCACTTCAGCCATTATCGTTGATCTTCAGTCTTCTACGTTCTTCAATCTTTCTACTTTTGCAAAATGCATATCTACCTAATTCTCATTACAATTTGCATGGTGATGCAAATCAATCTATGTGATGAAACTCGAGGAATTGATCATCAATTTGGTAAGTTACCAATATAAACTCATGTTATCATACTTAAGAAAACATTATTACAGGTCAAGTTGAAAATTAGTGCATTGATTTTCGTAATGAACTCGTCGAAGAAACAAGATTGCTCAAACGAGAATTGCGAGAATGTAAGTTATGGAAATTTAAAAACAATTATTATGGAAGTCGAACGTCAGAGGAAAATTCAAAGTCAATTGATCATCAATCAATCAAACAGAATCTGCTGAATCGCTGTAATGCGAATACTTTTGAATTAATTCAAAGGTATTAATTTTCAACTTGACCTGTAATAATGTTTTCTTAAGTATGATTTAACATGATTTTATATTAGTAACTTACCAAATTGATGATATTAGTAACTGACCAATTGATGTCAATTTTCTCGGCGGCCATTATTATTATAATAATGGCATTATTATTAAATGGCCATTATTATTATAATAATGGCCGCCGAGGAAATTGCCATTTGACAAATCTAAAAACGGTATTCCAGCTCTATTTTCGCATGAAACTAACATGTTTTTGGACGTATGTGTTCAGAATTGAAATAGAATGACCGCTCTGCATTTTATTTTTGTGTCTTCGACGCCTGGGCTCGGATAGTAATCGAAATGTGTCACCCCCACCCCTTTTTCGGCAAAAAGGAGATGGGCGACTAGGGATTGCCCTTAAGTGTAAACAAAAATGTCAAATGCAAGACTATCACGTAATCAACTGTATGATGCATGTGTCGATCGAACACCGTGCGGATGCCTGTGCAACAGTCAAAGTCTTTGTCTGATATAATTATCGAGTGCGGAGCAATCAAAACACTTGATAGTAAATTATAATATGCCTATGAAGATAAAAGTATAATGCGGTGAACAAAGTTATTATTTGAAAGAAACTTATTGCATAATGCAACATATAGCAGGCTGCTCGATCAGCAGTACAATGTACAATGCACATGTCGATCAAGCAACGTGCTGATGGTTGTATAACAGTTAAGGTCTGTGTTTGATATAATCATCAGGTGCGGAGCAATCGAAGTAGTTATTCAAGAGAACGTCAGATGTATAATGTGCCAGGTATCGGAATCAGCAGTACAATGTAGTTTATATATTCAGTGCACGTTTCGGTGGACAGCTTCCGTATGAGGAATGATAGCTGAACGAGAATGTAGCGCAGTCACTGCATAGGTTGATCGCTGTATACATTCTACCCCCGATTCTGCAGCTTTCGATGCCGTGCTAATACACGAGCTGGGTGACGCAGATCACAGGTAATGGGGAAATACCGATCGTCAACGACGCCATAATGCAGATTTCGGGTGATGGTCGGTAATGCACATTACAGGTATTGGAGAGTACTGCAGATCGTCAACGATGTGGTAAGGCAGATTGCAGATTTTTTTGGATACTTACCGGTGTGTTGTACTGACTGTCGGTAAGGTAGAGCCGATCAGGACCGTAAATATTGCCGGAACACCCCTAGCCTCTCTACCAAACCTTTGAAAATATGTATGAATAAAGAATAGAAACAGTTGTTCTTTTGAATTCCTGGAGATATTTAGCCGCTCGAGATTATAATTAACTGAACTTTGCAACGGAACTTAGGTACCATCACTAAAATATAGTTTTCAGAATGTTGGGATCTCACATTCTGAAACAGCAGTTGAAATTCCTTTTTTTCATTCATGCCTTTCTTCCTTCACGATTCAACTATTGAAACACATAAACTGCCTATTCGTTGACGATATACCAATAAGCTTTTCAAACTCCGATCACTTATGCAAAAAAACGGAGCTTTTTGAGTAAACTAGTTAGTTTTCATTTCAATCGATAAATTCTATGCTGTAAAGGAACATACATACCGTATAAGTAATGATTTTGAAACATTTTATTCCAAAAATTATTTTCAAGACGATTAATTTAGGCTATATTCGGGGGATCGAAAAACTTCCAAAGTGTTAGATTCAATGGATAGAAATCGAGAATTCGAGTTAAAATTCGAGAGATTGTCAAGTTTCAAAAACTTATTTCCGCAAAAATTGCGAAAATTTGTGGCTGCTCCTTATCACTATGTAAGAATTAACAAACATTGGTGACATATTCGAAAGTTTCTAAGTTGGAGTGGCTGAATTCACATGGAATGCCTGATATACATGAATGCAAGAAAGAGCTGTAATTCCAGATGTGGTCAGTGTCTGCGAGCCTAGAATTCTACAAGTTACGCTCTCGTGCCCCGGAATTCGCATTTCCAGTCCTAATAGTGCGTCCTGAATTCATTTAAAGTGTTCGCAGTTGTAGAGAATGTTTTCAAATGTGCCGTTCAGTGGTGAATACGGATTCTGAGCACTGCGGGATATACCTATATGTGTTTGTACCGCACGTATAGGAATATGATAGTATGAATATGAATTCCTTGACTGATTGTAATGAAATATTTTCGGGTAAATTCTTGTTATTCAATAATTTACAAATTGTATTCGAGAAAGTTCAGCAACCAAATAATGTGGTCCTTGCATTTAAGCACGTTACCGGTTCTTAATTTCTTTGACTTTGTCCGTCACCTGCTTCGGAACGGTCGTTGATTGACTTCCGCTTAATTCGTCATAACATTGATGATATAATTTAACTCAGGAACTCACTTTAATTCTACGGTTCGTTTAAAAGCTAATTCATTCATCCGATGTGGGGAAAAAAATTACGGAACATATTTTGAATATTCTAGATTACGTACGAAAAGTCGATTTATAGAAAATCTAGTGGCAACATGTCAAAAAAAAAATAAAAAAAATCATAAAGAGGTCAATGCTCAAAAATGCCATTTTACTCGGACGATTCTAACTTTGTCAATTTTTTTTATATTTTGAACTAAAATTTGGATGTGATACTCCTTAGATGTGATACTGTTGGGAAACAACAGTACCATAGTACGCTTTTCAAAAAAGGTATTTACGTCGCGCAGTAGTGCACGATATTTGTATGATCAGCTGGCTGGCCGACACTGACGCTTGATTCAAATTACTAACGGTCCGTATCTATCGGGTATACTTCAAACCCCAACTAAAGTCCCGTTCGAAGCCGGGGACTATTAGATATTTAGGGCGAAAGTTGATCGATGGCTCGATTCTACCCAGTGTGACTGCGAAGGGATAATCTGATTTCATGCACTCGAGACCTGAAACAGGGGTTTGTGCGGATGAAAAGAAAATTTTCACATTCATACGCAAGCTTCGTACTAAATTTACTTCAAAATTATTTTTGCGAAAAAGCTATAACATATGTGTCACCACTTTTGTACAAAAATTCAATAAATTATAATTCTTATACAACCGTTAGATGAAAATATAATATATTTTGGGAAGAGTACTTTGAAACCTATATTTCACGCTGTAGGAGAAGACTTGCACATCGTATCGATCGCAATAGCCGAGGCTTCTTCTACATCTATTAGGGTGGTTCTTATTCTACGTATTTTCGCATTTCGATGCTCCCAGGGGCTCAAGTGGTTTGAAATAAAGCTGAAATTTTTTTTTTAAACTTGAGCCTCTGGGAGCATCAAAATAGAGAAAAAGGATTGGTAGTCTCCACACGTACATTTGAATCTTTTACTATGTCTCTATAATTCTACCACTGCAGCAAGAGCATTTCTTTCTCTCCCCTCGGTGTCTCTAACATGGAATATGCAAGAATCATGCAAAATTACTTGGTATAGACTCTCACGCGTCTCAACATTTAAGAGAACACCATAAGGCTCAATCCCATAGACCACAGAAGTCATTCAAAGGTCGTAGTTATGAGTATAGTTATTACAGTAGAACCTCGATTATCCGAACCAATTGGGACCGGGCCTAGTTCGGATAATCGAAAATTCGGATAATCGAACAGTAATGTTAGGTGACACGATGTTCAGCGCTGGGAAATATTCAAGATATATGTAACACACTTACACATATACCTATATGTTACAATATTTATATAAATATATTATTTAATAACATTTATAAACATTTAACACTTGGTTTAAAGTTTTTTTTTAAGTATCAAATCTCTAACTAACAAATATGTATGTAATAAAACACGAAAAACGCGCGCATAACAAAACAAAAAATACAACAGCAAGTTAAGGTTCGGATAATAGAAGGTTCGGTTAAAGCGATCGTGGTTCGGATAACAGAGGGTTCGGATAACAGAGGTTCGGATAATCGAGGTTCTACTGTAGTTGAATCTTGATCCAAGTCTGTTTTTATTTTCTTAGACAGATAATGGTTTTCAGATAAACTATAAAACAAAACTTCGTTCAGAAGAAATAATATTAAAAAACTTGTTTTTCCTTGTTTATGTCATGAACTGAATAGCCATTGTTGAGAACGATTATGATTATAGATATGGACCATGCGTCTTTATTATTCAACAACAGTAACACGAGTGAGGAACTTTACTTGCTGAACTTTCTGATCTAATTGTGAATTTTCGATTAAATATTACAAGCGAGTCATATGTGGATATAATTTGGCAAGGCTCACGTAGCTTTCTTGAAAACAGTTCATGCTTTTTCATAATATACAGGGTGAGTTTTCTCTGGTATCGAACGAGGGAGGAGCGTATTATTGCAAACGCCCGGCCCATTTCTATTCATACTTATTATCGTCAAATCGAGGAACCCCACTTTTATTCTCAAGTCCAGGACAGGTTCTATTTGCGACAGTAACAACAGAGTGAGACTTTTTGATATGATGATAATAAGTATGAATAGAAAGAAGCTAAATGTTTACGGTGATAAGCTCCTCCCTCGTTCGATACCAGAGAAAACTCACCCTGTATAATTTATTTCACAGTATTAGTGAAGTCATCTGTAGAGGCATTCCTGTAACGCTATGATTGTGATATCTGAAGAACCGTTGAGATACTGAGCTGAATAATTCAGAAAATACTTTTCAGACATGTTTTCTTCATCTCGGCCGAGCAATTTTTCAGAAAAG
The DNA here is from genome assembly GCA_949628255.1 of Macrophya alboannulata. NCBI lineage: Eukaryota > Metazoa > Arthropoda > Insecta > Hymenoptera > Tenthredinidae > Macrophya > Macrophya alboannulata. Next base: position 7,567,878 of record OX451210.1, on the reverse strand, counting down.
AAACATTTTCTCTGTGTATTGTTTTGCACTTCAAAACAGCTGGCGGTCACAGCAAAAGTGTCTTGTCTTTTTTAACATCCATGAGTTTCCCAAATACATATTCAATTTCTTGTCTTCAATCGAGGTATCTTCAATATCAATTGTACGCAAACAGTTTCCCCTCGATTAAATGACAAATCAAAGCAGATACAACATATAAGAACTGATATATTATCGAAATTTTAGTAAACTAATCGGAAAAATAGTACAATAAAAAAAGGAGGGTAAGGTTGAATCGGGTATAGCTTCGAAACTGACGCTGCAATGTATTTTATAGACACAAAAATGTCTGTTCAATGAACACAAATACAACAGTTATACTTGAAATCTTTGATAATGTATAGTCCGCAAAAAAATAAAATGATTAAAAATGGTAAGGGTATAGTATAGATGCATATGTTACACTTTTATACGTATACAATAGGTATATATATATAATATATTAATACAGTATATTTACAAGTACTTACAAAAACTTAATCGCCACCGCGAACATCGAAGGCAGTTTATTTGGCGCTAAACAGTAATAATTGTTTTCTTAATTTATAAACATCAACTTAATACCAGCTGATTACTCCGCAAGAGTAAAATCACTGTTCCCTGATCCAGAGACAGCTACAATGTCCCTTTGCATATCAGCAACCAGTCTCTATTCTCGATCTTGGACTCCTAGATCATACCTTACAGATTAGGCTGTAGCTCGTTTCAACCAACTACGAATTGTCTCGTGATTTTCACCGAGCCATTTAATGTTTGCCTCGGCCTTTTCTGCGGCCTGTTCAACCGCACGCGTTGCCGTACCAAGTTCAACGCTGTGCTCATTTGCAAACTCTAGCAGCTACAAATATACACATACCATGATTTAATGCATAAATAGATGAAACTAGTCAATGATGATCGGAAATGAGTAAGCAGAATGTGGAAAGGAACATTTAGAAATCACACACTCACCTCTTTCAGTTCGTATTTCGTGTTTATTCTCTTGGTCGATGACTTGATGAGGTTGTTGATCGTCAGACGCGAAGTTCCCAGACTACGGAGTATTAATAATCAATTAAATTAATAGTCAATTAAAAAGAATCATCGCCATGGAATTGACTGGAAACTAGTCATCAATGACCACAGTTCCATGCAGACGTAGCGGGTACAAACTCCAACTTACTATGCCTTTATCCGCGTCCATTGGTTCCTCAAGTAGTTGAACGCCAAAGGTTGTCCAACAACGTTATTGGCAACCGAGCCAAACACTCTAGCCGAGTCTTGTTTTCTAATACCAGAGTTCTCCGACACAGCCCAATTCAAATATCTGCTTAATATCCATGTTTCCCTGCTGCATCCTAGCGCATGAAGAAGCAGGTCTTTCTCTGAACCAACGTTCGTCTGTTGATACCGTTCCCAGGCAAAGTCCCATTCGGTTTGGCCACCAACGCGAATCGCGGTGCAGTAGACGACGCTCTTCAAATTCGGCGAAATCCTGAAAATTTGCATCCATGTTCCAGGCATCAGGATAAACATTTGACTTATCGTCGAACGACACGTAATGTCATAATCTCAACCAATGAATACTCACGGGTTATTTGTGTCCGGACTCGGTGTTGTGCGCCAGTTGTGAAACTGCGTTATAGCATTACGTACGCAATCCTCGTGCCCTAAGCTACAGGCCCAACTCAGTACGTCAATCCGGGTGAAAACCGTTAACTGCGGGTCTCCCGGTGTATCTTTGAAGCCAGTTTGCTTGTAGATATTGTCGAGCAGCTTCAGTGCAAAAACCTGCAACCATTCACTGTATTAATTACCGGGCAGGAACGGCTGTTTACAAATCTTTAGACTTTGGATGATTTCGACGAAAAAGATACAAATCAATGACTGCATAAAAACGTACATAATCACCTATCAAACTTACCCTGAATTTGTCGTAACCTTCCGCCTTCACTAGCATGCTATCTAGATAACCCATAGCGGTGAACGCAGCTTTCCATGGGAGATATTCGGTTTCGTGAGCGAGATATGAGGTCACGTCCAAAGCTGTAGTATAGTTTAATCTGCCAGCACGGGCCAAGTTAAGAGCATCGTCAAGTAATTGTGCTCTGTTAATAGTCGCAATCTTTGTGAAGGAGGCGCTACTCAGCTCTTGGATGATAAGGCGCCAGTTTTTCTCATCGTAATTGACCCTATAATATCCTGTAAAAGAAGTGAATAGCCATCAATCATTGGATCTCACTCGTCAAATCCAATTTTTACGAATGTGGGTGATATTTAATTTGACTATCCGTCCTACCAGTTTCCTGGAGATTGAAGATCATCCAGTCGTTCGGACCTGCCTTCAAATTTGTCAAAGCAACCATTGGCGCAGCTTCCATCCATTGTGATGGTCTCGTATTGTTGAATTGGAGCTCGTTCTGAGAGGTGTAGGTAATTGGTACCCACCACAAAGGTTTCTCGTCCGAGTGTGAGACCGACTTACCAGTTCGAAGCAGGAACCGATCCTAAGAGTGGGCAGAGTCGTTATGGTCAATCCTCCAACTGATTCGATTGCTTAATGTTATTACAGAGGTGTGACAATTGATCTGATTGAAAACATATGTGATTTTGTGGAGAATAATGTGGTCTTATAGTCTTCTTCAGTGGATACAAATACATTTGCATGATTATAATTTCTTATGAATGAGATTTCATTACCTGCGTCAACGTTGCGCTTCTTTCGTGGTAGTCACGGTTGACCGTGACAACCGGGAATCCAGTCTGGAGAGTCCAGGTGTCCATGATTTGTTTAATGGTTGTCCCTTGATCCAAGACTTTATCCTTGTGCGCTTGTTTTGTGAGTGCGTCCCAGAGGTCATTTTGTTCCGCGCTTTGATAAGCTCTTGAGCAAGTCACGAGATGAATTTATTAATGCAATGTAGTACAAGGTGCATCACAATTTTCACAGACGTTTATCAAGTTCCAAATATACAGGGTGATTCAAAATCACGGCACCACAGGTCATGGGTAGATTCCTTATGGAATTCTAAGATCAATAGTGCTTTACCAAAAATTCGAGAGACTGATTAGTTCTCGAGTTACGGAAGATCGAGTCGACCAATCACAGAGCTACCCGCGATCAAGATAGGGTCGGCTCCAAACTGTAAAGTGATCAATGCCCGTGGAAAATCAAGTGTTTGGCTTTTAATTGTATTCCTTGCTAAGTTTCGCATGGTCTCTGACTCGAATGTAGCTTTCAGGGTCTATCGACGGTGTACAGGTCCGCTTTCTAGTTTTCGCCGTTCGGGTCCTCTGTTTCATAGTTTACGGCGTCTTGGTCATCCGCATAAGTAGTAGTTTTGATCTGGACGCCGAAAACTACGAAGCGGAGGGCCTGCACGCCGTCACTGACCCTGCAAGCTATGTTTGAGTTAGAGACAAGGCCGAACTTATCGAGGAATACAATTTATAGACAAACATTTTTTCCCATGGAAATAGATCACCCTAAACTTTTGAGCCGGCATTTCTTGATCGCGTATAGCTCTGTGATCGGTCGACTTAAGGACCTTCCGTAACTCGAGAACTATCGGTCCCTCGAATTTTTGGTAAACAACTTTTGATTGTTCTTAGATCACCACAGGGAATCCACCCATGAGCTGTATACACAAGAATATGTAAAATGTGCAAAATACACTTACTTTTCTTTCAAATAGTTACTAAGTCCTCTCTTGAATACATCGGTAGTGATGAAATGATCCATCATGCGAATTATAGAAGCCCCTGGAACAAAATCCGACCGTAAACTAATGGGTGTGTATTAAGGTCCTTCTCAGTTTGGTCATATTTGAGGGGAAAAAAAAGTTGGCCGCGAAGTGTCAGAAATCGTGTATTATTCAAATAGGGAAAGTTCAAAGGCTTCGAGGTAGTACTTAGAATTGAGATGCGAACTTAGGGTTTTGGCTAAATTTTTTTAACGCATTTAGAGACATTTCGGCCCATGAGAGCATTAAAATTCGAATATACAGAGATTCGCATGACAGTCATACATGACTTACCTTTTCCATACGAAATTCTATCGAAGATTTCACTGATTTCATCCGGATGACCGACCTCAACAGATATCGGATGCGATGACTCCAGAGCATCTAATGCAAATACATTTTGTAATTCATGAACCACGAACTGTTCCAGGACTTTCCATGATGGCTCCACCTTGTCAAACATTTTAAGATCAAATGGTATAATGACAATTGCAAATGAACATACTTATTGATAGATTATTGGTAAGAAAGCTCAGCTTTGTTGATTTTCATATAAACTCATTTCGAGAATCCTAAAAACGGGATGCCATATCAACTTACAGCATCCATGCCGATGTATTCGACGTAACTAGCGAAACCTTCGTTCAACCAGAGATCGGTCCACCAACTTGGTGTCACCAAATTGCCGAACCACTGATGGGCAAGCTCATGTGATACGACTGTTGCCACTCGTTGCTGATTACTACTCGTAGACACGCCTTCTTCATACAGCATAGCTGTCTCTCTGTCAATTGGTTGACAATTATATTAACGTACGCGGTATAAGAATTAAACACTAGATACTCTTCTAAGCCAAGAGGCATGGTAAGTGCGGCATCAGCTGAACGATGTCTCTTACCTGTAGGTAATTAGTCCCCAATTCTCCATAGCACCTGCTGAGAAATCCGGGAGAGCCACCATGTCCATTTTGGGGAGCGGGAAATTAATTTGAAAGTAATTTTCGAAATACTTTAATATTTGCGGCGCGATTTTCAAACTGTACAAAGACTGATCGAGTGCTTCACTGCGAACCCACACACCGACTTTGCCATCATCTGATCTCCGTGTCGCGAAGTCTGACACAACGAATGCCACCAGATACGTTGACATTGGCACTGAACGATCGTAGTGATCCCATTCGTACGACGGCAGGCCGGGGCTGCAAAGTACACGGAAATATTTTCATACCTTCATATTTAAATCCTAAAAACAGCTGGCAACAGAGTACAAATGATTATATATGGGTCTTATGAGTCATTCCACGTCAAGCGGGACACCTTTTTGACCTCATGTGCTTGAAAATTATCGAATTTTTTTTACATATTCTCTGGGTAAAATAAACACAAGAAACAATTTTTTTTTTTTTCTACTCAAATGGCTTAGAAGCTACAGGAGGTTGAATTTTCGAAAAAAGCACCAAAAATCGGAATCGCGCTCTCCTTTGAACTTTAATATCTCCGATTCCCTTTGATGTACAGACGTCTGCAAAAACTTATTTTAAAGCTCTTGAATTTGACTTTCATGTTATTAATTTTCACTTTATCGAATAAACAATCTTCCATTTGTTAAGAACAATTGTATTTTTAAAACGCGATTTTCGAGATGTTCACACCCTTCAAAAATTCTAAAAAAAATACGAGCGTGTTCCTTGATTCATTCTCTACGAAATATGTGAAATTCAGGAGGGAGTTCCGATATACAGTGGCCACGGCCACGAGCGTTGGGGCGGCGAAACCCTGTTCGCGCGCCATTCGGTACTTGGATTTCAACGTACACGGCCGCGCGCGACGTCCCGCGTGAATCAACCGCTCTTTAAATATACTGTATATCGGAACTCCTTCCTGAATTTTACATATTTCGTAGAGAATGAATCAAGGAACACGCTCGTATTTTTTTTAGAATTTTTGAAGGGTATGAACATCTCGAAAATCGCGTCTAAAAAATATAATTGTTCTTAACAAATGGAAGATTGTTTATTCGAGGAAGTGAAAAATAATAACATGAAAGTACAATTCAAGAGCTGTAAAATAAGTTTTTGCAGACGTCTGTACGTCAAAGGAAATCGGAGATATTAAGGTTCAAAGGAGAGCGCGATTTCGATTTTAGGTGCTTTTTTCGCAAATTCAACCCCTTGTAGCTTCTAAACCATTTGAGTAGAAAAAAAAATCGTTTCTTGTGTTTATTTTGCCCAGAGAATATGTAAAAAGAATTACAAAAGAATCAGAAACATCGAGGAATATTTTTGGCCAAATCCGTCCCGCTTGACGTGGAATGACTCTTATATAGATTCGATACATCATGCATGCATAGATGTTCAGATTTAGGCAGATTTTGAACGATTTCTATAAGATATAGATTTTGGGTTGGTAAATAATGATCTGGCAGTAGGCATCGTCAATATTAGTCTGATCACTCACATCGGCTTCGGGTCGACAGTTCCTTGCATGTTGGAAATGGAAGTCATGTTTTTTGGTCTGGCTATGCTGATCTCAAATTCAGCCTTCAGCGCAGGCTCGTCGAAGCAAGGAAATGCGCGACGAGCGTCCGTTGGCTGGAATTGTGTCGTTGCGATCCATCTGTAATCAAAAATCTTTTAACATAAGCACTATACGCTCGTATTCTCAGATACAGCTATTGAGAGCCGGAATATATTTGGTCATCGAAGATCACCTTGACGTCACGCGAAGGAGGTGCATGTTGTTATATGAACGGTACTATTCCACTGTAAACAGTTTGGAATCAAGGTTACTCGTCATTAGCATTAATTGAGGAATGAAAAATGGAAACTTAACCAAACAACTTTACTTTTTGCGGACCTGATTTAAAAAAAATTTATTACACATGTAGGGGAGAGTGGTGCGCACAACGTACACTCCTGAAAAAATTTGCGATTTTATGAAAATTAATGCAAGATGACATTATTTTTTATCGCCTACATAGCTGTATCTATTCAAATGTAGATTATGCAGAAATCGATTGAGTGATCGATCGATATCTTATCGCATACATAGCTGTATCTATTCAAATGTAGATTCTCCGATTCTGAGTGATCGATCGATATCTATACAAATGTAGATTGTCAATAATATTAACCATATTGTAATGCAGAAATAAATTCTTCGGGTGAGAATTCTGATAACGATTTTTTGAGGGGATCCATCATGCCCCACATTTTGTAAATTTTTATCCGTCCACAAGTGATACATATTCGTTATGTAGTTTTGTTATTGAGTTGAAACATAGGTGATATACGCATTGAGTAGTATAATTTCTTCGAGGGGTCCATTGTGCCCCACCGACCCCTACATTTCCTCTGAGCTAGACACGCGATTTCAACTGTAGATTTTTTGCCATCCATTTCATCAAAAAGAAATCTGGTTTTGATAACCAAAATTTTACATTCGAAGCAAAATAATCCTTCCTAAAATGAGCCGATAAAATGAAGTGTTTGATGGCAGCTAATTATGGGCAGATCTCACTGTAATAATGAAGATTACCTTCTTACCTTAACGTAAATGAAATGTTGTGGTGAAAATAATTAAAGGTATGAAGGCAAAGATTTCGAGCAAAGTAAAAGTAGAGTTGTCCGATTTTGATCCTCGACTACTCAATTACTCATAAGGTACAATCCTCCTCGAGAGAGTAAGAAAGTTTGAGTTTGTTGCAAAAATCTTAGCAATTGTATTTGAATGCTCTCGAGAATTGCGTTAAATAATGTTGACGAAATAACCTTCATTTCCGAGTGTAATAATTAAACGCCAAATATGAACGCTATCCTCATGAGAAATCTATGTACATACCTACACTTTAATCATGAATGACGTAGTTGGATGGCTAACTAACTTTGAATAATTGATGTTTACAAATTCTTGATTTTTAGTACTTTGCTATGCAGCTTAATCTTCCAATTTCCTATTGCTTTGCGTTTGGATCCGAAATTTTAGAAGAATTATAAACTTTCACTGAAAATGTGATTCCGACAACTCTCATTACCTTTCAGATTATAGTTTCTGGTTTCAAACCACTCTTTCAGACTTACTGCTATGACCACGATGTCCGTGTAGGTATATATGTCCTTCAGGTTTATTTTGCTTTTTCTCGCGAGTCGAAATTAGAAGAAAGGAAAGTTATAGTTGAAAGTTTAAGCGGCGCCAAACAAGAACTTTCAGGCTCGGTTTCTCGAAAAACAAGTTTTTAAATACGGTACAAATACGGAACCGTTTACCGTATTGACTTCGAATTTGCAACAACCGTTATAGGTAGATAGCAATATTGGTTATCAATTGATGAGATGGATTTTTCGCGACTAGCCTCATTTTTGATACAAAGCCAAAAAACCAAATTAGCATAAAGGCGAAGGCCTGCTATCGAAGCAATCGTATTGAAAAAACCGACATTAATTTGTTTCACCTTTTTTTAGTCGGATATTACTTTGAGATGAAATGAATATTTTTTTCTAGTTTCTGTTTTATTGACAAGTTTTCAAAATTCAAACCGCGTCTTTCTCGTAAGTTTTTTTTTTCTACTGCGAGGAAACGATAGGCCAACCGTCATTTCAAAATTTCCCGAGGGTATTTTTACTTTTCTTACATTCGATTATGACCTTTAACAATATTGATGTGTATATCGAAACATTTCAATGTTTTCTTTATCTTTTTTTGGTTTTGTTTACATTTCAGCCCCATCATAACCCGATGGACAAAACTTAAATGATGTGAAAGTGGTGCAAACGCAGGAAAAATTTTGAATTAGTTGTGGATGCCACAATTTTCGATCAAAATGGGAGTTCATTCGGTTGTTTTTCATTTAGGTGGGACTGTTCAAAATATGCTTATGTATAATACGGTGGGTCAAAGTTAGTTACCTCCAGCAGTGTGATAAATGAATCGGACATAAAACTTGGCTAATCTCAGAAAACGACCAATGAACCTTCTTCTGTTCAGCAGAAATTATTTGATGAATTGCTGATCTATGAATTTGTTTAGGTCAGTATAATACACTGTTCAGAAAAAAAAAACAAAATGAAAAAGCAGGTTAATCGTCTGACCTCAATTTGCCGTTTGAATTTTTCAAGCCCAAAATAGTACATTTCAGTACGAGTATGGAAAGGCTTCTTTGGCGAAACGAGAGGTTTACGGCACGAGCCGAAGGCGAGTGCTGTAACGAGTTTCGTCAAGAAGCCTTTACGTACAAGTTACGATCATTATTTTTCATCCCGAAAGCCGAGAAATCGCAACGAAGTTGCGATTTTGAGGTTAGAGTGATGAAAAAATAGTATTCTATGAGTAAAAATGTCGAGTAAAAGAAATCGAAATGTATGATGAGCAAAAATTTAATCTTTTTTCTTCGAACATGAAAACTATTGGATCGATTAATTCTAAAATTCAACCAAATCTGTCTTGCAGCAAATCCTATCGATTGAGGTCAAAACCATTGAAATCCGTTCGTTCGTGCTCGATATATCCCCGGTCGAAAAATTGATCTCATACAGACCCGACGTCCATCCGAAATGGTTATTAAAATAACTTTCCTTTTTTTTTTTGCTTTTGAACGGGAAATTGAAATCCACTTATTTATCGGTGTGGGATAATCCGCAGTGGGGAATATAGCATGCTTTCTGTTCTGGGACACCTACCTTGTCTGATTCCCAACTGTATAAGAACTCCGGTAGAATCCTTGTAGGTAATCGTTGAGAATCCCAACATACTTGAGATACAGCGTGTATTGTTTTCCGGCCTTCAGCATACTCGAGGTATGTATGATGTGGAATTGCCGAAGCGTGTCATTCGTCTGCTTGTCAATTCTGATGTAATCCGTTTTATTTTTCATTAGTCCGTTATCCGGTAAGTGCATCTGCAGCTTCGTGGAGGCCTCGTCGATCTTCATGTCAGCGGCATGAACCGTGATGTTGTTGGTGTCCTCGGTCACGTTCACAATGATTTGCACCTACATTGTGGCAAATACGATTCATAATAATGACCGCAAAACAGCGGTCCATAGGGAGTCCTATTTTCCAAAAGTTCATCATTGATATGAAAGCCAAGTCTCACCTCTCCATTGAAGGTGAAATTTCCCTCCCAGATAAACGGCATCAGTTTCAATTTGTACAGCACCGGTACCACGGACCTCGGAAGTCTGACGTCTAACTTTTTCGCTACAGACCCAGCGCCCAGAAATTCTAGACCCCTCTGCGTATTGGGACTGCCGACGTAGTTCTTGTCAGAAGAAGCGTTGTCCGCACATGGTGCAAAATGGTATACCAATAGAGCGGTGACCACTAGAGAGAGGAGAAAAAGAGACCCAAGCAAAAAGGCACCGCACCTAGAAATGGTACAGCCTCGTTTACGTCCGAATGTTGTCGTGTGAGCGTCCATCATTGCCAGTACTTCGCGCGACTGTGTCATATCACGCGCCAACCTGTATTTTCAGAGAAAAACCGTAATCAGACTTATTATTGGGTTGGGTTTATACATATGGGGGAATCTGCGACTAGAGTCACTTCTCATGCCGTGTAACAGTAAATACTAATTATTTTGACTACTTCTGCAAATAGTACAGGAAGAGCCAGTAACTGTAATAGCCACTCTACATACATACCCATACAGCACAGAATATTTATCATAAATATTTATGAACAAATATTTTTAGTCAATATTGCCGACACATTTACGAAATATTTATTGTAAACTTATCTATGATCGTTGAACAACATTTCAAACAATATTTTCTGAATATTTATTATTCTTTTGTTGAAATATTGATGAAAATCTTTGAGGTATTATTTCACAGAATATTGTGATGATATTTTCGAAATATTGTGAACAAGGTTTCAAAGTACGTTGTGAAGATCAAATAATATCTGTATTTCAAAGATTTATTCAATATTTACAAATTATTGACACAAATATTAAGGACAACCTTTATATAGATATTTTGTAGTGTTTAGAAAATATGTCGAAATGTTTATTGAAAGATTTTCAGTGGATTTTGAAGATCGTTTCAACTTGATTATATGAAATATACCATTGCAACCTGAAGAGCACATTTTGTGATAATTTTTTTTTTTCTAATAGATAACCAAGAATCTTGTCACCGTGAAAAAAATTATAAGCTATTTGATATACCTATGTAGTTGTCCGCTAAATACTATTCGATATAAATATGCAGAGGTCGAAATTAATCGTTGGTGTTATAAGTTTAAAAGTTGGGTACAATCATTACAAGAGATCGCCGTAGCTATAGATGGAGACCGGACTTCACTCGATCAATGAAGTTCAAGCAATGATGCTCATGACCAACACTTGGACGGGTGACCGTATTTAGAAGGTTAGATCAAATTAAAGTGCATAATCTCTGTGTTTCCCTTGGTTAGCATAAAATTCCATAGGTGTATTTCGTTCTCAAATATGTACGCGTGAATTTTTTTTTTCCATATTTTGTAGTAAAAATAGTAATAGTAGGAATATGCTGCCAGATTTACTTTTGATATTTCGCACAAATATTTAAGAAATATTGTACTAATATTTATCTAAAATGTTTATTGTGAAGATTTACAAAATATTAAACAACAAATATATTTTGAATACTTGAGAATCGCGGACATAAAAACATGTATGAAATATTTATAGTAAATATTTCATAAATGTTAAAATCAATCTTATAAATATGTCATACACATTTTCTGCTGTATGGGTAGCGAACTCAACAAGGAATGTCAATTGTTTTTGCAACTTGGCTACTTTAGTCAGCAATTGTACCTTAACATAATTGTTGTCGGGAAAAACTAGACTGTCGAAATCTATAGATCACACTAATCCTTCTGATACATGAAAAATGGTAAAACGTAGTGTTTGACCTTATTAGCAGCCAGATAACCTGGCAGTCATTTCAGTAAGTACAAAGTACTACTGAACGTGAATCACGTAATCATCACAGAGTTCAACGTGGGTTCGTCGTAAACAGCGGCCTTGTTATATTGAACATTTTGAATTGGGTTGTGACTGACGCATTACGTAATGACGCTATAACTTGTTGCAAGTCTTTCGCGCAACAACAAATATGCAGCCTTAATAAAATCCGACTCACGTGGCTTCCTGCATCTGGATAATACTACCAGAGCCTATGAAAACTGTGATTGAATCTATTCCAAAGTTCAAATATTGAATTAGTTTTCGATCAGCGTCAGGCCTCATGTTTATGCTCTTGAATCGCACGTGTATTTAAGACCACCCCGCTGTAGTTTCTTTGACGTATACCAACACTGTGTATCCGTATACCTATGCAATAAAGTTAGTATTACTTTTACTTTGGTAAGGTTTAACGGTGTTTACCATGATATTAAACTGTGCATTAGAATATCTAGAAAAGTAATGGTTGTAGAGAACAATGTTTCAGATAAAATTTGTTGGGTTCTAAGGGGGACAGATAATAGTGATATTGGATTTTTTGTAAGTGGAGGCGCCGAAGGAGGTATGAAGGTCAACTTCGTGTTTTTAAATGGAAACCTATATTTTTCATTAGGTAATCTCATTTTACTCGAAAAATCAAACGATTTTCGTATGAAACATTTATTTGTAAAACACCAATTTTTCATGATTTTCAGGTGAATAACTAGAGATTCTTTAACTTTTAGGAACATTTCCCCTCAAAACTATCAACTTTGGAGAAAAATTTCCGGATACAAAAATTGCGTAATTTCATGCAAAGAAGCTTGAAGAATATTCTTTTAGAAGTTTTTAAACCATTTTTGTTTTTTTTCCACGAAATTGCAGGAACTGCAATCAAAAATTATAGGAAAAAAATCCGCGATTATTTACCGAAATTCTTCGCATAAAATTACGCACTTCTTGTCTCTTGCAATTTTTCTCCAAACTTGATAGTTTAGAGGTAAAACGTTCCTTAGCTTTGAAAAATCTCTAATTGTTCACCTGAATATCATGAAAAATTGGTGTTTCACAAAAAAATGTTTCATACAAAAGTCGTTTGATTTTTTGAGTAGAAAGAAATTAAGTGATGAAAAATATAGGTTTCCATTTGAAAAAACGAAGTTTTCCTTCATATCCCCTTGCCGCCTCCACTCACAAAAAAGCCAATGTCACTAGTATCCGCAGTCCCCCTTAGAACCCAACAAATTTTATCCGAAACATTTTTCTCTACAACCATTATTTTCCGAGATATTCTGATGCACAGTTTAACTTGGGACGCCCTGTATAGTAACTCTTATGACTGAAAAAATTACTATCCTCAAAACAACTATACGGTACGTAGTTGAAGCATCCATAGTTGAAAGAAATTCAAAATATAGTTTTGCTCACTATAAAACCGGAAAGTCATATGATTGTTTCAACGTTAAAAATATCGTAAAATAAATTAGGCAAGGTAACTATATTCTTCTTCGATAGCGAATAGTTTATCGCTGGCCTGACACATGGCATTGCGTTGGACCAAATAGCGTTTTCAACTGGGTACACTAGTGTACACTGAGTGTCCAATCTTGTACTAGACAAAACTACTCGCCGTGTGACGCGTCAAAGCAGTGCAGGAGTGCTCGACCAGTGTGTTCAACTTGTAGCGATACGTGCCAGAATGGCGTTAGTAGCGACTGAAGGAACACACTCGAAATTCAAACAGGATTTAACTTGCGAAAAAATCGGTAGAAGTCCACATACAGGGTGAATCCTAACGTCCGATCGCTCGGAGTAGAGTTGAGGCGGCCGAGAGTCGAAATCGGCAATTGTTTCAGTAGCTAGCGACTTCTTGATTGGTTATTTCGAGGTAAACAATTGCCGATTTCGACTCTCGGCCGCCTCAACTCTACTCTGAGCGATCGGACGTTAGGAATTCAGCCTGTATGTGAAGTGATACGGGTACAGCGAACATTATTAATCAAGATGTCTATATTATTGCGGATAAACAATGCACTTGTTCCATCATCGCTGCTTGAAGAGGATGACAGTAACTCCATCAATAAAATCATATTTCGCGGATTATATTCCGCTCTACTCCAAGTACATTGGAGGCACACGAGCTCTCTACACTCTCTACCACTGAACAGAGTTCAGTGCTTTCCACACTGAGTTGTAAAAACCCTGCACTACTTTACCAGTAGAATAGCTAAACTGGATGTGTGCCGACCAATTGCAGTATCCAGTAAAACACGCTCCAGTACACTGGTGTGCACTCAGTGTACACTAGTGTGACCAGCTGAAAACGCTAGAATATGGTGAGTGTCATACAAATATTGCAAACTTGCCGCATTACATAGAATCCATGATATAATACAAATAGTTACGTTTACGATAATTGCTGCGCAAAACGCCAACGTTACATTTTACAGTTGGGAGAACCTGCATGAAATAATAACGCGAACGAATAATAATTTTAGTCAACTATAAGGATAATAGTCGAGGGGCTGGCAGCTCTGGGAATCAGTGAGCCACCTTAGCCTGAAATCGAAAAGAAATCACAAGAAATCATTGGAATTCAAATGATTCCGGAAATCAGGGAAATCAGTAAAATAAATAGCAAGGTTCGAAAAGTAACTTTAGTCCATACAATGACGTATTTCTTATTTCAACTGTGTTCGAACGTGGAAATCGTTTTTTTCCAAGATTTTGGAATTCACTAGAAATCATCGGAAATCACGTGGAATCCTAAGAAATCATCGATAATTATGTATCAGTGGAAATCGCGGAAATCATAGACGAAATCAACAGAAATCGAGTTCTTTTGCATTCACTGAGCCACTCAAATAGGAAGTTGCCAGCCCCTCGGTAATAGTCGTCCTGATTATAAAGAATAGATGTCGTAAGCTAAATAGAAAAGTCACGTAACTACCAACATTTCCACGTTTTGAAAATTTGAGTGATAATCACATAATTATTTTCTGGAGATACGTCATGGTTTTTCCGACAAAATGTACTTTTTGGTAGTTACGTGACTTTTCTATATAGTTAACGATGTATTTTCGTTTCATACGGAACGTCATACAATATGTATATTCTATAGTCGGGAAAACCTGCGTGAAACTGTAACGCGAACGAATATTGATTTCGATCTACTAGGGCAATAGTTGTCCTGATCATGAAGAATAGATTCAATTAATAATAATGATTCAATAATTAAAATCGTATTTAATTGTTACTAAAATGGTATAATTTAGGGTGGAATGATATTTGCCCGTCAAAATCGATAACATAAATTCCGAAACTATAAAACCAAAATTAATATAGTATTGATATTAATTTTTTTTATGATATTCTTTACCGAAAAAAATGTACAATATTTTTATGACATTAAAACATTTCGAGTATTAATTCGATACTTCAATAGGGCCTGAACAAGTAGCGAAACGCTAAGTGATATTCCATGCTATAGTTTGGCGTAGTGGTTATAGGCGTGCGACTATAAAATAGTAATGCGAGCGGACGTGGGTTCAAATACCGGTTAGGACAAAAAATTGCGGCGATTTTCTTAGTTGGCTTACAGTGCGTTTTAATCGATATATAGGTATATGTAGATACGGCCAATTGTAGTTTGATGGGAGGTTCATATTCATTATTTTTTTCCACGTGCATCAAATAATAATATAGATAACAAACTATTATTCAACGGTATATTATGTGTCGTTTTATCATATTTAGTAGTCTTTCCAAACATTATAATGTAAGTGACAAATATTTGATATTGTTATTCGAACCAGTACACATGGCTTGCATGACAGTCACGCCAAATAAGTTAGCACAGCAAAATTTTATAGTAAAATCGTGCATATTCGAATTAACTATATGATTATCGTTAGCAATGTAGTACCACTAAGCATAAATAATAGTCGGAGTTACTAAATTTTTTGTAGTTCCTATAACAAAAAAATATGCCAGGACCGTGAGAGTACTATATTTTACAGTTGTTTTATAGTAGACTTAACGATAAATTTTTTTCAGTCCACTATAACAAATAATTTGCCATTAGTCGCTAATTGTTTTTCCCTTTACACTTATACTTGCCAGTTATACAACTAGCGGACATAGCACGACTTACAGCAGCCGCAGTAATCTTAACGATTTTTTTTCCGTGTGGTGTGTATAAAAGCTGGTATGTACATGATTGATACGTATGTGCAGACTCTTATACGCCCGTAACGAATAGTTACGTTCTTTAATCGGTCGCTCGAAGAAAAGGCCTTTCTACATATCTGGTGTAACTATTCTATAGGCGTGGCTTCGTGCCCGAGGAAAGTTGGCACGGAAAAGTGTCGTTGAATATGCGCTCAATTGGACACGGCTCTTTGACAGCAAACTGTTTGTAATTCTGCGAACCGAAAGTACCGACCTCTTCGTTAATTTATTCGAAAGATTTAAAATAACGTGGAACGACTTTTACACGTCACGGTAACCCGCAAAGCGCTTAGTTTCCGTATTTATTTGGTGATATGAAATCGTCCCAGACATTTTGCATATACCGCTTCCGTTGTCAACACGATTTCTCTATGAAAGTTACTTGACCTTGTGCTCGATTGACGTCTAATTGTCTACGTCCTGTTCTACTGTAACAATAAGCAATCAGTATTGCAGATTACCGGCAAACCTATTATTGTTTACAATACAACGAAGATGGGCATATAATTCGAGCTACATAAACTGAGCATCAAGTACAAAGAGAATACGCCTTCCAACCAAATCTATCGATAAATTTAAGCGACCAGATATAAGAAAAAAAAAATTAAGTTTCTATAAACTATTCGAAATTTTGGATATATGATTGTTTTTTATCTACTGAATGGTAGGTCAGATTAACTCGTCGGTCGCTGGCTGGATAGTCAAACATGATAAGACAAAACCCTGCAAAAAATTCAAGATCCTAGCTCCAGTGGTTTCGGAGAAATCGTATGGACAAGATTAAAAAAATTGATCTCGAGAAAAACGGCACAAATGTTTATTCGTTTCCAAGAGCGTATTGCGCTCAGTCATGTCTGGATTGATTCTTGCACGATAGAATTCACTTTTTTTTCATTCCCAACAGCTTTCTCTGCCTATTTTCTACATTCATCTTTTTTTTTTGATTCTACGCCACGTGATCCCTCACTCAGTCTAAGCCTATATGTATACACCACGTTTCACATAATATGCTCTTAAGATCCCATTTTGGCGAATTTTCCGGCTCACGGTGGCTCAGAATAATCGTAAAGGATAAAACTTCAATAAAAAATAAATATATATATGAGGCATTCTCCGTTAGAACGTACGGGAATAATAATTCGAATACTTTTTTCTTAAAGTATAGTTAAAAACAAAAATTTTCAAAAAAAACACCTCATTTGGTCAATTTTTCAAGAAGTTATGCATTTTCGAAAAAAAAAATTCAAAAATTCATATCTCAAGAACAGATAAACGAAAAAAATCATGAAAGCTCCTTTCATTAGTTGTAATCACCCATAAAAATTTCGATGAAATCAAAATTTCGAATTATTATTCCTGTACGTTCTGATGGAGAATTCCCCATATATAATCAAAAATTGATAAAGAACAATTCCTCAAACTAACATGCCCCCTTCAACACACGTGAACATAGGTACTTGTAATATTCGAATTGATAACCCTGGCTAAATGATCCTCCTCATTTCGGAGTCGAAACGTATTGTGAAGCAGTTAATTTGTTCTGAACAAATAATCGCAAAATCAATCGTTTGATCAGGTATCTCTGCACACGTTTGATTCACGGAATGTTTACGTCTCTCTTTTACAATGTCTTTTGCTCATCTGCACGAAGATATTGAGCAATGTACAATATATCTCTACGTGATGTGAAATGCATCGCGTTGGATTACACTACTCACGCGAGCTGATTGGAATTCCAATGCGATAGGGTCGAGTGTTGTAACAGATGAGATAGAAATCTGCTGAGTTCAAATCTTAACGCACCATTGAACAGTAAAATTTGCTAAAAGCAACTAACTCTCTGGCACCAGCACGAGCTCCACTCTCGACCGTCGTCACCAAACTACTGTAAGCAGGGTACTAACGAGCCTCCAGTTTCATAGTTATCGGACCCGCATGCCACGATCATTCGGCGATCGTGTTGCGAGCCAATCATGATGAAGAAAGGATATACGCGGAAGGTTACGGCTGTACGACTTCCGGCGACAACTACGATGAAACTGATCGAGAAAATTGAATGGTAAGAGGAACCCAGTGATAGTCAGACCTCCTGGAGGAACTCTGGCTTTCACAGTTCTCATATTTCATCTTCTCGGATAATACGATTGCATGATTTTTACAAAGAAACTGCATTACGAAACACAATGATTTTCTCATAATCATACCGAGAGATCAATTATTCATGCACGTCAAAATCACATGCAAGGCGACTCGAACGACTATCATATAGTGGCGCTTTGCCAACTATATACGTCACTAAGACGTTTTCTCCGGCCTTTATTCCAATTCACTTATGTGGAGGTTAATTCATCGCTCATTCGGTGAGTAACGGCAGCCTGAATAACATTTTTTAAAAGTGGGGTCGTCAAAATTCGAATTTTTTCAAAATGAAAAGGTTCAAAAACGTTGAGAAAAAAAAAGAACAATCCAATATTGACTTTCTGATTTTTTATCGAGAGCTTAACAAAAATGATGCATGGGGAATAATAAATTTGCATATGGAGAGTTTCATAGAGCACATAAAATGAGAAAAAAAATCAGTCAAGAGAGATCAATCCTTTATTAGTTATTTTTCATCTTACTGAGCTTAAGAAACTCACTAAAGTTGATGCTTATCAGAAATATATGACGTCTTTCAATAGCTAAACAAGAACCTAATAGGATGCCTCAAAAGTCGGCACTTTGTTTCAGAGCTATACAATCACCCATCAGAAAACCTTGCTTGACCTTTCAGGCTTTCACCGAGCGCGTGTCGTAAACATTGTGAAATAGATCAAAATTATACACAGATAATTTTGTAAAGCATAAAAAAAACACAAAACATTACCGGTGGCGTATTTCTACACATATAATAGTTTAGCCGCGGCAGAAACGTCCAAAGTCGCGTGTTAGAAGAGTAACTTTTTCACGAAACCGCTGAATGTTCAGCTTTTTGCAATTAATAACTGTTCATTCATTTATTTCTTACAAATTTATAAACTATAATACTGAACAATTGCTCATGCACGATATCACGAGTTTTTGTACAGCTGTTTCTCCAGGCGCAATACTCCACAGCCAGTTTTTCAAGCAAATTTCGAGACAGCCACGGGTTATTCCATGCAGTTATCGATATATACTTATTCTATTCAATTTCCTATCTACTTCTGAATACAAAAATCTTCTAATAATTGGTTCAACCCCATTAAGATATTCTTCTATTCTACCAATCGAATGGATCCTAAAAGCGGAACGGTAAAAGAAAGAGAAACAATCTTTGAGTAAAAAATGTTTATCTACTATCATACTATATAAAAGTGGTTATTTTCACTCTTTCAATATCTCCATACTAGGGTGGCAATATTTGTTCGCCTTCTTTTTCGGGCTCACATGAAAATTTGTTAGTTTGATCCATTTTAGGAGCCCTTTCCAAATGTTGGCTAAATTAAAAATTTCGTAGAGGTCGCTCAAGAATTTTGAAAATGTCGAAATTCAACGAAATGTTTATTTTTTTCTTTTTATTATCCTTCATTTGC
Organism: Macrophya alboannulata; assembly: GCA_949628255.1. NCBI lineage: Eukaryota > Metazoa > Arthropoda > Insecta > Hymenoptera > Tenthredinidae > Macrophya > Macrophya alboannulata. The sequence goes on along the minus strand of OX451210.1, from coordinate 7,548,408 downwards.
TCACTAACTCAATCTTTCCTAGGTGGATTGTATAGGTACATCCTGAAATATTTAGTCGAAATATCAATACTTAAAGGTCGCTCAAGAATTGAATAAAAAAAAATTCAAATAAACCTTCAATGGTCTTAAGCGACCTTTAGGTATTGATATTTTGACTAAATATTTCAGAATGTTCCTCTACAATTCACCTAGAAAAGATTGAATTAGTGAGCAAGTGAAGAATATATAAAAAAAAAAACCTTTAAGAAAAATTTAAATTGTGAGTATTCATTTCTTTTATCATATTTTTTTGATTTAAATGATGCTCACTATCAAAATTTAATCATTATACTACAAATTAGTAGTTGTAAATATTACTAATTTGTTGTAGTAGGAAATTCAGAAATATAGTGGCTGTTATATTTTCAGCTCATGCCTAAATACTATCGACTGTACCTATAATAGATATGCCTTTTGCCGATTGTGTTTTGCTCGTTTCATGCTCTGGAAAATTGTCTACAGTGATTTTGTTCTATCTTGTATCGTTTTCGATATGCAATTAATCAAGGGCAAACGGTTCCAATTTATTCCAGTTGTTTTTAAACATCTTTAAGTTTTTTTATTTTTTTTTCTACAAAATCGATGCGCCCAGTTATTTGAACTTTGCAAGACGCTGTTAAGAATACCGTGCCTTGTCGAATGGGCCATAAATTAATCCATTAAAACAAATTGGAGTTTTAAAATCCCGAGTTGACTGGCCTATTCGGAAGAGCGTTGGCCTTGGTATATGAAACCCATTCAAGTCACAGTAAATATCTTTCGAAATTGCCGTTGCTTATTATTACGTGTTGACCCTTGTCAAATGAGACCATTGAAAGCTTATCTAATCAAGTTGCGGCGACAGGTTGTGGTGAAATTCGTTCGGATCGAAGTCATGCGGACAAGTTTATTCGTTATGAAAATCAGACGGTGTCTTACCAGATTCCCAACACGTAACATGTCCAGTAGCAAGTTCATGACACACCTTTGTGTCATCTGCCATAAGACTTTGTCGATTAGTGTGTAATTCTACCGGCAATGATCGTCACAGTGATAGTTGACGAATAATTTAAACCTTGCGAAAATCGGTAAAATATGTGTAGAATTTCATTTGGTAGTCATTCCACAAATACATTCGAACAACTTGCGAGTCGTATGTTGAGTTCTATCTGCGTACTAATTGCATCGGCTATTCGCAGAGGAATGGAAAGTACTTACAGTCAACTTTACCCGAGAAGCAAACCGTTGTAGCTTATCGATAGGAATACATTCGTAACCATGCCGTTCAAGATACATATACTTCACAAACACGACTGGTCAACGGTGTGTAGACACGAATTCGAAATAATTGCCTGGAAACCAAACCGGAAAATAACCAATTTCTTGTCAACTGTGTAGATGTTTCTTATAATTCGTCAGTTTGTAATACTACTTAAGGGGGGACTCTAGGCGGTTTTTACCGACATCAACTATTTTTTCGAATATCTCCGAAACGGAGGGTACAATCGGATTTTCCTTGTGGCAGCCGATGTTTGACGAGGAATGAATTTGATCTACCAGGTGAAATTCTACGAAATAATTAATTTTTTTTTTTTTTTATCGCAAAGTGTGGGCGTGTCACCTATTTCGACATATCAAAGCCTATGCTTCGGAAATGCAAAATCGGCTGCCTGAGCCCAATTCTATATGGAATTCCAAACACAACCATCCGAAAACATCTTTGTTTTCGACAACGATAAAGACATGTATTCTACGAATTTGTGGTAATTAGCGATTGTCATCGGCTGTAGAGGCCATTATATTAGTTCCCAGATCGCCCGTGAGATGTCAGTCGGAGATGATTTGAAGACTAACAAAACGTTTATTTACAATATAATACTTTTCAATGATTTCCCCAATGTCTGGATTCCAGAATAATGCAAATAAATGAATCAAGTCAGAATAGGTGACACGCCCACACTTTACGATGAAAAAAAAAAAAAAAAAATTACTATTTCGTAGAGTTTCGCCTCATAGATCAAATTCATTCCTCGTCAAACATCGGCTGCCAGAAAGACAATCCGATTGGACCCTCCGTTTCGGAGATATTCGGAAAAATAGTTGATGTCGGTAAAAATCGCCCAGAGCCCCCCCTTAAAAACGCCGTTTATGAAATATTTCAGATCTTTATAACGAACCATTTAGGAAATACACTTTTTGTTTCAAGGCAGTATAGGGAACAGGCTATATCGGCCTCGCAAAAAAAACTATCAAAGTAAAAAAGTTATAGTTCCGTCTCAACTTTTCAGTGAGTTTGAATTTTTTTACTTTTACAGTTCACAAATTTTTGGCGAGAAACATGGAAAAAAATTCGTATGTCAGAACAGCCCATTTTTTCAAATACAAAGTAAAATGTATGGCGCTAGTACAATTAAAATTGGTATTTAAGTGGCGCTGGCGATTTTGGCGTAAAAAAATGAAATCCTCAGAAAATGTTTTAAAAATAAAATGGATTCTTACGCTTATAAAAACGATTGTAGATGGAATTTTAAACCTGCCCCAGTCAACACATGAGGTACACGTACATACATAGTGTATATCGGGATGTTGCACAACGCGGTTTCACTGCGCGGATAGAAATGTCACAATAGCAGAATCGCCAGCAGCAGCAAAGAAGTGTCATAAAACGCGCTTTGGCGATAAAATAAAGATAAAATCGTGCGAAAGCAATGTATATAGCAAACATGGAATAGCTGAATTCGCGCTTCGCGCTGTCATGGTGACCCAAAAATTGCAGTGGTCGACCTCGTCCTTTTGAGAGAATAAATTATTTCAGTCTATCTATAAACCCACGCGTTTGAAATTCAGGCTACGATTAATTCTACAACAGATTGTGCAACCCGATGTAGCCCTGCAGGCCTTATACCTGCTCAACTTGATGTGAGGTCGGGAACTAATTGAGAGAGACCCCCTTTCGTAGTCAACTCAGGTTGTTCTGTTTTAACTACTATGAAACCGACCTTCACAGCATTCGTGCACTCAAATTGTTATTGATGCAATTCATACTTAAAACGAGGCGCGAATCATAACTCAATATACTAATATTTGTCGCTGCTTTGTTAAGGGGCGCACTCCCTATAGAGGTTTCAAAAAATGCATTTTTTTAATTGCCTAAATTTATAGCTGGAAACCTGTAGAATATGATGCAGTTAGTGATTTTGGTCAATTCTCTGAGCGTGACTCACCTCTGCTCCGTTTGGAGCCTTGCGCGCAGGTATAGGCACCATGTGGAGAGGTGAGTCGTCTATTCAATAATAGCAATAATAGTAAATCACGCAGAGAGGAGATAGATTGGCAAAATGAGTATTACGAGGAAGCTTAAGGACTATTATATGGTGCTGGAATAGCCTCAGGAATAGCTGACTAGTCGGTAAGTCACAGAATCATACAATTTCGTTTTTCCGTACGTTTTTCTCTTGCCGAAAATTTGAACGCGATTATTTCGGAACTTTTTTTTTTTCAATGAGTTGAAAATCGGTGTACACGATTACTCGAAAACTATGTCACCGATCAAGCTCATATTTGGCACACGTTTTTATGATCCTTATGTCCAATTGATGAACCTAAGACTGACTGAAAATTATCAAAATAACCATGTTTTTGGCTGGGTCAGAGTTTGAAATCTTTTCCGAAAAAATCAGCTTTTTTGTTCTAAGGCCTCCCCTTTAGCCAATTATTATTATTTATCCAATGTTATTGGTTCATCAAGTGACCACATGTATATACTAATCAATTTTTTTGAGCAGATTGTTTCAGATAATCCGACGACGTGCTGGAGTGTACACCGTATTCGGCCTCCGTTCCGGACGGCTTCACGACGATTGGTTATATTTCCGCCATTTTTCACTTTTTTTAAGCAACAAAAATCGTTTTGAAAACTAGAATCATGTAATAAAAAGTACCTATCACCCTGAAAATGTATATACATTCCTTACCCTCCGGAAAAAGGGAGTGCCTCCCTTAATATCGCGGATACCAGAATCCTTACAGAGACTCCCATAGAACAACTATAAAATCACTGTGCTGATGCCCTGGCAGTAGATATGCAATAGGTGGATGTTAGATATTCCATTGATACTCTTTCGCCAGTACGTGTCATTTTTTTAATAGAAAGTGTTTACATGTCAGTGCTAAACTAGTGAGGAGTTTATTTTTATTTCGGAATGGACATTATCTGGCCAATTCGTTTTATCGAAAAATCGACCTTGAATGCGTCCATGATCTCACCGGCTCAATCACGATGTTTTTTTTTGTTTTTTTTTTGTACATTTAGTAGACAGCATGAAAGTAATAAATGTGATAACGTGTTCGGTGAAATCGCGTGCAAAGGCACAAGTCTAATTCTCCGGCGAACCCGGTCCATAACCGTTAATCTTCGCCTCGCGATATCCTAGATGAGTCGAGAATTCTCTCAAATTAACGCCTTATCGTCTAACGGGTTATGATTATTTTGAATACTTCGGTTTCTGGGCACTCAATGAAACATTTGCGTAAACCGGTCTGTAAATTAACACAAGCCACCCGTAGTGGACTATTTGGGCATTGTGATATTTAGGCTTCAGCTATTTCAGTTACAAGTTTCTTGATTTTCGATTTGAGTCACGGTCGCGGTCCTCAGGAGCAGGAAAATCATATTTTCACTTGACTCCAACAATAAGAGAATAACAATAATTCTAAATATACTTATTGAGGAATGATGATGACGATGGTGTGTGAGTCGAGTAATCCAGTATTACTCATTGACATTTGCTTCTGTGAAACAGCTGTATGCAACAATTCGTTGCGGGTAGCTTCATATCTATGGGCGATATGCGAATCTACGTATCAGGAAACTGCAGTTGTGAAGTCAACCGGTTTCCAAGAAACACAAAGACCTCAGCTTACATCATCACTGCATCACTAATAGTTTTCTCGTTAACTTACCAATTCTGCTAAACTCATGAATAATTCGATGTTTAATTGAAAATGAGAAAATAAGAAGTGAGGCGCTTCGACGAGTGATTATAACAATGAAATAAAGTATTGACTTTCATGATGTGGATTCTCATTTTCCTTTCGGTAGACGAGATCGTTTCCATTAAATTAACTATCAACTTTAACGAGCTTGTTAAACTCAGCAATATGAAGAATAATTAATTATTAGCCCGAGCTGGGATTACTGAAATCATTATAGCTCTAGGTGAAAATTTAAACTCTAAGCAACGTGGCTATGATTAAGCTCCTGCAATGCCACGAGTCTAATTGGAGCAATTCGCTTCAATAAATTTTACCTAGAATAAATTAGACGATTTAAAGAAAAAAAAAATAAAAAAAAACACCGCTCGTCAACACGCCCGATGTTGGTTTTATCATAAGTTCATTTTTCGCATGTATAATATACACATTGCGAGAATATGCTACTTTCACAATACAACATAGGGTGATGCCTGCTTTATAAAAATCAGAATTTCTATTGGGGTGCTTAAAAAAAAAAAAAATTGACAGGTAATTTAAAGATGGTCAAAAGTACCTACATCAAACTCGCGTCGTACAACATAAAGCGAATCGAATGATTTACGTAAGACTGGTTAAAATAGAGAAACTAGGACGTGGAAATGGGATTTTTACTTTTTTTTTTAAACAGTATCAAACGTCTTGTTTTTTATGGAAATTCTGTCATTGGACATATTGGTATATCAACTATCCGTGAACTTTTCTCATGGATTTGACTTCTTGAATAACCTCGTAATGAAGATGCGGAATCAGCTCTGAGCAAAAAGTAACAAGTTTCATCTAAATTAAAAAACTTCTTGTACTTTAATCCACCATATTGAATTCGCTATTTTGAATTTTGCATCCTAGATCTCCCAATGATTATAGAGCATATCTACAACGTTCCATTTAGGACTTGTTACATGGACCTATTATAGCGTCGATAAGGCTACAGATTAACGCAAATTTATTATACATAAATAATTATGTATTCACACACCTACGCGTGAATGAATAATCGCGTAAAGGATGTTGTAATATAATTGAATCCATGAATTACTGCTGTTGACTTGGAAAAGACAAAAATAATAGTTGAAAGCTTCTAAATAAAGCTATTAGTCTATTGCTGCACAAGTATAGCTTATATATGCGAAAAAAGTATTTCCAAAATCTTGAAACTGACTTTGATTTTGAAAATAATTATCAGTACAATATTTGACGGCTAACGAAGGGACAGCATAATGAGACAAGAGAGCATGAAATATACTGTTTTTTAGATTTTTCTAGAGAAACATGAGCTTTGGATGATTTTAATTTTCAAACGCACAGTTGTTCTGCGCAGGTAAATAAGCGGCTATGCATATAATTGTTTGTATTCATAGTTTATACACGTATACAAAAGTCCTTAATTCCGAGAGAACTACGAGCTGTACAATAATTAACAAAATTGGCAACACAAGGTTTCCTGGGTCCGATTTGCTGTCGTATGCATATGTACGTAAGTACGTTCACCACCCCACGTGTGGCGGCCGTAATTGATTTTCTAATCAAGTTTGATCAGGTAAGTTTTTTCATTGCAGAATACCGCGTGCGGTCTCCAGCAAGGTTGGAACTTCTAATTCAATTCGCGGTTAACGAGTATGGCACGGGCTCTCAGGCAACAACGAAGTAACGGGGATAAGTAAATGAGGCTGGCTACAGCCCGAGATAATTAGCCCCCCTGTAGCCGCGCACCCGACCTAGAGGCGCGCCTTGAAAAGCAATTACCCGACTCGCCGGCAGTCTGTATGATGACACGACAGGACGCCATGGTTTTTCCGTCACTGAGATAACAGCCTGCATACCGAATCCTTTGGAAATTCATTTCGCTAGCTCCCGGCGTGACGCCACGAGATTATGTTCACGTATACAACGTGTTTCTCGGTTTCTCGTTTCACCCCCGTCTATCAACCGCCCTCATAGCCGTCGTACAGCCCTTGGCACAGGATCAACCTCGTCTTTCTCTGGCTGAAGAGCATTTCCGGGATATTTGATAGATTATGGAAATAAAAGAAGGTACAGTTTACTTACTCCAGAATAAGAGCACAATGCTTTCGTTTTGCCAAGGTGGGGAATGTAGTTTGTATGCAGTAAAATAAGAATAAATATCTTAGGGCGGTCCTTATTTTATGTATTTTCGAATTTTGATCCTTTCAGAGGCTTACATGGTTCAAAATAAAAAAAAAAAAATATACACATTCCCAAAGTTTCAGGTCTCTATCTCAATTTTAACCCGTGCCTCCCTGCGCTGCAAGTTTATCCATCTAAATAACCAATTTTTTATTTTGACTAAATTAATTGTTCAAAAAATTCCAAACTCTATAGAGTTTGTCCTGATAATAGTATAGCTATCTCTCAGAATTTTTACAGATTTTCTGATGTTATAGTTTTGGAGTTGTAGCTTAATGAAAAATAATTTTTTTGTTCTTTACTGAATTTTTTTCACCTAATTTCTTTCTGAAAATTCATAAAAATTCTGAGGGATAGTTACTATTGTAAAGATCAAGTCTACAGAGTTTCAAATTTTTTGAACCGTTACTTTGGCCAAAATAAGAAATTGATCATTCAATACCTCCAAATTCGAAAATATCTAAAATAAGGGCCACCCTAATATACCTATAAGTACTCCAATATTGTAATACCTAGATGTATGTAAATCTATGCAAATTATGAGAGGAAATTTCATGGAAACTCTCAAATGGTTTATCAGGCAATAAATCAGACGGAAACTCCGCGTCTATTTCACATTTGTTCTTTCGGTTATTGAGATTTTTTAATTCCAACCGACAGCAAAACTATCGGCAATTTGGAAATTTATACTATTGGAGTATCAGTGGTGCAGTATTCAAAAAGCAATTTCGCGCACTATTGACATTAGCACTATGACCGTTAGCACGGCTGGACAGTCAGAAGTGGTGTGCACTGGGTTTTACACTCTTACTATCACACACTGCATCCGAGTGCATTAATGTGTTGTTCCAACAAAATAAATGACGAATAATGGGTCTTTACCCTTGACAAAAAATTACAAATAGTGCCAATTTAATTAGTCTCTTTGTACGATTTTATATGTCAATAGTATTTGGTATCCCACTGATGAAGTTGAGCGCATTCATCATTAATAGGTATCCGTGTCCGATTTTCAATAGTGAAAGTTTTCTCACCATTGGTTTTTATAGCTTATACCGGTGGAGATCATTGGACCGCAATAATTATCATTTCCAGCGCAGGTGGATACTAGTATAGGGCCAATCAATATGGATTCAACGAGCAAAAAAAATCGAAGAGGTCGATTGTTTTCTAGCTTTGGGATTTTAATCTACATCAAATTTCATGAGACCCGTGCTGCTTCGTTTTTCCGAAAAAAAGTTGTGGCGCTATGTTAAAATTCACATCGTGACAGCGTTATTGCGAAATTGAAAATGCATTTTTTTTCTCAAATGGCCGTCATTTTGGCCCGAATCATCCTATCTAAAAGTGTTTTTTTTTTTTTCAAAATGTGCGGAATTTTATCAGCTCTTACCTGGTTTCTTCGAAATTCAAATTGCTTGAGAACTTTCTGAGATAAATGAAAAAAACTGGAAAATGTAATTTTTTTTCAAAATTGATTATCTCAAAAACCCCACCTTCGATTTTCGCGAACTTTGGATATGTTTTTCAAGGCCAAATAAGCTATCTTTCTGCCAAGCAACAATACGCCGAATTGCCCCGTTCGGGAGATACAACGTGTTTGAGCCCCATACGCGTTATGTACAAACTCCAACATTCTTAAACACGACCACTCCCACCTTCGAATTTTCAAAATCATTGTCTAGTAGGTATGCATTGAAGATAGAAATGATAAGATATATAAAATTTCTCGTTTTTCAAAAATTAATTGCACAAATTTGCGTCGAAGTCCTATATGCAATTAATTTTTGAAAAAAGAGAAATTTTACATATCTTATCATTTCTATCTTCAATGCATACCTACCAATGCATATCCTACGTGCATACCAATGATTTTGAAAATTTGAAGGTGGGAGTGGTCGTGTATAAGAATGTGGAGTTTGTACACCCAACGAGGTTGATTCTGATCCCTTCCGGTTTGGGCGATTTTCATTTTACGTTGGCAACGGTAATGTCTTGCAGTACGCCGTTCCGGCGCGGGGTGCTGCATGACGTTACCGTTGCCAACGTAAAATAAGTATCGCTCAAACCGGAAGGGATCAGAATCAACCTCGTTGGGTGTACATAACGCGTACGTATGGGGCTTAAACGTGTAGAAATAACCATTGTTTTTGCGAGGCCGTATCTCCCGAACGAAGAGGGTTAGTATATTCCCGCTTGGCAGAAGATAGCTTGTTTGACCTTGAAAAACGTATCGAAAATCGAAGGTGGGGTTTCTGAGATAATCAATTTCGAAAAAAAATGACTGTTTTTAGTTTTTCCCATTTATCTCAGAAAATTCTCAAGCAATTTGAATTTCGAAGAAACCAGGTGAAAGCTGCTCGAATTCCGCACATTTTGAAAAAAAATACGTTTAGATAGGATGATTCGGGCCAAAATGACGGCCATCTGAAACAAAAAGTGCATTTTGATTTTCGCAATAACACTGTCACGACGTAAATTTTGACTTGGCGCCACAATTTTTTTTCGGAAAAACGAAGAAACACGGGTCTCATGAAATTTGAGGTAGATTAACATCCCAAAACTAGAAAAAAAATCGACCGCTTCCATTTCTTTTGCTCGTTGAATTCATATGGATTGGGCCACAGGTTCCAATAGTGCAAATTATTATAGTCACGCACTTATATAGTCACGCACTTTTGGAGAATATTGGTCTCCGAAAGCTACATTATTGACTGTAACAGTATATATACAGGGTGGGCCAAAAAAAAAACCGAAACGATTCAAAACATGAATAAAATCCGATCGCGTCAACCGATTTGCAGAAGGTTTACTTCGTTCGAAACCAGAAGGATGAACCTATCGTTTCACGTTCGGAAATCCGAAAAAAATTCATTCCTTGCTGAGATACACGCTTTTGAAAAAGGGGTTTCGAATAAAGTCGCTGGGAGGATGAAGAAAATTAATATTAAAGAATATTCAACTTAATTTCCATCTAAAATTATGATTCAAAGACTGATATATTTTGGTTCAATAATGACAACAAATCTACAACAATGTGTGTTTTTGTCTTATTCTTTTTATTTTTCATATTTCAAAATTTTCTAATAATTTACAATAATTCAACGCGATCGACGAAGAAGGAAATGTGATGCTTTAGGTAATTCGTCAATATTAAAATAGTTAGCCGCACCGTAGTTTCGAAAAATCTTGAAAATGTTCGTTTCATCTGCCTGGTGGTCGGTCGTTCCGGATTGAATTCTGATTAACTCCTGGTTGAAGTATTCAGATCGTTTACTTGACGCACATCAATTTTGGTTAAGTTCTCGACATCATTTACAGCCGACTTTTCTAATAGTGAACTTTCTTGATGATGTTCCGGCAACAGAATTTGAATCTAAACGCGCATGTTCTGACTCTGATATTACAGGAAACGTTTCACGTCATGTGAATAGAATCTAAGACATATTCTAGAATGTCAGAATCAAACTTTGAATCACAATTGAGGATAGAAATTAAGTTGAACATTCTTTAATATTAATTTTTTTCATCCTCCCAGCGACTTTTGCAAAACCCGTTTTTCAACAGCGTGTATCTCAGCAAGGAATGAAGATTTTTCGGATTTTCAAACGCGGAACGAAAGGTTTATTCTTCTAGTTTCAAGCGAAATAAAGTTTTAAAAAATCAATTGACGCGTTCGGATTTTATTCACATATCAAATCGGTCCGGTTTTTTTTTTGGCCCACCCTGTACATAACGTTAGCTATATCTATAAAAAAGTCACGTAACTACCAAAAAGTACATTTTGTCAGAAAAACCATGACGTATCTCCAGAAAATAATTATATGTGATCATTACTCAACTTTTCAAAACGTGGAAATGTTGGTAGTTACGTGACTTTTCTATTTAGCTAACTATATACTACTAAAGAATATCGAATTCTATCAGCTACACTATATTGAATCGAATAGTATACACTGCTGAATACTATTGAACCCTAACAGATGTACTTATAGTATCCTTGATAGCATGCACTATTCGTAACTACTGTACTCTGATAGTTACTATTGGCATACCAATGGTCTTTTTCCGTCAGCGTTAATTTACGATAATTGCTCTCTTATTATCAGTATGTCTTTCTTAAATCACCCGAATTATGCACGGGGAAGTGCATAAAGAAGAATTCACAAGTCACACTATGTTGTATTACTGCTGTAAATTTATACGCTTTGCATGATAACGGGAGTGAAAATAGATGGAAGTATAACAAGAATTTACCGGATGCCTTTAAATGCAACTGTACTATCAATTTTTTTATTGGCACTGTAAGCAAATGAAATGTTTCTCCAATGTAAATGTGAACTCGTATGATATTATACGATACTGTGGAATATTGCTGAAAATGTTAATTTAATGTGATTCAATACGCTAACGTCTGTATCCAATCACCAAATAAATAGGCAAAGGTGAAAGAACTGGGATGCTCAAGTGAAATCAACTGATTTCTTTTATCGATGATTCAGCGTGGGCACTGATTTAAGTTTTCAATTAGATCATACATAATAATGCATTGAGCTGTACTTCACAAAATTTAACATCGGTGTGGGATATTTTAATTATTATTATACATATTCTGAAAACTACATAATAGTTTAATCATATTTTTTTTACCACATATAATGGAAAAATTTCGGTGCTTGAAAAATAGTCGGATTTAGAGATGTGGCAACCTTTTTGTGGATTAATCGGATAAAAAATAAAATGGATGATTTACTGTGGTCTAAGAATTTTAAAATTCCCCCACATCTTTCACTTGAAATTAGAATTCAAGGTTTTCACATGTAAGACTGAGAGAAAAAATTACTGTCAATTTTCATGCAGAAATACCAGGCGAAATTGATTCGTTGAAAATTTACGATTGGGACCGCGTAGTAAGGCATAAGTTCTTCTTGGCCTACCTGTTAAGAGCTAGTCCCACGAAATTTTAAGGTGGTAACGAGAGACAAGCAGGATGCTTAGCTGCACAGACCCTATCCGCCACAGGACGTCGGTACCGTGTTGCACAGGCGACAGGGGGACGTTTCTGGTCTTGGGTTACCGCGTTGTGGGATTTTGTTACCGGAACCGGATACCATCTTTCTTCATTGTACTCAACGACTAGGTGTGTGTTGACGCAGGAAGCTTTTGGCGCTGGCGTTCTTCCAGCCTTTTCAAGGCTTCTTATATTGCCAGAAGTAATGCGAGGTAATAAAAAACACTTGAGACGTTAGCCAGTCTATATAAACTGAATTATTTACTCAACGGCTAGCTGTTTTTCGCTGATCGACGCGTATTTCAATACAAGGTGTTTATCAACTGCAGTTCTATCACCTGTTCAAACGGACCGATCCAACTACGTTGCACTTATCAGATGCCCACTTTTAAACGAGAATTATTCCGCAAGGGTAACTTTCCGTCCACCGTGGCTGAACCAGAAAGTTTGATAACAGAAGCTTTCGAGACAATTGAAAATCGGAAAAGTACGCGGACGTGATCTGAACAGTTCATCTATACCGCATCGGACGAGGTACTAAATCTTTATTCCGCGACCGAAAGTACTGAAGCTAGCGAGAGGTCTTGAACTTGAACTGAAATGAACTCGGGACCTAACAAGATCTTAACTCGCTTGTCAGCCATCTCGTCCGACAACTGACCAAAGGGTTTGTGACGCCCGACAAGTTACGGCAGATGGGGTTCACCCTGGCTTTTGTATGGTCCCTTGTTAACGTTATTATAGTTCAGTTGACGGCTAACTTCGCGATGCAAAAGTGGGCGAGGTGAAGTAACGAGTGACAAGTGGATAATAGGGATTTAGATTTCCGAGTCGGCTCGTTGCTTGCTCGTGTCTGTTGCTTTGAGCTGAGACCGCGACCGCGACAAACACCGACCTCACGTTGGCGTCGCGACGCCACTTCAGAGGCTTCATACTTAGGGTTATAGAATACATAAACGCGTTGGCCTTGCGGTTACCAGACCGGAAATAGCCAAAAAAGTGCAAACGATACGGAGAAAAGATCCATCCGAACGCAGCACGTGTTCAACTACGCAGATTACATTGTTTTTCATAACAGCATATATGTCAATATGCCCACGCGTTTTACAATATGTTATAGTGGGTATATCTTATCCCCCGCATACGCGTTGCGCAACCGAAAAGATTTACAACATTGTGTAATATGCTGGTGCAACTTCAGGCCTGAGTATTAATCTCATTTTGTTCATAGATTACGCTTTGTGTTGAAAAATTAACTGATAACCACTGAAAGCCGAAAGTAACCGGCATAGTCCGCTTTGTTTTAATCATCATTATCATAATACGATGATAGTGTATCAAATTGTCGCACATACGCTGCGCTGATTTGATCAACAGTCTATGTGTGTAGAGTTCATGGCAAGAAATTAGTAGATTACCACCCAAGTAGAGTCTGCTGATACTGGTAATACGGCCCAGCACTGTACTGGTACATACAGCCTCAGCAGCCGAACGTCCACGTTGAGAGCTGAGCCAGCATTAAACAGTGTAAAATCTGCCAGCAGTAATAATACGGCCCACTACTGGCCTTGCAGCATCCGAAGCCCAGTGTTGTCACAAGTCGCTGGGATAGTATTGGGCTTCTATCGCAATGCATTTTGAAGGGCTAGAACCAGAGAAACCTTCTCGTGCTTGGCTTTTCGTTCTTCACTCTCGATAGCAAGTCATGTAAAAATACACACTCGTTCCGAGAAAACTTGTCAACGAAAGAATTTATCGATACATTTCCTCGTATTCGGCGTCTCAGTGTGACATATATCGATGGCTCATTATAGTTAGTCGAATAACGCGGTATCCCGCGAGCAACTTCGAAATCGTTCTGTAGCGCTGTAGAGTTGTCATACAACTACAGAGCGATTTCAGAGTCACTCGCGAGATACTGCGTTATTCGACCGAGCCATCGTTATGCATCGACAATTGCACACACGGAAAGAAATCGTATGAACCAAGCAACGATACGATTCTGGTTGTGGTATTTATTGGTAATGCGACCAGACTTCAAACTAGCTGTAATATCAGCATTATTTGTATAAAATAAAAATAGAATTTCGAACGCGACTATACAAATATTGTTAAACCACCATCGTCACCTCACGTACACAATATTTGGTCTGTGCAAATTCGTATATCCAGATTACATCAGAAATACAACATCAACCATATTTGTGTTATGGTTACAGGAGCCATACAGTATTCTATTTTCCATTTCAACCGTTTATCGCTGTATTTAGCAGAATAATACCTGCTATCCGTGAAGTTTTCTTTTCATGCAGTGGCACCTAATCAAGCGTTTACAAACGGATGCGTAACCGCTTCCCGTGAACCGGTTCAAACCGCGGAGCCCAAGTCAGCTCCGGCGATAACGTCGTAGAGCTTCTCTTTGCCATCAAGGGGATATAGGTATATGTAGACCTATATATATTTAGCATATGGGGCTTTCCTTGCAAAGTCTCCCAGCCTGTGACCCTGACCATTTCACATTTTCTTCATATGTTAGTCGGTGATGATTCTCACTTTAATAACCACCAAAAAAGTGGATTTTTTTTTTTTCCGAACGTTTTTTTTTCATTATTTAAGCTATCTCAGAAACGTAGTCATTTTTCCCGTTTTTGAAAAAAATCACCCAAATTCTATGACAATTAACAACGACGTGTTTAAGTACAGAACAGTAGTAGGATCCCGGTTTTTTCGATTGTTTGTTTAGAGGAACTGCGATATTTTATTTTATTTATTAAAAAAAAAAAAAATAAAATTGGTTTGAAGCAATTTTGTTTGCAATTTTCGTAAACACATAATCATACGACTTTGGGAAAAAGTCGAGAAAAAAAATTCCGTAAATAAAAACTTTTCATATATGTCGAAATTATTGATATCAATATATACCTATTGAAAGTTCTCTAGTAAAAATAGAAAAAACTGGAATCCCACTATCGCTTTGGTCTCAAAATCATCGTTTCTTATCGTACAATTTGTATGAGTTTTTTCAAAAAAAAAAAAAAATGTTTGAAAAAAATGTTTTTTCTTCACTTTTTTGGTGGAGTTGAGGTTGGAGTACAAAATGTGAAATGATCAGGGTAACAGGCTGGGTGACTCCGAATGAAGAGTCCCATATAAGTATATCGCCATTTGATTATACTTTTTTGTGCTTCTTTCACGGTCAAATGCGACATCATGATAAAATACACGTATACCTATGATACTAAATATGGAATGTTGATTTTCTGTATCATGAACTCATGATGAAAGCCTTGTACTGCAATGTTTATACAAGTAATTATATAAGTTGAGTCATATATAAATCACAGGAATAACAGCTCGCATTACAGTATTATTTATTGTGCTTTTAGGATGGATCAAACATCTTCATCCCTATCTTTATTATCCTGAGTTACTATCTAAAAACCAACGTGAAGTGAACACAGTTGTTAAAAATACCCATTATAATATATGAGTGTTCGTTAAAATTGTACATTATGCAATCGTTTATAGTTTTTTTTTTCTTTTCTCTCACAATTATTACAAAATAAAGATTGAAGTTCACATTTTTGTGAAGATGAACAACCACTAAGCATTTCTACTTTTCACGACCTTTGGTGACATATACCTATAAGAAAAGTATTATTTTCGGTCGATAATGACTTGGCAGTTTCAACGAATGTTTACATTCTCGGGCCTTTAGCATCCGAAAAACAGGTTTTGAGCAAGATGTAGGTTTGCTGTTGTTGCCCGACAAAAACTTGTCGAATGTCTCGGAAACAGCTTGATGAGAGGATCTAAAATTTACAGGAGTTCACATTGAAGTGATATATTGCTAGATGTATTATTCAATTTGAACGGTTGCTTCAAACGGGAATAAATTCGACCTTCAATTTTTGAATGTGAACCTATATTCTTATTCTATGCTTGACAGTAACTTTAGTAATTACACAGATTTGTGGGATGATGAAAAATACCGCGAAAACCCATGTTGTCCTCCTTGTGTGATTTGGCTCGACTTTTATCCATGTTTATTCCTCGGTACTTTGAACCCACTGCAACGGTGCAGCTGTAGAATAATGAAAATTTTAACGGATCTCTTTCATGTTCATCTATTTGAGGGGACCAGTACAGCTTGGTTTGGGAGTTTTGGAGTACTCCAAAATTTATTTATTTGTGAACCAAAGTTTATTTCACATCGAAAAAAAATTTTCCTCGAAAAACTTTGTCGTAAGGTTTCAGGCACATCGTTGGTCCGATTCAACCTCTCAAGGTCTTGCTTTATTCAGACAGCAATTCTACATCGTATGAACGTAGGGATTGGTGAAAAAAAATTCATGTGAAACGTTACGGCCAATTATCAAAAATTTCCAATATTTAGGCTACTAATTTGCAAATAACTTGGCCAAAACGAAATTGTAAAAAAATTCCCTCGTTCACACGATGAGGATTTCTTTTCTGAACAAAATGAGCCCTTGACGACCTTGATCGGAACAACGATGTGCCTGAAACCTCACGACAAAGGTTTTCGAAGAAATTTTTTTTTTTTAATGTGAAATAAACTTTGGCTGAGAAATAAATGCATTTTGAAGTACTCTGAATTTCCAAAACCAAGCTGTACTGGTCCCCTTAATGTCTATCAATGTCTTTGTATTTCTCTCTTTTATGCATAGTCTGGTCTTTATCTCTAATTTCATATCGTAAGTTGCTTGTGAACATGCGGAAAAAATCTCTTATACAATACCAATCAAATTTCTCTTTCTCACTTTCTTTCTCTTTCAATCCAAATCGTAGCTCTTAGTACATATTGTAATTATCGAAATATGTTGGTGGCAATTCACTTATCTGCATATTCATTCTGATCAGCTCTGACTTTTCTAGGACGCAGATTTACTAGTAGTTTGAGCAATGAGAAATCGGCAAATGGATAGCTGTGCGATCGCGTTACGTAAGAGGCTTTCAACTGTACAACATATTACATAGCGTTGGGTTACGCTGTATCTAATTTGACTTGTAATTATTAACAATAACGCGGAAACTATAGCTACTTGCTTAAGGTAAGAACTGCCATAATTCCATACTATGAATAAATAATAGGTAAAACAGCCTACGTTGCCTACGTATGAAACGGATCGAAAATCAGCTACGCCAAGCATTGTAATCAAGAATTAAAGAGCGATGTAAATTCAACATGACAAACGCAAAGCTCTTCGAGTGGTCCAAATTATTACATCATCACTGAATATCCATCGCCTCCAAGAGCGAATCTTTCGTTCTATCTATCCTCCATCTCCCCCCCCCCCCCCCCCCCCAACTTACATGCCTGCCTCGGGATTGGTGTTGTTTTCCCTGTATGAGAAATACTACCAGAATATTATAAGAAAAATAAAAGGAAAAAAACAAACAACAAACCAACTTAGTGGTTTCGACCTTGTGGAAAAGAACTCTCCATTCTTTACCTGACGCCAATTACGTGAAATTTGTCTCAGAGTGCTGGGACTACATAGAAGTTGAAGGTACCTACTGAAATGAAAAAACACCACTTGTCCGTCGATTGCCGACAATTTCAAATTGGTTTACGATGTAAAGATGTATGTCATTTACCTCGCCTTTGTGTTACATATAGGTATGTATATTTTTATTGTTGAATTGCACAGCAGGTATTAATAACAATTTCTACATATTTCAATGATAATTAGCATTCTTATAATTTCTATACTTTGTACATGGTGTTCAGACATCCTTACACCGAAAGAAAAATTGAAAGTGATCATCCGGCTACAATGAGATAAAACAGCGCGACAGATAATTATTGAATCCTGCAGACAAACGTCGGTATATAGCGATCAGATGATGGAGTCGACGATAGGTCGAAAGATTTTATTTTACTTGGCAGAACGCTAAACAAACGTTAAAGCGAGAACCAAATCAGCTAAGTAATAAATATTCGTGTTTACGTGATACGGTGCTGGGATATACATACACATATGTATATGTATGTATGTACAACACCTATACATGGGAATGTTGACTACCGTATATTTACAACCTATTTGATAAATCTATAACTCTTATCGTGAAAATAACCAAGACAAACTGGTTCTTGACAAAACGAAAAAAAAATAAAAAATAGAAAAAAAGTTATGCACGGGTTCAAGTGAAATACTCAGAAAAAAAGTTAGTAAATGGAAAATAGGGTATAGGAGAGTAAAACGAATAAAAGAAAGAAGAAAATAAAATTAAAATATTTTTTTCGAACGCATTCCATATTGCCTTAGAACATGAATGTAAATGTTTTATAAATTTTTGGGGTGTACTGAATAGTCACAAAATTTTTATTTCTGTTTGTTCCAATAATTCATTTTACATCATTATTATAAACATTATCAGTAATAAATTAAGCTATAGACAAATATATACCATTGGAAAAATTATTCTCAAATTTTTTCTCCAAGTGATCTGCTTCGCCCCCCGTCTCTATAGCTACCGTAAGAATCAAGCGGAATAATAAAGCTCCACAATCATAGCTAGACGACATATAAGATTTGGGTTGAATTCATAAAAGGTGATTTTGGTGAGCGTATACTATAGGTATACGTACACAGTCATACGTGCGCGAATAGCCTGCTTGTGTATGTTACGCAGCTGTTATGATACGTGGTGGGTTATTACTGCTGTAGACCAACGTATTCAGGCAAACATTTGTGATAAGAACACCAACGACTATATCTGTTCTAATTCTGGTTGTCTACAGACTTCAGTCAACCGTGGCCGAAGCATTGGCATCGCGATCTAACCTCTCACCTCTTTCGGTGTTATTAATAGGATAGAGCTTTACTAGAAACGAACTAGTCACTTCTTTGGTTGGGATTATAAAAGTCGACTAGATTTACTATCGTAATTATTATTATAGAATAACCAGAATACGTGTAGATACTGTGTTGCAAATTATCGGCACATACTACACATGGATTTCTGGAATCGTGCGGTCTGAGCGATTTTCTGCTGTGGCAAAGGCTGTCTGATTCCACATCTTGCCTACAGCGCGCTTCGTGTTTCAAACAGTGGCCGACCTGTCGAGATAAAATTAACCTTCTGGTCTCAATATTGCTAGTGGGGTATCGGGCAGTTAGAATATTGGAAGTTTGTCTACCGCTTTTGTGACAGCACTGTACTACAACAAGAAATAATCTACGGGCCGGTCGTAGTTTTGAAAAAGTGTTAAGACCAGTGGCAAAGATTGCAGAGGAAGTGAGCGCAGCGCATCGGATCAAACAAGGCGGAACGATTCGAAGAAAGCTCCGGCATTAAGACAACACATTCTCCTTTGGCGTGGCGCTCACTCAGTCCGAGGTTAGTAACCCAGTTACCCAGTTCACCGTCGTTCTCCGGCTGGGCAGGAACGAAGTGCGCGCGTTGCCGGTTAATTCTGAGTGTTCGTTTATTTGATTAGGCTCTCGAGACTGTGGGATTGTTCGAGGACGCGGCTTCAGGGAAGACCGATATCTGCACCCAGGGTCGACTGAACGGCGTGCAAAAATGGGGGACGTCGACAACGATCTAGAAGAGCTGATGTCGCACCTAGGTGATTTCGGAAAGTATCAGGGATGGCAATTCTTTTTGCATATGCTCGCGGCCCTAACTGCAGGCATTCACATGATGTCGCTGGTAACGGTTGCAGCAGTGCCAGATCATCGTTGCTCAGTACCTGATCTCGATCTCGAAAACTTTACGGCGCCGTGGAACAGCTCTCTGGTTCGCAACGCTATCCCGAATGTGACATTCGAACGCCTGGATTCGTGCCACATTCTTAACGCCAACCAAACACCGGAGCCATGCGACTCCTGGGTATACGACACAACGTACTATCAATCCTCACGCGGTATGGAATGGAACTTTGTTTGCTCTCGGCGATGGATGGGAGCACTGGCTCAGTCGGTTTATATGCTCGGTGTATTCACTGGTGCCGTGACCTTAGGAAGTCTGGCCGACAAATACGGGCGAAAGACAATCTTTTACATATCTTCGGTAGCCCAGTTAGTTCTTGGCGTGTCGGTAGCCCTGACTCCCGAATACGTTAGCTTTCTCGTGATCAGGTTTCTCTACGGAATATTCGGATCCGCGGGCGCATACATTACAGGGTTTGTACTGACGATGGAAATAGTCGGACCGTCGAAGCGAACAATATGCGGTGTGACTTTCCAGGCAGCATTTGCCACTGGTGTAATGCTCGTCGCTGCTTGGGGGTCGGTTATCAAGGACAGAATGTTGTTGCAAATTATTTACGGGCTACACAGCGCTCTCTTGATAGGCCACTGGTGGTTGGTAGACGAGTCACCGCGGTGGTTGTGGGCTCAAGGACGCAGCAAGGAAGCCTTGGCCATCATCAAGAAGGGGATAAAAATGAACGGCAACAACGTGGAAGTAGATGCGGCTCGGTACGTGTCCAGGGGTAAAATTCGCCAGTCTACAGAAGAAGATCAATCTTACGGAGTTCTAGACCTCTTCAAGACTCCAAACCTGCGTAAAAAGTCACTAAATGTTTGTCTGAACTGGTTCGCTAACTCCATCGCTTACTACGGACTCTCTTTAAATACTGGAAGCCTACTCGGCAACCCTTTCCTCATGCTCTTTCTCTCGGGTCTGGTGGAGATCCCAAGCTATGTTGTGACTGTAATATTGATGGACCGAACCGGGAGGAGAAGCCTCATCAGTGCCCTGATGATCCTCGGTGGTATCTGCTCCGTCATGGCCGCTTACGTCCCACGAGACTCTTCTTCCGGGCCGACTCTCGTCGTGACGATCGGGATGCTGGGGAAAGCGTTCATTGCCGGATCTTTTGCCGTAATTTACAACTATTCTGCAGAGCTCTTCCCTACGGTGCTGAGAAATACGGCGCTTGGGGTGGGATCGATGTGCGCTCGTCTTAGCGGCGCAATGACGCCGATGATTATGTTGCTTGATTCATTCGATCCCAAAGTACCGGCGGTTGTTTTTGGTTGCCTTGCTCTGATCTCAGGATTCCTGGCACTTTATCTACCGGAAACGTTGAATCAGCCAATGCCCCAGAGCTTGGAGGATGGTGAGAAGTTCGGTGTCGGTGATACGTGCTTTACCGCGTGTTTGGGATCTAGACGAAACACGGCGGACTACGAAGTCACTCTCCAGAATTCGATCTATAAGACAACGACGAAAGACGATAACGCGTAACCTGACCAAAAAGTACTTGGGCTTGAAGCCTCACGGAGCAGATAAATTTTCAGCTTTAAGAATTCTAATCCCATTTTTAGTCTAGATTTCTACCCCGGAAATCATGATACATACTCGGTAAGCTATCGCCTATAGTGCTAGGTGCATCACACGAAATGGCACGTCAAAATATACTCACTGATAATGTATATTTATTAGGGTGGACGTTAGATACCATCTTGAGGAGTGAAGCCCCACAGTTTATAGACAAAAAATAGACAAAAATTTTGACCCCAGAGCGGGGTTTTTAGAATGAAATTAACCCGTGCCGGTAAGGTCTCAAAGTTTCCCATTTAAAACACATGCAATTTTACGGAACTCAATTCAAAAATTCACTGCGAGGCTAATTTTCATTCAAAAAATTCCAAACTATGTGAAAGTATCAGGTATGTGTACTACTACATGAAGAAAAATCGAGGATATCATACCGTTGAATCTGCACATGATTCCACTCCAAAATAAAATTCTCAAGAATTTTGGTTCAGAGTGGAATCATGAGCAGATTCAACGGTATGATATCCTCGATTTTTCTTCATGTAGTAGTACACATACCTGATACTTTCACATAGTTTGGAATTTTTTGAATTAAAATTAGCCTCGCAGTGAATTTTTGAATTGACATCCGTAAAATTGCATGTGTTTTAAATGGGAAACTTTGAGACCTTACCGGCACGGGTTAATTTCATTCTAAAAACCCCGCTCTGGGGTCAAAATTTTTGTCTATTTTTTGTCTATAAACTGTAGGGCTTCACTCCTCAAGATGGTATTTAACGTCCACCCTAATATTTATGCATCATAGATTATGAATACGAGTACTTATTGCTAGTAAGACTACATTAAACTTGGCGATAGGAAATGCATTAGTACTTAATTATTTTTCTCCTCATAAGTCACTGAACTCCCGTCTACGTAATGTCACGGGGGTATTTTTCAGGGTAAACAAGTTTTACTAAAATGTAACAAGCTCATATACCAACGAAAATACGTTAGACTTTGTGTTCTCATAGCTCATTTATAATTTTTGCATAATTATTGTTGCTTTCGTAACGGGCGACTTTTGCACGTTATGATCGATCTCTACACACTTATATATACATACATGTATACATACCTAGATGGTATATGTATACAATATAAAAAACTAGTTATTCTGTGCTATAGTTCGCCAAAGGTAAATGTACCTAATCATAAAAATTATGTAAGTGAATATATGTATTTGTTACGATCACTTTCTCTGTTAGATTGATGAATCACGTGCAATATTTGATTTCTAGTTTTAATTCTTGAATATACTGTGGTTAATATCATTGCTTTCTAATTTATAGGAGTACATACCTATACCTATATGGTATGAGATTTGAAATAGAGTTGCGCGATTACCATTATTTTTCTCGAACAGGGTGGATGGCGTGTAACAAAAATAAAATAATATTTTGATAATATGTAAACGATTTTGTATTTTCTTCCTCTTTTAGGTTTGATTACTTAATTAGATTGAACATACTTATAGGTCATTCTTCGATATTTTTCTAGTTTCTAGTAGGTACTACGTGAAAAAACGATCTGATTTCGTTCAAATTTCCAAACGTTTTAAGGCAAAGAACGTGCGCCAGGCAGAGTGCGCTTCATGAATTTACCTTCCGCAATAAAGGGCTCTTCAAATTATCATACATTATAGAAAAATTTATGAATTAAATTTTGTAAGAAGGTTTCACATCGATATATCTTATAATATAACTCATATATAATTTTGATGTTTTTCATCTGTCTGGAATGCTGCAGTCCACTACCGTGATCCAGAATTCTCATTTCATTCACGAATCATCTACAAAACTTGTGTTTTTCATCTGTTGATCGATTGTTATGAATCATCTGCAAAGATTTATCATTTGTCCTTCTCGCTGATCTCGAGTCCGCCATAATTGATAAATAGCTATTAAATTTTACCAATGGAATATTATCTACGCCTATAAGAAGTAATTGAAAATCGATTAAATGTAAATTAGAAATATACACCGATATTCGTCGTCCATTGAATGACTTTCGATTTTCGAGGGCTAAAAAGTCAAAAACTTAAAAGTCGAGGGCAGAACATCAAAAAATATATAAAAAGAAAAGCAACGTTTAGCTTAGAGTTCGTCTTACAGGAAGTAATTTTTTTAGTGGGGAGAATAGAATATTGCAATATAATCTAAGCTGGAAGTAGATTGCGCGTACATGTGGCACTGGGAAAATGTGAGTACTGCATGAGTACTCTCCGAAATGGCTTTCACGATATGCTGGATTAAAAAAAATCGCACTACTTCGGAAAGGATCGTGTATGAAGTGAATTAGATTCGGCTATCTCAAGTGGTACCATAAATAGGTAAGTTTCAAAAAATGTCGAGGAGATCGTTGTAAAACAGCGAACCAGTTGCTGAAGAATTTCTTATATTTGTAATTTAGTACACTGCAATGATATGAAATCAAGTGAGTCAAGTGATCGGCCTATCTTCAAGGCTTCAAGTACCCACTCGATTAGTGGATCTACAGTAAGGTGATTAATAATGTCGAGTAAAACCTCGATTAAATTTCGTTTCTAGATAAGCGTTGATCTGATTACAGGTGCACACACAAGGTCCACATTGTCAGATAAGATCTTCACTACCAGGCTCAACTGGTTGATGACCAACGACATCCAGTTAAAAGCTTCCATTTTCGAAATCCGAAATATTTTCATCGTGATTTGAGCGAAAAAACCAATTACCTAATGTCAATACGAATTTATATATTCTGTTGTTCCAGACAATCTACTTGCTAATGTCTGTTGCGTATAATAACGTAACTCTATTCTCTGACAAATTTCGGAATCGGTGGGATTCATTTTTCATAACTAGAGGTCGTCCAACTTCTTAGCGTAAATTACCTGTCTGATTCAATTTCGGATTTGCTTAACCGCATAAAACGATCGAACCACGAGGTAGCCGTATAGCGGTCGCGATATAGAATACTAATTATGTTAACCGATACCGCCACCGCGAACGGAACCACTTGATTGCTCCAGTTTATCTCGCAGCGCCCAGGGCATAACCGCGTAAGTCCACTAGAATGTTGCGTGCCCATTTACATCAGTTCTGAAAATTACGAACCTTGTTTTGAGCAAGACATACCGAAAATGAACGGATGTCGGCGTGTGACATTTATTGCAACAATTACTTGCCTAAATTTTTACAGAAATATATATTTTATAATATAACGTTGATGAAGTAAAGAAATGATGGTCAACTTATCTGAGTAATCTCTAAGTCACTATCTGACAGGGATTTTGCAATTCATTAAATCCCATCACGTTACATTGACGATAATCGTAGCTTCTTAACTGTGGGCAAAAATTCAGCTGATAAAGCGCTGCGACAAACAAGCCAGCAATTTCGATTATCTTCGTTGATCTGTCAAGAATATTGACCGCCAGTTACATTTGCTGCAGTGCCATAAGTACGCGCGAATTATAAAGCACATGAGTATGGTCGTTACGACATAGTTCAATATATAATATAGGTGTGGGACATTCCGTATTAAACCAAACGATCGATTTCCCTAACCAATCTTGACGTTCTTCATTTTTTTTTTATTGTTTATTGCAGACGAAGGTTAAATCACTTTAAAAAATCGAACAGAATGTTTTTTAAAATGTGTCCATTGATCGTTCTACTCATATTTAATTGATATTAATTTGTGAAATCACGTTTTCCATATTTTCCGGTTCGTTTATAATTCGATATATTTCGACACTTTAGTGATCCATCCAAATAGTGCCGATGCAAAAAAATGTTTATTTCCTAATGAACTTTGTAGAATTATTTAGGAATACATTCACTCCTCACGTTTAATGCTGAATTCGTCAAAGAATCAAATGAGTTATCTGATACTATAAAAGTGCTCGATGATACGATTGATTGAACCGAATTTTTTATACGGTATGCTTTTTCAATACCGTTTCAAGATTATGGATCGTGCAATAGTTTGAAAATTATCTATATTATTGGTATTAGTAACCTGCAGTCAGACCTGTAGTCAGGAAACAAATCTCTGTCCGATGAACAAATAAGATTCTGATACTGGAAGCAAGACTCGAGTTTTTTCACTGCCTTTTCAAGTTTACAAACTTTTTGTGAAAATGGTTTTGATTTATATTATACATGTTCTGTGTACCATTTTTGTTATCCTGTAGTTATCGTTATCTGGGAACTCGGTGGGAACATTCGTTTGATGCCACAGGCCGTGTGACTATACTAACGAAATAAATTAGGAAGTTCGTTCGAAAGTAAACTTCCCGTTATATTAGTAGTTTTTCGACAGGTATTACTTATAAAAGTCGAACTACAGTGAAACTTCATTTAGGGGAGGGGGGGGCAAAGTGGGCACCTTCAAATTGAGAGACTTTATGGAGGCGCGAAAAATGTAATTTTTGAATATTTAATAATTAATTGTAAAAATCAGAATACAGAATAAAAAATGTCAATTATGAAATTTTTTTTGGAGGGCCAACCTGCCCCAAAGGGTCTAGCCGGGTAAGAGTGGTCAATTTGCCCCCACGGAATTTTGTGATGCCAATTTTTTTGCAAGTTTCTCACACAAAAAAACAAATTTGTGCTGAATTACAGCTTTCTACATCGACGCTGATGCGTCTTTCTGCTGAAAAACGTGTTTTTCCGATTTTTGCCGTTTTTAAATACCAAAACGCGACTGAAAAATCTGAAATAATTCTGGAAAATCAGAAACATGTCAACATTCATGGGATTTTTTTTTTCAAATTTTTCCATGTCAAACTCTACTTTTAATCACCGAATCTTGCTTAAAAATGAATATTTCGTAGTGTATCAATTTTTCTACTATTATGGAGAAAAATTGACATGATTCTACTCTTCATTTCCTGCAAATTAGAAAAACAAAAGTCTAAAAATTCGACCTGCGCCATATTAAAAACACAAAGACTAAAAATTTTACATTTTTCTTTGAAAATCCATACACTTAAACGGGTGATCATGGTTGGATTAGTTGTAAGATATGACAAACAGATGTAAACAATAGTATTTTATTGGTAATTTTAATTTATCACATTGTTACAGGACTACTTTAGTGACAAGGAGTTTATAAATTATGCACTGACATAGAAACATCGCTTCGGGGAGAAGCAATACATTAATTCACTTAAATTTCGAAATATTGAAACTGATAATTACATCAAAAAGTGTCCGAAATCGTTTTGTATTGAAGTTCACTCACATACATTTTCTATAGTTATCATTGATCGAGCATTCAGCCCTGTTATCCACCGTGAGAATCTTTTGAAACTATACGGCTGAAAAGCATGGGCGCAGAATAATACGAATTTTATGGGGATAGCCAACTCGCCGAAAATCTCCCTAGAGTTGTTGCGTGCGTTGTCGATTGTTTACCCTGTTGGATTCGGCAGCTATTGTATACAGAAAGTAGCTGCTTAGCAATATTTCATGGGAAGTTATGACGTGTTTAGTTAGGTTCGTCTTTTTGACGCAAATGGGAAATGAAGTGAATGAAACCCACGTAAAAAAGCTACAAGCATTTGTTGAAACGTGGTTCACTACTTAAAAATAATAATTTAATGCAATTAAATTATGTCAACTCTAGCGCCTGAGTCATGATCATTGCTTCGGTTCTGACTGAAAATAAAGTGAATTAGACATTGAACTAATTATTTTAGCGATTGTCAACGGCTGGGGAAGCCATTATATTAGTTCCCAGAACGCCCGTGAGATGTCGGTCAGAGATGGTTTGAAGACCAAACAAACGTATATTTACAATAAATACTTATCAATGATGTCTACAATGTCTCAGTTTTAGAATAATGCAAATAAATGAAAAAAAGAAGTAATTGAAACGCATTATACTTGTAAATACCTATACGTTTTGTGAGTCTTCAAATCATCTCTGACCGACATCTCACGGGTGTTTTGGGAACTAATATAATGGCTTCCCCAGCTGTTGACAATCGCTAATTACAACAAATTCGTAGAATCAATGCTATTTCTTTATCGTTGTCGAAAACAAAGATATTTTTCGATGGTTGTGTTAGGAATTCCATATAGAATCGGGCTCAGAAACGCTTTTTTGCATTTTTGATGCGTAGGCTTTGGTATAAGTCGAAATAGGTGACACGCCCACACTTTGCGATAGCAAAAAAAAAAAAATCAATTATTTTGTTCAATTTCACCCGATAGATCGAATTCATTCCTCGTCAAACATCGGCTGCCAAAAGGACAATCCGATTGGGCCCTAAGTTTCGGAGATATTCGAAATAATAGTTGATGTCGGTAAAAATCGACTAGAGCCCCGCCTTAAAAACAAGCATGTTGATTGTGCACGATAATCGCCAAACTTGACGTATATCATGTACCTAGATGAAAGCTTTTCTCATTAGTAATTTGACAGAAGCTTCAGCCACACTGGTTTTAGTATCAATTTTCTGAGTTTCCGTAGCCAACATTCAAACAGTGACCGCCAGAGCAGCGCTGTCGGAGTTATGAGCGTAGCGTATGGGAGGTTATGTATAAGAGAGTGTGGCTAGAATCCCAAATAAATCTTTCTCGGCGCGTTTATCTCTTCCTGAGAATTGAAATCCATTTGAAGATTTTCGTATGGTTTTTCAATGAAAAATGTGGAATTTCAAGTCTTTATTTTTTTTTAATACGGCGCAGGTCGAATTTTTAGACTTTTGTTTTTTTAATGTGCAGGAAATGAAGAGTAGAATCATGTCAATTTTTTTGCATAATAGTGGAAAAATTGATACACTACGAAATATTCATTTTTAAGAAAGATTCGGTGATTAAAAGTAGAGTTTGACATGAAAAAATTTGAAATAAATTTTCCATAAATGTTGACATGTTTCTGATTTTCCAGAATTATTTCAGATTTTTCAGTCGCGTTTTGGTATTCAAAAACGGCAAAAATCGGAAAAACACGTTTTTCAGCAGAAAGACGCATCAGCGTCGATGTAGAAAGCTGTAATTCAGCACGAGATTCAGCACAAATTTGTTTTTTTGTGTAAAAAACTTGCAAAAAAATTGGCATTACAAGATTCCGTGGGGGCAAATTGACCACTCTTACCCGGCTAGATCCTTTTTGATTTTTTCATTTTAATGGATGCAGCATAATAATGTTAAATACTTATTAAGGGTCTAAAAAGAAGTAAACGTGTAAAAAATTTTAATGATATTATGATTATTTCCCTTAAGGGGCCCACTTTGCCCCCCCCCCCCCCCCCCCCTATACGTTTTACACTTGTACGTTTTTCTCGTTTATACATGGAATTCCCTTAGTCCCGGCGATTTCTGCCTAAAGACCACATGAAAAACTTTCAGTTATATACATTACTCGTTCATACATTTTTCGCGTTTATAGTATATGCCATTCGTTCTGTCTCCTAGCGCTCTTTTGTAAATGTCTATGTAACCGATGTGCAATCAATACGGATTTTATAGAGTTATTTTTTCGAGTTACGTCTTGTTTATATCTGACAACATTAATCAATTTCACTATGAATACAAATTTGCAATCTTTTAAGTATGTAGGGATATAATTATTTCAATTTAACGTTATTCTCACTTACACGTCATAACTTCAATAGTCATTTATAGTAGTGTATACTATTCGATTCAATAGTATCTACAGCTGATAGAATTCAAAATTTTCTATTAATACTGCTGTAGTTAATAGTGTCTTTGTTCGAGATCAATATTCTCCAACAATGCGTACTATGCCAATCGATTTGCACTATTGGAAGGTGTACCAGTGACCACCTGCGCGGCGGGTGATAATTATCGCGGTCTAATGATCTTCACCAGTACAGACTATCAAAACCAATGAAGAGAATAATTTCACTAGAGGAAAACGGACACGGATCCCTATTGATGACGAGTGCACCCAACTCCATAAGTATAATACCGAATACTATTATTACATAATATCGTGCTAAAAGAGTAGTTAAATTGGCACTATTTCGCAACTATTTGTCAAGAATGAACGCTATTATTTGCCTTTTATTCTGCTGGTTCAGCGATCAACAGACCATGTCACTATAGCGCAATGTATGCTAGTAAAACTCGAAGTACACCACTTCTGATTGTCCACCCGTGGTAACGGATAGTGCTGATGCCAATAGTGCGCAAAATTATTTTTGGAATACTACACAATTAGTGCTCAAAGTAGGAATTCCAAAGTGCCAATGGTTTTTTTCCGTCAGGGCACTGAAAACTGCATCAGGCTACACTGTGTAGTATAGCTTCCCCCCCCCGGCCCCCTTTCTTATTCCTTTATATTACCTCAAACAAGAAAAAAAAGTGAGTGAGTGAGTGAGAGAGAGAGAGAGAGAGAGAGAGCGAGAGAAAAAGGAAATGACACCACTGCAGTGTAGCCTGGTCGAACCCCATTGGCAAACGCCATTAAATGTAAATCCGAACGTTTTCCGTCAATTTTCTTCAATTCCAATTTACCGCTCAATTTACTCTATGATGCGGGGTGACGTGGCGCTACTCCACTGATATATATGGGGCATTCCACGTCAACTCGACCTGGGTTTGACCCTTGACCTCTCGGATTGGGCTCACGATTTTTTGTATGATTGTTCTCACTTTGAAAAACACTCAGTTTTTTTCAGATTTTTTCAAATCGATTTGAATTTTCTACAATTTTTGAAATCGACCATATTGATCGACACAATTTAAAAATCTGAAAAAATTCTGAAAAATCGTGTGTCAGGTATCAAAATTTTTAAGCTTAGTGCCGGAGTGGGGAGTTTTTCCTTCTTACCGTTTTCAAGCTTTTTCCAACGAAGAAACGATAAAAAATAACAATAAAAAAACGATAAAAATTAGAAACGGGAGTTATTTTACCATGGATGGTCGCTAAAATATTTTCATATGTTGCACCGGATTTTTGCAAATTTTTTCAGATTTCCCGCTAATTTTTTTTTTATTTTTCCGAGAAAAATCTCTTGGGAAAAATCTGAAAAAATTTTGAAAAATTCCGTGTAACATATGAAAATGTTTCAGCGACCATCCATAGTAAAATAACTCCCGCTTCTAATTTTTTTATTGTTTTTTTTTTTCGGAAAAGCTCGAAAACAATAAGAAGGAATGTCCCCATTCCGGCTTTAAGCTTAAAAATTTTGATATCTGACACACGATTTTTCAGAATTTTCTCAGATTTTTAAATTGTGTCGATCAATTTGGTCGTTTTCAAAAATTGTAGAAAATTCAAATCGATTTGGAAAAATCTGAAATAAAAACTGAGTGCCTTTCAAAGAGAGAACAATCATACAAAAAATCGCGGGCCCAATCCGAGAGGTCAAGGGTAAAAACCAGGTCGAGTTAACGTGGAATGCCTCATATGTATGTATGTATACTAGGGTGATTTTTTTTTTTTTTACCATTTTTATTTTTTCACTCCCCACCTAAAATTTTGCTGGACGTGTCGAACAAAAAATTCCCTGAAAGTTATAGCCCTTAATATGAATATTAAGTAAAAAGATTTTCCATCTAAAATACACGTGAAGCAAAAATTTTTTTTTCAAACTTCTATAACTCAGCGGCATTTTATGCTATCACATTGGTCTTGGTCTCAATCTACGCAGAATTAAACGATCTTCAAAAGTGTCTACGACGGCGTAAGTGCAACTCTTACACTGGTGAGATGGTACGGGTCACTAAAGTTGATTTTTACCCAAAATTCTCGTTTTTTCGCTGTTATCTCCGAAATGATTAACTGTACCGGAAAAATGTACAGGATACTTTTGTTGGAAATTTAATTTCCTACAAAAAAGGTCTTCTAGACCTAATTGCTCAGAATAATATTTCTTGAGATATTGAACTATGACTTACTTGTGGTAAATAAAATTTTTATGGTTTATTGAATCAAACGTTTCAAATTATTGATATTCCATATCATAATTTATGATATCATATCATAATTTATCATAATTATGTAAACAATAAACCATAAAAATTTTATACCAAGTTAATGTAAAATTTTATATCAAGTAAGTCAAAGTTCAATATCTCAAGAAATATTAATCTTAGCATTTAGGTCTAAAGGACCTTTTTTGTAGGAAATTAAATTTCCAACAAAATTAGCTTCTACATTTTTTCGGTAAAGTTAATCATTTCGGAGATAACAGCGGAAAAACGAGAATTTTGGGTAAAAATCAACTTTAGTGACCCGTACCATCTCACCAGTGTAAGTTGCACTAACGCCGTCCGAGACAATTTTGAAGATCGTTCAATTCTGCGTAAATTGAGACCAAGACCAATGTGATAGCATAAAATGCCGCTGAGTAATACAAGTTTGAAAAAAAAATTTTTGCTTTACGTGTATTTTAGATGGAAAATCTTTTCACGCTCTGCGTAAGTACTTAATATTAATATTAAGGGCTATAACTTTCAGGGAATTTTTTGTTCGACATGTCCAACAAAATTTTAGGTGGGGACTGAAAAAAAAAAATCACCTTAATGTATACGTGCTACTCCACTGACAGAATGGGATATAATGGAACCAGAGCCATAGACGTGTATGCACGTCTCGTGGTTCTTGCCTATACATATGGGGAATTCCACGTGGATTTGAACTGAGTTTGGCCGCGCCATTTTTAATTTCATTGAAACTTTTTTGGGTGATAGTATGACACTTTAAGACATGAAAAACCCCTTTTTATTCTAATCGACCCTTTTTTGCGTATGAGCCACGAAACCTATCTCAAAAACGCCCTAACCGATTTTGATGAAATAAGTACGCAACTTGCGACTTTCAAAATAAAAAATTATCATTCAATCTTGAAAGTAGGCTGACATTTTTGTCTCCGTTTTTCATCATATTTTTTATTTTTATTTATTTTTTATTTTTGTCTATTTGTATTTTCTATTATTACAATTTTTTGAATTGTATTAAACTATCATTTCGAAAAATAATATAAAAATCCGTAAACAATATAAAAAATTCAATTTTCGAAATGATAGTTTAATACAACCCAAATAGCACAGAACATCCTATGGACCTACAGTCTTGGTCCATTTGATGTCCCAATGTCCATGGACAATAAATGGATAGTCCATGGACAAACAGTTTCGGATATGTGACGCACATTTATTCTCGTACGTACCATGGATGTCTATTTTTTGTCGATTCTATGGATCGACATAGATTCGATGTCTATTTTTTGGTCGTCCTATGGATATCCATTTCAGCCCTCATTCGGCGCATTGAAACATGGATCTGTTCATGATATCAAAAAGTAGATTTTGTCGGAAGAACCATGCCGGGTTCCAGGAAAATAATTATGTGATTATTGCTCAAATTTTCAAAACGTGGAAATGTTAGTAGTTACGTGACTTTTTCTATTCCAAACTCAGGTCAAGTTCACGTGGAATTCCCCATATACAACTGCATCTATAAGGTACTATGTAAACGTATGTAGCATTAGTCGAGTGACACAATGGCACAGAGAGACAGACCTAATATGAAACAAGACTCGAGTAATCCATTTTTCACTGTTGAAATAGAACATATGGTCACTATAAATGACTTTGCGTGATTGTGTGAACCGTATGTATGTACACATTTGAGGAGAAAATTCTGCGCAGGATGGGTCTCGGCTCGCAATTATCGACTGTTCGGTTTTTAGAAATCGCCATATTTCCATAAATTTAAGATCTGTAGAATAAACTGATACAGGATGAAAAATGTAGTTTGCGGAAGTTTTTTAACTTCCCGTTCCTCTGATAGCAGAGAAAAGAGGAAGTTATTGTATTCACCCCGAAAATGAAAAGTTGAGTTTTCACTAGATCTCCACGTTTTGAAGTCTAGAGAATCATCTCCGATCATTTTCAGATGTACGTCTGTGTGTGTGTGTGTGTGTGTGTGTGTCTGTATGTGTGTATGCATGCATGCATGCATGTATGCATGTATGCATGTATGCATGTATGCATGTATGCATGTATGCATGTATGCATGTATGCATGTATGCATGCATGCATGTATGCATGCATGCATGCATGCATGCATGCATGTATGCATGTATGCATGTATGCATGTATGCATGTATGCATGTATGCATGTATGCATGTATGCATGTATGCATGTATGCATGTATGCATGTATGCATGTATGCATGTATGCATGTATGCATGTATGCATGTATGCATGCATGCATGTATGCATGCATGTATGCATGGGGTATGAAACGTCCCAGTTAAGCATCTATGTTATGCTAAGGTAGTGTGGCAGCTATAAGAATGCGATTTCCATACAAAATTAAACAAAACATCATGACAACTTAAGCAAAGAATTTTTTTCAATTTTTTTTTTTTTTTCAAACTACTCTTAAACACGAATAATTTGAAGAAAAAAAATATCCAAATTGATCAATTTTTCATAAAAGTTATGGACGATTGGAAAAAAAAATCGTCAAACTTGTTAAAAATCGATATCTCAAAAAGTTTCGGTCAAACAACAATCGAAAAAAATCCGGGAAATGTCTCTAAATAAGTATATCAAAACATATCTTAATTTCAGCAAAATCGCGGATGCAAACTCATTTGATAGGAAAATTTGGCAATATTAGAATGCTCCATATAAGTATAGGTATATGTATTTTCATACCGGCGATGTTGTACAACCTGCGTTTAATTTAACTTTTGTGTAGTGAAATTAAAAACACACACGCACGCACTACATAATGTAATGTACCGAAGCCACAAAAGGTCATCTACGAAACGTCGAATTGAGTTTATGGGCTGTAATTAAAGGTAAACAAACTAAAATCAATTGGAGTGCTCGTAAACTGATCGATTTCAGTTAAAACCATTTAAAAATTACTCGCACTTTGCTCGTATACCTGATACACACACACACATACACACACATCCGCATATATGAGGTGTTCCACCTCGTTTCGAACGGTCGATAGGCTGACCGATACCAAAAAAATCATAATTTTGTCTTATCACACAAATATATCGAAAGAATTTCTGTGAATTTTTTCAGAATTTTTGGATCGAATTTTTCGAGTTTTTCCAAAATCCAATTTTTTTCTACGAACCTCCGTATCTCAAAAGTATCAGATCATACAAGAAAATTTATGGGACAAAAAAGTTGCAGTTTCGAATCAACTTTCTGAAAATTTTTTTTTGGGAATTTCTTGAATCTCCAAAATACCAATTTTTATCAACAATACAAGAAAAAAAAAATTTCAACCAATAGGTCACTGTTGATTTGCCTCAAAAATTTACAGAAAATACTCTCAAGGGTTTACAGCAACCGTATATTTTTTTTTTTAAATGGTTGGTTCAATCGTTTGGAAGCTATATTTTTTCGAAAACAAAAAGGAACCTATAAAGCATATTAAGCATATAATAAATATAGCTTCCAAACGATTGAGCCAACCATCTTGAAAAAAATATATGGTTGCTGTAAACATTCGAGAGTATTTTCTGTAAATTTTTGAGGCAAATCAAAAGTTACATATTATTCGAAAAAAAATATTTTTGTGTATTTTGATAAAAATTGGTATTTTTGGGATTCAAGAAATTCCCAAAAAAATTTTTTCAAAAAGTTGATTCGAAACTGCAACACTTTTGTCTGATAAATTTTCTTGCATGATCTTATACTTTTGAGATACGGAGGTTCCTAAAAAAAAGTTGGTATTTGGAAAAACTCAAAAAATGCGATCCAAAACTTCTGAAAAAATTCACATGAATTTTTTCGATATATTTATGTAATAAGATAAAATTATGATTTTTTTGGGATTGGTCAACTTTTTGACGGTTCGAAACGGGGTGGAACACCTCATTTACTTATATATTTTGGCCATCTATACCTTGATCGAGACAAAGCTTAATCTTTAACAAGTTGAAAACTTGACCAAACCGTGATCGAAATCAAGCCAGATGATATGCTTCCTTCTCATTTTTGCAACCAGTGCAGTAATTTGAATTTGGAAGTGGTAGAGTGAAAACCACCCAACCCTGTGAAACGTATAATTAGACACGTTTTACCATTTAGTTACCCCGTCCCATTCCTCAAGGAAAGAGTTGACCTATGCAATTTGGCAGATTTGTCGTTGAATTTATTAATCTACCACGATAAATTTTTTTTTATCTGGATGAAATACGTTCGGTTCATCATTTGGCTCGTGCATATTCCGGGCACTCACAATTATTATAAATCCTCTAGTATGTCGGAGTTTTCACGGGCAAAATAAAAATGCTCTTTCATTCATCTGCGGTAAGTAGATTATATCGTTATCTATATAGAAAAGTCACGTAACTACCAAAAAGTACATTTTTTCAGAAAAACCATGATGTATCTTCAGACAATAATTATGTGATTATTACTCAAATTTTTAAAACGTGAAAATATTGGTAGTTACGTGACTTTTCTATTTAGCTAACGATATAATTTCATTATAGGTGCTTAAACCAAGTATAACAACGCCTTTTGGACAAGAATTGGAAAAAAGATGGCTTTTCCTCTTATTTGGTACAGACCATTGCAGACTCGATATTCCTATAACTCGATCAAATAGCTAACCGAATAGAAGGAGGTAACTTAATAACTGAGCTTGAGGTAGAACAAGTCACAGTCGTCAATTACTCATCTAATTAGACTCTATCGGTATGTGTCTATAGATGCTTGGTTCTGTCAAATATTAACCAGGTTTGGGGTCGCGCTATCTCCGTTTTTCTCTCAACTGTAGGCTGTACACTTTATTCTAGTCACAAAGGGCTGGAAAATATTTTTGTTTGGATTTTTATGGATCCCCCGTAATGCGTACTTCGATCTGTACATTTGTGTCCTCCATGAAAACCGATTTCTTTAATGATTTTCATTGAGTCTTAGAGGAAATGAAAAGTAAAAGTTGAGGATACATTTTCATGTAAAATTTCTTGCTCTTTCGGATTGAAATGTTTTAATTTTCCTCTGATGTCTGTAAATGCTTCAAAAATTTACTTTTTGCATTTAAACGACATTTTTATAGCTTTCTACAACTTTTGTTTTCAATTCGATTCATTCTTCAAAAAATTCAGCTCAAAATACTAACACATGTGGTTTTTGGTTTTTGGATATTGTGGTCGTGAAGAGGCAGCTTTTGAAAAATCCTCCGAGACTGTATCAGGTGTACCTTCGCCACGAATCAATTGAAATAAATAAAAAATCACGCGGATTATTTAAACAGATACCAATATCTTTCTCCTATCGTAGCCGATTTGAAAATATTGATCTTACCGAATAAAAATAATGTGTTTTTTTGTCTTGATCGCTACAATAAATTCAAACGTCCGCCATTTTGTCATTAATATTTTTGAAATCGGCTACACGATACGATAAAAATATTAGTATCTTTTTTAGTAATCCACGTGATTTTTTTATTTCAGTTGATTTTTGGCGAAGGTCCACCTGGTACAGTTTTGCAGGATTTTTCAAAGCCTGTCAAAGCCCTCTTCACGACGCTATATCTCCGCCGTTTAACGGATTTGTTCAATAAATAAATGGTGAAAGTTTTACTTTTTTCCGCTTTACTAGGTATATGCTCTTTTACACATACTAAATATCAGTTTTCGTAATAATTATAATTATAGGGGGTAGTATCTGATCTGGTGGACATTTGTCGGAAACTTCGTTAAAAATTTTCTGATAAACTCTGAAAACCTCAATTATTAGTATTGAAGTTGAAAATTTTCAAACTTAACAAGCACGAAATTTTAGAGATCGAAAATGCAGAGCTACAGGTGTTGATTTTTGCGAGTAACTCTGAAATCGTAACACAGCAAACAATGTCGAAAAAATCCACATTCCTCTGAAAATACTCCGAGGTTGGTGTTTTTACAAAATGTTCCATGAAATTACACTCTTCCAAAAAATCCCTTAAGAATTTTTCAAAGAAATTCAAAGACAATTTCAGAGAAAATATCTAACGTACCTATACCTATACTTGCGATTTCGATTCTAGAGTGTTCAAGGGCGTCATGTCGAAAGGGCCTATCTTAAGAAACTGATTCTTCACGTACGTAAAAAAACATTCGCGCACGCGATTTTTGAAGTGATTCAGTATAAAAAACGATTTTTTGCCAAAATGGGACTTGGGCCCGAATAACTAAAGAAATGTATGATTTCATGGTTTTTTCGCGATTAGGGTCTACTCAATCTAATTGAAAATTTCACGGAATATAGTTCGAGATGTCAACAAACTATGGTAAAATTTTCAGCTTACCGCCTTTTTCTTTTATTGACTGAGAAAATTTTTCATTTATTTGAAAAAAAAAAGAAAATAAAGAAAAAAAAGGGCAAGCTGAAAATCTTATCCATAGTTTGTTATAATCTCGAAGTACATTCCCTGAAATTTTCAAGTAAATCGTGTAGGCCTTTCGGAAATGATTTGGGTTATATATGGGGATTTCTCTGTGAAACCGGACAACCATTACTATAATGACTATAGAGCAACATTTCTGCTAATAATTTTTTGAGGATATGTGTGTAACTGCTGGGGGCGTTTCATGTGCAGATAAAGAACCCGAATTTGCACTAGTTGCAAATTCGGTGACTTTCGTCCAAAAGGCGTTCCGTTTCACGTGGAATACCCCATATATTTATAATATGTATAATATTTATAACGATATATGTCAAATTCACTAGAACTTTGTAAAGTAATCCGAAAATACCTATCTGCAATGTTGTTAGTTGATTTAGTTGACATTTGAAAATTTGTGCTAACTATTTAGGGGCGGGGGTAGTTTCATTTTCTTCTGAGTATTTTATTTTTCTATCAAACACTAATTGTCGTATATCAATAGTAAAAAAAAACTTTTTTCAACTAATAAGCAGTGAAAATTTTAGAGGCACCTAGGTGATTGAAGAAATGTGAATCTTCGGGAATTTTATTACTCGGTAACTACAAGAATCCCAATTCGTTAACTTCAATAGTTGCCGAGCAAAATAATGCTGAAAATTCTTTATTTTTTTTTTGCTGGGCTGCTGTTTTCTCACTACATATGTATTTTATTTCGTGAGGGGACTCGTTTCACGCAACCCTCCCCTACATACTACGTTATACCTATGTATTTACCGTCCTATATCAAGATGATTTTTACTTTTCATCACCTTGGTGATATAAGTAAAGAATAGGTTTCTGTAGAAAATGTTTATTGCTAATTTCAACGAATCTTTACGTTTTCGGGCCATATCCGAAAAATACATGGAATGATCTCAGAAAAAGCTGGGGGAAAAGATCTGAAAGTTTCTGAACTTTACATTGAAATAATAGGAAAAATTGCCATATCTATAAGTTTAATTTTTCGTGAAAATTGACCGTCAATTTTTTTACTGAAGACCTCTTTTATTCCTTTCAATTGAAAAATCATATTTTTCATTTTGGATTTGAAACACTATCTAGTGATTTAGTAAGTTATCCTATCATACAATATAATTTTTATCGACTTTCAAAACTTATCAATTCCAATTTGTCGAACAACTTCAAAAATCGGGTGGATAAAAAAATCAAAAATTCACAGCATCCTAAACAGTAAAAAATAACCGGCGAGTATAAATGCCGTATACATATTGTTCGATTTGAACAGTTTTTTCCAAAAAGTCGAAAGAAATTCGACTTTCAATGATTGAACATTGACCATTATTCTTCACATATATTGATATACTTGATATCAATTTCGTTAATTACGTGGGTCTGTAAGGTAATTAAGAGTACCCTGATAATAAACATTATACCTTCCGTCTTATTATAAAAGGTTCCACAAAATAACGATCATAACTGATCACGTGGGTGTATACCATTTAATGAGTTTTAAATTTCAAAATTTCTATATCAGATGATACTGTTCCCGCGTGTCGTAATTCATTGTCCCAACGTGAAGAGGGACGTGATCATTGTTGTCCGAAATTGCCCGAAACCCGACCTACCCTACTCGCTCACCTTTGGGAGGGGCTGTCTGCAGGAAAGGGTCTGCCATGCGGTGGAGTCGGTTGTAATATCTCACCGGTACTCTCGAATTCGAAGTAAGGATGTCAGTCGGCTCACCAGCGCCGCGTCTGCCGCCACTTCGCACTCCTATCTGCAACGCGCACCGCCGACCGTGACTGTAGAGTGCAAAGTGAAAGAGTGACGGTTCAACCTCTCGCCTACAGACTCCGAGACCCGCGTTACTCGACTGAACTCAAAGCCGTCAGTCGTTAGGCACGGACGCGTTGTTGCGCGCAAGACGGATGAACAATAACTTTAGCATCACTCTTGCCTCGCGCCTCTTTCCTCTTCTCTCCAGCTTCGCTGTGTCTGTTTCCTGGAATCCTCGTCCGTTATCGTTTTGTTCATCTCATATTTTTGGTCCAGGGGAACAAAACCACACATGTCCTATGCCGATCCTTTTGTATCTTCAATTTTTGCAAACATAATAAATAAATAAATAAATAAAACATACCTGAAATTTTACTCCTGCATGAAATTTTCCAATTCTATTTTCTTCCTTTTTTGTACTCAACTGATGCTATTCAGATTTCAATTAATACCGCATCAAAGAAATAGAAAAAAGAAAAGAAAAATAGGTTTCGGAAAATGTATACTAGTTATTTTTAAATAACAATATTTCATTTCTGCGGTTTCTGTCGAAACATTCTGTTCATTTCGCGCTGTTTTGAATGTATGTACAGTAATTTTCATAGGATGCACGATGACGAGTTCAATCTGTATTTCAATGTGCACCAATTATTGTATTTTCGGTTTGACTTAGAAAGAAAAAGGAACCGGAAAATTTTTACTTTTCAATATCATTTTTTTTCAATTTAAACGGCTTGGGATGATAAAACCTCGCAATTCGTAATACCTTCACTCTGATATATTACAAAGACTAGTCAAAAAATCAATTTGCAATAAAATGCAGACATAATGTTTAGTTATTTACAGCTTATGCAACGGTTAAAAACCATTTTTAAATTGATACTGCATTGACTGCTTTTTGCAATGCCATTGTTATTTAATTCAATTTTTGATTTCTGATCTTTTTCTGCAAGTAGGTATAACCTGTGTTCGGGTAGATACCTAATTATAATGTAAAAGTGTGCCAGAAAAATTGTCATATTGTTTCATGTAAAAGAATTCAATTCTACCTATTTTCTAAAGCGTCATCGCCTAATAATGAGAACAAATCCGTTTGATGACTCCGTTCTACTACAATATTTGCCTATTATCTCGCCTATATCACTGTTATAATACCAATTGCAGAAAAATAGTTGAAAATATTGGGTTTGCTGAGAGAATGAAAGTTTTCCGCGATGAGCGCAAAAAAAAAAAAAAACAGAATGAAAGACAAAAACATTTTTCCACAATTCTCAATTCGAGTGTGAAAAATTGAAGAAAAAGAAAAAAACTACCTCAAATTAGGAGAGAAGCAATTTTCAGTTTCTCGCAAACACCACAAAATATAGGCTAATGCAAAAAAGATAAGAAAAAAAAAATGTCTCCCGAAAGGCAGCCGATTTGGTATCGATTTATGCTCAAGGCTAGAGCTGACAGTGCTAATCGGCTCGTTTCTATTAAGAATACGTGTATTATGCGAGTGATTAGCATGATGACTAATTCGTACGAACAATCAGCTAATAGGTGTCAACCATCGAGCGAATTATTCTACAAGTTTATAGTTACTTTCAAGATTATGCCGGTTCAACAGTTGCAATAGAATGTTAGGAATAAAAACAAATCATCCCATCGTAAGTGGTTACTTGTCCTTGTATGTAGCTCCGAGAAAGTTGAACGCTTTTTTAGAATTTATTGTCTCGCGCTGTTCAGTGGAGCTGAAAAATCCAATTTGTATTGGCGAGGTTGATGTATACGATACGTATTGTGTTCCTTTCACAGTTCGATTACTGATCGAGGGAAGGATCATATACGAGTTACGATCATGGAAGCCCGATTTTCAGATTTTGACATCTTTGGAAAGTGAACCGAAAATCAGATGGGCTGATTGATGGCTAGTGTCAATAGAGATCTTATAAAAGTTTGATGAAATCGTAAAGGTCTATGCAAATTACGGTCCATCCGAACTCGACGGGGTATGAATATGTCACGCAGCGGGAGATAATTAAGGGGGTAAATAGGTATGTAGTTTAGAATAGAAAAATTAGGTAAATTTTCGGGTATTGTGGCGACTGAGGTAGATAATCCACAGATATCTGGTTTGGGGCCTTTATTCTACGTAATATGACCTACAAATCTAATTGATATTAAAAACCCTTATATCCTACATCATGTTACCACCGGCATAGATTAGAATGAGCTCTGTAAAAATGAACTGCTGACATAATTTCGTGGTCAATTTCAATCCGAACTGAATTCGGCTGCGCTAAGCTACTCGATACTATTGCTGTTATAGCGCAGACCAGAATAATCAGAAAATATTTAATTTTTCATACATATTTCAGCTTTTCAAAGTCCGTATACTGAAAAATATCAGAATTCAAATTTGTCTTCAATTTGTGTCATTGTCAGCCGAATGAACAAATATTTTCTAAAACTCCTAGTCTGGGCCAGAACCACGTACACTGCATGTCCGTGGTGTAATAAATTGTATGCCCAAAAAATTATAAATCGATCGGATTTATAAT
The DNA here is from genome assembly GCA_949628255.1 of Macrophya alboannulata. Classification (NCBI taxonomy): domain Eukaryota; kingdom Metazoa; phylum Arthropoda; class Insecta; order Hymenoptera; family Tenthredinidae; genus Macrophya; species Macrophya alboannulata. The sequence goes on along the minus strand of OX451210.1, from coordinate 7,506,260 downwards.
TAGTTAGTTATTGAGTCAGCGTTAATGTCTAATTCTAACAGAGCTCATTTCAATCTATGCTGGTAGCTACATGATGTAAAATGTGACGATTTTTAGAATCAAGATTCGTAGCTGACGTTACGTTAAATAAAGACTTCATACACGATATCTGTAAATTATTTACCCCTGTCGCCGCATTCTCTACAAATGTGTACAATTTTGACATTTTGAACTGAAGATAAACAAAACTATCAATGCGTACTTCTATGAGACTTTCATTTGCAACTTTTATCACTTTTTTTTTTCACTTTGGCTTGATCCTCCAATTCGGCTACCGCTTTTTTTCATTTGTGATTTTTGCGATCTATAAAATCAATTGTTCTTAGCCTCCGCCGATATCCCGACTATCTTCTATATAACGTGTATATTGTACGTAACGATATCAACAATTATTTCTCAGAATTCAATGATAATAGTAAAAGATGTGGAAAATTTTCTACGTGTTTTAGAAAGAAAATTAATCTGATAACAAAAATCTTCCCCTCCTATAACTTATTGATGTGTTTATGTTCGAATTATTCCAGCATTAGAAATAATCTCACATACTACATGTATTTCTCTAGAATCAAGACAAAAATAAATATTCCGAACATTTGGAACAATTTGTGCAATAATAACGATTTGATCATTAATAATTGTTGGTAGAGCCCATCATACATGTAAACAGTTGTTTGGTATCACCAACAGAGCATATTTTCACTTCAAAAGTGAAATTATGCTAATTAGTATTTGAAAACTTGTGAAGAGCTCTTCTCGCGGGTACATACATATTTCAGACTTCATTAGGATGAGCTTCAAATTAGAATTTACGTTGCATTCAAATCCATAGTGCTCTAGATTATCTTATCTTATTTATCTTTATTTTTTTATTTCTTCTCTTTGATCGTTAATCCCGATTCAAATAAGTGTGATGAAAGATGAAAAAAAAATCGAAGAGTAATCGTTATATTAATTTGTATAATTATCGAACCCCTAGTATAACCACAGATTTCTTACATTGTCAGACAAATGTATTAAAAAGATAAGGTATAGGTACGGACAAGAAATAATACTTGGACAAACGCAATGGCTGCAATAATATAATAATATATAATATAATATAATATAATGTAATATAATATAATATAATGTAATATAACATGATCTCGGTATTTACTATTAAAATATATGTATATGTATATGTATCACGTTAATTTTGATTGGTTCTGCACCCGTCGGAAATATTTGCCAGAATCATGCATTAGCTAGCAGAAAAAAAAACATTACTTTCAACGATAGGTTTGTTATAATATTGAAAACGCTTTGTACTCTCTCAATCGAACGTCCATATTTACATAATAACCACACTCTAAGTATATGAATTGTAGTCATCAATATTATAATAACATTTGGAATGAATTATACATAATATAATAATTGTGCGCTGGAGGCTCTGTTTCCCATTCTCATTCTCTTTCTCCCTCTTCATCTTTATCCCTGTCTCCTTCGCACTTTAATTCCAAGTTTTCTACGAAAGTAGTGATATTTATTCGACAGTGATTGATACGTGGAAGTGAAACATTGCTCCGTTAAAATGTCCATGAGTTAAAGAGAAACCAAGAGCGCCGGTTGTAAGGCATTTATTCTCTAAATGGGGTATCGAAATAGAGGTAAAAATATCGGTGGAAATTATTCATAAATTATCTAAGTATACATAAATCGAAATATATTGCTTAAAAAGTTGGCCGTTATAAAGCGGAACTACCGGTCTCAATAAAGACAGTTCGTATTACAGAATCTATAAAATTTATGTAAATGCAATACGCGTTCAAGCAGGCACTTTTATACTTCATTTCTTAAAACTGTAAAAAGTTTTAAGGCAAAATTGATCATTCTTTAATCATTATTTTTGGGTCTCATTGTATTAAGGAAGAGCTGAAAGCGACTCACGCTCACGACCACCGAACTTCGGAAGAAAAATTCCGCAAATACGACTGCAGGCACTGACGGCTGATCAAGATTCAAAAATAAATAAAAAAAAAAAAAATAATAATAAGAATGGGCTGCCTATAGCTCTGAGTTATTCATATCTATAACATCCATCGTAAAACTAAGCAGTAATAAGTAGTATAAAATGCAAGTCGATATCATTTCCCCTTACGGGGAAAAAACTATTGGCATACCAATAGTGACCATTGGAGGCCAGTAGTTACGAATAGTGCATGCTATAAAGAGTACTGGTATAACTGTTAAAGTCCAGTAGTCTTTAGCAGCGTATACGCGTATGGCAATAATAAAAGTGCCAAAAGTTTTGATTTTCAGTAAAAATAAGTTTATCTTGTCGAGAAGTTAGTTATATGAACTGATATTTACATGCATATTATATTTGTCAGAGTATAAGTCGATAAGATAGAACGATAGGCAATCCAATTGACTGTGATTTATGATAAAAAAAAAAAACATTCTGTAAGACAAAAAATTGAAATATCGATAATAGTTGACTGTAATTTCCGATAAAAAACACTCTGTAAGACAAAAAATTGAAATATATCTCTTGATGAATGATCACCTTGTGCTTCTTCACACCAATTTTAAGCATATAGTATAATACCATTGGTCTATGTTATCAAAAAGGTTTTTGTATGAAAAATATAAGCCGTGATATGTCGAAAGGGTTTAACGGCATTTTATATTGTGGTCAACACGGTTTCCTTAGTCTTCTGCGTCCTCCGCCTCAAAGATTGTTTTGAAACAGAATGGCTGGAACGGGTATCCTTCTCCCGTGTAGAATTTGCTCATAAACTCCACCCTGTCAGAGAACAAGATCAAATTATCAGATTTATTTACCCTGCTTCAACCGGTTGCTCAGTTTAATGAAGAAATTCTCACCAGTGAAGACGCAGAGTGTGAAGAAAAGCGGACAAGCCTTCCATCATAATTAGAACGGCGACAGTAAAGATCGCCCAAGCACCAAAGGTGAAGAACAGGAATGCGGCTTGAATATAGCTTCCGCCTTGGGCCTGCAGCCCAAAGCGCATCACCAATTCCCACAAGACCTCTGAAAGTTGGGCATGGGCGAGTGACAAGGCCCACAGTCTCAGATATGAAGCTGTATGCGAGACAGTCGAGAGGACAAACTCGATCGTGTGGATTCCTTGGGTTATCATTAATTCACCAAACTCCATATCGTCATGGTTTTTATGACCGTTGCCATGGTCAGCTGCTCCATGGCTCGAAGGATTATTAATTCCTCCTGGCTGCAGCTCAATATCCTGCGACGGGATTCCATTGCTCTGTGATAGAAATTTTTGCATTTTATACGCTCTTGTGAGTACGCTTTTTTAGTATCTTTAACTTCAATTTTGGCAACAAATCAAAAGTTTTCGGTATCATACAGATTGGAAAAAATTATCTCTCTAAATCTGTTGATCCACCGACATCATCGATTTATTTATTTATTTTTTTTTCATCCTAATGATGTGAATAATGCAGGAAAGAGTATACAAGTAGGGTAAGAAAAATCTAGTTAGATAATGGCTATACTTACGACAACAGTGCCAGTGGTTCTCGCTTTTTTTCTACCAGCAAGAATGTACAAAGGCTTGCCGAGGAGCATTACAGGAATGCAAGCAAGGGCGCCAAAGACAAAGATATATTGAATGAGGCTTTGACCCGGGAACATGAACTCAGAGCAGCCTTCGTTGACATCAACGGTCGACGTCTGCAATAGCATCATGTTGATGAAGGTGATCAATACCGAAGGTGCACAACTTGACCCTCTAGTAAGCTCTGTAATGTCTGATAAAGAAATATAAAGGTGTTAACGGTTATTCATCTTTTTATTTTTCATTTAAGCTTGTTTATTTGCAAAAATTTATGTATGTCTGGTCTTACCTCTGGTTGCCCCGTACAAGGTCCACTTCAGCATTATGAGGAAGACCATGTAGGCGAAGAGCATCACAAAGAACAGGAGTTGAGGCAGAAACTCAAGCAGTATACTTGAGTATTTCTTGAAGTGGCTGTGATACCACAAACATAATGAAAATCATTTTTGCATTAAGCAAAACTTTTTCGAATCATCGATTCGCTGTGAGGAAATATTTTATTAACTCAGTTTTTTCACAGCTGATCACTACTATTATGAGACATATTTGAAAATTATCTCATCACGGAGTTTGCCTTGTAGATTGATTTCATAACAGAAAAAATGGTTGTCGTAGAGTACACAACGCATCGTAATTCGAAACTTATAAAAATTAGGAGGAAATATTTTACATTGTTGTAGTTTAGGGCGAACCAATGATGTTCGATGAATTTAATTTAAAATCCGAAAAAATTAGATATTAAGTAATTTTTTACAAACGTTGAGAAAGAAAGTGTCTTACGTGCTCACAACGATATAAGACTGACCTTATCTCTATACATACATATATTATTAATTTACCTTGAAATCACATCATTTTAGCATATTCTCCTCACAATTGTAACAATTGTTTCGATGAACAATGCGACCTATACCCTGCGAAAACCCCTTTTTCTTCGGTAGACTCAATCTACGTAACGCCAAGTTCATGAAATTTCTAATAATATCTGATTACGTTTCAAAATACAAGTACCTAATTAGCTGTGAAGAACCGGAGTCAATAGAGTATTTTTTTTCAAAGTGTACTAGCGATTGAAAAGTCAATCGTTTCCAGGGTATAGGCATATGTCACAGCATTTTCGTAAGACTAGGATTTTCATAAAAAGCCTAGCATTTTCATGAATGAACGCCGCCTTTTCGTAGAATGAACGTTGATCCTACATTTAGACTGACAAAATTCCGGCTCTTTGCAAAAAGCCTGACCACTGCCACTCTTTTTGTAGAATCAACGTTCATTCTACAATTAGCCTACCTGGATTTAGCCTTTTCATAAAGAGGCTGAATCATATCGGTTTTTTCGTCAAACGCTCAGTCACCGTTGAACCATGTATAAAAAGTTCTTAGTTTTATGCATTTCAAGAGTTCTCTCCAAATCTCATCTCAATTAAAAATTTTTTAGAGATCGCTCAAGAATTTTGAAAATTCCAAAAATGGTCACAAATCGATTTTTTTCTTCTTGGGTTGCTCACCAATTCAATCTTTTCTATGTCGATTGTTGAGGAACATAATAAGATTTCAAGTAAAAATATTAATATTTGAAGGTCGCTTAATCATTTTAAAAAAAATTCTATTATTTATAATGGTTTAAATGTGGTAATTTTCGAAATTCTTGAGCGACCTCTGAAAATTTTGTAATGCAGCTGAAATTTAGAGAGGGCTCTTAAAATGGATAATACTAATAAAATTTCATGTGTGCTTTAAAAAAAAATAAAGAAGTCGTATGTAGGTATATGTATAATGATTCACCCTCTTCATGAGAAGGCTGAATCCAGATAGGCTAAGCGTAGAATGAGCGTCGATTTTACAAAAAGGTTGACAGTGGTCAGGCTCTTTGCAAAGAGCCGGTTGTTCGTCAGTGTAATTGTAGAATCAACGTTCATTCTACGAAACAGCGGCGTTTTGCGAAAAGGCTGCTTCATATATATCCCCTGAAAAAAGCTCACTTATCAAAATTGTATTGACTCTAATGTTCGTTTCCTCATTTTATTGAAATAATTCTATTTTTAAATTCATGCTCAGTGCATAAAATAAAACATAGTTCTGCATCGTCAAATCGAAATAAACAGACTGTACGAGCATTTGGGCTTATATGTGAATCATTGGTTATCGCAAATACATCTGTATAATACCTACATGTAGTTTATGGTACTGCAGCAAACACCAAATATCATGTGCACAACGCCGAAAATTATCGACAGCTTCATCTTGAAAGAGTTCAAAAATATGATTTTATTTTCGCCGAGCTGCCACGCTGGGTCCAGCCCTAATGGGTAGGGGTAAGGTGCGAAAGCGTCAATAGGATCTAAATCGAATTCCTCTTCCTCTAAAATAGTGTGGAGATCGTAAGGATTTTTCCAGCTGGATCCAAATACATTGACAGATTTTGAGAATACGTCGTTATATATGACTCCGGTATAGATGGAGAAGAAGCCCATGAGTAGTATTATGTATCGACCCCCGAAAAATATTGTCCAGATTTCACTATCGATTCTCTTAGCGATAAGCTGCTTCTCACAGATTACCATGTAAGCACCGAAGATGGTCAAAATCAAAGCTGAAAAATAAATGTTTGAAAGAATAGTGATTGATCGATAGCTCTAGTTATTTCCCATACATCAGTGAGGTAAAATCTTCCAAGGGGTGTAATTATAAATATGTACTATATAAATTTCAGAAGAGGATCACTCACCGTGTCCAGCATCCCCGAACATAACAGCGAACAGGAACGGGAATGTAATGATTGTGTACAAAGCTGGGTTTGCCTCACGGTAAGAAGATACTCCGTAAGCATCGATCAATGTCTGGAAACCCCGAGTAAATCTATTGGTGCGATGGAACGTTGGTGGATCTTCGTCGGAGTGGATAACATTTAGAAAAGATGGAATAGAGCTGCCGCATAGACGCTGTAAATAAGAATGGCCCAAAGAACATGAAGTCTCTATAATTTTTTATCCTGAATGTTCAGTAGTCACTGTAGTCATTCAAGGAGAAATATACCAACCGATCCTTCTGTGAGACAGTTCTGGACAATGGTTAAATCCTGTACTGGAACCCAACATTCTCCAATCAGGCATTTCTTGGAAACGTCCATATTGAAGAGGTTCAGGGTGTGGTAAATTGCCTTCATCTTTCGTACCATTATGCTCCAATTTGGCAGCTCTTTCGCTACATTGTGCAGCAAACGTTGGCGGTGATCTTGTGTTTGGTTTAGGACCTGGAGACAAGAAAGGCGTTCTTCAAACTAATCCATTGATTTCAATTATTGCAAACAGAGAAAGTTTACTTTAATTGCACCATGACATTTGAATCGAAAGTATTGTGGGTATTTGATTCCATACCAAGTTCAGATCCTCCAGCCGAGTCCGGACACCCTTCACCATGTCTTGGCGTTCGCTGTGGCTATTAGGACACGGATAAAGAGAAGCATGGAATCCGTTGCATACTTTTTTTATGCGAGATTTGAGCTGCTCACCTTGGAAGAAAGCGACAAAGACTGTCTTGTACATGGCATTGCCCTGAAACATTGTTATTTCGTTATTTTTTTGTACATTTCATTTGAGATGTTTTAAATAACACAGTAAGTAATTTGTTGCTTGAAGTCGTTTGCAGCAGCATGTATAGCTGTGAAGCTTTGCTTTGGAGACGTGCCATCCTATAATATGTTCGGAAATGATTGTCAAGCAGTTGAGATAATAGGAAGTCAAGGGGAGGGTATACCCGTAGATTCAGGTAGGTGATGGAAATGTCATATCAGACTGATGATTTTTTTTTCTGGTGTGACTTTTCACATCGAATGCAATGCAGAAAACCGCAGGGATAATAAAATTATTTCTGCATGGTTTACAATTTTTGAATTTCGAAATAATGAAGGTATCGCAAAATCCATACCCTCATTTCTTTGAAATATCAGTTTTTACGACTTATGAAACGTTTTTGAGGAAATTAAAACATGTTTCTGGTCGATTATCTCGACAAATATAGGTCTCACGTTGAAAAATCACTTTGCCGAAGTTGTGGATTTTGTCGAGACGCGTCTTTTTGGTCTCATACATTTTCTATGTTTATTGCAAATTTTTTTTGTAAAATTTTTTTCATGATCGATTCCGGTCGAAAATCTGCGAGCTGCCTAAACAATTTTACTACGTAACATGTTACAGGGGAATAAATAAAACGGTCTCAAGTGTTGATTTTAAATTTTGAAACTCTTCATCCTAATTTCAATTGATATTTCAAAGACATAAGCGTATGGATTTTGCGAACCTCCATTATTTCGAAATTCTAAAATTGAAAACCGTGCAAAAATAAAATTTTTTTTCTTCCCGAGGTTTACTGTGTTGTATTCGATGTAAAAAGTCACACAAGAAAAAAAACCGTCAGCCGGGTATGACATTTCCATTACCTTCCTGGATCTACGGATGTAGTCTCCCCTCAAGGAACAGTGAGAAGAACTTTTGACTCACGGTGCTTGGGTCCTCCAATGGTTTGTCAAGTTCATTTTGACGGAGGAATACGTTTCCACGGGATATACGCCACAACATTCTTTCAAACGCTGGAACTCGCTCACGATTTATTACTCCGGCTACGAATCTGAAAGTCAAACATTACAATTCCTTAGTCATTCCCTAATTGCTAGTTTACAAACTGTAAATCTCTGTAATATTGCTCGAATAAATTGAACTGAAAATTTTTTAATTGTTCACCAACAAATCGCTAAAACAATTTTCAAACCTGTCTGGAGTTTGTTTCACACCCTTATGGAAAAGATTATTAGTATTCCAATAGTAACTATGAGAGTTTAGTAGTTATAAAAAAGGCATGGTATTAAGGGTACTACCTAGCATATTTGTTAGAGTTCAATAAGCTTCAGTAGCGTATAGTATGATTTAGTATTGGATTCAATAATTTAGCTCAGACGTAGTAACTATTACAGTCAAATGATCTCCATCAGTATAGACAATCAAAGCTAATGGTGAAAATATTTTGACTGGTGAAAAAACTGACACGGATCTATATTCTTGATGAGTGCATCCAACTTCATCAGCGGAATACTGTGTACTAGAGTGGCAATATTTTTTACGTACTAAAATTTTGAGTAACTATATCAATATTTGAAACTCGCTCAAACATTAAAAAGAAAAAAAATCTAATATTTATAACGGTTTATATACATACCGTGTGTTTGCTTGGATGCTTCGCAGTAACTCCAGTTGCGGAACGTCAGACAGGTACAGTCATCCACGGCGTGGGTAGCCGCGCTGCACTGTATTATCGGTATGGCGCGCCATTGAACGACGCCGTTAAAGTATTGAACTCCACAGCTTATGATCACGTGGATCGAACCTAGACTGTGATCTACTATACCATACATAATAGTCGAGCAGTGAGCCATGCCGATAATACAGCGTAACGAGGTTACTCGGGCCGTGGATGACTGTACCCGTATGGCGTTTTGCAACTGGAGTTACTGCGAAGCAACCAAGCAAACACACGGTATATGGTAAGTTTCAAAATTCTTGAGTGACCTCTAAAATGCATTAAACAAACTAATTTTCGTGTGAGCAAAAAAAAAAAAAAAAAATGTTGAAAAAATATTGAAAAAATATTGTCACCCTACTGCATACTATTAATATATAAAATCGTACTAACAGACTGATCAAATTGGCACTATTTTGCAATTATTTGTCAAAAGTGAAGACTATCATTTGCCTTTCATTTTGCTGGAACAACAAATGAATGCACTGCAGTGCGGTGTGTCTAGTGAAACTCAGTGTACACTACCTATCACTGTCCACTTGTGCTAACGGATAGTGCTAATGCTGATAGTGGACGAAATTAGTTTTGGAATACTGCAACACTAGTGCTCCAATAGTATAAATTCCAAAACTGTCAATAGTATTTTTTTCGTAAGGGACATATCGCTATTCCAACTGTAAATTTCAAGTTAACGTATTGTAATCTGTAGGAAAAAAAAAACTGATGCACATGAATTGGTTACAAAGAATAAAATGCGTCATGAGCAGTTCAAAAATTCAACCATGCTTAAAAATTTATAGCCAATTTACAGATAAGTTTAAAGATTTAAAACAAAAAAAAAAATGTGAAAATCGGTTTTAGGGAATTTTTAAGATTTTTGCAGTACGAGCCGGTCAGGTAGTTTCATACGACTTCAGAAAATCGTATGTGGATTAAAAAAAATAAATAAAAAAATTCAAATCAAACGGAAATTTTTTCCAGGATATTGCAGAAGTTTTCAGTAAGAACCAATCAATTGCTAATGAACAACACCGACAAATTACGTAGAATTATAAAAGTGAGAAAAACAATAAAATAGAAAAAAGAAATCGGAGAGTTGAATTTTCTCAGAGAATCTGTAAATAAATCTGTTAAAAGTTTCGGATTTATTCTTTTCTCTTTTCTTTTCAATATACTGACCTTTTTCTGAAACTATTTAGATAAATCTGAATCTGTTTTGGTTCAAGAATTATGCACATAAATTTTGCACGTCGTATAGATCGCTGCACTTACTCAAGACGTCCTCTGGACCCGGTTACGGGTTGAACACTGGTGGCTTCTTCGTGTATCAGCGCCCTCGTGATAGAATCGTTGACCTCTTCTTGCTGAAAAAAAGAGTCGTTAGACTGCAGAGAGATCAGTTATACTATAAAAGTCGAGTAGAATAACTGCAAGTATCAGCTGCTGAACTTACCTCAGTAAAAAAGACCTGAGTCTTTTCCAACACGTGACGAAGTTCCGTCAGTTCGAGGTAGTTGCTCTTCAGATTTACAGCGTTCTGGCTCAACTCAAGGATGTCGTTTTCAGTTTTATCTAGGTGAGCCTGCAAGCAAAGAAGACATGTAGCTGCAGACCACGGGCTTTATACAGAGCTGAACGAAAGATTTACCTCGAGATCTATTATCTCACGGGGGTTCGGGGCTCGCGGTAACTCAAGGAGGAACTCCTGGGTCGGAACCTCGTCTTTTTTCACTTCCGCTTCGATGTAGCGAAGTTTTCTCTCCATCTCGTCGCATCTTCGGACTTCGTTAACGAATTTCCGTTGAAAGGAATTCACGTCGGCGTTCAACTAAGAGATAACATTTCGCAATCGATTATTATTCATATGTATTATATGTATACTATGCATGTAGCATAGACGAATTGAATATCGACATGAGTATTTTCATATAATAATAAATCTGAGGAATTCCACGGTGAACGACCCCACTTTTCGGACCGACCCCCTCGGATTTTCTTGAAACAGAAATATGCTAGAGTACACCTTAGGGGTGAAGGAGACATTTGACCCTTTTTTTTTAGTCGATATTTACAGAGCTAGGTATGAGTACGAGTGACAAGTAGGATGTTGACTGTTTCAGAGAAGAATAAGTATAGTTTATTGTAAAACTTTGATGTATTAATATTTCAGTTAGATGTATAGTCGAGATATAGCCTAGAGTCCACATAATTCCGAGTTTTCTTGACAGAGCTCTTTGGTGGAAGATGTCACATCCAAACGAATGGTCCGAAGGAACTGCAATTTTCTGAGCGAAGTCAGAGATGATGCCCGTACCGAAAGAACCACCGATATTGTTACATTGGCCAAGAGATTTTGCTTCTGACCTAGATACATCAGTAAAAATCGTTGATTATGCAAAATAATTTTTGTATCGCGTGGAAAATTATTTTTTTCCGGTCTCATCTTGAATATCGGTGGTTCTTTCAGTACAGGCAGAATCTCTGACTATGCGCTCTGAAAATTGCAGTCCCTTCGGACCATCCGTTTGGATGTGACATCTTCCACCACAGAGCTCTGTCAAGAAAACTCGGTTATGTGGACTCTACGCTATCTCGACTATATGTTATCCAACTGAAATATTAATATACCAAAATTTTACAATAAACTATTCTTATTCTTTCCTGAAACAGTCAACATCCCACCAGTCACTCGTATTCATACCTAGCTCTGTAAATATCGACAAAACTGTCCTCTGTTCTCTTAAACTAGAGCTATTGCCGAGGCTATTGCAATACAGCAGCGCTCCAACCTGCTCAAAATTTCGGGAGCTAATTAACATTCCTCGGCTTAAGATGTGTAACAAGCGAAAGTAAACATTACTCCATTTTTTGGTCGAAAGTGATTGGGTTAGCTTGCGTGTCTGTTTAAGTGTCTTATTGTGAGCTACTTGCAGTTAATATCTCGGTACTCGTGCAGGGTTCAAATTGTCGGTAACCGAATTACATACAAGGCATTCATTTGAAAAGTTTTCACTTTAATAATTCCAGAACGAAAAAAGATTTTCGAATGCGGTTTGCGGGAGGTCAAAATGTATCGACGGGGGAAAGAACATGCTGCAGCATAATTTTCAAAAGGTGGAGACGCCAAGGAAAGGTCGAATTTGTTTTTTTTTTAGGTAGAAGCCTATTTTTTTATTACATAATTTTGTTCTACTTGAAAAATCAAACGACTTTCCTAAGAAACATTTTTTTATGAGACACCAAGTAATTATGATATTTTGCCGAACTAGGGATTTTTCAACTTTTTAGAACATTCATCTCTCAACTATCTAATTTGAACGAAAATTGCAACAGACAAAAAGTGCGTAAATTTATGCGAATAATTTCGGAAAATAATTGCAGAATTTTTCCCTACAACTTTTTATTGCAGTTTCTTTAATTGCGTGAAAAAATCGAAAATTGATAAAAAAAATATCTGAAAGAATATATTATTCTTCAAGATTCTTTGCATGAAATTATACATTTTTTGTCTCTTGCAATTTTTCTCCAAACTTGATAGTTTAGAGGTGAAATGTTCTTAAAAGTTCAATAATCTCTAGTTGTTCAGCTGAATATCATAAGAGATTGGTGTCTCACAGAAAAATGTTTTATACGAAAGTCGTTTGATTTTTCAAGTAGAACAAAATTGCGTAATAAACAAAATAGGTTCCTATTTAAAAAAAAAAAACAAAGTTGACCTTCCCCCGGCCTTTGCGTCTCAACCTATATTGGAAATGATGCTGTACCAAGTTTTCCCCCCATCAATACGTTTCATTCTTCAACCTCCCGCAAACCACGTTCGAAAATCTTTTCTGGTTCTCGAGATGTTAAGGTGGAAACTTTTCAAATGAACACCCTGTACAGCGTAAAATTGTACAAGGATAATCAAGGGCGATTTTAACGAGTATAGGTATAGCATTACAGTTTTTCACTATCCTCGTGAACGAATGCATAAAATCAATTTTCCTCCTCGCAAGCAATTGGTTATGAATGGTATGCTGGCGCGTGCTTATAATATTTAGTCAAATCTAGTGTAAACGGGTTTTTTGAGAACAATAATTCCCTCACCGACAGTTTGGACTCTCGACAAGTATAGCATCGCCTTAATGATAATTTTTTACTTTTTCCCGATGCATCAACTGATAAGTTAATTTTTAAATGGATTATTGATTAGGAGACGCCCCAAGAAAATTCGAAAACAACCGAGGGTCCCAAAATGTTAGATTAAAATTCGTGAAAACTATAAAAAAGCATTATTACAAGGTGGGAATAATCCGTATCCTATAGTGAACTGAATAGATAAGCTGCAGACTATTACTTACGTCACGGAACTGCACGGTTCCAGTTTCACCGAGTTCGGAAACTGAGAGATAGGCAGCTTCGGGCTGAATGAACAGCTGGCAGAGGGCCATCTCCTCGCTACGAAACATCGCCCCCATCTTTCTGGCGATTATGTTTCACCCTGCAACAAGCAGACAAAGAGTTTCCCTTTAAATTCAATACAATTTACACCTATAAATATGCATGTGTAATGTAAATTGTACAATATACAGATATACGTAAAAGTATATGCCAGGATGTGGGTAGGGATCGCAATTGGATTTCGTTGAATTTTTTAATCTTTGAACTAGTTTACTCCACCTGGCTTATAGGAATATGCTACGGTCTTCCGTAGTATCTGATAATATGCGTATACCTAGTGAGGAACAATGAGGAATTTTTAGTCAACCCAGCCATATTTTTTTATTTTGTCAGTTTGTAGTCACATCGGATTTTTGAAACGAACGGTTTCGGAGATGCGCTTTTTATTATTTTCAAGTCAGTATACTAGAGGGTCGCGCAAAAGAACTGTTAGGCAAACAGGCCATACAGTTTATTTTCAAGTTTTTAGTGAGTTTAAATATAAATCTATCGATGTTATAGTGGCCAATTTCTCAGCGAAATAGATAGATAATAATTCGTATCTCAAAAAAGACGAATATGTTCCGAAGATGATAATTTTGAAGATACGAATTATTATACATATACCTCTTTCTCCGAGAAATTGGCTACTATACATCGATAAAAGATGAAGATACGTGGTATTTGTATATCTATAAGTATTTACATACACAACACTTTTCATGGATCTAGATATACCTATAGCTGTGCCTATAGTGTTTGAGTATACAATGCTTCGATATTAATTTGACACCATTCAGTGTTAATATAATGCTAAAATATTGGCTTTTCGTTTATAAGTCAACACATTTGGTACATACGTATGTCTTTAATTAAGGTAATTCTTTGCATGCAGAAGTCAATGGGCTGTTATGATATGAAAAGTCTACTTACTTCCCCGAATCAGCAATGAACATTTTAATCAACGACAATGAGAGATATTCAGCAAGAAACAATATTGAAAAATTATAAATTAATGCAAGTAATTATGAAATAAAATCGATATTGAGTTGCGTAGTATCATCGGGCTTTAGATCGTGGCAACGTCGCATATCTCAGCGAGCTGCGAGTTTGAAGCATATCTTCCAGGTAGGTATAGAAACGATTATGGAGTAGACTATCCGTGGAAACGAGATAGCTCGCATCACGTCTTTTTCGTACGACGTTGCCACATCGTCGCTCGCTCTTTATAAGAGTATAAAACTATTCAAATTATCTAAATTTTTGGATCGTTAGTTTGGCTATTCTGTAAGGATCACAATCACTTCGAAATTTATACGCATTTTTCCATCAGATATTCAAATAAATTTGAATAAGTTCTCCGTTTCGATCTGTATGGTCGTTGAAGTGTTCCACGGACATTATTGTCAGCTTTTCGGTTCTCCTTGCCAGGCTGCCATTTGCGCAATATTAAATATCGTCGAAAAGTCGTAATTTTGGACGATTGTTTCTCGAAAAGTACACGGTAGATTTAGTATTGATATCTCGAAAATTTTCTCGCAAAGTTACAAAGAATCAAAAGTACCCATGTTGTGTGGATGAACTACCTTAAGGACAAATGCGATACATATTTCGGTCTACGTCCAAACCGAACGAATTCCAACTCCAATGAAGCTGTGTGGATATATGCAAATGAATGAACATGCTTTTTATTTTACGTGCCAAATTGAATATACATACTATAATGAAATGTATAAATAATGAAGATGAAGAACGTTCATGTATACCAATACAATGGCATAAAAACACGACTTCTACGACATCTGTGGCATTCCGATGCGAGTGAGCGCAGTATTTGAATTGACTTGAGCTTATAAAATTCCATTTCATCGATAAATACACGGTTGGAGCAGAACAATCATGTTCAGAGTAAGTATTTCAAACAATTGAACCGTATCTGGAAGTCTATACCTATGTATGTAGAAGCTTATTATTGGCCTTAAGGGGACCAGTACAGCTTGGTTTTGAAAATTTGGAGTACTCGAAAATTCATTTATTTGTCAACCAAAGCTTATTTCACATTAAAAAAAATGTTCTTCGAAAAACTTTGTCGTAAGGTTTCAGGCACATCGTTGGTCCAATTCAACCTCTCAAGGTCTTGCTTTCTTCAGACAGCAACTCTACATCTTATGAACGTAGGGATAGGTAAAAAAAAATTCATGTGAAAAGTTACGGTCAATTATCCAAAATTTCCAATATTTAGGCCACTACTTTGCAAATAACTTGGCCAACACGAAATTGTAAAAAAATTCCCTCGTTCACACGATGAGGATTTTTTTTCTGAACAAAACGAGCCTTCAACGACCTTAATCGGAACAACGATGTGCCTAAAACCTTACGACAAAGGTTTTCAAAGAAAACTTTTCTTTTTACTGTGAAATAAACTTTGGCTGACAAATAAATGCATTTTGGCGTACTCCGAATTTCCAAAACCAAGCTGCACTGGTTCCCTTAAGTAAGAAATGAATTTTAAAAAACGATATCATATATAAGTATATAAAATGAAATGGAATAGGCCATTTACTTCAAATTCGTATGATAAATAGGTATTGCTGAAGTTCTATAGTTCCTGCAGATAGTTCACATCGATAGTTTTTGAAACTGACCCTCCAAAATCGAAATTAAAATGATGAGATGGTTATACTAGCATCCACCATACCGAATTCGTTTTTTTATCTTGCCGGAAGTAAAAGAACGAGAAGTTCTTAGCATCTCATCATTTTGATTTCGATTGGAGGGTTAATTTCAAAGAATTATGCATATGCACTATCAGGAACTGTAGAACGCCTACGAATGTGATAAGAACACCCCTGTTTTTTCGGATACCGAAAAATGAGATGGTAGGTTCACACACGTCCCATAAAGCTAGTTGCGACTGTCTGTTGACCATCGTCAATACAGGTAGTGACCAATAAGTTATTGGGCACAGCTTTATCGTATACCATCCCGCTTTGGCCGACTCTACCGAGTTCATATGACATTTGCTATTTAATCACGAGCTTTTCAATCACACTTCTGCAGTTCTCTCCTTTAATAAGTTTGCGCTCAAAGTAAGATGATTGGTCTTGTGAAAAGACGGATATCACATAGTTATACTTATTCGTTTTTTGCCAATACCTACAATCATATGTAGCGAATGAATAGTATCCAGATAGTATACGAGAAGTAGGTATATGTATCAATAATTTGAAAGTAGTATGTGTGTACCATATAGTGAACCAAACAGAAGGGGCAATGATTAAATTTTTCAATATAATTAAGAAATGAAATGAGGCGCAAATATTTCCAAGCTAGAAAATATACCGATGTGATCGACCGCAAGTAGTAAAGTTAAACAAAAGTTGTTTGCGATGAGTGATGTAGCAGCAGTTATCCTTATTGATATATTCCGTACAGCTGTGCGGAACTGTGAAGATGCTGTGATATAGATATAATATCCTACAGTGAAATAGGTACAAAGAACAAAACGTAGGCCCAGGTAGGTAGACTTCAACAATCAGTGTCGGACCAGTACCGTTGCCAACTGTGGCGATCCCGATGCAATCGTGGATCCCGGTATCGGATCAATATGTACCAGTAACTAGTCAGAATAATGAGATTGTGCCGACGCTGGTAACCAGAACTGGGCCAATATTACGAATAAACAGTGGGCCAGTAGCCTGGTTCGGTACGGAGGCAGTATCGCAAGTTCCCTCGAAAATATATAAGTAAGGGATGTTAGCCCCCCATTTCCAAAATTTTCGAATTTCGAGGGTTGCTCTGGTTTGCTCCGAGGATGCTCTACATTGCTCCAGAAAAGTATGTCAGCAAACCTAAAATCAGCCCAACAGTGATTAAAAAACCGTTTTTCACACCAGCCCCCCCTTTTTTGAAAAAGTTAATTTCTTGCGATTGCTCTGAATTGCTCTACTTGTTCCGAATATTGCTCCAGAATAACAATATCGACAAACAAACAGTGTTCAAGCAGGAGCCAAAATACCTGGGGGAGCTTAGCCCCCCAGTTTTCAAAATAAAAATGTCCAAAAATGGTATTGGATGGCTACAAACTTGCTCCGCATTGCTCCAAAATCGGAGGTTTTCAAAATGGAAACCCAGCCCGAAAATAAGAAAATAATTCGTTGACATTGGTTGCGCTGTCGTTGACGTAGGATGCTATCCTACGTGTGCGCATGCAGGAAAGACCACGTGCAGGTTGTCAACCACCTTTCCCTCTTTTGTAATTTTTTTTTGTATTTTTTTTTTCAATTTTCTTCTAATTTTTTAATTTTTTTTTTGTTTTTTTGTATTTTTCTTCGACTTCTTTTAAGTCTTTTAATTTTCATTTGTTCCATTGTTTTGATTGGTCGATCGCTCGTAGCGTCTATTTATAGTTGGTGAAGAATATATTTAGAACATCATAATGGAATATAAATTGTAGGATAACATAAAAAAATTCTATAACTATAGTAGGTATAAAAGGCATAGGTTGCCAAAAAGACTACGTGCATGTAGTCCAAAGTCTCCTCTCTTTTTCGATATGGTATATATCTATCTATTTTTTTTCCTTCATCTTTTATATTGTTTTCATTGTTTTTCTTTTTTTTTTTTTCATTTTTTTTTTTTTATTTTTTTTTAAGTTTTCTACTTTTTTTTCTTTTTTCAACTTTTTCAATTTTCATTTGTTACATTTTTTTTATTGGTCGATCGCTCGTAGCGTCTATTTATAGTTGGTGAAGAATATATTTAGAACATCATAATGGAATATAAATTGTAGGATAACATAAAAAAATTCTATAACTATATAGTAGGTATAAAAGGCACAGGTTGCCGAAAAGACTACGTGCATGTAGTCCAAAGTCTCCCCTCTCTTTTTCGATATGGTATATATCTATATATTTTTTTTCTCCATCTTTTATATTGTTTTCATTGTTTTTCTTTTCTATCTGTTATTTTTTCACTTATCAGTAGTTTATATCTTGTACTTGTCGTTTGTAAGGAATAACGTGATATAGGTATAATATTTGTAGACAACACGAAGAAATTTGAGAATTATTTATACACCCTTATATGAAAGGCAAATGACGTATAGTTAATGAAATAAATCCATGGCAGTATCTTCATCGGTGTATATGATCAAATGTCCATATTTTTGTCGCTCAATGAAGAAGCAAAGCACCACGATTTTGTTGCATTTTTTAATCACCAGCTTGTAGAAAACAATGAGTAAATATCGATCAACCATCATTACAATTATTATCAATATTATTGTTTTTGTTCTTATTATTATTATATATCATTAGTATTAGTTCTGTTATTATTAATATTATATATCATACGTGTTAGTTCTGTTATTATAGTAATGTATTTTATTATTGCATGTATTATCCAAAAATTTGTATCGATTGCTTACCATTTCAGTTTTGCTTGGTGAACCATATGAAATATCTAATCGTATTCTGGCATTTCACTGAACTCCCTATGATTACGTTCTGACATACAAACAAAAGACTGGGTTCACTATTTGATCGTCAGTTGTAAGTCTCGGTTTCGCATTTGTATCGTTTATTTCAAACCAATCGTCTCCATATCTCGCAAACGCGGTATAATGCCCTATCGACTTCAAATTACGGCCACCATAATAATGAGCGATACCCACCAAAGTGTACTTAGATCCGCTCAGAGTCATGGTGTACGGAAATGTTTTAATAATTATTTTGGCATTGTCCCCTCCTATGCATTCAACAAACAAATGAGAGCGGTATTTGACACTCACTTCAACTTGGCCATTACAATTTGAACACACGCTTTGCCTTTCTACGATATCGTTAAGATTGATAGCTTCAGCTAGTTTCCCGTACCCGTGATCACTAATCGTATCAAAATCTAATGAAACCAATAGTCGGCTCTTAGTAATAACATTCTTACACTGGACGCATGTCTTACACAGATCCTTACTATAGTCATCTTGAAAGATCCATTCGCAAAGATTACAAATGTTGGAATTGGCGTCGATGGTAATTACTTTAGGTGTACTTCCTTGAAACACAAAGCACGAAACTTTGGCTAATAGACGTGCTCGTTCGGCATAAACCTGTTTGCAGGCTCCTTTTTCTAGAAAAAGCTTTACAAAATTAAAAGCTTCTGAAAAAATGGTCCGAATTGCCTCCTGGTAGGTGTCATGGGCACATGCAGCGGCCAGCAATTGGACAATACTGTCGAATCCGCAAGTATTAGTCACGACAAGTCTTCGGCCTTTGTCTTTAATGGACTCCAAAATATTTCCATTCAGTAAAACATTGATATACACCTTTCGACTATTACAAGATGTTGCTATCCTTAACTCAGGACGTGAATCCAAGTAGGTTCGTTTGATTTTTTTGGGACCATTCCTATTACGCCAATTATGCTCAAGTGTTAATTCATGCGATTCTTCTGTAGATGATGCTACGTCACTTTCCGTACTACAATGTGCGGTAGGTTCTGGTGCTACCTCCGATTTCACCAGGTCAATGTCACATAACCTCAGCTCGTTCGTATGGTCCACGGTCTCTTCAGTATTGATCGTGTCAGAATTTTGAATATCGTGTAAGAAGGAATCCGGTGTTTTTAATTTGAGTTGGCTGTTATTATTAATTAGGATTTTGTCATCGTTGTTTTGCCTGGCCATGGCAAGTTTGGCGCGTCCGGAAAATGACTTTAAATGAGTCGTTACGAATTTATCAATGCGCATTGGGCGGATCTCGTTTCGTAACAAGCGATGTTTTAAATCATTAAATTCACCCTCAACTGCAGATGAGGTGGCAGTCGAAGTCCCAAAACCAAATATATTTATCATAGTACCTGAGTAAATGGGAAAGTAATGTATGAGCGATATGATGCGTCGCCCTATAGCCGGTGTATAATATGGATTGACGTCATCCCCTTTGTGTGCCAACTGCGCACAGTTAGCTTTTATTAAGGACTCATTAGCAAATGCAGTTGCCCATGCAACTATTTCAGATTCGCAATCATTATTATCGTCGTTATTATCGGAACAACCGAGTATTTCAACTTCCTGCTCATTTCGCATAGCAGATTCTTCGGTTTCCACGATCTTGACTGTGTCTGAATCTCCTCTTATTATTTGGCGCAGTCGCTGAAATGATTCCTCAGCTAAACAGGGATAGCCGTCATCATGTTTGCCATACGTTTGGCTGTTAGAAACTATGATAGCAGATTTCACAATTTCTTGGAACTCCTCAAAATCTCTAATTTTAGTGAGAAACGCCATTACCATGATCCAGAACGTGCGCGCGAGAGGATGAAGAGTTTTGAGCTCTTTCCACCTACAAATCATATGAATGTAATGAGATACATCCAGGCGTAGAAAACACGATGGCAGTACATTCGACGAGCCGGTCAAACACCTAAAACATCGCGACAAATAATCTTTCAAGTCCCGACATTCTCCGAACGCCCTTACAATCGCACCCATCAACGCTTTATCAAAATCGCAGACGACTTGTTTCGGCAATGGAAATTTTGTAGTCTGTTTGTTGCCAATTCGTATGATTTCATTGAGCCAATAGCATATCGAATTGGTGTTTTGAGACGCGCTTAGCATTTGAAAAACGGGCACTTTTGCACCAGGAGTTTCTGTGACGATTTGATATAGGTAAATGTGTGAACAAAGTTCTCCCGTCGGCTTCTTCAGTTTTTTTACCAACGAACCGGTGCCGTCTATACAAATGGATTGAGAGTACTCTATGAATACAGCTACTTGTTCCTGCGTCCAATAATGGACGTGAAACGGATCCAAACTAATCGAGTGAATTTCTCCGATGTGACGTTCGTATTTCATGATTCTCAGATTTTCAATTGGATCAACGCCGGTCAAGCCTAGGATTGCATTGTGACGTTCTTGTTTTGCCTTTCGTAAAACTGAATTCTTCGGTAAATGAGGAGGTTCAGGGTCCCCTACCTTCATTAATTTATCCGCCTCGTTTCTGCGCCAGATACACGGCAGAATATTACAGTCTACCATTTTTGTTGAAACGTCAACTCTCCGTTTGCCTTTTAGCTGACGCTTCTTATGATGCGAAATCGACGCATCGAAATTCTCCAACACACACTCCATTATCACGTCATGTCTAGGAGCCGGTTTATTCGTCACCATTCCTGAAAAAGTGCTCTCGCATTCTGTGCATCTACCCGTAACCTTCAGGTATATTCCAGACTCGGACATTTTACACCTTTTGAATGAAATAGGGCACGGTATCGCGGTTTGCTCCCAAAGTTTCTCATATAAGATGTCTGTCCAAACTTTTCGCAATAGAACAGTGTACCTTCTTTCACATTGCTTTTTGTCCGAATATGTCACTGCCTCTGGAGACATAATAGTCCATGTTTTGTACGGTAGACTTAAATTAAACGAAATTTGGTGCGTCGATTTAGAGTCATCCAAGGTTTCATTTTTCTCTGAATCATTGAATGTAGAATCATTATTGATTTGAATTTCGTGAAATTCAAGAAACTTGGTCCAGGCATCATACCGATTCTTCTGAAGAATCGTATATATATTCTTAGGGCTTATAAAAATATTTTTGTCAGGATCACTGATTTCAGCACTGATCTTTTGGTAAATATCGGAACTTGGTACGAGTGGTTTTCCCGATGGATCCACTAGTTCCTTGTAATTGGGCGATAATATTGCTTCTAAAAGCCGTGGCATGCAATGCGCCATTTTCTATTTATGTAATTTTGATAACTCAATTAAGTATTGACTAAGCATCAATCATCGGATCTTGAGCATAATCTATAATAATAGAGGGTTCGCTGACTTGTTGAGCGTAGCTACTGGGAAGGTTGTTGAACAGACGCTGTGGTTTTTTCTATTCTGAATTGCACGGCACCACCGTCCAACTTATATACCCTGCATGCGGCATGCAGCGCCTCTATCGGGACTCTTGGGCGCTGTGTGGCAAGACGGCGGCGCTGGTGAGCGGTCTGGTGCTATTAAAGACGCTCATCGCCTGGAAAACGCGGGGAGCTAAAACTCCTACATCACTTGACCGATCGTAATGAAATTTTGAGGATCGATGTATTATCTTTGCAAAAAGTGTAGCGATTTTTTTACTTTTTCAAAATTTGCGGATTTTTCGAAATTTCGAATGTTTTTTTTCGAAATTTTGAGAAAGTAAAAAATTGCTCCACTTTTTGCAAAGATAATACATCGATCCTCAAAATTTCATTACGATCGGTCAAGTGATGTAGGAGTTTTAGCTCCCCGCGTTTTCCAGGCGATGAGCGTCTTTAATAGCACCTTAGACATTTCAGGACTATTTCTCTCACCAGGCTCCCTTTTTTGAAAAGTGAATTTTAGCCGTTTTTCCAAACATTACTTCAGAACAACAATACCGACACGCAAACCGTGTCGAACGGGAATCAAAATAGAGTGCACAAACTGTAGTTCGCGTGTCGGCATTGTTGTTCTGGAGCAATGTTCGGAACAATTAGCGCAACTCAGAGCAATTGCAAGAAATTAACTTTTCCAAAAAAGGGGGGCTGGTGTGAAAAGCGGTTTTTCATTTCACATTCACCTGATTTCAAGTTTGCAAATATACTTTTCTGGAACAATGCACTCGGAGAGAAATTTATCGGAAAAGCTACCATGTAATGAATTATGGTAGTTTCGACAACTACAAAATATGGTAGATCTCTTCATCGACTCGTCTGTCTCCAGACTACCATAATTGTATGGGAGCTTCTTCGATAAATTTCTCTCCGTGTAGCTGAGCGGCCTCGAATTACTTTTTTATTATCGGGCCGGATTTCCAATTTGAAAACTTCCGATTTCGGAGCAATGCAGAGCAAGTTTGTAGCCATCCAATACCATTTTTGGACATTTTTATTTTGAAAACTGGGGGGCTAAGCTCCCCCAGGTATTTTGGCTCCTGCTTGAACACTGTTTGTTTGTCGATATTGTTATTCTGGAGCAATATTCGGAACAAGTAGAGCAATTCAGAGCAATCGCAAGAAATTAACTTTTTCGAAAAAGGGGGGGCTGGTGTGAAAAACGGTTTTTTAATCACTGTTGGGCTGATTTTAAGTTTGCTGACATACTTTTCTGGAGCAATGTAGAGCAACCTCGGAGCAAACCAGAGCAACCCTCGAAATTCGAAAATTTTGGAAATGGGGGGCTAACATCCCTTACTTAAAATATATATGGAAAGTCAAGCACGAGAAGAACGTAATCTCTGATCAGGCTCACCCCCTTTCCGGTATCTAGCCCTTGTTGGGAGTTTATCTCCGTTCAATGATGCTAGACACACAATATGCAGCTCGTACCAAGAATGAACTCGAAGCTCGGCTGCTGCACTGGCACATTTTCCGGATGGTTACTATCTAGGGGAATAGTTTGTTGCAACGACCAAGTGACACCTAGACGCGATACTAAAGAGCCGCGACTCGCCGCGGGAGACTATACCGTGGGCATTATTCAATTAGGTATACATACACGCACATGGAGATACGTCGAAGTTACGTGGAGTCGGACAGGAAGCGGAGCTAGTCACGAGCCGGCAATCGGGTTGCCCCGTAGTCCGCAGCTTCCACCCACGCAGGGCAAGCTAGTTGGAGACTTCGGCAAATTTTAATATTAACATAATCATTTCTTTACCGGCCCATTCTCAGGCTTGACGCGATTAGTCATGTTCGACCTGCTTATTGGGGGTGCAGTGCAAAAATTGGCACAAGACCTATACCTACCCCCTAAAGCGCGAAAAATTATCATTTGTTGAATACGATGATTACGAGCTTTCCGGGTGTGTTGAGAACGCGTCAGCTTATGCCGCAGGCTTATACTTAAACAATAATCTTATCTCGAGTCAGCAGAGATAGTTATCCAATACTGTCCAAGGTATCGTGACACTTATTGTTATTGATTGCATTCAACCGAGTTAACGTGATCGATATACATACAGTGCCGTAAATATCATCAAAAACATCATATGACCCGAAAACCTAGATAACGTTGAGTACTAGCTTCTTGGTCTGACATAGATCAGTATTAGTCCCATCAAAGATGAGCTTCTAAATGAGATATGGTCTCCGAAGGGTCCTGCACGCTCCAGGTCTGATGACAATTGGCGTTTATCTGCCTTCCGCGCAATGCCGTTGCAGCAAACACAATTGAACAAGGTTGGTGTATGTACAGCGTTACTGTGCAGACAGCAAGCTAGTTAACTACCGAGATCCATGTAAATATGGTTAACGAATGCGTATGACTTCGTACGCCCCGGCACTAGAAAATTTTTAATCTGAAAAGGCCGTATTTTATTTGCGATAAAGTCGTATACGAACATCAAGTCGTAAATTTGATCTCTTACAGAGCTTTGCAGACACGCCCCATGTTATCGTCAAATCTTAACAATCGGTTACACGCTCTCCGTTTTTTCGTTACTTAATTTCTTTTTTTTTTTATAACAGTGTCGATTGACTTTTACTCGTCATATTCTCTCTACCCGCCTTTTTACATTGTTGTTATATTTCTCTTCCTCGGACTGCGGTATGGGATGAATTATTACCTGAAATTATCGAAGCAATCTCTGGAAAGAAGTAAAGATCACACAACCGGCGTAACTTTCGGTTACATATTTAAAGATTGCGACAAGATATTCCTCGAATGAAAGATCGAGAATGATGTGTACCTTTGCACCACAATACTACCGCAAAACCGAGTTCCAAGATCTCAGATACTGCAGTAAGAAACCAGGAAATAAAGAACTGATTGTCACTATAATGTGCGTGTAAAGCGAATTGCGAAAGCATTAAGTGGTAAGTTTGCGGTATGAACCGACAAGCTACGCGCATTGCGTATTGTCACTGAAACAATTCGTACACCGGCCACTGTATATGGATCTGGGAAAAAATAGAAAACTCTAATATCGTACCATAAACTATGCACGCATAAAGGGAACAAGTATATACCCAGAAAATACTTGAGTTACGCAAGAATTAGCCGCCCGCACCGAGTTGAACAAAACACTCGAGCTGTCACTTGAGTCTTACGACAATGCCCATGATAAGGGGAATTCACACACGAAAACAGATAGCGAAAGTACTGTACAAGCATAATGTGTAGTAATGTTATACTATGATGTATAGGTATGCACAGTTGTACGATGTTATGGAATAAGTCTCAACTTCGAGATGGGTTACAGAATTAACGGTCAGGGGCTGCAGCAATGTAGTAATATCGCTCTATATGTGGTTGCCGAATCTGCAAATTTCACACGTCAAAAGAAATATTTCGATTTGATAAACGAAGCAAAAAAAATCGAATTTGGAATTGCGGAAGTTTTAATCATATGTATTTTGAACTTCCGACTGTCTGCGGTACATGAAAATATTTTCAATGTAAAGAGCGGAAAATTTACATTGAAAAATGTATTGGAAAATTTTTCTGTCAGACTATGAACTTCTCGGATATTTTCAAAAAAACGTTGAAAACGTGAAATATCAAAAATTGCATGAAATTTCACTAAAAAAAAAAATATATTGAGGTGGCTTTTGCTTCATTACCACGGATATTAACCATTGATGATGGAGAAAAAACGGTCAAAAATTTTGAGGTACATAACCACACCGGGAATTTGTGAATGAGCTCATATAAGCCCCGAATAAAATATTACAGCCGTGCGTCTTTGCTGATCTGGTTAGTTATACGGCTCGATAAACGTACCTTCGGAAATAGCATAAGATGTTTATCCTGTCCCAGCTATGTCTATTATCGTAGATACTTATCTATACTCTGCAGTATATCGTAGGCGTTAAAATATTCAGCGTAGGGAATTTTAGTTACTCTATTGCGTATGTGTATACATATATATCGACTGTTCATATTTACTAAAAAAAAAAAGATTTTCAAATTCATTGACTGTGTGAATTAGATAAAACACCGTTATACGCAGTATGAATATTGCCAGCCGGACAAACCCCGCAATCGGTATCTGGAATAAATCTAATCGAACCTAAAATCGAATCCCAAATGGTACTTCATGTTCCATTACAGTAAATTACTGAAATGCCCGTTCACAACTAGAGGCAACGCCCACTCGCTGCGCCTCACATTGCCTTTACAGCGAACTGTCACGCTATATTTTTTTTAACCGATTTTCCTACTCGCTTCCTTCTTTCTTTCTCTCTTTCTTTATTTTTCTCTGCTTATATTGTATAATTCAGTGAACAGTATAAAGCCGCAGAGAATTAGCTAATTATTCTTTATAGGCATATATATACTTGACAGTGCAATTACTCACTGTTAGGCACACATGTTTTTACGACCAACAATATAAGCTGCTCTCAAGGCAGTACCAAACTTATCTTGTATTACCTTTATTCTTTTTTTTTTCGTAATTATCTACTGGCACATTGAATCTACCATCAGACATTTATTCATGTTTGAACAGATTCGGCTGAATCGAACTCCGCCTTTTTACAAGCTTCGAAAATGTTCTAAAGAGCACGTGTTTGTAAGGTAGAGTTCAATCTGCAGGGTTCCTAGCTTGATGATTTCAATGAGAATAATTTCACGGCAATAATTCGAATACAAAAATATTGACGACCTATGTTCGAAATTTGAAAGAAATTCTGTAACGACTGAGACTTTAGTTTTAAAAAATCCCAGATTCCAGAATTTCTCTGATAAGGCTAGACGCCAAGTATACACAGATCTGACGTAATGATAAGAATCCAGGCAGATTATGTTTTCTACGAGAAGAGTCAAGAGACCGAGAGCATAAAGGGGTCGTACTGTTGCAACGAGCACTTCGAGCTGTCGGTTGCTCGGTTATATTGTTTGGGTAGCCTAATTAGAGATTCAAGGCTTGTTGAATTAGTCTAGAGATAGTAGCGATAGGGAGAAAACAATCGTCGGAAAATACAAGGATTCAAGTCAACCTCTGCGAACAGATGTTCGTACGTAAGTTACAGACGTCATCGCCACATGCGAGTGGCCCCCTTATTCGATGAATGAATAATATATAATACATTAGTTATATTTTCTTTCATTTCCAAACCGAATTTCAAATTCCTGACAAATAGTCGTATACGTTTGTGTAAAGTTGAACGGACGCTGTACGTATACTATAATATAGTAACGTCCGCCTAGAAAAGCGAAGAGATGATCTACTACTACTACTACTACTACTACTTGGAGGGTCAAGATATATTTCCTCACCTCGGTAGCAATCTATATAAATATTTACTCGTTGCTATTTGGGTGGTTACTCTATCGATAGCGAAAATGAATAAATAAATAAATAAATGAATAAGAAAATAATTTTTAGTCAAGATGCACGACTTACAATCGCCAAGTATACGAGAAAGTATCCGGGGTGTGGGTCGTCGTCTTGTGTCGCTTAGCGTTCAGCCTGGGACTGATTCTAGAATCCGTTTGATGATACGGCGGCGTGTGAAGAAGCTCTTGCGGTATACGGGACCGCGAGTATACAGGCGATTCGCTGTTCCCCGTGCGTATACGTGAGCGTGAACGAATTCCGCGTGTCTCTTCTATTCGGTAAGGACTGGTTTACGTTTCCTCATTTACCTATACAACTGACGGGCGCGTCGTACGTAGGCATAGCCAATGAAACATAGCGATTCTGTACTACTCGAAAAATTATTGGCTACCGCGAGGCCTTAATGAGATCCGCAAATAACCCAGGAGAGGGGCATATCTTTGAGCAATTAAAAGTAAGGCGATTGTCGTCGCTGCAGGACGCGGGGCGACCGGTTGCGGTATGTAATATCTTCACGCGGTAATGCTTAAGTGGCAAAGTATTAATGCGTGCTTCGATACGCAACCGCGATATTGCGACGAGGACGCGTGACTTTACGTGTCCGAATACCCATGTAACACGTGAGATAACTACGGGTGGGTAGGGGGTATATTCGCGAAGAGCGATTTCTCCCGAGAGAACAGATGAAAAAGAGATTCGAATACATTGATTGCGGAAGATGAAGTGATGGATATGGTAAATGTTTTCAAGTAAACTTTAAGGAGCCTGAAGGAAAAAAGGCGTGTTTTGTTCAAACCGTATAATTAAAGGATTAAAAACGCAAATAACTGTTAGTTATAAAAACTTCATTTATCTCTATATATTATATATTTTATTCGTTCCTTTCCTAGTTTACAGTAACAAGTAGGATGATAGTTTGGTTTCATATTTTTCCATTCAAACAATTTTTGCGGTTTGGATACTGAGAACCGCAATAAAACAAAACGTCTCAACAAGGAATTATGTTGGCTTATGCGATAGTAATTCAAACATATAATTCGTTAAACAACGTTAAAATATCGATTTAATTAAAGAACGTATTGATCTAGTGTGCAGATGCCGCACGTAGATTTGACTGGCGTAATATAAGATAGAGGCCGTCAGTTATAAGTCTGTAGTTTATATCAAGATATAATTTGACATGAATGATTTCGAGTACCTATCCGTAATCCATCTATATGTTTTGGCGGGTAGACAGATGCTCATCAGCTTTAGGCGTACCAAAGCGACCTTAGATGTCAATTTCAGAACTCCTGAGATATAACAAGTTCGCGAAAGAATTATCGTAAAAGGGAAAAAGAAAAATCATGGCCGATTAATAAACATAATTCGCTGATATAATATATTATGTGTAAGTCATAATACTCGCAACATCTTCATATACCATTAGTCATGGCACATTAATTGATAATTGACAAGTTGTTCCCACTTTTTTAAGCCAGGGCAGAACTTTTCAGCGAGTCGCGTAACGAGTTTATATGGCTATTTAACAATGGCGAAGGAATATTTCGAAGGCGATACCAAGCGATAAGATTTTATACAATGATATAACACAACTCTGCGATCATTATGAACTTTACTTGCTATACGAAAATTTTCTGAAGCTACGTATGTTCGGTTTCGTTGTCAACTGATCGTGTTAAGGGTACGTTCAAACGTATACCTATACGAATGCCGTTTCGATGGACATAGTGTAATTTTTACGACATGGCAGACCAACTTCAAAAGACACGGTATGCAGACAGCACGGAGAGGAATGGAGATTAATCATAGCGTTTCCATTACTACATCGACAGCCATGTATAACAGTCCTATGGTTACAATTAAGTGTATCAAACAGCGGTGGATATCGATTAAACTGTTCCTAACACCTGCAATTGAAAGGTTATATGTATAGGTACGACAATAACCAAGTAATAACGCAAATTTTTGTTTTGTCGTCGAACTTGATTTTTCGCAGATTCTTTCTTCCGCAGTCGCCAGCTCAAAAATAAATGTTTTAAAAACAAAGTCGAAAGCGAGGTTCATCTTCGTCAGTGGAAACAGAGCTTTTCAAACAGCGAATTCAACGTTCACATTGAAGCATGTGATTCTCATTTAAAGTCAGCGAGCGAATAACTATAATTCATACTCCTATTTTCACGAAGCGATGACATAATAACATGCAATATAACATATTTGATATTTTCAGTGAAGCCACCCCCAGCTATTTCAATATAAAAATCAAATACAATGCGTAGATATTTTCCCCTCGTATGTTAACGAATGAATTAACTTTATCTAATCTCAGATATATTCATTGCCTGTATTACAATTTAACTATATCAGTCTTACGTAGATAATAGCCAGTGTTTTAGTGTTTGTCTTAATTCCCGTACTTTTTTTTTCACGCAGTTGTTTCCTTTACCATAAACTTTTAGTCCTAGCGTTTACCTGCTTATATCATATACTTATACTCAGCATTATTAGCTGTGAGGTACGGTCTACTCTACAGTAGTATAGCAGATTCGGCATAGTAGGTGGCTTATGTGATATACAGTCCGAAGTGGTATAATTTGCCGCCAGATGGCAGCCATTCCCGCAAGCAAAATAGTACCGAGTTTTCATGAGGTAAGGGACAGCGCCAGACTCAAACATCCTTGTCTTTGGGGAGCATAGTGTTCAATGAACGTATAGTGAGGGCACTGATGCTGACACCATAAATAAAATTTATCTGCATCCGTTTGGTGCTCCGGCAACAATGACGCGATGCAATTTTTGAACGCCTCTTTACTTTTACAAGAGGCTGCTAATCGCGGAACATTATCAATGAATATAAATAACTTCTTCTTCACCTTCGACTCTACATATATTCTGAAATGATGCTGCTGTAAAAGCTCCTCGAAAAATAACGATGCACACACATAAAATATTTCCAATCTGGTTGGCTACTTATTGGCATGACTCTTGTATGAAAAATTTTTCTAGGCGACGGGAAAAGGGGATAAGACACAGTCTGGCGTCGTAGTTGCTTTGGTAAGTGGGATACCGCGATGGTTTGAAATCGTTTCGGATCAATTCTGTGCTGCAGCTAGAATTACGCAACGTAGTACTGTACGTGACTACAACTTACGTATGTACTACCATTCCACCACTACTAATACCTAGGTACTTGTTGCGTGCCACCGAATGTAGGACAGGCGCCTAGCCAGTACATACATATACACGCTCATCGGTGGCTATGTAATTAGGTATGGACAATAATACCTGTATGGCTGTATCATTAACTTGATCACGATTTGCGGTCGTAAACTCCCTGACGATGATCAGAGTTCATCAGTTGGCGAATATTTTTTACGCAAGCTTATAAAGGCGTGTTACGCGTATCTGTATATAGTAGGTGTATACTGGCCATTATAATGTTGAACATACGGTTATACACACGTTGATTAGTCATGTCCATTGTACACGTGCATTGGAAGCTAATTGTTAGAAATAGAAAAGGTGTTGCGGGCGCAAGTGCAGAAGCATTGACAGATTATAAAATAGAGACAAGAAAAGAGACTCTAACCTGATTGATGAGTTATTAAAATAAATACCTGATTCAGACCGAAACTCTGATACCTGTACCAGTAGCACGGTCACACACAACTGGCACACCTGTTATTCTTCTCGCCGTGGTATCAGCGTGAGTTAAAAAGTCGTTTCAAACATTTCTGTCGTTACGCTTGATCGCATAGAGATTCGAGTTGCTCAGTGATCGTTACTCGTATGTAAATGGATGTTTCTTTTCTGCTTTATCCAAAAGCCGGTAATCGCAGATTGTCGATTTTTGAATTAGGCAAGTTGTATTAGAATTGGTCACGGCTCACTCACCCTTTCGTTGCGCATACACCTCGCATGTAAGAAACAATTTATCATTGCAATAATCCAGCAAAGCGTTACTCAGTTTAAAAGTTCAAGAGCAAACTCGCGGGTCGAGCGGGCGGCTCCTCGACGTCGACGCGGGTCAAACGGCGAGCCTAATCTATTCGTTTCGCGGCTGCAGAAACGGGTGGGGGGGGGGGGGATTCAGGCATCCAAGCGAGAACTATTAGAGGGGAAAAAATAAAACGAAACGAATAAAAAAAAAGAGGCAGAGACTCGCCGATTAAATTCGGCGTGCAAATTCTGTGCATGCGTATATAGTTGAGGTAGAATAAAACGGATTTCAGAATTATTATACACAGGCAGATGTCACACGTAACTGCTACGTAAGGCCTGTAAATAGACGTGTGAAAGTGGCTGGTAATGTCAACCCGTAAATGAATATAACGAGTGCGTTCAAATTGTTCCTATATAATTCTGCGACTTATCCAGCGGGTTTTATCAGGCCATCAGTCTATCTACTCCCTGGGGAAGCCGATATTTATTTGATTCCGGTCGTAAATAGGTTGCCGCGAGTACCTACCACACAAACGGTCTCTTTTCCTCTCGTTGCTTTGGATCCTCTTCTTATCTACTCGTATCTCTTATTCTTCCTCAATGGATACCTTTCTCTTTTTTTTTATTTTGCGTCACACGCCAAGGTGCCAGAACAGTTTTTAGATCTCATAACACGTCATACTGCACCAAATTACGGACGCGGGCGCATACTCACAATCGGCGAAATAGGAGGTCCGAACCAACTACACGCGTAACGTTATTAACCAAGGAACAAGAACCTTGGATAGCGTTGGTTGGTTGGCTGACTACCGACAAGTGACCCTAATGACGCCATGAACGGACAGCTGCGGCGATGCGTATATGAACGAATGTATGTACGGATTATTGTGCGGATTGTATACGTATGTACCTACGTACCCGCCAATCGTCACTCGACTCTTCGGCATCACAGCGCTTGATTGCGATCTCTATTAGCTTGTTATTACACTGCCTACGCTCTACACATCAGCATCGACAATCGAAATCATTCGTTGTATCGTCGCGGGAGACGTACTTTCCACGTTAAATACGTAAGCCCATTAAGTGTGATTCAATTATGGTCCCCCGTCGTTTTGCCGAAGATTTAAGCGCGAGAGTGCTAATTGTACCGAAGAATCGTTGGGTTATCTGAAAAATCTCAATCATTGACATCGAATGACTAAGAAAAGAAAATAACTTGGAAAAATTTGGTTTCCCATTTTTAAATACGAAGTCCAAATCGTGAATAGCTTTGGTCGGAAATGAGCAAACAACTTTCCATTTATTTTGCTCGTACTTTACCGCCGAAAATTTTCGTCCGAGCAACGGGATACCATTAACATCAGACATTAAAACAAGACTCTGAGCCCCATTCTAGCTGTAAAATCCGTACAACTGATCACAATCCGACGATATTTCGAATGATTTCAAATCGACATCAAATCACTCACTAGAAATTCAGCCGGTCACTCCTTCTGCCGCTCCTGTGCAAGTCTCATTGGCTTTAATGATTTCATCGGATTCCTGGGGTTGAGTGTAAGGCCGGAGTCAGTGACGAGTCTGAAAGAAGATGAAAGTCCATTTCGTAAATTATTATTACACAAATCGACTGTTCTTCGTATACTTGACAATTTGCACATATTCAGATAGGTAAGTGAGTAGGCTAGAGGAAAGCAGAAGACAGACCGAGTCTGGCACAATATTATGTTTACTTCGATAGAGTTGAAATTATCTATTAGAGCTCCTTTTGAATGCCAGTGCAATTAGGTGTCCACTCCGGTAAGTATACATACCTGTGGCAGAAACTCGGTGGAAATCAATAGTGTCTGCCTGTAATCCCGCAAGGGAGTAGCCAGGTATACTACAAAACTATACTTTGCTCAAAAACGTAACGACTGTAAATATACGAGTAATGTACTTACCTTCTAGCTGTACTGCCGTCACCATTTCACCAAGGGCTTAAGAATTCTAAAATATTGAACTGACGCCATCCAAGACTTATGTCGGACCAAACAAAGGTCAAGGACTGACCTCGTCAAACTGAATGAACATGCGAAGAATAATGTATGTGTTTGTATGTATACATAAATAGTGAATATAGTGTATATACATACGTATATACACACGCGCGCGTACCTAGAAGATAAGTAATATCGCTGTCGTTACTTAAAAGCATGTCGTTAATAGTTTTAGACTTATTCTTTCTCTGAAAACAGGCTATACATGGCAGACCGTGCGCAATATTTTCATAATTTAAGCTAATAAAAAGGGAAATGTAAAAGAAAAGAGGATTATTATTTCAGTTATTAAGTATTATTCTTTAGTAGTTATAGTTATTTGCTGGATTATGGATAAGGCTTGACATGTTAACCGGTTGTGTTTGTGTCTGTGTATTAATAATAAACCGAGGAATGTATAAAACGTAAATATAATGGAAGGCTGGAAAACGTAAATATAATTAAATAATAAATTACCAATGGAGAGATAACGTAGTTTTCTACTAATACCAGAACACCCCCGACGCAGATGCAGCATATTTGTTTTCATCGTTCTATATTCGAGCTCACTATCAGTCTAACAAGTGACAATACATACCTATAATACTGGCACTAGTCTCTTCCTCGTGAATATTGAGCCACTCCTGACGTATGTACCATGTAATGTAATGGCCAAGATTCCGACAAAAGGGGATTAAGTCTGACGGCCAGACGACGCGACGTCGTCAGCGAAACGTGCTTCGCCACTGGCACTGAATTCCAAACCGTCCGTTGACGCGCCAGGGAGGTTAGGTTCATTTTCCCTGCAACGATGCTGGGAACATTCCAACCGAGCCGATTTCTTGACCGCTGTTTTCGCTTTATTTTTGGCTACTAATACCAAACTTTGCACTTTGCACTGCCGACAGTTCGTCCCAGGCTCGCTTACAGAAATTTCCGAAAACTCAATAACTTTTACTAAGTTCGCGTCCGATATGTAAGAATAAACTATTGCTTTAACGAATCACTGTCCGATGGCAGAGTATGATATAATTCCACTGGCCCCGAAATACATACATACATACATATGAATTAACCGATCGGTCCAGACTTTACTCAATGAATGAGCGTGATGAGTGCAGGCAACTCAAACGCACAGTAAAAAACCAAACAATAACGTATGTATCTACATACATACGTACAAACAGGTTCTCAGTTCTCTCACTAAGGCAGAGTCAGCTGTCTATAATGAAAAATAAGGCAGTATATCTATAACATAACATAACAGAATACACAAGCAGTAGTGCGACCACAAATACACATACATAGGTAGAATGCTCCACTGTATTCGATGCAAGCATGCTTCCAGCGTGTCAAATAATTTTTGATTGGTTGACAGAGCCCAACTTACGCGCACTTTGTGTTATTCCAAAGCATTATGTGCTGACGCACTCCATTTGCTTTATGGATAACTAGAAAACGATATTTTACAACTTCTAAACCGCTTACCAAACACGTATTATTTTTCGAGTTAAAATTGTAACGCAATCATTGACCCTAAGGCTGTTGGTAACCAGTTTTGCGCCTGCAACGGCGGTGAATGACAATACATGACGGTATGCCGGACTGCATCTAAACAAGGTGGGTTGTAGAACTGTAAAACGTAAGGTAATTTGGAGCTGATAATCTTCCTATGGATTCATTTGATTTGGTTATATCGGTTATATTGAATTTGAAGATAATGATCGACAGATAGGGCATTTATCATGTCCTGGGACGGAACCGGGTCTAAACAACGGTAGGAAATCACGTGAAGTGTGTACATAAGAATCGATAACAGGGGATTAGAGTACATAAGAGTAAGAGATAATGAAATAATGTATAAAAGGTGTTCCACCTGGTTTCGACCGGTCGAAAAGTTAACCGATCCCAAGACAATCATAATTTTGTCTCATTTCACAAACATCGAAAGAATTTATATGAATTTTTTCAGAATTTTTGGATCGCATTTTTTGTACCTCTGTATCTCAAAAACATAAGATCATACAAGAAAATTTATAAGACAAAAAAATTGCCGTTTCGAATCAAATTTCTGAAAATTATTTTATTGGGAATTTCTCGAATCCCAAAAATACCAATTTTAATCAAAAATACACGAAAATATTTTTTTTCAACCAGTATGTCACTTTTGATTTGCCTCGAAAATTTACAGAAAATTCACTGAAGTGTTTACAGCAACCATATATTTTTTTAAAGATGGTTGGCTCAATCGATTGAAAGCTATATTTTATTCGAAAGAAAAAAGAATTAATTCTGTTTTATTACACAAATTAAATTTAAGCATAGCTTCCAAACAATTGAGCCAACCATCTAAAAAAAATATATGGTTGCTTTAAATACTTGAGAGTATTTTCTGTAAAGTTTTGAGGCAAATCAAAAGTGATATATTGGTCGAAAAAAAATATTTTTGTGTATTTTTGATAAAAATTGGTATTTTTGGGATTCGAGAAATTCCCCAAAAATTCTTTTCAGAAAGTTGATTCGTAACTGCAACTTTTTTGTTGTATAAATTTTCTTGTATGATCTTATATTTTTGAGATACAGAAAAAATTTGGCATTTGGCAAAACTCAAAAAATGCAATCTAAAAATTCTGAAAAAATTCACATAAATTCTTGTGATATATTTGTGAAATAAGACAGAATTATGATTTTCTTGGGATCGATCAACTTTTCGACCATTCGAAACGGGGTGAAACACCTCGTATACAGAAAGAAAAAATGAAATGTAAACAGTGTATTGTTGCACACAGAAAATTACGTACAATACTGAATCAAAAGAGGCTGAAAATGATATTTTATTTCAATGAGGGAAATACCTCGGGTGAAAAATGCTGGAGGGGCTGAAACATAGGAAACGACTTTGTGGTTAATTTTCCATTCAATTGAAATTTTATTAAAGGGTTACGGCTTCCCTTTGCCGTTTCGTAGTTGATTAATTAGCACGGGACCAACATTCCACGTACTGTATTAGGTATATTCACCATTAAGAACAGTATTTTTTACATCAAGTTCTATGTCTAACATACATATGCTACCTATCCAAGTTTATGCGTATAGGTGAGAGTAAAAGTCGATAAACTCAGCGTTCAATAAGGCATTATCTTTTCCGAAAATTTGTTTGCGTTATGAGTTCTCGATTTGCACTTGGCACGGAGCACTCAAAATGAGCCTTCTAACAATTCCGAATTATATTTACAATAATCTATCGCTTACACAATCAATTATCATTTTACAAGTTGATAAGTAGTCTAGCTAATGGCAATCTTTTATCAGACGATAATATACAGTGTGCAAAATAAACAGCCGACCTTACGCAATTTGTTGCTGCATGTGTGATATCGGCCATGCATCGAGGTACGTGCAACGCGACAAAAATTATCTTAAAAAAATATATCTATTAGCAGTAGTTGCAATGAAGTACTGTTGCCATCAGAATTTCAATCAAGCTTGGTATTTTAATACGGAGTTTTCGAATTGGAAGTTTATTGGCGATGGTAAGTTTGTAGAATATCAATCCACTGGTCAGGATGTTAGCTCGTTTTCAGGACGAATGGTTTCCATGAGAGGTTCGATGTCCATGGACCAGAGCACCGGAGTATCTGTAGTAACTGTGACTTCAGGAGAGCCAGAGTAGGTGTTGGACGTACTGACTGTGCCACCAAATTCGAGAGAACTACATTCTGAACAGGAAATATTGCATAATAACAAGATTGTATGAATAATACAAAAGGAACTAACTGTTAAACTGGTAACAACTGTCTTAAAATTATTTACCAATTGGTCCAACTTGCGTTACCTCGCGAACCTAAATAAAACATTTTCCCATAGCCTGAGGGAAGCGAAAAGTAGGAACACTAATTACCTAAGTCCCATTTGAGCCCGGTTGTTGTGATGCTAGTAACTCGACATCCAATTGGCATTAGAGCGCACCATGAATTCAGGCCTAATAATCGTTCTGGTATCAATATTTTATGGATACCGGGACGTAGTAGCCATGTCAAGGAATCTCTAGAGACCTGTATCAGCTGAAAAAAGGTTGATAACCAAAATGAAGCACCTGCATGCGCGAATAATCTATCCACAGGCTGATAAAATTGTTGTATATACTGATAGGAAAATTGATTACGTTGCAGAATTTTTTTTTTATTTTCAATTAATGATTGTGTCTTCACGGTGTTGGATAAACCACGTTATTCAGTTGGCTGACTACAAACTAAGCCCGATTTATACTACCTTGAACCTTCAGTGAATTACACTATTACATACCTGGACATCGCCAATGAGTTTATCTGACTTGAACAATGTGTTGATGTTGGCTATTATGTGATCTAATCTCCCAGATGATTCAGATAATACGTAAATTCCATCCAACTGTGAATAAGATAACAGTATTTGTCAACTTTTTGTGGTTGATTGTATGTTTTAATCTCTTTAATAGAAAGACTTGAATTTGAAGGGTAGAAAAAACAAAAACCGATGAAAGAATCTTTTAGAGCAGTAGATGTGTTGAAATAACAAGGAATATTTTTCAAATCTAGGGTGCACCTTTTTAGGACAGTTTTATGAAATGCTCAGAAATCCTATAATATTATTTGGAGTCATTTGAAATGATGTGAAGTCTATTCAGATTGGATAAAATCTTTTCAAATGTCTAAACTCAAGTGGAATCCCAAGTATATGTTTAAATCTTAAGATCCCAATGTAAACAAAAACTCATCAGTAATCAATTAATAGCTTGAAAGAGACAGACTGAGTAAGCCATTGAATCTAGGAAAGTTTGAAATATGATAAAAAAATATATAGAATTACATTTATTCCTTTCGATTTGGTGTAGACCTCGAGTTGGATGAGAGCTTTGGTATAGTCAGTAGCATTTTGATCAGGTGTATCGATGACATTGGCCCCTAGGCCTCGAAGTTTATTGATTGTGTCCGGTTTTATACTGTCCATATCGCCAGTTATAAGATCAGGCACAAACTGGCTGCTCTGTCCGTTCACCATTTCTTCCCCTCGAGAACCAAGAAAATTTATCCATTGATCTGTTCCTCCGTCAACAGTAACTGTTGCACTAGCTATATTGAATATTTCATAGGTAAAATAAAAAAAAAAGTCAGTTAACATTGATGAATATAATTTGAATACTGTTTAACTAAAATCCAATGAAATCAACCTGATTCTTCAACGAAATTAACAAAAGTGAGAACAGATCATATAGAAATGCAGAGAAACGAAGATTGCAGTACCTGGATTAGATAACAATAACAATAACAACAGCAGTAACAGTAATGGAGATGTAACCTTTTTCCCAAACGTTGATCACTAAACTCTGTCGGCAGCAAATAGGCCTGTTCAAGATGATCAAACCATGCTTGTATGTTGAGGAACAGATGAATATATTGAGTGGATCCCACAGCGTACTGCATCGTGTTGATGTCTCGTTGCTCGCCAGGATTGGCAAGTATTCTTTCGTAGCTAAAATTGGGCGATAACAGTGAGGTTAGGTCAGGATGTTGAGAGCGATCGTAAACGATGTGTAAAGGTAAGGAGAGAGGGAGAGAGAGACAGAGAAAGATACAGAGAGAGAGAGCCGCCGCCACGCGCCATTCATCGATACTAGATCGTTGACCCGTTTGATACAGGCGAGCAGTGTGAATGCACTATTAGACTCGCTAATACAAATAGTCAAATCTCGTACATACACTCCCTGCCGTTACCGTTGTCATTGGATGCTTTTGAATGCCTGTTCATTTTCGGTAAATAAAAATACCAAGTTATGTTCTCGCGAAAGTTCGACCGCTTCAATAGCGTATATAAAACTAGAGCATTTCTCATAACGCGTATGCCGGCTAACTTCTTAATGTTATTGAAACAACTACGTCACGAAACACTGACGCCTTAATTTCCGCTACGTGGCCGGTAACCGGTTTCTTTTCATTCTTATGTAATCGTCGAGAATATTGGTTTGGATCTAATGTTTTGAGTTATTTATATTATTAGGTCAGACGTGGGTCAGAGTGTAAATCAGTAGATATAGCTGTGGCTGAGGCGTGACGCAGCGGTCTGGACCTCAGAAATTTTGAGAGAATACTGGTTATTATTAACCTTCCGCGCCATGATAGACCTCGATACCTATATTGTAATTTATATGTCCATATTATATCCATAACTGTAGCTTGTCATATTTCGCTTTCGATATAAAAAAAAAATTGTCATGCTATAGCAAATTCTTGAAGGTTCATTATTACCTCGCATCGCGACGCACTCGGGTGACAGTTCTACTGATATATACTATGGCAGTTCTAACGGAATAGAACACTAATGTCGTTATCTGTCGATATTTGACTGTAATGGGCTTATAGGTATAGCGGGCCTCTTTCATAGCGGCATATGTCACAGGAGGGAAGCGTCGGTAAGATAAGTCGCTGCAGAAACGATAGTGCCCCCCCTCAGTAAGTCTGGCGGCGCATTGAGCAACTGAGTAAAAAATATTGAAATTCTCTAGATATTTGTAGCTATTACCGGCTGGAATATATCGTTTCCGTAATGATACATCAGATTAAGTAGTTACAGGAATCGCAGATATCCCCGAGCTCATATACATGCCGGCTCCTATCATTGTAGTTTACAGAAATTACGGAAATAAAATAACCATGATTGGTGATGACATAATCAATAAATCATGCGAAATTAGCTCACGTTCACGCATTTTCACGTTCTGCTACTTACAAAACGACTTACTGAGGCGTAAATATACTTTACATGGAAATCGTAAACCTTAATATAGGTACCGGGCAATTATTGAATATCATGACAAAAAGAAATTTGTTAGTTTAAATAAATATGTTTTGCGCTATATAAAACGTATTTGGAGCAAATCTCAATTACGCAAATCATTAAAGGGGAAGGGGACAGTTAACCCTTTTCTTTTAGTCGATATTTACAGAGCTATAGGTATGAATATGAGTGACTGGTGGAATGTTGACTGTTTTAGAGAAGAATAAGTATAGTTTATTATAAAATTCTGGTATATTAATATTTCAGTTAGATAACATATATTGGAGATAGCGTAGAGTCCACATAATTCCGAGTTTTCTTGACAGAGCTCTTTGGTGGAAGATGTCACATCCAAACGGATGTTCCGAAGGAATTACTGCAATTTTCTGAGCGTAGTCAGAGATGATGCCTGTACTGAAAGAACCACCGATATTGTTACATTGGCCAAAAGATTTTGCTTCTGACCTAGATACATCAGTAAAAATCCTTGATTATACAAAATAATTTTTGGATTGCGTGAAAAATTATTTTCTTCGGGTCCCATCTTGAATATCGCTGGTTCTTTCAGTACAGGCATCACCTCTGACTACGCTCAGAAAATTGCGGTCCCTTCGGACCATTCGTTTGGATGTGACATCTAGTTTGTTTGATCCGACATTTTTTAATAATTTGAAGAACCAAAATATATTTTTTAAATTTGATGTGATGGGATATTAAACAAAGAGAACACACGTGATTATAGTGGAAAGTATATGTATAGAGTAGACTTTTATTCAGGAAGTGATGTAAGTTATAAGTTATACAAATAACCATTAAGAGAGGGCACTAAAGGTAAGTAAGGAATGAAACGCCCTCTTGCAACATGGCATATACTAAGGCGCTATAATTTGGATGATATGCCAACAAAATTTTGCAATTTTTCGGCAGGGTCCTCCATTGAGACGATACTGTTAAAAATTCAAGACATTTGTATAGTAAGAAGTTTACAATAGGAGATATGAAATAATTCATTCAGATAATACAATGAGGATTGCAATCAGTTGCTAAAGCAACAATATAATATTTGACTTGGATCGTAGTAATTTAGGAGTAAGTTAGCTTTGTTTTAAGGGGGGCCTATACTCAAAACGTGAACTTCTACAATTCTAATTCAAATGAATTGCAATTAACACAAAATATTCACTATCTAAAAAGAAAATATTGTACCAAATGTGAACTCATTCGAAATAGTAATGCCCAAGTTACGCTGGTTCATTTAGATTTATCGCGCCAAGAATACCAGATTTGAGAATGCTCCTCGCGTTACAAATGTGAAGTTATTCAGTTCAGTCTTCTTTGGCCTATTCATGAACACAATCTCAAGAAATTGATGCAGGATTTTTGAAGTCGGATTATTTTTTACAAGACAAAAAAACGAAAATCGACTTTTCTGACGTTTTCGATTAAATCATCTGCATAGGCCCCCCTTAAGGCGCATTGATCAGTGCCCCGTCTTTGTCATTGGGCCCGATAATTTGGCCCCAAATGTTTAGGTTTCTGGCTCTCCATTTTGTCGTATGTATAACTAATATCGTGAGTATCCGAAACTTTTTTTTTTGATTGCACAGTCATTAAATAAATTAAGAACATTTTTCTCCACTTTTCAGTAGGGTTTTCGCTCAAGACGAAACGTTGGCTGTCACTAAAGTTTCATAGAAACTGTAAAGATATTCTGATAATTATTTACGTGTCAACAGCTACGGTGTATGAAAAATCACGTCATCCTGAATCTTCAAAATTCGATAACAATATGCAGGATTAATAATCCCATGATCGCACATGGCTTAAAATTTTTGTTTTCGAAGCAAGAATTCGTGAGAATTTATTCGTAATTTTCAATCGGGGCATACATGCCAGAAATTGAATTTTGAGATTTCTAATGAAGGATTCACTATGAAGACCGAGCTATAGCACTTCAGGTATATTTTTAACTTCCCGCTTTGGAAATTGAAAATTTTCGAAAAAAAGGGAAGTTATTGGTTTCGGTCCGATTGTCGAAAACCGAGTTTTCATCAGATCTCGACGTTTTGAGGTCCTAGGAAGCTATTCTGTAATCGAACTTAATCGACAAAGGTTTTCGAAGAGAATTTTTTTTTTGATGTGAAATAAACTTTGGCTGAGAAATAAATGCACCTTGGAGTACTCAGATTTTCCAAAACCAGGCTGTACTGGTTCCCTCGAATCTAATTGAGACTGACGATATCTTCTGACATTAAATATAACTCCCTAAAACCTACAAATGTTGACATTTGAAAAAACTCGATTTTTGATTCAAATTCATACGGAAGAAAATGTGTATACGGAAAACTAACTATACTTATTGATATATTCCAGATGAAATCCATAAAAAAATCTCGGCCAGGCGTAATTTTATGGAAAAACGCAAAAGATATCACTCAAAATAATCGTAATGTAACAATTGCGATTGATATTTTCTTTGTAGATGTTTGAATGAATATATTTTCAACTTAATAAATTGATTTTATCTAAAAAAATATACAATAAACGTTTTTTGAATTTTGTAGAAAAACCAGATGTGATGGGGAGAAAATGTGGGGACTTCTGAATTCAGGAGACGTCAAATAAAGAATAATAGTAGTCATCAAAATAAAGACAACGCTCAAAAATTTTTCATATGTCGGCCTGTGTTATAGTTGGTCAAGTGGTATATATGAAGAGATTTATCGTACTGTCCGATCGAATTGTGCAAACTAATTTTACCGATTTGGCTGCAGATTTTTTTTCTCGAAGTAGGTACTCGATGAAAGATCATCAAGACATGATTTTGTAAAGTCTTGAAATCGAACAGTTTCAAGTCGTTTTGGTTAGTAAATCATCTTTCGAAATTTGATTCAATTTTCATGCTAGTGGGCTCATAATTGTCTGCGTCTTCCAGTGAACTTTCATTCAAAACAGGTTTCATAGGAAAATTTTTCAATTTTGGGCAAATGCCAAACCAAAACGTGCAGTGCTGTATTGTCAAGAATAATCGATTTTAGAATGACCGCCAAATTTGATGGGTTTATCCGAACAACTTCCAATCAGGTTCGTTTTATTTGTTATTTCACGTAGTTTTCGAATCTCCGAAGATCAAAAAAGGAAGAGGACAAAAAAAAAAAAAACAAAGCTACACGCGTTCGAACATGTATAATTTTACGAAAATCTCAATATTCGTAACCCTGTAACTTTTCTTTAACATTTTGTGACTCTACCAAACTTGGTGAGCTTGGCGAGCTTGGTATAGGGTAGAGCGGGGCTAGTTGATCATAGGGGCAAGTTGTGCAATCGAAATATCTCGAAAACTAAGCAACTTACAACAAAAGTTTAAATGGCGAAAAGAAGAGGTTATAGGAGAGGAACACATCGCGCGATAGTCAATTGCAATCCGGTGCTCAGATGAAATAAAAGAACGCTTTGTTTTTTTTCGGCGTCAAAAAAAAAAAAAAAAAAAACAATTCTTCATAATGTTTTTCCTATAGTCGTATAAAAACACTTTTTCGTGATCACTTAAGTATTTAAAGATTACTTAATTATTGCTCTTTCGATTATATATAGTTATTAGGCACGATCGCATAGCGGAGTGCCTATTAGATTCGTCATCGCGAAAAACGTCGGATTGAAAAAAAAAATTCCCTTTCCCTTAGAAATCCGTTTCATCACTCACACAATCGTTTTCCAGTATTTTCCGAAAAGTATGTATGTGTGTGTGTGTGTGTGTGTGTGTGTGTGTACGCACGAAGTTTGTATTCTGAATTCCGGGAGAACGACTCGACAGATTCGAATGGAATTTGGGGGAAAAATCAAGTGTTCGGTGAAGATGATCCACGAAACTTTTGAGGATCCCACCACTTTCGGTTGCGAAATGGCGAGTGTTTCAACATTCAAATAAATCTTATTAGGTGTATCCTGAATTCCGGGAGAACGACCCGACAAATTCGAATAAAATTTTAGAGGAAAATCGAGTGTCCGGTGAAGATGATCCACGAAACTTTTCAGGATTCCACCACTCCCGGTTAAAACATGGCAAGTGTTACAATATTCGATTAAATATTATTACGTGTATCCTGGATTCCGGGAGAACGACTTGACAGATTCGAATGGAATTTGGGAGAAAGAACAAGTGTTCGGTGAAGACGAACCACGAAACTTTTGAGGATCCCACCACTTCCGGTTTCAAAATGGGTGTTTGAATATTGAAATGAATCTTATTTTTTTTTTTTTTTCATCAAGACTACGATCGTGCCTGTTGCTGTTCGTACCGCTAGTTTATTTTTAACTCTTATCATTTT
Source organism: Macrophya alboannulata (assembly GCA_949628255.1). Taxonomy (NCBI): domain Eukaryota; kingdom Metazoa; phylum Arthropoda; class Insecta; order Hymenoptera; family Tenthredinidae; genus Macrophya; species Macrophya alboannulata. The sequence goes on along the minus strand of OX451210.1, from coordinate 7,461,532 downwards.
TTTATAACCCAATTTTTATTTTGTTGCCTGAATTGGGGCTATTGAGCAAGGCGCGCTGAATGCTTGCTCAACTAGGCCCACTAGATGTTCATTGTAGAAAATTCAATTTTTCTTCACTAAATCAATAATCATCAATTGATTTGTGCATGTGATGATTCTACATAATGTGTAATAATTAAAATAACAAAAAGAGTAATAATAATCCAAAGATTGGAAAGATTTAATTTTATTTGATTTTATTTTAAATATCAGAGATATAATAACAATATGAGTATGTAATAATCATAATGAATAAATATTTGCTTGGTAATTACAATTTTATTTTATATTCAGATCATTCTGTACAGCCATCAAGTCCATTTTAGCCATTGCACAACTAGCCCCATACCTTATACCCATGCTCAACTAGCCCCACTAGTAGGGCACGTTGAGAAGCTTGGAGCGCTCGCGCATTTCCGGGAATCACTTCTAAACTTGCACTCGGATCGTTTTTGTGCCGCTAGGCGTTTTGAAGAAGAGTAAATTACGAACCTAACAGTGCAGGAATTGGTTAAATCCGATTCAACGTCTTAAAGTTATGGAAGGTCAAATGAAAAAGTGATCAACTAGCCCCGCCCCGCCCCGCCCTATCCTATTTTGTTCTATTAGGCTCTATGAATTTAGAAATACTGCCAAAATCATGACCCTGAAGATATCTGCATCAGACAAAATTTTATCTTTGGGCAGCCATAACTGCCAGGTTTTTCATCGTACAGACTCTGCTCAGGGGGTTCTGCTCAGAGTTGAAATTCTCTCGGTGAGCGATTTTTTTGTCTTTCGAATTTCGATGAATCCTTAAAGCGGTACAGGAAAGAGAAACTTCCGAGACGTCATAAATGCCATGTTTTTAGGGTATCGAATCGACTCGGGGGCTATTTTTTTCGATTCAAAATTCTCTAGGCAAGTAAATTTTCATGTCGTCTTTCCTGTCTTGAGGGCAGCAGATTAAAAATAATTGGCACGCCGTGTATGAAATTCGGTACCTGGGGGTTTTTGAGGTCGCTGAATACGAATTCGAACTCAAAATTCGAATATTCAAAATGGCAAACCCATTGACTGACTTCTATGCATGCTTCTGTCGATAGACGTGACAATTTTTTTTCTCAATCTACCACTTTCAGGGCGGGAATAAAACTAATGAGAATTTGCTCATGTGGAGAATTTAAATTGGCCCCGCCTTAAGGACAGTGGAATTGAAAGAACGAAGAAAATGCTCACCTAGGGAATTTCAAAACGAAGAAAATGACCCCTGAGCGAAGTCTGTACGATGAAAAACACGGCAGTTATGGCTTCCCAAAGATAAAATTTTGTCTGATGCAGATATTTTCAGGGTCATCCAAAATCTCATACAAATGACGTTATCAATTACTATGCGTGTCTACAGTTTTTCCACCTTTTAGAAAAGTAACGTTTCCAAATAACGTTTAACCAACTTTTGTTTGTTCTGTAACTAAATTACATCTATTTCGCATGTACACGGGATGACCTACACCTTGAATTTTTTTTTCAGAATCAATCAAAATTTAATTAGAGTTAGTCCGGGGGAGATGGTCATACGGGAGAGATGGCCAATCGAAATATTTCATAGAGCCGCTCAATAGATTTCACCTGTTATTGCTTAGTTCGCTTTGCATCGAGTGTAGGTGCAAGTGTATGAGCAAAAGTTTGGGAAAAAAACAACAAAAAAGTAAGTAAAATCCCTTTTAATTGTTTTGTCTACTGGTAAAATTTTTTGTAGGTTTCATATTCTACATTGCGATGATGTTATTTGTGAAAATAGTGGTTATTTTGGTATTTCTTGAATAATTTACGAACAGAGCTTTTTTTATAAGCTCAAAATTTCGCATATACTGTTTCGACTTGCTTACATTTTAGATGTGGTCATCTCTCCCGGAATATTGGGAGAGATGATGGCCACGTACAGTTTTTATAAAAATAACCACCATGAAGCGTACTGCAAGAAAAAGAAAAGCAATTAGAAGGCTGTTTGAGAGTAGTGATGATGACAATGTGAGCAAAGACGAGGATAAGTGGGTTGGTTGCTGAGAAAATTATTATGCAACCCGTTTCATCGAAGATTGACTTCAGTGCATAGTGTGCCAACTTTGGGTACACGAAAATTGTACGGAATTCAAAGATAGATGCTCTAGATGTGTCCCGAAGAAAAAAAAAGAATTAAGAACTGAAACATACGACCAAAGAGAGAGCCAAGGGTAGAATTAAGTACTAGCCATCTCTCCTCTACTCCTATAATGGCCATCTCACCCGGATAATCCGAGATACTCACAATTTTGAAAAAATGCTAGTTTTAAGGTTGATCGCATCAGAATTTTTTTTATTTTTGTTGATCACCTGAATGTTAAATGTTCAAAAATTAATTACATATATACAAATAAGTATAGAAGCATCTGTAGTTTCCTTTTTACAGATCCTTGAAAAAACTATGGCCATCTCCCCCGGACTTACCCTATAGTTAAGAAATTATTATTACTTCTAATTAATATTTTTGTATCTTTGTAACTTTCCGCTATAACAATTGAAAATTTTCAAAAAAAAGGGAAGTTATTGGTTTCGGTCCGATTTTCGAAAATCGAGTTTTAATCAGATCTCGACATTTTTGGGTCCTTGGAAGCTATTTTGACTATTTTTGGATAGACGTCCGCATGTGTGTGTGTGTGTCTGTTTATGTGTGTAACAAATTTTTGTCGTACGATATTTTTAGAATTTTTGCGGCGATCGAAGGGTTTATTAAGACTTAGATCTGATTAGATTTTGGAGTCGATTGTTGAGTCGAAAGTTATTCGAAGAATAAAAATAAAAAAAAAAATTCATGTTTTTAGCGCATAACTCCTAAACTGTTCGTGCGATTAGTCTCAAAACTCGATCAGATTTAAAAAGTCTTTCGCACATAAAATACAGATTACGAAGGCAAATTGTGAGACCAACAAACCCTGTGCGTACACTAGAACTTTCAACCACACGCTTTCGAATAATGTTATATTTAACATTTGTATTTGTTTGGTTTTGCGGGATATTTTCTTTGTTATTCTTTGGTATTTTAGGTGAATTCTTTGGTTGCTTAACTTGTACAGTAACATTAATATCTAGTTTTTCTATATATTCTACCATTTGATCTATTTTTTTTTAATGCCGGCAAAGACTTCTCTGTTATCCTTCTTTTACATGGACACTTGTTAAATCTATTTTTTGCGTTTAGTATATCACCAATTCCATTGATTACTTCACAAAAAGTGGCCACAGCGCCTTAAAGCTGTTGATCTTTCAACTCGTTTTCGAGGTACTGAAGTGCTTTAGATACACTAACACTGAGTACTTGACCTGCAAGAAACACCTTCATTTGTTCCCTATGGAAGTTAATATGTCTGTGTTTTATTTTGCACCCCAAATGCAAGCCTTCACTGTATTGTTTTTCATTTAGTAATTTAATATAATTCCGATTGATAAAATCAGTATTAGAGTAAATAAAAGGACCTTTTGCAGCTAAGTAATTTCGTATCAGCTGCAACATGTAGCATGCATAAAAAAAGCAATCGACTGTTTTATTTGTTAAAGGGTGCTCGAAGTAAGGTTTGAATTGAATATTATCTGATGATCGAAATTAGCACCTAAATTTACACATGTTTTTTTATTCGATTCGTCTCCGTCGAAAGTAACAGGAATTACATAAATGCCATGCTCATGTAAGTTTTTTCAATAAATCATTTAGAAGTATAGATTTCTCGTCACCCGTTAGAGATTTTGTTAAATAGTAAGATACTGGTATTTTGAATCTACCGTTAATATTCACCAGCCTAAGAACTAGACCTTTTTTTGCTTTAGATCTCTTTCCATCTTTATCTAAGGTATCGTTAAGTTGATCACCTAGTTCCATATATCCCGAAGGTTACAGGAAGATTACAGGATTGCGAAGATTACCTCGAAGATTACAAAGATTACAAGAGATTCCACGAGATTACAAAGATTACAAAAGATTACAAAAGATTGCAATAGATTGCCAGATATTGCAGGGATTACAAGAGATTACAAAAGATTATAAGAGATTACAAGAAATTTTAGATCGCTGAGCAATAACCGAATTAATGAGGAATAATTGAAATGATGAGAGTGACACAAAAATCAGCTAATTTAATGAGAATCAACCCAAATTGAATTAATTGGAGCTCACACAAATTATTATGGATTCGATTAAATCATCAGGAAATATGAAAAACACATCGAAATTTTCAATTCTGAAATTAAATTCAAGTAAATTTTATCGACTATTAATAAAAAGAAATTGAATTGAACAAAATTAATTCAAATTGGAATAAACTAGGTTGGATTCGAGGTTGGATTAAATTGGACTAATTCGAATTAACAGGAAATACAAAAAATCGATTGAATTTTTTAGGTACGAGCTTGAATTGAGGTCAATTATGAAGGATTGTTGGAAAACAATAAGTTTGAAGCAAGCGAGATCAGGTTCTCTGTTGAGTCAAATTGATTCATTTGAATTACTTCAACGAAAAAAATTATTGTATCACTCAAATTTTGAGTTATTTTCCTCCTCAAAATAAATAATATAGTTCGTCTGACATTGTATTTTGTGATGCAACGCTAGCGCTTTGGGGGAACTGAACAGAATATACGAGCTATAAATGTCTGCGTAGAAAAAAAAAAAAAAAAAAAATACGTAATGTAACAGATCATAGAAAAAAACACGCCCTCGATTTGAACGTGTATCAATACGTTCGCTTTTTGCGTCACCTACATGCACCTCTCGGCACGACCGATGTTGCTCGAGATTCCGCGACAGCGTGCGGTAGTTACGAGGGTAGTTAGAACACGAAAACGGAACGAACCGAGCCAACCGTAATACCAGCACACGAGTCAGAGAAGAAAGCGAGTCGACACTCACACACACTATGGATGATTCAAAGATAAACCTAAAATAGATTGTATCATTGTAAATTCGTCCTCAATAATTAATATTTGATGAAAAGCGAGGTTAGAACCTATGTCAAGTGACTTCGTTTATGGGGTAGGTATATTTTGGATTGTACGTAAATAATACACAGCAAGAATTCTAGATCGAGTCGATCTTTCGCAAAACTAATTCTGAATCATGTTTTTTTCCCATCTTTGGAATATACAATGTTATAGTGATCCGGTAGAAAAAATTTAGTTTTTTCGATAATCTACCTTTTTCTACATACATACTCTGTTCGGCCTCACCGACACCCTGGAAGGCCTAGGAGCCATAAAAACCCATAGCATAGAAGTAATGAAAAGAAGAACTCAAATTTTGTAGTAATTCATTCTTTAGCTAATACTGCATGACTTTATTTATTGTATGACCGTCGCAGAACTGATGATTTAGCTAGCAACGGCTGCAGACCAAATGGGATACCTCTATAAACCGTACGTGGCTTTGACAATAGATTTCAAGATGCCGATTAGTTTACAACTACGGTTGCGCGTCTGTGCGCCAAATGTTTTATTGCATCCAACGAAAGTTGGAAAAAACCAGCAGTCTGTACGTCGAAGGTATTTTATATAGCTCAGGAAGATACGTGGGAAAAACCAACGTCTGGTAAATCAGGGTTGGACAAACTTGCCGAAATCTATGTACAAGGCTGGGGTAAAACCCAGATATATTTTGTTAAGGGAAAGTACTTCCACTTCAGGTGACCATTGCCTTTTTTTGAGGGGGAACAACCAATCAAAGTAATCAAATTTTGGAACCACCCACGAAGGAGGCACCTTTAGTTTGCATATAAGCCTCTCCACAGAGCAAACTAAGCTTAAGACAACTTAAATCCATAAGTTCAACCTTGAAATTTAACATTGTTTACAATTTTGTAGTCATTTTTATACAGTTAACCATTTATAAAAATATATTCGTCTGTTACAAACAGTTGAGTCCTAATTATTTCAAAAACCAGCGTGAGGAGTTTACGTTCCTTCTCACACACAAAAAACATACTCTCTAATATTAATTCGGTGCGAAACTCTTAGGCGTGAGTTAGATGCTCCTACGCATATTTTCTACAGAAAAATTATCACATTACAACCAAATCACAAGTTGAATATCAACGAAACTATTGTTTGATCTCATGTGATTCGAAATTTACCACCTGATTTGCGACCAAGAAATTAAAAAAACCGACACAATTTTTTTGACGAGCGGCACAAAAAATCGACACGGTTAAAGATGTGGGGAAATACATTTATTTTTTTTTATTTTTGCGGAAACACAGAAAACCGTGTTTTACACGGTTTCTGTTATTCACACTATACCGAACTTACGACCTTATGCCGTTAATCGCATAAGGTCGTAAGCGCTATCATACGAATTTTTGCTTGTTTTAATGGCATTTTCTTTTCCTATCTCGGCTATAACACGAAAATTCGTTCAGATCCGTTGAAATTTATCATGAGGTTAATTCAAAGCAGAAGGTCGTATGTACTGGTGGATACGCGACACGACGCCATTCGAAATTGGTGCACGAGTTTCGGTAAGCTAGATTTTTGACTGGTCTTCAAATTTTTGTCATTCAATAGTGGGTTTGTTTTCATTCTTGGCGAAAAAGGAACTGACTTATGGAAAAAATGGAAAGAAAAGAAAAAAGTGCTGTAACAAAAGTTTGCAAATTTTCGAGTTTCAAAAGTTGTCTGAAAAGGGCGATATTCTGTATTATTTGTCTTCGTTTTTGTAAGGTCACAGCCAAAAGAAAAAAAGACTAATCGAGATACTCGAGGAGATACTAATTGATTTTATCGAGGATTGGAATCACCTGTAAGAATTTAATAATTGATAATCTGTTGACAGAGAACTGTGTGGTAAAAAAAAAAAACGAATACCACAATCAGGCATAATCAGATTGGTCATAAATGTGTGGAATTAAAAATATTATTCTCGATTTGGAGATTTTCCGATGCTGATCGAGTCTTTGACTCGAAAATTTAAAAAATGCTTGTCTAAGATTTGAATAATTTTTTTTTCGCTTTCGATCAAATAAATGTAATTGTTTATATACGGGGCATTCCGTGACATCTCGATCAAAATTCGGCGTCGATGTCTCAGATTGGTTTGAGATTTTTTGCATAAAAGTACATGACGAAAAACGCAATCCTAATTTTTTTCAGAATTTTTTGATCCAGCGTCTCTGAAGTATGATTTGCAAACTTGAAAAAAAAAACACTCACTTTGTAAAATTTGAAAAAAATTCGGAAAAATCTTATGAAATATAATAAAATTTTTGACACCTATTAGAAGTTGGAGATTTCATAACTTCAAAAGATAAATAAGGAGAGTAAAAAATTAAAAAATTATAATTATTCTATTGCATTTATGACATCAGAATCAACATAAAAGCTCGCCTTATAATATGGGCCGAAAAATGTCTATTTAGAGAGTTACAGGGAATCAAAAATATCAGGATAATATTTATAAATATAAATTTGCGAATATAAATATTATATTATTATATTTGATTTCCTGTAACTCTCTAAATAGACATTTTTCGGTCCATATTATAAAAAGCTTTTATGTTCATTCTGATGTCAAAAATGCAATGGAATAAAAATAATTCCTCAATTTTTTATTTTCCTTATTTATCTTTTGAAGTTATAAAATCTCTATCTTCTAATAGGTGTCAAAAATTTTGTTATATTTCATAAGATTTTTCTGAATTTTTTTAGATTTTACAAAGTGGGTGTTTTTTTTCAAGTTTTTAAATCATACTTCAGAGACGCTGGATCAAAAAATTCTGAAAAAAATTAGGATTGCGTTGTTCGTCATGTACTTTTATGCAGAAAATTATGAAACCAATCTGAGACATCGACGCCGAATCTTGATCGAGATATCATGGAATGCCCCATACATATCATTTCATTGTGAAGTTATACGGAGTTACAGTTCCGAAGGGTTACAATATGTTCCTGTGCAGATCATCTCGAGCAGAGATCATACCGTTGCATCGTATCGTTTATTACAGAATGATTACGATCTGGACGAAGAATGGTGGAATTGTGCCGAAATTGGCGTGAATGCGAAGATTCCTCTTTATTTGAAGAATCTAATAACTTTGACTGGATTCTATAATGTGACATCCTTACAACAACTATCTGACCAGCACATCAAGGAAATGGAAGCTCTTGCCAAATCGGATATGGAACTCTTTCGAGACCCGACAAAGCCGAAGCGTGATTACTACGGAATCTATGAAAAGTATCCGAAAAATTTCAAAATATTGCCAGGACATGTATTATTGTTGAAATCTTTAGCCGAATACTGTCGAAAAGCGAGCATTCCAGTACCCAACACTAAGAAGCAGACACAAAAGAAGACGACCGCTTCTAGTTCACACCAACCAGCTGATGATAATTACGCTCTTGAAGAGAAATATCTATTGAAACTGCTCACGAGTGCTTGCAAAGACATGAACCGTGAATTCGAATGTAAATTTACCGAAAGTGTAAAGAAACACGTTGCTGAACTGAAGGCACCGATTGAAGTCGAGGGTCAAGGAAAAGAACAACTACACAAATCTGAAGTTCCTTGTGTGTTCTGCCAAACTACGATAAAAGTGGTTAAATTAAAGGGCCGTTGGATTACATCCAATTATACACGACACATTAGGACGCTTCATCTAAAACCGAAAAATCAACCTGACAACTCGCAAGCAACGTTCCGACATATACACTACAAAAAAAGACACTAATCGGGCAGATAATGCTCAAGCTCAGACCGACGCTGCGAACGAATTAATCGTTGAAGTTCACCCTGCTGTTGTGTTAGGGATTTCTGAGGGGACCGAAGAGGGCATTTTTTGCAAAGAGGCTACCGTACCCAACAAGACACAGAAGATTTCAAATAAGGAGGAGGAAGAAAACAATTCTACTGAATTTTCATCTAAGGATTCAGCTCCAAAAGACGCGAAAGCGGATCCGGTTTTTTGAACGTCGAAGAGTCTTCTGCTGCGCCGTCTCTCCGAGTTGATAGATCAAAGCCGCAGACAGATGATAATTTTGAGGCTAGTTCAGAACTTATTTCGAAGTGGAAACTCGACAAATATTCTAGAGGGGAACGTAGCCGTAGAAAATTAAACCGAAGTATTAACATTGCAGGACAGACCTCGGGACAGACTGTGATTATTGACTATTACCCAATTTTAAACGAAGTTTAATTATTAATCGCCAGAAATAAAGAACTAAAAAAAAAACATTTTCTACTTTTATCGAAGAGCAGAATTCTTCTGGCACCAAACACAAAGGATCGAGCTATAGTCATTTTATGCAAACTTTGGCTAAATAAGCTGAAATCAATACTGAAAAGCCTCCAAGTGGACGGCGGCATGATGAAGGGTTGAAGCTGTTTGCTACGTACATTTTTATCTTGGGAGGAAGAAGCATGTACAAAGTCCTTCAAAAGAATCTTTCTGACTCACTACCTTCGTCTGTCACAGTCGGAAGAGTGATTAACAAGATGGATGAGCCAATTCGCGAGAGACACTTTCGGTTTAGTGCGTTGAAGGTATATTTACAAGAAAGAAGGCTACCTATGACAGTGTGGATTAGCGAGGATGCGACTAGAATAGTCGGTCGTATTCAGTACGACCCCCGGTTCAATCAAATTGTTGGGTTTGTGCTTCCACTGAATGAGGATGGTGTACCCAAATGCGGATCGTTTGCAGCTATTTCTAGTCAAAACATCAAAAAATACTTCGAAACTGAGGCAGTAGCAAATTATGCCTACGTCATAATGGCACAGCCCCTGCACGATGATGTTGCTTCATTCTGCTTGGTCTTTTTCGGAACTGATAGCCGTTTTAGTTTTGTTGATGTGATCCAGAGGTGGGAGTGGATGAAGAAGGAACCCGCAGCGGAAGCCATTACTATCGCCGGATTTTCTTCGGATGGGGATACACGTTTGTTGAAGGCTATGAAACTGAAAGCTTTTCCGCAATCACCTGCAATACCCCTCGAATGGCAGGGCTGGTTTATTCAATCCTTTTCTCAGCCATCATCGTACGTGCTGGATACTGTTCACATCGGTACAAAACTTTCCACGGTGTTTCTCGAACCATCCATCCTGCTAGTATTTGGAACTTCCGTGGCATCACCAACGTACATACTTACGGATATTGATTGACGAAGACGACAAGCTTCAGCATGGATTAACTACCTCGATTTTGGATAGCACTGACAAAATGAATTTCGAATCGGTACGGAGAATGTGTGATTCGCGAGTCCTACATAATCAACAGAATATCCCATCCACTGAGGGTCAATCACTTATTTGCCAATGGTAACTGATGCGTTGGACGCTTACCTCGACAAAGACATCGCACCATTTCAAAGAATCCACCTCATTTGGAAAAGTGTCTTCTTTTTGCGAATATGGCGACAATGGCTTAAAAAAAATGGCTACAGTATTACGAAAAATTTTATCACAACAAATGCATACACTTGCATTGAATTAAATGCCCATGCTTTAGTCGTTGCCGTCAGGTTTTTTAGGCAAAGTAATTCCCCAGAATCATTTTTGCCGTGGTTATTCAGTAGTCAACCCTGTGAATCATTTTTTCGCGCAGCGAGGTCTTTAACATCAACTTCTTCGACGGTCATCAACTTTAGTATGCAAGAATTTACTGCTCGCGTGCAAAGGATTCAATTCCAAGCACAAGTTACGCAAGCTACTGGAAACGACTATCAATTTACCCGATCAGAAAAGAAATGGAAACTTGGGAATCAAAGGGCGGATATCCTTTATGAACAAGGACTGCCAACGGAAAACGGAATGCTGGACTCCATCTCCAAAGCTTGGTGCGATGCTACTGCGATTGCTCTTAATCTTGATTTAGGACCCTGCAGCGCAGACCCTATTTGCCCAGCGCTTGAAAGTACAGAAAACTTGGAGATAGTCGAAGACGCCATTGGCGATGATATTCAAAACAGCATGGCTTATGATCGAGAAAGTAATGAACCCACTTCTAGTGGCGATTCAACACATGAAGAGGCAAAAGAGGACTTAGAAATACTTACGTCATGCAATGCGGAGATAAATAGAATCGATCTTCCGGAGGACTCGAAATTCGTGCAATATACTGACGATAAAGGGAAAACGTCGATCATACGGAAAACAACCATGTGTTGGATCTATTCTAGCAGTAATCTGAAACTTAGTAACGATCGACTGCAGAGAGTTAAGTGTAGAGAACAAACTAATGTACAAACTGAAAAATTATCTATTTTGCAAGTTATGAAATGTGATGATATTTATACAGGGCAATGGTGCGCGTTTGAAGCCAGTAAGGCTGTGATATAATAATAGGGGGAGTTCTCGGTTCTAAATATAATTCTGGCAAAGGACGGGAAACTGATTATTCTGCAGACAGTGCACCAACTAAGCCTCCTAAAAAGAACGCTAAAGGGATCTCCTGCATGTGTTACCCTTGGTTTCGTTTGGTGAAAGGCGGCGACAGTGGCAAATTAAAAAAAATTGAAGAAGAACCATATCGTAATATAAAACATTACCTCCGTACTCTGCCGCAACCCTTTTATGAAAACAAGAATATGTATTATTCTTCTGAAATAATTAAAGATATTTGTGATTTATAGCTTTTGAGGGTATTCAATGATTTATGTATCACGTTTTTGTTTGGCGGTAGACTTGATCTTTCCCTGATAAAATTTAGAAAAAAGAAATAAACATGTATGAATAAATGTATTTGCTTGTGTGAATTTTTTTTACCTCGTACTCCTCTTCGAATTATGTCGAAAGGAAAATGTGGTTTGATCCGGATTCATTGAAGATATAGACGAGATTTTTGGTAGGTATCACAAGTTGCATTAATATCTTTCTTCTACTCCTTGTTCTCTATACTCGTCTCTATATGTATATGAATAAAACAATCTTGACTCGCGTGAAGTGAGCGGAAATGAGTCGCGTGGAATTCGCGGATAAAAATAACAGTAAAACAAACGCATTTATTCATTAGCAGATTTAGATCTAGAGATTCGTTACAAAAATAAAGTGCGTATTTACATTAATTTGAAACGATTCTCCTATAAGGTCTTCAAAGACTTTGGGAGATTCGGGAAATGTATTCAAACGATTGAAAGGATTTTGAAAGATTTCAGATTTGAAACGATTCCAGACGTTTTCAAAGATTCCAAAAGATTCCAAAAGAGATTTCCAAACATTACAAAAGATTACAAAAGATTGAAAAAATTACATAAGATTGAAAAAATTACAAAAGATTGAAAATATTGGAAAAGATTGCAAAAGATTACAAAAGATTGCAAAAGATTGCAAAAGATTGCAAAAGATTACAGAGATTGCAAAAGATTACAAAAGATTGCAAAAGATTACAAAAGATTGCGAAAGATTGCAAAAGATTTGGAAAGATTGCAAAAGATTTGGAAAGATTGCAAGAGATTGCAAGAGATTGCCAAAGATTGCAAGAGATTTCAAAAGATTACAGAGATTACAAGAGATTACAAAAGATTGCAAGACATTTCAAAAGATTACAGAGATTACAAGAGATTAGAAAAGATTACAAAATGGGTGTACACCAGATTTCACAAGTGATTAACCTCTCGATATATCCTTTGTATTCTTTGGATATTTTACAGTACGACCCCCTAGTGGAAAAACATCCTACCCGAGAATTCGCTTGGAAAAGATCCTACCCGAGAATAAGCTTGGAAAACATCCTACCCGAAAATTTGCTCCAAAAACATCCTACCCGAGAATTCGCTTGGAAAAGATCCTACCCGAGAATTCGCTTGGAAAAGATCCCACCCGAGAATTAGCTTGGAAAACATCCTACCCGAGAATAACTTTCAAAAACATCCTATCTCACGTTTTTGCATTTTTGAAGGAAAATTAGGTTGGTAACAGTGTTGCCCGAATAAATTTGAGAAGTAAAACGATCTTCATTTTCATTTCTATACAGAATTATATTAAGTCGCAACGGAAATATTCCCATAAAGAACTTGCCAGTAGAAGCAAGTAACCTCTGGGACTTGTGACGTTGATTTGATTTCCCAAATATGATAATACTTTCTGTAAAAGACTTGCGTAAAGACAATTTACGAAATGTTCCATACCTAATAGTCCAGCAGCCCTCACCCGATTTTTTTATTGATAACTAACAAGCTGAATCTCCTTGAGTAGCTTCAGTTTGACGAGACGCCCAACGTTTTCCTCTGCGAAAATTCTCGATAGTGGTAGCTAATGAAGTGCGCAGGTGTAAAACAATGTCGATTTGGTGGAGTGTCAAAATTGTCTGACTAACAGTTAGTTTATTATTTAAATGTGAAGATAATTTTGTAATAAACTCGAAAAAACGTTTGTCCTACAAAATGGATGGTTTGTCCGAAGCGTCCCCCACTTCCTATATGTCGAAATAACGAGGTCATAAAATTTATTACTAACCAGCTGATTTTTCTTTTGAAACTTAGTAAATATTTGTATAATGAAATGGCCACATAGTCCTACAAATCGAGTGGTACGTTTTCCCAGTCCTACGCTTGGAAATTGTAGTACTTTTTTCATCTATAACAACATCATTTTAATTTTTTTCTTTCGGGAATAACGTGTAGAACACAATTTCACCACTGTCCTACACAAAAAGTGGTATGTATTGATAGGAATAGACATATTCATAAGAACAGAGCTGTTTACAGAGCAAACAGCTAAAATACTGTTAACACTTGCATTTTCTAAAATTGAATCAATTTACCAGTATAAGAAAGTGAATGAAAACCGAATTTCAAAATTGTCGCTGAAATCAGAATCGTGTAATACGTGAAGGCGCATGCTATTATGGCCGTGTTCGAAAATTGACTGGCAATGCTAAAAATCCATAGTGCCAGTCACATGTACTGTAGATTTTCTGCCTCTATGTACAGGGTGTCCCATTTGAAACAGCACGGTTGAATAATTCGAAAAGTAATGGTTGTAGGGAAAAATGTTTCAGATAGAATTTGTCGGGTTCCGAGGGGGACAGATATTGGTGATATTGGCTTCTTTGTAAGTGGAGGCGCCGAAGTGATATGAAGGTCAACTTGGTTTTTTTGAATGAAAACCTGTATTTTTCATTACGTAATTTTGTTTTACTTGAAAAATCAACTGACTTTTGTAGGAAACATTTTTTTGTTAGACAACAATTTTTTATGATATTCAGCTGAACAACTAGTTTTTTCAACCTAAATGCAAAACTGAAAACGAGAAAATTCTTAAACAAAAAATCGTAGGATACGATCCCTCTGTTCCCACGATCCCACACATGCGCAGCCCCGCCGAAAAAATTCCAGAAAATTGTGGATGGACATTAATTGATGGAAAATACGAGTACTATTGGTTCGATGGCCCCCACAGTCCATCTAGGTACTCTATTATCACTTTTCTTACTTATTGATGATTATGCTGCAATTTGTTCATTTTGTTATTCCTTTTATTATAGAGTCAGATGACATTTATTCTGGCAGTAGCACAGAAAATGAAGATGAAGATGAGGAGAATGATTATCAAAGCGAAGATGACGCGCCAACATCGGAATCTGAGGAAGATTAGTTGTATTTTTTTGTTTTGTTTTGGCAGTTGTATACTTAATAATAAAAAAAGTATTGATCCCGCTTATGAATACATGTGTCCGAAATGACCAAAACCGCAATTGTAAAATATTACGTTATTTTCAGTATTCTTGGAGGACTAGCGATACATACCCATTTTTTTGTAGGACACTGTTTTATTTGGGCAAAGAATACACTAACTTAACATGTGGTATCTTTGTCCTACAGTTATTGATGAAAAAAGTTATACTACCGTGGAATCGACAATTTCCAAGCGTAGGACTGGGAAAACGTACCACTCGATTTGTAGGACTATGTGGCCATTTCATTATACAAATATTTACTAAGTTGCAGAAAAAAAAATCAGTTGGTTAGTAATAAATTTTATGACCTCGTTATTTCGACATATAGGAAGTGGAGGACGCTTCGGACAAACCACCCATTTTGTAGGACAAACGTTTTTTCGAGTTTATTACAAAATTATCTTCACATTTAAATAAAAAACGAACTGTTAGTCAGACAATTTTGACACTCCACCAAATCGACATGTTTTACACCTGCGCACTTCATTAGCTACCACTATCGAGAATTTTCGCAGAGGAAAACGTTGGGCGTCTCGTCAAACTGAAGCTACTCAAGGAGATTCAGCTTGTTAGTAATCAATATAAAAATCAGGTGAGGGCTGCTCGACTAAAACGAACGGGGCAGAGAAGGCAGCGAGAGGGAAGCTGAGCAAAGAGAGGGATGAGTAGCGACGCCTAGCAGCAAAGAAAGGCAGGAGGAGGAAGTAGTTAGACGGAAAGGTAGGCAGAGCGACAGTAGGTAAGGCACAGAGGGCGAGCGAAGAGGGAGCCACCCACGGGCAGGAGAGGAAAGTGTTAGCCGAAAAGAAGAGGCAAGATGGCGGGCATATCAGAAAATAGTCACAGAGTGCAGGCACGTGGAAACGTGCAACAGGTAATAAAGAAAAAGAGAAGCAAGACAACAGTGAGAACATGGAGTTGGAACAAATAAAAAGAGAATCGGAAGAGATGAAAAAGGAGATGCAGGAGATGAAGATAAGGTTGAAGATGCTGGAAGTGAAGGTAGAGGAAAAAGAGAAAGAAAAGGGCAAGGGGGACGCGGTGGCCGAGGGGATGACCCCCACCGCGGCCTCGAGCGGGACCCGGGTAGAAAAGAGGATTGAGCAAGGGGAGGAGAAGGAGAGACAAGAGGAGCAGGAGAGAAAAAAGAGGAAGAGGAACCTGGTAATGAAGGGAATTAGGATAGGAGAGCAGGATTGGGGGAAGGAGTGCAGGAGGATCCTGAACGAGGCAGCTGAAAGAGAAGTAGAGGTGAAAAGCGAGTGGGTGAGGAAGGATGGGAGGGGGGGAAAGATATGGATAGTAGAGCTTCGGAGGGAAGAAGACAGAGAGGTGATTCTGGAAAAGAAAAAAGAGATTGAGAAGAAAGAGAGGGTGAGCGTAGACAGGGACTTAACGTTCAAAGAGAGAGAGGCGAGATGGTGGGTCAGAGAAAAGGAGAGAGAAGTAAGGAAAGCAGGAAAGGAGGTGGAGACAGGAGAGGGAAGGATAAGGATAGACGGCACGTGGTGGAAGTTAAATCTGGATCTAAAGGTATGGATGAAAGAGGAAGCGAAGGAGAAAGAAATAAGGAAGGAGAGGGTAGAGAAAGAAAGGAGGGAGAAGGAGGAGCAAGAGAGAAGGGAAAAGAAGAAAAGGAAGGAGAAAATAGAGAGAGACAGGTTAGAGCTAGCAGCGATGGTAGAGCAGCTACAGAAAATTCTGAGGGAGAGAGAGAGCGAACTAGAGAGAATGGAATAAAGGGGGGGGGGGGGGGGGGGGGGGGGCAAGAGATATCCGAACGAGATATCGAGTGACTGACCCGTTGGAGCGGAGATGGTTACGATCAAATTTTTTAGTTGCTGATGCTTTTTATTGTTTTGTTTTAAGGAAAGATCATTTAGTTATTTTATTCATGTCAGTGAGAGCACAGAAGTAGAGAGATATACAGTACGCATGGCTACTTTCCGCCCAGGATATAAGCCTAAGGAACAATAATAATATACAGTACGCAATATATATGAAGCGTTGATATTATTAGTATAGACTCGAGGTATGTTGCAATTTTGTTATTCTGTTTTTGTTATTTTTTATATGCGCTAGTTAGTTTATATTAGGTGGATATACCTAAAAGGTTCAAGATGAAGAAATATACTTTAAGTTGAATGTGATATGTAAAACCAAAAATTGTATACTAAAAGGAGAACAATAAACACACTATAATTATTATATATGGGTCATTCCATCTCAAATCGACCAATGGTTGGAATCGACCACTTTCGATTTGGATGAATTTTTGTCACAAGTTTTCTTTTATCATAAAACGAAGTTCTGCCGAAGGAAAAAAATTAAAAATTTTTCTTACGAAAGTTATGCGAAACTGAAAATGTCACCATTTTTCGCATTTTTCAAGTTCATTTTTCAAATATCTCGAAAACTATTATAGTTACAAAAATGAGTTCGAGTTTATTTTAAGGGGGATACTTGGGGCTACGAAAGAAAAATATTTTGAAAAAAATTTCCGAAAAATGATGAACTGGCATAATTTTGAAATTTGAAAAATCGTAAAAATCGAAGTTCAGTATTAAATTTTTGGCTCATTTTTTTTTGTATAATGCCTTCAATTGATCTAAAAATATCCCGAAATTTTCAAGAGGGTGTTTTTTTTTTCTTCAAATATATGAATTTTTGAATTTGCATACAACATTTTTTTTTTCATTTGCAATCGCTAAATAAAGTGAAGTTAAGCAAATATTTAGTCTTGTAATTTTGAGCAATAAAAAATTGAATCTACCACATCAGAACGTAAAAATAATAACATATTTCAAATTGCTTTTTTTATTTATGAGGTATCATTTTAAATCCGAACTCATTACGTAAGTCGTTCTTTCTTTCACTCCTTCTTCCGTTGCTGATGCCTCATTTCTTTTTCTTAATCTGGAAAAAGTTGGAGTGATATTAATTTTCTGATGAAAATTTAATACAAATATAAAATTTTGACTTATAATAATAATTCAATAAATTAATTTTTTTTTAATCATCTAACTTCTTCCAGATTGAGAAAAAGAAATGAGGCATCAACAACGGGAAAAGAAGTAAAAACAAAAACGACTCACGTAATGGGTTTGGATTTAAAATGACAGAACATTAATAAAAGAAGCAATTTCAATTATGTTATTATATTCACGTTCTCACATCGTAGATTAAATTTTTTACTGCTCAAAATTACAAAATTAAATATTTGCTCAACTTTACTATATTTAGAAGCTGCAAAAAAAAAAGAAATTTTTTTTATGCAAATTCAAAAATTCATATCTTTGAAGAAAAAAAAAACACCCTCTTGAAAATTTCAGGATATTTTTAGATCAATTGAAGGCATTATACAAAAAAAATTGAGCCAAAAATTTAATAATGAACTTCGATTTTTACGATTTTTCAAATTTCAAAATCATGCCAGTTCATCATTTTTCGGAAATCTTTTTCAAAGTCTTTTTATTTCATAGTCCCAAGTATCCCCTTCAAAACAAACTCAAGCAGATTTTTGTAACTATAATAGTTTTCGAGATATTTGAAAAATAAACTTGAAAAATGCGAAAAATGGTGACATTTTCAATTTCGCATAACTTTCGTAAGAAAAATTTAAAATTTTTTTCCTTCGGCAGAACTTCGTTTTATAATAAAAGAAAACTTGTGACAAAAATTCATCCGAATCGAAAGTGGTCGATTCCAGCCATTGGTTGATTTGACATGGAATGACCCATATATATATATATATACACATTCAAACTATTTTTATACATATAATAAATGAAATAAAAATACTCCTACTATTGAAAATATAGTCTTATAAAATGAAATAAATATTATTATAGATAAAAATAAACGTTGTAATTTTTCTTCAACAAATAAAAGTTGAAACTAACTTTAAAAAAATTTCGAGTTCAGGATTTAGGGAATTATGTTTCAATTTTAGGGATTTTTATTGATAGCCCTGGGGGAAAGTTTATTCAAGAGTTGGTGACACTGGATCACAAGATTTGATGCTCGACCTTTGACTATAGGTTTGTTCGTTTTACCTACACTTTCTTCACTTTTACCAGATTGTACACTTTCCACTAGAAATTTACACCTCCTATTGGGCGAGTGTAAAAAGTGTAAGGAAAGTGTAAGAAAAGTGTAGAAAGTGTAGGTAAAACGAACAAACCTTATATAACTATAGGTTTGTTCTTCTTAGCTACACTTTCTACACTTCGCTTACACTTTCCTTACACTTTTTACACTCGTCCAATAGGAGGTGTAAATTTCTAGTGAAAAGTGTAAAATCTAGTAAAAGTGTAGAAAGTGTAGCTAAGAAGAACAAACCTTATGGACTGCTAGCGGCTCCCACTTCTCCCATAGGCGCAATGTTAAATTGGTGTATCCAACATATCTAACCTTACCCGGCCGTGTAGGCTCCGCCTCGTAGACCAAACGGCGGGCTATTCAAACGAAGTTTTGCTCATAAAACGAAAGATTCGCTCTCGCCAGACAAAAATTCCCAACAATAATGATAAAAATATAATCGGCGATGAAGAAGAATTGGTGGATTTATAATTCAAACAAAAACATAATAATTAAGGATATATCTTTATTCACATGAGGCATGTTCAAAATTATTGTTTGCAATTGGAGTATAACACAATGACGATAGAATTGGCAATAATACCAACAGAACCTATTTGGGAGATTTAATTTTGATGAAAAATAATACAAATGAATTAAATGTCCATTTACATGCTAAAAATTCAGCCAGTCACGAATAGAGCACCTAATTCAATTTGAGCAATAATACGTACTAAATATACTTTATGTATGTTAAATAACAAAATCCCATGATCAGGACACCCTCCTTACCTCATCTACGATTCGTACTCATACCCTTACGCTTTTTCTATTTGTTATAATTATTTGGATGCCTGGGGGATTAACGTGTTTTTATAGATCATTGATATAGATCATTGTCCTTTGAAGATAATTAGTTTGGTCAAGTCACGTCTTATGAACGAATTATGCTCTTGACGACTGAATGTTTTTCCGTAATGTGATAACTTGACTTTAACATATATTTCAATAATTAATTTGATGAGAAAATACTTGTGATTTTCCATTACTTCCAAATCATCAATGTGAGCATCGAAATTCTTAAATATTGTTGCTAAATTGAGATGTCGGAAAGTATTCACAACAATCCTAGCATATGTATTTTTTTTATTCAATGTCTTGTCAAGTCTACAGAAATTGATTATTTTCTCAACGACACTGACGATCTTGTATGTATCTGCGCGAGGAAAGCGTAAGTAGCCCATGGTTTTACGACTGATAAATGCCGAGTTCACTACATCACAGTCATCAAGTAACGTTATACAGGTCTCGCACTGCAAGATTTTTAGAATCTTCATCTCAACAAAACCCGCTACGCATTCAACAGCATGATTCGCTACAAAAGTGATGTATTGCAGGGGAACGTCATCAACACGGATATTTTCAACTTCTTCCGGTATCACGCCATTATCAGATTTTCTTCGGGACGACACTGTTAAAATGTTAGTCTCATCTAGAGGGATACAATTAGCTTCAGCAGATGATTTCACCTCATTGTGTAGAAGCAGTCTTTTATAAGCTGAAATGAATTGCATACAATTTGGATTATTGTTGTATCCGCCCATCGATCTTATACACGAGAAAAATATCTCAAGATGGTCCTGTGACAATTTATATGATAATATATATTTCATATAACCAGTCTCAACGAAATCTGTGTACAAGCCTTTCAGATTCTGCAGATCTATTATAAAGCCAAGGAAGCCTGTCTTCGATTTGGTTTGCAATATTGATTTTCCATCAATTTGTAGTTTTATTGATGAAAAATATGAAATAGCTCCATCGATATAATCAAATAACTCAGGTGCGGTATACTGATTTATTGGTTTCTTGAACCCGTACGAAAATAGGCTTCGTGAATTTAGCAAATCGAAAGTGTTGTTCATTATTCTGATAAAATGTATGGTTGCTGAGCACTCAGTAAACTTCGGATGGCCGTCGTGAAGGAGTTGTTCCAATGCTGTTGCAACACTTTCGCTGAAAGTTTGCACTGCTAATTTGACATTCATTTTATTTTTCTTCCAGTCCGTGTGTTTGCGGTTTAACTTATTCGCCAGATGGGAATAGCCTTTTTCCTGCAATTCTACGAGACTTGCAATAAATTCCCATTTTACGCGATCATTATTAGTGTCGTATAGGACCCGTTTACTAGCCCATACAATCCGAATAACCTTGTCCATGTATGCAGCATCTAAAAATGGCCGTACAATTTTGCACTCATTTACAGGATGTGTGGAGTATGGTTTATTATTGAACACATCTGCAAGTAGGTGAGAATACATGGAAACATTAGCCGGGCATCCATCAAAAGTTAAGCCAATAACTTCAATCCCGGATGAGGCTACAAACTGAAGGACTTCTTTGGTGATTTCAGCTCGTTCTTCAGCATTAATTCCGGCCGTGAAAAAGTATGCCACTGGTATCTTCCATCGTTCATTTAATCCAGTCAGCAAATATACCAGTGATTTTTTAGCTATTGGTAAATTCTCCGGATCATCGATTGACGTCCCAAAATCAATATAGCCTGTGAATTTCTTATCTGCATGATTCCATTCGACTTGTTGGCGTATGCTCATCTCATCCATCATCAAGCAAGCATATATTTTTTTCTCACCAGCATTTGTACATCGGTTTTTCAATAGATCGACTGCTACTTGAGTTAATCCAGGTGATGCATCCACGCTGCTATACCAAGAACGTATCGTAGACGGGTGTGGCAACTTATTTTTATAAATTCGTCCGACATAACTATAAGCTTTTAGGCTGTAAAAATGCAATGTCAATGCAAATGCTCGTAACTTTGGCGGATATTGTCCTTTTACTTTGCCTCTCTCAATATGTTTTACAATTTCGTCGTCCTCTGATGCCAACTAAGCAATAAAGCAAAAAAAAAAAAAAAAAAATGGTGACATTTCCGGGCTAGCCTTGAATAATTAGAACGTACAAAGATTTGCTTTTTCTATATGCTTAGTGGCCATGAATTCTGCGAACAGAAATTTCTAAACGTCATGGTTTTCAGGATTCCAGATTTCACGACCACTTTGATCAAACGCGGTTCAAATTACGAATACGACAAAATTATAGTATTTCCTGAAAAACCAATAGTAACGATGATTTTCATGAAACACTAGCATTTTGACAGATTAATGATTTAAGCTGCACCTCTAGAACATTCGTAGCATCCGAAGAAATGAGACAATCCTTCTTTAAATCCAATAACAATTGTTTTAGTGAGGTAATCTTTTTCTTCTGTCGGCTTTGTGGAGTTCGTTTCATTATTGTATTCTTCCGAGTACATGCTGCCTTGAGTAGGCGGATAGATTTCATCATTGTTCTTGGTGTCATGTCGTTTAATCGTTTGTTAGTTACGTCGCCTGGATATCTAATTTCGGTTTTCAATGATGTCATTTTTTTTTGGTATTTCAGGCATCCTATCCTGTTGCGTACATCCATTTTCTGTATCTGCAGTCTTTTCCTTCACTTGTAATACGTTACTGAAACAAATTAAACTTACTTATTGGGTATCGTTTTGATTTTCGAATTTTAAGAGTTTAATTATTTTTGTTATTATATCCTATCGAATGTTTCTCCTCTCAAAGATATATGAACTTCAAGTAATACAGTGATAAATGACATTTCTTTACATAGTTTATCACATACAACAGAACTGATTGAGTGTATTAAATGCTCACTCTGACTTTTGCAGAAAACCAATGAAATCTGTTTCTGAAGACTGTTCTGTGTTCACAGGACTTACAGCAGTCATTTCCGAGTCATCACTGCAATAAGTCGATAACAGATAAATAATGATACAGTCAAATACGTGTGGATAGAAATCAAATCGATTGAAAATAATTGCTGCATCATATGTCACCTCTCTTTAGATACAATATATCGTTCAAACAACCCAAGAATGAAGAAATTGATTATTAGGTATTAGAAAAATTTTCTAACAATAAATTTTTGTTCTTAAAATCATAATCTTCTCTAGCAAATGAAATAACAAAAGATAAAATTCTCACAAATATGTAACTCCATTTGTTTCCAAAATTTTTCAAACAAATGGCTCAAAAAATTAAAAACAATCGTTTTTGAATACTTTGTTATTGAATAAAAACACTAATAATAATATAATTCGATTAAAAGAAAATTTTAACCACTTTTTTGATATTTTGGTTTTTTGTTAGCTTAGATCATTTATAACTAATAGGGTATAACAATTGAAGACCATGTAATGATATGATCTTGTTGAGTATAGTTGTCAAAAGGTCTCCACAAAGCGAAATAATTTTAGCAGCTTTCCTGAAAAAGTTACACGATTTTCAATATAGACGAAAACTCCAAAAGAAATGTCTTAGTTATTCATATGTTCAACTGTTGAAAAATCGACGAAAATTTTTTTCAACGACGGAATTTTATTCGTCTAGATAATACCATAATGCATTTGAATTTTTAGATTGATACACGCAGAAAAAGGATTTGTTGAACCAACTAAATATATTTGAATTGAATTGAATTGAATTTATTCCCAATAAATATACAGTAACATAAAATTTACATACATATTTGCCCTATAGAGATAGATTAGTCTATCTGTACATAGGTTGGGAGGAGTGTAGGCACTAGGCCAGTATTCAAAAAACAATAATAAGATGAATTACTAAAGAAAAAAAAAAAAAAAAAAAAAAATTTACTCTCTTCAGAGAGATTATAATACCCGGTACATAAGTATGTTTACACTATTATTCTTATTCTTACCTTAAGAAACTAAGTGATTCTGCGTGCATATTAGCCACCTCTTTAATTTAATCTTATTTCCTTTATTCATCACAGTGAAATTCTTGAATTCAGGTGGTAATAAATTATAATATTTAACGGCAATATAGTAAGGACTCTTACAACATCGAGACTTATTTACTTTAGACAATTTTATATGCTTGTGTCTCAATCTACCACTATAACTATTATATAAATCCCTACATGCATCATAAAAGTATAATAAACTATTCAATACAAAACTCTGCTTTATGTTAAGTGGTGTATTCTGGCCATAATTAATTTTTTTCAGGATTCTTTTCTGCATTGATATTAACGGACGGGTTACATTTTTGTATGCCCCACCCCATGCCATAATACCATAGTTTATTATACTTTCAAATAACGCGTGATACACCATTTTCAGAGTTTTGCGATCCATAATATGACTAAGCTTACATACAATAAATTCAAAATATCTTACTTTTTTTTGTTAATTCTCTTAAATGAATATCCCATTTCATGAGATAGTCGATGTGTATACCAAGATATTTGCAATTCTCCACTCTTACTAAATCTTTATTATTTATATGAATTCTCATGTTATTTGGTAAGCTGTGTTTATAACAACAAAAGGTCAGGTACACTGTTTTATCTACATTTAACGTTAATTGATTATTTTTCAACCATTTACTAATTTCCGCTAATCTATGATTCATTAAGTTTTGCACATGAGTCCAGCTTTTTCATGCACATAAGACAGCAGTATCATCTGCATATGATACTAGGGCATCCTTATGAATACTTTTAAAAATATCATTGATATAAAGAACAAAGAGCAGTGGTCCTAAGATGGTACCTTGCGGAACCCCTATTTTCACTTGTTCTTCTCTGCTGAAATTATCTTTGTATTTTACTGTTTGTGTCCTATTATTCAGATAATCTTTTATTAGTTCAAGTGCTATACCTCTAATGCCATATTTTTCTAATTTGTCCAGTAAGATAGTATGATCAACCGTATCAAAAGCTTTCGCTAGGTCGAGAAAAGCAATAATAGTATTATTGTCTGCGTTGTAGTTTTCATATATATACTTAGTGATGTAGGCATGTGCATCATTCGTACTTCTGTTTTTTAAAAACCCAAATTGTTTACTCGAAAAGATGTTACATTTAGTCATAAAGTCGTAAAATCTACTATGAACTAGTTTTTCGAAGATTTTAGCTAAGTTAGAGATTAAAGAAATTGGGCGGTAGTTGCATGGATTTTTTTGATTTCCCGATTTAAATATAGGCACGATCAGAGCTGTTTTTAAAGCTTTAGGCCATACACCCTTGGTAATACATAGATTAAGTATATATTCTAAAGGTTTCGTTATACAGTGTAAAATATTTTTTATTATTTTTGTACTAATCTCGTCCCTCTGCCAGCCAATAGAAATAAATATTGGATAATGGTCTGTGAAAACATTTGAGTATGTGTATGATTTAATTTCCATTAATTTCGATTTGACAAATACGTTATCAATACAGGAACCTTCTGTATTATTAGGTCTCGTTACGCCACTGAAAGACGGGATATAGCCCCACTCTGTCAGATTTGCAAGAAACGCATCAGAATTATTGTCCGGCTTAAGTGTATTAATATTAAAATCTCCTACTATACAGTGATGTTTGACATTCTTATTTAACTCTAAATAACTACGTAAATTTGCATTAAAAATTTCTTTTGGTATATCATGACTCCTGTATAGTCCGGAGATTTTAATAGTAGCATTATTTTTGGTTTTGATTATTGCTGTTAGTATTTTGCACAAACCCATTTCTTCTATTTCCGTGGAATGCTTTAACGGTGAATTGACGTAGACAGCAACTCCATCGGCTTTGTTTATACATCCTTGATTATAATACATTTCATAGTTGACTATATTAAATAACTTGTGATATTCTAATTTCCAGGTTTCGGTACACACTATAACATCTGGTTTTACATCCATACTTTCAATTAGCATTTCTAGATTATTGTGATTGGAGTTCAATCCTCTCACGTTCAGATGTAGTATAATTATATCGTTAAGTGATAAATTCCGATTTAATTCCTGTAAACTATCATACTGTTCTTCTATCCTGTTTACATTTTCAGGCTGACTTGAGTCTTGCATGTGTAACACTGAGTAGAGTTGTTGAGTAGAGTTTACTGTAGTTTAAGGTGTTACGGCCGATAAGTCAGATCGTCCCTGACTCGGTAATTTGCCCAATAGTTTTGGCACTTTGGGTAGTGTAGGATAGTCTGTCACATTTAGTAATTTTTGTAATCTATGCTTAAGATATTCACAATTGGAAGTGTCATTTGGATGGTGGTTTGTACAACTGTTTCGGCCTATCTTTTCATTGTAAAAGGCACAATTCACACATTTTAAGGAATCAGATTCACAATTAACAGTCAGATTCACAATTTGGTCAGAAGACATTTTTTTGAATCAACCAATAAATACTTCAATCAACTAGAAATTTGTATTCTTGACAAATTCGATTCAGTTGAATTAAGTGAATAATTCAGTCGACACAATTATTTGACTGAACTCCACTGGTGCTTGGTTTGACTAATGTTCAGTTGATCCAAATACTTGTGTGAACTGAGTCAAAGTGTGTCAGAAGTGGTTTGGTGAACAGAATATTTTGTTTCTGCAAATGTGTAATTCATTCGGAATAAAACCCAAAACAATTGAATATCAATGGGATTTAAATTTGAAGCAAGCATATGAAATTTGTTATTCTGAGTAATGATGTAATTATAACTTGGTTCATATCGAAGTACCACGCCACGCCGATAGATGCTCGACTGCATGTTAATTTCTCACGAGTAAATTTACGCGGTGTCGGCTAGACCTATGCACCAACGCTCGTCATAGTTACGTTTAACTTTTGAGTGCGAGTCATAGCGCGTACTTTGCAAGGCATTAGGAACTCTATAGCCGATGCACCAACGCAGTTTATGAGATCGAATTCGCCATGAAATAAAATTTATAATTTTTTTAGATTCAAGACAATGTAAAATATGACTGAATGCAATCGTTTCAATCAGTTACTTACAATTAAATTTAAATTTGTTACTAAATTTAAACAATCAATTCAACTAATGAATGAGTCGAAATAATTAGACAATAAGTTATTTCAACCAAATTCAAAAAATCAAATCAACTAATCAATGGATCGAAATAACTAGAGAATAATTTAAGTCAACTAGATATTTATTTGATAGGTAGAGTTCAGTGAACAAAATTATTTTGTTAGATCAAACAGTTATTTATTTCGCGGCCCGTGACCGCCAAATTTAGTTGAATGAAACAAAATTTACTAGATCCAAACGATTCTTTTTCTGCGTGTAGTAATTTGTAGACAAAATAAAAAATTATATGCGGAGCTCTACTTTCAACATTAAATTATAAGTATAAATAATTGAGATATGAGTCCCGAAAGTCACAACTTTTCTGTTGAAAATTTTTTCTTCCTTAAGAATCTATTTTCAAATTTAGGCTATCCCTCATAGTTTTCGAGCTATCAGCAAATAACTAGACCCCCTCTTTTGTGCTACAACCTGGCAGATTATGAAAAATATATATAAGAGGTCGGTGGAGAACAGAAAGCGCAGTTCACAAGGAATGGCCCATATAATATGTATCATTCAGAGGAATTTAACGAATGTAGTACCCTATATGTACATCTCTGCCTGAACCCATACTATGCTACAAAATATACCCTATTGAAAATCTTGACGGCGGTAACAACGTCGTATCGACGTCGTAAATCACGTCAAAAATGGATTCCGAAACTACGTACGAATCTACGTATGAAACGACGTCGAATACGAGATATGAATTTGGGACCGCGAATTACGTGTTTTACGACGTACTTCACGACGTAACTTCTGTCGTAATATCATACGGCGCTTATACTCCCTACTGAAAAAGTTTATAAAAGAAAAAAAGACTCCTGCGCTGCGAGACTTGAACTCAGGACCTCCCGTTCCGTATGCTCTTACCTTACCAATGCACCACGACACTTCTTGCCAAGATTGATCTTTCTTACGCATATCATTTCATTCTGAATCAATGCAGTAATTTGCATACGGAAGATAGGAGATGATCCGCAATGTTGCTTGTAAAGTATAGATTCTTCTACATATATATCAAATTACTGCAAACATTGGACTCAAAATGAAATAATATACGTGAGAAAAGTCTATCTTTACAAGAGGTGTCGTGGCACAGTGGTAAGGTAAGAGCATACGGAACGGGAGGTCCTGAGTTCAAGTCTCGCAGCGCAGAAGTCTTTTTTTCTTTGATAAACTTTTTCAGTGGGGAGTATAAGCGACGTATGATATTACGACAGAAGTTACGTCGTAAAGTATGTCGTAAGACACGTAATTCGCGGTCCCAAATTCATATCTCGTATTCGACGTCGTTTCATACATAGATTCGTACGTAGTTTCAGAATCCATTTTTGACGTAATTCACGACGCGATACGACGTTGTTACCGCCGTCAAGATTTTCAATAGGGTATAAAACAACATTGTCAAATGCGCAATCATTACAAATCTGTAGGTCAGATCGAATATCTAGATTATCGATCAATTTATGCAGATCTCTCACTACGATGCAATACTGTTAGTGAAAAAGAGTGCTAAAACGAAATCCACGAAAAAGAGATTTCCGATGGCCATGCCGCCTGCATTTATCTCGCGACACTAAATTCAGCCGCCATCTTGTCCAATCTAGTACATTATATCTATGGTACTACGTCTCAAAACCCTCCATTCTTTCTCTATCAGTGCATGCTTGTTACAAGAGAAGGGAGCATCTCGGTATTCAAAATGTCCGCGGACCATAGGGCATTTCGCATCGCGTACTTTCTGCGTGTTGTTCTTTCAAAGGGTGTTCCGATTCCACGTATGATTGTATCAGACTTCGGTATGGCTCTGCTGATAGCTGTTGCAGAAATAATCGCAAAATGACATGATCTGAATGGCAGGGCTCATAGTGCGTCACTTTTCTCACTTTAGTCACTTTTTTTCACGAACTCACTTTTTTGTCACTTTTCCTGGAAAAGTCACTTTTTTCAAATATTTTTCAATAATCCGGACATTCTTTTAGAATTTTTTTTCATTTCCATTCTTATGTGGGTACGTTGTAAATCTACATACCGATAATTTACTAACCAATCTGCTGTATCGACCAGCCGGATGACCGGTCCACCGTATCAACTGAGATCCATCTTATTAGAGCCCCACAACTTAGTGACATAACCTCCAGCTGTCTCTCGACTTTTATTTTATTTTTTTTTTGTTCGTAAAGATAATGTCATCTCATATTATCTGAGATTAAGAATCTAGTACGAAATTCAAAGGTAAGTGGTATCCGTATAGCATTTTGACTTCAATTTCTATTTGTTTATCGTTTATTTGAGTTAACTCCTTACATACAGCGGCAGAGTGGTTTATTACTAAAGTTTAGGATGGGCAAATGTAAAATACACAGTGACTGGCTCCGAAAGAACGATTCGTTGGGGTATCCAATATCAAGCTGGGGCAACAAAACGAGCGATACGGAAATATTCTGCCAAATATGTATAGCCACAATAAATTGTGACAAGAAAGGGTTCCAGGCTCTACTACGACATTGTAAAACAGCAAAACACTCAGCGAATGTTAGGACAAAGCTAGACGTCCATCAGCTCCATCTTACAAAGAAACCGTCAAATCTTCCTGAGCACACACCTCCGGCTACTGATACTCGAAATCAAATTGAGCTCTACTCATCTAAATCTTTAGCTATGGAGGCCGAAATCCTGTGGTGCCTCAAGACTGTGGTATCTGATTGGTCTGCTGCATCACCCCAAAGAATTAAGGAACTATTCAAAGAAATGTTTCCAAACAGTGTTCCGATTGCATTCACTTCGAATCCTGCGAAATTTGAGTACGTAATCTCGGAAGCTCTTTGGCCGTACTTTCGTGAAATCATTTTGGAAGACTGTTTGGCTGCTTGGTATACACTGATATATGATGAGACGACCAATACTGAAAGCAAGAAAGAGTTGCAGGTAGCTCTACGCTATTGGTCCGATACTGAGGAACAAGTTGTAATCCATCATTTGGAAACGTTTCTTCTTGGGCAAGCTAAAGCCGAAGATCTTGCAGAATCAATTTATAAAGCACTGGACAATGCTGGTCTTCCTGTTCATCGATTACTTATGTTGGGCAGCGATGGACCAAATGTCAACGAAAAAGTATACAGATTGGTAAATGAACATATAAAATTGAAAGGAACAAGGCCTTCTTGATATCGGAACATGTAACATCCACATCGTCCACAACGCTTTTATGAAAGGTCTCGAACAATTGGCGCAGAACGTTAGTCAACTTGCAATACAAGTTTTTTACTATTTTGATGGTTGGCCAAAGTGCTGGGAAGATTATACTGAAATTCAACAGAAATGTAGTGTTCCATCTCATTGATTCATAAAGCATGTATGTATGTACATACATACCATCGAGATGGTTGACTTTACAAGACTCTGCACGCCGACTGCTTGAACAATGGGAAGCAATTCGTGAGTTTTTTCTAAAAGCAGTACCAAAACAAAAACAATCACATACCTTCAAAGCATGGAATCGATATAGCAACTACTTTAAAGAATCCCACGTTGAAAGCAGAAATATGTTTTTTTATCGAATCGGCTGATGTTCATCAAAGTTTCACGCGAAAATATCAATGTCAAGAACCATTGATTCACGTCATATATATGACGAGTTGAAGCTGTTGTTTCACACCCTGGCTGGACGGATTTGCAAAACACACGTCCTTGCAAATTTATTGAGCGAAAATGATCCGTTTCTTCGGAAGAATTCACTGCCTGTTGCTGAAGTATATTGCACTAGTCAAGTTCAGAACATTTTAAAATCCCTTCCTGAAGTCGACCGTGTACACTTTTTAAAGAAAGCTCAGTGTCATTATTTGGAAGCTGCAAAACACATTCTCAACAAAACTTGTCTTACTGTTGGAACAGTTACCAAGCACTTCCGATGTCTCCAGCCCGAAGCAATCAAAAAAGAAGCATCCATTCGAATCATTCAAAAAATAGTAGATGCCTTACCGTTGGAAATATCCACACGCAGAAAAAGGATTGTTTAGATCTAGTAAATATTGTTTCATCCAACTAAATCCGGCGGTCACGTGCCGCGAAATAAATGCCTGCTTGATATAACAAAATAATTTTGTTCACTGAACTCTACCTGTCAAATAAATATCTAGTTGAGTTAAATCGTCCAGTTGTTTCGATGCATAGATTAGTTGATTTGATTTATTGAATTTAGTTGAATCAAATCATTATCTAATTATTTCGATTTATTAATTAGTTGATTTGATTTTTTTATTAAGTTGAATCAAATCATGGTCTGATTGTTTCGATTCATTGATTAGTTGATTCAATTTTTTGAATTCAGTTGAATCAAATCATGGTCTTATTGTTTCGATTCATTCATTAGTTGATTTGATTTTTTAAATTTAGTTAAATTAGATCATGGTCTTATTGTTTCGATTCATTAATTGGTTGATTTGATCGTTTCTATTTGGTGTAACTGAATCATTGCCCAGTTGTTCCGAATAATTCACTAGTTGGTTTGATTTTTTCAATTTAGTTGAGTTAGATCATTTTCCAGTTGTTTCAATTCACTTGTTAGTTGATATAACTACTTTAATTCAGTTGCTCTCAATAAATTCAAGGTTGTTACAAATAGATATTTTTTCAAATAAATTTTTTTTATTTCTAATAAAAGATCAGATTGACATATGCTTATGTGACTAAAGATATGTTAAAGTTTCATCACATAGAAAAAACAGTGAAATGGGTAGTTATCTATTATTCAACGCTAACAATATATTATATTTTGATTCTTGTTATGCGTGAATATTACATAGGTATGAGAAAAGTGTACATCAGTTAACCAGAAAAATAACTAAAATATTGAATGATCGATTAATACAAGCTAAACAAATTGAACGTATAAGTTAAACACTCATAAACAGTATGTTATTATATTTTTCTTATAATTTTCCATGAATAACATCAATAAGCGATCTTAGAATCACATAGAAAATTTCAAAAATCTTTTAAAACGAAAGGACATTCTTATGAAATTACTATCAGTCACGTTGTACATAAATATTTCCATCATTCTAAGCATGCAAATTGTACGGTTTGAATGAGCTAATACTCTTCTGCGAGATGCAACCCCAAGTTTTCGTTATTTTTACTTCATACGCATGAATATGTTTTGAAAGACCGACAGTATATAGTTTGATATGTATAAAATGTGTCTCGTTTTTATCATCAATGAAAATATGCTGAAATTTGGCAAATGCTGGACACTCATTTATCCCGACTAGCACAATCATATTTGGCTTATATTTCGTACCATTAATTTCCACCCAGTGTGGAATAAAATGTTCATCTGTACTTAAAACAGAGTTGACAGGTAATACGTCTTTGAAATAGAGATAATTTTCCAAGTCACTCAACTTCATCAGGTGACCTGGACCACACAAAAGTCTCGGCCCAATCCCATTTTTCCAATAAACCGGTGGCTTAATGCCAATTGATGCTTGAAAGCTAGTGTATAAGATATATTGCGCCGAGAATTTACTACTTTTGCGTTATTTTTGAGTTCCTTATGCTTACCCTCGAATCGCATACATGATATACTGGACAAAGGACCAACTTTTTTCATGATTCTGGGATAATGTATTAAGTAATGATGTTTCGGTTTCAGAGGTTCATTGAAAAGCTGCATGTATAAAGTGTGATGTTCTGAGACCAAAGTAGCAAGTAAATCAGCTGTTTCTATTTGAATAGATGTTGCCATTATTACTATGTTTTAGATTTCTCTAAAAATGAAGTACAACTTCCATGCCTCATTATCGATGGTGATACAATCACCTATGATAAAGCCTGAATGATATACCAAACATGACATTTCAGAAGCCGAATATATAATTATTCCTTTTTTCAAAGCTTCACTTTTTATCATGGGTGGTGGGCTATTGCCATCCGCCGTATTACCATAATCAAAAAAACGTATTCTGCTATTGAGTGAAAAAAGTTTATCTTGGTATATTAGTTTATTAAGAATTTTAGCCAAGTCATATCGGAGCACACCTTCGAAAAGGTCATGTATAATATCGCAAGAAATATTTTCGGTTACATGGAAGCTAGGTATTTCATTGAAAATACAATCTTTCATGATACCATGTTTGTGCTGAACTAAATCTTCATTATAATTCAATTTGGTACGTATTAAATCATCGTCTTGTAATAATTGTTTTTGAAGTATTTTTTTTTCGACGCGACAAAATCTGCATGAGTACTGCGCGTTAAAACTTTGTGTTTATCCAAAAATTGAATGAAGACCTAAATTATCCCCCAGTATCAGAGCTAACGCCAAATATACTTGAATTTTTTCAGCACCCACATCAATAGTTATACTAGTGTTTTGTAAATATAACATTTCATTTTTAAGGTGTGTGAATATACTCGAATTGCCAAATGTTACTAGGTCCAATGAATTATGTAATTGTGCGAGGAAAATATTTTTAAGCATTAAGGAATATTCTGGTGGTAGGGTACCGATTGTGTAATGAATTGCACTAAGCTCATGAGTGCCAGCATGACCCTCAAGCGGATTATTAACTTCAAAATCATCGAAATATATGTAGAGAGGTAGTACTATTTTACTTTCATACTTTTTTTCAATATTTTGCCAGAGTGTACCATGTATGAAGTGATTTAAAGTATTACCATGCGGTTCTTTAAGTTCGTTCATGTGAAACAAAATTTTATCATAAACGCTTGGTAGCTCTAAAAATTTTGTTAAGACAGTTCTCATAGGTATGATTTGGCCGTAAAGGCTGATGACATTTAACTGACGAATACCACTAACGACGGTCGAATCTTGAGAGGTACCGACTGGAAATCGATTCGGTGGTATGAAAAAATTGGAGTTTTTTAAATATTTTGTCCGCTGGTATTCAGTTTCTAAGTTTGCAAATGGTGCAGCCAATATGTCAAACATTCTATTCAAATCAGTACTTCTTGTATCGTCACTCGTATCATCGTTATATTTGTTTTTGATCATCATAACAAAGTCTTAACCAAAAAATTCAGAAATATCTTGTATAATCTGTTGAACTAAGGTTCTTGTAACTGAGCTATTCGAGTATAATTTAGAGATGAAGCGTCCGGCACCATAATTAACTAGTGTAGCAAACTTTTCTTCAGTTACATCAATATTATTTTCAAAATTACTATCATCGTTAGAACATGTCTGCTGTGACAAGGTGGAGAGATTGATATCTCTAACAATACTTGCAGATTGATCTAAAGGCTATAGCGGGATAAGTATGTTAAAATTGCCTTGACCTGGATATTTATTCGGAACTGGCTATTCGAAAGGACATATTTGAAGACCTCCGGAGCCAAATTTTCAGACCCCTCAACTTAATTCTAGGGTCCCTAGGCATAAAAACGTATTTTTTTGAAGAAATTATTTTCTGCTTCACGGTTTGCTCCAAAAAATCTAAAAAAATTCATGGAGTTGCCGTCTTCACTGAGAAAACACCCTGATTTTATTCAGATTTCAACGATCAGAATTGGGCCAAGAATTTTTTTTTTTATTTTTCAATAATTTTTTAGGTTATGAAGGTCATATTTGGCTAACTTCCAAATAACCATTTTTCGTGTATTTTTTTTTCTTCTTTGGAATACCGCTGTCAGAATTACCATTTTCAGACCGGAACATGCTCAAAAATTGAATAAACCATTTTTTTCCGCATTTTTCCCATGTTTTTGGTACATTACCCGCAAATAAGATAGTCCGCCAGAACATCCAAAAATACTCTAGGATTCTATCTTATGTATAAAAAGCTTTTAAAGATAATAACTATCTCGCTGCAGCAGCAAAGGACCTGATCCGATAAACTTTATCTACAGGGAAACTTCATTATAGACTTATTCGCTAAACATTTTAACATACGAAGTAAGGCTGTGCGATTAATCGATTAATCGGCAGCTCAAATTAATCGTTTTGCCGATTAATCGATTAATCGAGATTTTCGATTACTCATTTTTCCGATTAATCTTTTTTTCGATCAATCGATTAATCGATGGTTTTTTCGATTTTTTATGCTAAATCTTGATCGATCATGACAAAATTTGGTGTGCGAACTTATTTATAGTTCCTCGATGAAATTATGCAGAAAAAAATAGTGGACCCATTTGAAAAAATCAGGAAACCAGTTGACCTGTGGGCCAACCCTAAAACTTCCCGCTATGTGTTGAATACGTTACAACAAATCGATACTATTGTGTTTATAATACATTGAGAAAGGTTATAAGTGTAGTTAGTTTTCCGTATATAAATTTTTTCCGTATGATTTTTAATCAAAAATCGAGTTTTTTCAAATGTCAACATTTCTAGGTTTTGGGGAGTTATATTTAATGTCAGAAGATATCGTTCAGTCTCAATTAGATTTAAGTCCTGGTATACCTTTTCGATCGCGGCAAGAATCATTCAAATCGGTTAATTCGTTCCAAAGGTATCATACGACAAAAAAATAAATTTTTGTCGTGCAATATCCTATAAACTAATCGTTCGATTTTGATGAATCTTGCAGCAATCAAAAGGGCTACCCAAGACTTAAATCTGATTAACTTTTGAGACTCATCGCACGAACAGTTTAGGAAGATATGCGCTAAAAACATGAATTTTTTTTTTTTTTAAATTTTTATTTTTCGAATAACTTTGGAACTACTCGACCGATCGACTCCAGAATCCAATCAGATCCAAGTCTTGATAAACCCTTTCGATCGTTACAACGACCATTCCAATCGGTCAATTCGTTCTAAAGATATCGTACGACAAAAATGTTGTTTACACACACACACACACACACACACACACACACACACACACACACACATACGGACGTCCATCCAAAAATAGTCGGAATAGCTTCCTAGGACCTCAAAACGTTGAAATCTGATGAAAACTCGGTTTTCGAAAATCGGACCGAAACCAATAACTTCCCTTCTTATATGAAAATTATCGATTTTCATGGCGAGAAGCTAGAAATGGAGGTAACCTTGAAATATTCGAAGCGCCTCCACATAGATTAACCTCGTAGCTACCACCTGATGACCCCCTACGAACCATGCAACTTTTGTAGATTAATCGATTGGTCGGAAACACGATTAATTGAAGCTGCCGATTAATCGATTAATTGCACAGCCTTACTTCGTATGTTAAAATGTTTAGCGAATAAGTCTATAATGAAGTTTCACTGTGGATGAAGTTCATCGGATCAGGTCCTTTGCTGCTGCAGCGAGATAGTCCTAGAGTATTTTGAGATGTTCTGGCGGACTATCTTATTTGCGGGTAATGTACCAAAAACATGGGGAAAATGGGGAAAAAAATGGTTTATTCAATTTTTGAGCATGTTCCGGTCTGAAAATGGTAATTCTGACAGCGGTATTCCAAAGAAGGGGAAAAAATACACGAAAAATGGTCATTCAGAAGTTAGCCAAATATGACCTTCATAACCTAAAAAATTATTGAAAAATAAAAAAAAAATTTCTGAGCCCAATTCTGATCGTTGAAATCTGAAAAAAATCAGAGTGTTTTGTTAGTGAAGATGGCAACTCCATGAATTTTTGCAGATTTTTTGGAGCAAACCGTGAAGCAGACAATTTTTTTTTCAAAAAAAACACGTTTTTATGCCTAGGGACCCTAGAATTAAGTTTAGGGATCTGAAAATTTGGCTCAGGAAGTCTTCAAATATGTCCTTTCGAATAGCCAGTTCCGAATAAATATCCAGGTCAAGGCAATTGTAACATACTTATCCCGGTATAGCCTTTTGATTATCACTTTTTTTCACACGAACTAAGGGCTTGTTTTGAATTGTTGAATGTTTGACATTCAAATGTTTGTAATATGCATAAGTATTACTGAAATTTCGTAAGCATTTTTCTTGTTGACAATGGAAACTGTTGTACAATAATGTCCCATGCTTAACTTTGATATGGACGATCAGACTTTTAGGTGTCAAAGCATTGAACTGGCAAAATGGACATTGATACATAATCGAATATACGTAGAACAGTGATTATAATTGGATGTATCAAAATTATGTAGAGTGACTTGGATAATTATTACAAAAGACAATTAGAGAAGTGTAGGTACTTCAGGAAAAATATTGCAAGAAGTTTAGGTACTTCAGGAA
Source organism: Macrophya alboannulata (assembly GCA_949628255.1). Taxonomy (NCBI): domain Eukaryota; kingdom Metazoa; phylum Arthropoda; class Insecta; order Hymenoptera; family Tenthredinidae; genus Macrophya; species Macrophya alboannulata. The sequence goes on along the minus strand of OX451210.1, from coordinate 7,424,621 downwards.
AAATATTGCACTATCTAGGGCATAGTATTGACTATTTCCATGATATAGGATATCTGCTAGTCCCACTTGGTGTTAAATTTATAGAGAGTTAACTGAATAAGATACCAAATATGCTCAGATTCTGATCGATACAAGGCATTTAGTGCATGAAAGCTTTTGAAACATATGTCCAATGTTTTTAAAGCTGATGGCAACTTATATAAGGTTGAGTCAATAGACACGTAGAAGGCGTCTATATTTTCTAAAGATGGACCAATGGCAATGGTGTACGGCTGTACAGTCAGCCCAACACTGTGTATTTTATTTACCCTGGCCTGTTGAGCACCTTCTATGTCTCCCGGAAGCTGAAAAAATACATACCATAAATAAGATTTGAATATAAATATGTATATGTTGTAACGTGGCAAAACGCTTGACCTCCTCCTAACCAGCCTTACGCGCGTACCTAGTCCCGCACGAGTCTCGAGTACCGATTCCGCTATTCGAATTCTTACCGCCCCCGTCCACAAGAGCCATGTTGGTCACCTGGCGAGGCACGCCGCTGACCGGCAACGAGCAGCGCTCACCGGACGGGTGGCACAGGTAAGAATTACTGATAGCGGAAAAGCCGGTCAGTCCATGTCCGCCCCGCGTTGTGACAGCTTCGAGCTTACTAAACGTGAGCCGACCGTGTGCTACCCAAGAGAGAGAGAGAGTGAGAGAGAGTGAGAGTGAGAGTGCCCTGAAACCCACCGTGCTATATCCCTGGATTTTTCCCTGGTGTTTTCTGGACCGGTTGAACCTCGGAAGCGGTAAATACGACGACTCGGCGAGTTCTAATAACCACGTGTGGCTGGCTGAGTGCTACCGACGTCAGTACCGTGCCGAAACCGTCGCCGATCGAGGTAAGATCTGTCCAGTGACCCATAAAACCCTAGTCCCGGTCCCCAACACCCTATACAACCCCCGTGAGTTCCCTGGATCATCCCTAGAACCTCGAGTGCGAGTCCCTGACCGTTGCGAGAGTGTTCAAACAAGTCCCGTACCCCACGTGGTCCGCGCACTGCGTGTTAGTGTGCCGGTTCCGTCCCCGCTGCGCACCTAACGTCTCGCGAGTCGCGGCCGCCATCTTGTCGAGTCGTCTGCTGTCACGCGTCGCAGTAGTCTGCAGCGAGGCAGAGGCTCGGGCAATTCCCCAAGTGTCGTGCGAGAGTGTACCGACCCCCACTCCCTTCCCCGCCAAAGCTGTTCGGCAGCGGAGTCTCTCGCCGCTAACGCGGTGTGGTCTCCGTTCAACGAGAGCGTGAGCGAGGGACGTATACCCTGATTCCCGAGAGTGTGAGAGAGAGAGTGTGAGAGTGAACTACTCCTAGTTTAGCATTATTATTTATATTTTTCATTAGTTATTCTTTCGATTATTTATTATTGTCAAGTAGAATAGAGTCACGTCAATAATTTTTGTATCATATACGCCAGGTAGCGGGCGGTAATCCGCGAACTTTTTCTTTTTTTTAATAAACCTTTTAGTTGAACATATTTTTTTCGTATCGGTGTTTTTATTCATCGCCCCCACCATATCCCTCTACCGATCCCTAGAGTTAGTCCCGAGCGAGAGAGCGAGAGAGAGGACTTCATCCCCGAAGTCTGGCGCCCAGCAACCACCCCTAATCTACGTTGGACCAGGTTTGTTTTCGGATTAATTTTCCTGGGTCACCCGAGCTCAGGAAATTGCCATTACAATGTATATAACTGAATCAAATCTAGTCTCAAGAATTTGGGGAAAAAATGACTTCGAAATAGAAATATCTGACTACCCATGTATTAGTAAAAGTCGAAACATGTCCATGCGTAAATATAAATAGATCTGCAATAGTATCTGCAAAAGCTGATCCATTTTGAGCACTTTAAAATGTTGCTTACCGGTACGTGTATGATTAAATTCTCTTGGCATTCAGATATAGACGGTTTCCAGTGTTGTTTTTGGTTTCGACATCTACCTTTTGGTGGTATTAAGGGGATATTAAAGTCGCGCTGTACACCTCGAAAACGCGGCGAGCCAAAACTCCTACGCCACTCAAACAATCAGAATAAAAATTGGGCAATTGATGCCTTACTTTGGCAAAAAGTGGAGCGACTTTTTACTTTTCGAAAATTTTGAAAAAATTTTTGCAGATTGATAATCAACCACATAAACGATGGAAATTTGAACACTTGCACTGAATGAATCGCACTGTCCGGTATGATGCCACTCGGCACTGAGAAAACACAAATTTTCAGCCCACTCCCGTAAGATTTGATGCTGAAATGACAAAACGGCAGCTAATCTGATTTTCGATTACGAAGAACACCGACATCTCACTTTGGCGACATTTTGTACCGACATTATACGCATGCATCAAGGATACATCGTGGCAGCGCTGGTGATACTTTCTCAACTATTTATGATGGCACGTGCTGCCACGAACTAATTGTGTGGGGATCATGTGAACTACAACCACGATTTCAGAATTTCGTAGACGTAATTGCTTTCTGTCATCTATATTTGAAATCGCCTGATTTTTTGTCAGAAATAGGTAGAAAACCCAACCCAATTCGGAATCGTAATTCAAATAATAACGTTGCTTTTATTTATTATACGAGAAGGCAAACCATAGTCGACATAACCGCATTCGACTGACAGCAGAAAATCAATGACAGATCGCAGACGGCGTAACCTTACCCGGCCGCTACATAACCTAGAATTTGAAGATAGGATAAATGAATTCGAATTTGGAGTTGAATATTACGCTCAACGTGTTATTTCGACTCGTTTTATTCATAGTTCATAATTTTTCAAGAGAGTAAAAATGAATTCGAATAATCGACGCGGGTCCGAAACATACCCTACTCGACTGACAGTTAGCAGAAAATCAATAACAGATCGCAGACGGCGTAGCATAACCCGGCCGTCACATAACCTAGAATTTGAAGATAGGATAAATGAATTCGTATTTGGAATTGAAAATAACGCTCAGCGTATTATTTCGACTCGTTTTATTTATAGCTGACAATTTTTCAAGAGAGTAAAAAAGAATTCTAATCATCGACGCGGGTCCCAAACATAACCTACTCGACTGACAGTTAGCAGAAAATCAATAACAGATCGCAGACGGCGTAACCTCACCCGGCCGCTACATAACCTAGCATTTGAAGATAGGATAAATGAATTCGAATTCGGAGTTGAAAACTACGCTCAGCGTATTATTTCGACTCGTTTTATTCATAGCTGACAATTTTTCAAGAGAGTAAAAATGAATTCGAATAATCTACGCGGGTCCCAAACATAACCTACTCGACTGACAGTTAGCAGAAAATCAATAACAGATCGCAGACGGCGTAGCATAACCCGGCCGTCACATAACCTAGAATTTGAAGATAGGATAAATGAATTCGAATTTGGAATTGGAAATTACGCTCAGCGTATTATTTCTACTCGTTTTATTCATAGCTGACAATTTTTCAAGAGAGTAAAAAAGAATTCGAATAATCGACGCGGGTCCCAAACATAACCTACTCGGCATAATTCGAGCAATGATCAATTCTCCGATAATGAATAACTGACAATTCGTAAAAGTACTGCAATTTATTTATTCTTCAGTCAAGTATTATTCTATAGATCTGTCTGCCAATTGCCTTCCGGTATGACGGTATTACCATTAACCGCGCCAAGTATAATTTGTCGATAAGTTTCACAAAATAGTATTTGATGAGAATTTCCATTCTGACAGTAGAAATCCCTGTGAAGCCGTGTGCATTCTACATAATTCTACTGATGGAAATACTAATTAACCCGCGGTTTGTTTTAGGGCGAAGAAGGGCAACGTTCCACTTCGCGCAGAAGATGGCCGTGCTACCGCCGCAGTCGTGGATGATCGTTCCACAATGGTAAGTGACGACAATGTACTTGTCGCCGAAAACGGTCCAATGGACCAGGGTGTCAGTGACACAACTATCGAAGGTCCAACGGACCAGGGTGTCAGTGACACGACTATCGAAGGTCCAACGGACCAAGGTGTCAGTGACACCAGTATCCAAGGTCGACGTATCGTCGACATTATGTACTTTCTGCAGCAATTGCATGAAAAATTCGACAATCACAACATTAAGTTGGGTTGCCCTTTCAGTGAACTGAAATTGGTTAAGTCGTTCAATCGAGGTTTGCGAACGCAACTGCATTTCGTGTGTCGAATGTGCGATTACACGTTCAACATTTGGACGGATCCTGATCGCCAAAATATACTTGGGATCAATGAAAGTGCCGTTTGCGGTACAATCACATCGGGTACTGGGCACAGTACACTGCAAGAACTGCTTGCCGCTATGTCAATCCCTTGTATAACAGCTCCAACGTACCTGAGATATCGGGACAAAATTTTTGATAACTTCCACGAAGTTGCCGAAGCCGAAAGATTAAAAGCTTAAAGCTATAAAAGCTGCGGCAATGGAAAGAGAAATTGCCATCGAGAAGGGGCATGTTATCGACGGTGTACCGTACATACAGGTCATTGCGGATGGCTGTTGGTCGAAACGCTCATACGGGGGTGGTAAACACGATGCGCTATCGGGTGCAGCCATGATCTTCGGTCACGAGACCAAGTTAGCTTTATATGTTGGCGTACGCAACAAGTATTGCGCGACCCACGCGAGAGCAGAGTTGCTAAACAAGGAACCGACCCCTCACGTGTGCCACAAAAATTGGGGTCGTGACCGTAGCTCCAACGCAATGGAAACCGACATTATTCTAGAAGGTTTCCGTACAAGCGTTGCGAGCAACGGTTTATTATACCGAACGCTTGTGGCGGACGGTGATAGCAGCGTATATCAGGCTATACGCGATGATAATCCGTACGCTGATTACGGAACTATTGTTGAAAAAGTAGAGTGTAACAACCACTTGTTTCGCAACTTGTGCCGTAAGCTTAAAATCGCTTCTGACGTGAAGCTTAGAACTGCTCCTTTGAAAGGAACCCTTAGTATAACCCAACTTCGGGGCTATGTGTCAGCGAGCGGATTAAAAATCCGTAAAAGTGTTGAGAGAGCCAGGGATCTCCGTAACGCCGAGAATACTTCAGAGGCTGAAAAAGCAACTAGACTCTGTAAAGATATTCTCATTATATTGGATCACGAGTTCGGTGATCACACGAATTGCCAAACACTACCGTTCGAGTGTACACCTGAGCCGAATGGTAAGAATGTGCTGGCGGAACTCCACAGGACGGGGCTTTATCCTCACGTTCAGGAGGCAGTGCGCTATCTGAGCTGTCACGCCAAAAGCTTATTGAGAAAAGTCAATAACAATATAGCAGAGGGTTGCAATTCCGTAGTGAATAAGTTGAATTCCGGTAAGAGAATCAACCATTGTATGGGAAACTCGTACGAAATGAGATGCTATGGGGCTGTTGTGCAGCACCCCACTCAGGCACTGTTATCTAAGTTGCACCTCCATAAGAACTACAAGGTTCCCGCTACTGTGATGAAAATGGAAAGGCACAGGCGTTACCAAAATCACCTAAACCGCGTGTATAAGTTGAAAAAGCGCAATCAGAGGCGTCCAAGGTTTCACGGCGTCGACAAAGACTATGGACCGTCGGCTAGAAAGCCGGATATTGATAAGGACACGTTCGGTGTTCTCGTTGAAAAACACATGGACAAATTAAAGTCCTACCAGAACGACCGTAGCCAGATTGAGCGTGATACGATATCACAAAGCAATTCTGAGCTATGGCATCAGTTGCGTACTGAGATAATTACGGCATCGAAATTCGGGCCGATATGTCGTATGCTGCCGAGTACTTCGTGCACAAATATGGTTACGGGTATTCGATTTCCGAAGGTCATTGACACCGCCGCTACCCAGTTCGGGCTTGCAAACGAAAGTAACGCTTTACGAGACGTAGAGTTACAACTGGGGAAAAAAATCGTTCCCTGCGGTCTTTTTATCGATCGAGAGATCCCTTACTTAGGAGCGTCTCCAGACGGCCTAATAGACGACGATGGCATAGTCGAAATAAAATGTCCGTTTTCAGCCCAAAACGCTAATTTGGATCATGCTTTGCAAGAGAAACCGAACTTGCGAAATATTTTTGACAAGAAAGACAAGAATCTCTTGAACAAGAACCACATGTACCATTATCAGGTGCAAGGTCAGCTGCATGTAACCATGCGTGAGTATTGCATATTTGCACAGCGGATTTGAAACTCGTTAAGGTTCTTAGGGACGATGCGTTCTGGAATTTAAAAATGCAACCCTTTCTGTGTAGATTCTACATGGAATGCTTGCTTCCAGAAATCGTAGATAGTCGTCGTCAGAGAAATATGCAGGTCCGTGATCCTGAATACATTCTCGAAGCCAGAGCAGAAGCTTTGCGGAAAAAAATGCGCGGCGCATTGCGCGTTCCGATGGTGGCGAAGACTGTATAGAGTCGGCACAGATCGTCTTGCAAACAGACGAGGAGAGAAAAGTTTTGTCGGTAAGTTCCAAGGACATGGGCAATTCCAGTTCAAAGAACGACAATAACGGTAACGCCGGTTGGGTAACAATCGAAATTGACGACGAAATCAAAGATTCTCATGAAACTGCCGATTTGTTAGAGATTTTGCGTCGAAATATTTCGATCGAAGAAGTCGAGGCAAATGTATTGTCGCTGAACAGTTTGTTAACGGATTCAAGCGTTGACTTGTTTCAAAATGTATTGCAAGAAAACAGCCGTTTCAATTGTAACCCCGCTAGCTATACAGCTTATTATACCTGCATCAAGCCATGTAGTCTTTTTCAAAGGGATGTCCAGATAATTGGTGGTAATGCATGCAGACATTGGTGCTGCCTTTATTACGATGGTTCCACACTGTACGTCTACGATAGTCTCTTACGCGGTGAATACGAGCGTTTGAGCAGAGACGAAAGGCGTTATATTTCCAAACGATATCCTCATATCGATGTTGCGGATGTAGTTCTTCAACCCGTTACAAGACAGCCCGACTCGTTTAGTTGCGGTGTATACGCTGCGGCTTACGCAACGACAATTGCACTCGGTGACGACCCTGTTAGGAAAGCCTATTTGCGAGATGCGAAAGCTATGAGAGAACACTTAATGATAATATTGAGATCTCGTAGGTTAACATCATTTCCCTGTGAATGACTCTGAATGCTGCGACGATATACGCAGCTCCATATAGTTATATCGTCTATCGATATACATATACTTGCTCAGGTCGAGCGTCATAATCTAAGGAAACGAACTTACACAATGGTGTGAGTGGGTAAGAGTGGGTGGGTGTTTCCCTGGCACTTATAAAGTGCCGCCTGCAGCCCGCGGTTGCGAGCTTAGGATGAAATAAAATGAAATAATATGAAAAATCAACTAACGAAATTATGATTTTAACAAATATTAATTTTATTTATTATATATTATTGATCTTATATGTAGATACTAACCTAATTCATTATAAAATTTAAAATTATAAAAAGTATGTGTGTGTGTGTGTGTGTTGTTATGATTATTATTATTATTGTTATTATTATTATTCTTATTAGTATTATTGTTGCTGCTGCTGCTGCTGCTGCTGCCGCCCCTGCTGCTGCCCCTGCTGTTGTTGTTGTTGCCGCTGCTGCTGCTGCTGCCCCTGCTGCTGTTGCTGGTGCGGCTCCAGCCGCTGCAGCTGCCGTTCGATCCGCTGCTTTCGAGAGGTCAAATCCCTCTTAGCAGCAGTCTGCTTCACCCTCTTAGCACGGTCCTTCTCGAACTTAAGCTTGTTGCTAAGCTTAAGAACGAGAAGGCTGCTATTATAGAAGCAGATCTGCTGCTGGAGGATTTTGACCTCCTCGGATGTCATCCGGAGCGGCGGATCGGGCACTGGTAGTGGCTGGTAGTCGTCGGGCAGTGGTTGCGGTGCCGGTTTCAACGTAGGCAGCAGCAGCGGTGGCGGCCGCCAAATTAGTTGGTCCTGCTGCAGCGGTTGCAGTTGCTGCTGCTGCTCCTGCTGCAGCGGTTGCAGTTGCTGCTGCTGCTCCTGCTGCAGCGGTTGCAGTTGCTGCTGCTGCTCCTGCTGCAGCGGTTGCAGTTGCTGCTGCTGCTCCTGCTGCAGCGGTTGCAGTTGCTGCTGTTGTTGTTGCTGCTGCTGCCGCAGTTGCTGATGCAGTTGCTGCAGTTGCTGCTGCTGTTGCTGCAGCTGCTGCTGCTGTTGCTGCAGTTGCTGCTGCTGTTGCTGCAGCTGCTGCTGCTGTTGCTGCAGTTGCTGCTGCAGTTACTGCTGCTCCTGCTGCAGCGGTGGCAGTTGCTGCTGCTCTTGTTGCTGCTGTTGTTGCAGCGGTGGCAGTTGCTGCTGCTCTTGTTGCTGCTGTTGTTGTTGCAGCGGTGGCAGTTGCTGCTGTTGTTGCTGCTTTTGTTGCTGCTGCTGCCTAGATGTCGGCCGTGGCGATCGACGCGGCAGCGGCAGATCCGGCCACTGCTCTTTGCTCTGTAATATAAATCATCGTTATCATCCAGCGAACGTGATCTACAGTTCTTACGTATTAGGAATTGCAATAATTTATGGAATGGTATCCACAATTATTGCTTCAGATTGTGGCTTTGTTACACATGCAGAAAAATGCATGTCAAGTCGGCAAAGAAATGACTTTGTATTCGGTGAAATATGTGTAAAAAATGTCAATATGCCATTTTTATTCTCGAAATATTTTTTTTTTTTCAATATTTCATAGACATTGAATTTCGTTGCGAAATGAGTGCGTAGTCAACTTTAAATATTATCTCTAGTTCTACTGGTAGTCGGACAGATGCGTCAAGCACATTGTAAAGCTTCTAGCATCAGCCTATATACAAAAATTTCTTAATTTGCAAAATAATAAAATTCAGATTGTCATCAGTAATATAAAGGTTCAACAGATTTTTCGTGTTAATATCGCTGAATATCTTATTGGATGTAGTATAATCAGCTGGCTTTTTTTTTTTTTTTTTTTCGTGGATTCGGATTGAGTCTGTGAGGAAAAAAAGGTTCATGTATCGCGCTGCGTTCGCGAATTGAGCCGCGCCGAGGTGAGTTGAATCCGGTGCCACCAGGCATAACACACACGTCAAACATTAATCAACACATTATACAAAATGAAAATGATTTTCAATAAACTCAGTCGAAACTCGCCAATACTATAAACTGTCTGTTATACAGAAATTAATAAGTAATCGAGTAATTTTTACCAGAATTCAAAAAACCAACGATTAGAAGGGCAAGATCATTAGCCATTTCAGTAGATATAATATGGGGATTCTGAAAACAGCCGCCAGAGGCGCTGCAGTCGTGGGTTACCGACAGTCGGTAACTTGGCGATTGTTGAGTGGGTAAGTTACCATCCGATTTTCTGTATTACCGATCTCGCCGATCTGCCGCCAGAGGCGCTGCGGTGGTGTTACCATCCGATTTTCTGCATTACCGATCTCAGACTGCCGATTTTCTGCAATACCGATCTCAGAATTCCGATTTTCTGCACTACCGATCTGAGAGCGGATATGTTATCTGTCGATTTTGCGTCATGCGGGGGCGCCACTGCCAATCCGCGGGCAGGTATGTTGCCATCCGATTGCCGATTATCCGATTTTCCGACCTTACCGATCAGTGAGCAGGTATGTTATCATCAGCTTGCCGATCAGCCGATTTTCCGACCTTACCGATCCGCGAGCTGGTCTGAAATTATCCGATTTTCTGCAACCTTACCGATCTACGGCCTTAGCGATCTGTGAGCTGGTCTGTTATCAACCGATTTCCGCCGTCAGATGGTGCGCATGTCAGTTTCTATTTATCGAGCGAATACGAATCTTTTCAGCCGCAATCATACTAAATATAAGAAAAAAGTTTTCTCCCCGACGAGGGTTCGAACCTCGGTTACCCAGATGAAAGACGTGGGTACTTACCACTATACTACCGGGGATTTATATCTGAACTCTTCAGGTTCAGCTAGAGTAAAATAATACTCGATATTACGCAGTTAATACGAGGTATGAAAATGTCCAAAAAGTTTTGCACAGAATTCGTTAAAAGTTTTTTTTTTCCATATTTATTATAATCAAAAATATTGCCTTCCAATAAAAATGGTTTTAACAATAATAATAATAATAATAATAATAATAATAATAATGATAATGATAATGATAATGATAATGATAATGATAATGATAATGATAATGATAATGATAATGATAATGATAATGATAATGATAATGATAATGATAATGATAATGATAATGATAATGATAATGATAATGATAATGATAATGATAATGATAATGATAATGATAATGATAATGATAATGATAATGATAATGATAATGATAATGATAATGATAATGATAATGATAATGATAATGATAATGATAATGATAATGATAATGATAATGATAATGATAATGATAATGATAATGATAATGATAATGATAATGATAATGATAATGATAATGATAATGATAATGATAATGATAATGATAATGATAATGATAATGATAATGATAATGATAATGATAATGATAATAATAATAATATGAAAAATGCTGGTATCTGAAAATAGAGAAAACGAAGTTAGTTATGTCGTTTGCGATTCTGCAATGATAAATCATACACACCATTCCTCGCAGAATCCTTCGTCACTTTCGGCGTGAAGGATCATCAACGCTTGGTATATACGATCAGAAAGATGATCGCACATTAAATAATCTTCATCGTCAGAATGAAGACCTACGTCATCTTCTTTCTTGAACCACCAATAGAAGACTTGGTGGCTTATGACGAGCGTTGCCGGTGTTCCATTGATGATGACTTGTGCACCAAGCAAGCCACATGGTTCATTTAAATATGGAGCTAGCTGGCTCATCACGAAAATGGGAATATTATCTCCAACCCCCCATTCTACTGGAGTTGCCCAATCATACCCAGTAAAGAATCTTGCTGTAAGAAAAAAGTTTATTCGATCAATTGTAATGAATTGTATGAAAACACCAAGTTATACTCGAGGCATACTCACACATATTCGCATCATCATCAGCCATCATGTTGATAATATTCCTTGTTCTTTCTCTTTGTTCGATCGGGAAAATTCGAGTCTACAATTTTTTTCACCTATTTCCGCACAAATTCTCCCTTAATAAGTCACTCTCCCACGTATCGAAAAATTCTAGTACTCACCACAACCCAACACTTTTTGGAACTAACCATTTTTTCCACTCAAACTGAACTGCTGAGCGGCTGCATCCTACTCGCTACAAACCACGCCTCAAAATAAGCCAAACCCCTCCAAAAAAAAAAAAAAAAAAAGCAGCTATAAATGTCGCTCATAATGAATGTGAACTATGCGGCGAAACGCTTTTGTACAACCACTGAATCTTTTGTGCAACCAGCATGGTGCGCGGTCAGCCCCAATGAATAGAATAATAAATACTATCTAGATCTTAAGATTTCCGCAATACTTTAAGGTGATGGATGTGGAATGGTTCAGATCTTGCGTGGGACGATCTTCACCCCATTTTCCATCATGCATCCACCTGATGCCAAACTTGTCGGAACGCGCATCAAAGTCAAGCCGAACTTGTCGGTACATGCCTCAAAGTCAGGCCAAACTCATCGAAAAACGAAACTATAAATGTTATTCACAATGACAGTGAAATATGCCTTGAACCCCCCTTTTTTTTTGTCCAACCGCTAAATCTTTCGAGCACCCAGCATGGTGCGCGGTCAGCTCCAATGAATAGGACAATGAATATCATTCGGAGTGTTAGAATTTTTTCACAATCTTAGTCTATACTTGGAGTCATACACACGCCCGTCAATATGGAGCTAATCTTGGATCTGCAAGGTTTCGGACGTTTCGGGGAAAAATTTGTTGTCAAAGAGCTAGCTGCAATAAGCATTCACAGACATGAAGAATATAAGCAATGTATCACGCGCATCCTTTTCAAAGCACCATGCTCTTGGGTGATTCTCTCGAGCGAGTATAAGAATCTCAATTCATGGCTAACACGGTTCCACCATGGAATACCCTGGAATGTTGGGGAAACGGTGTATCGGGATGTGGTGAAAATCGTGAAAGAAGTTGTGCATGATGCAACTTCCATTTATGTGAAGGGATTGGAAAAGAAACGCTGGGTGGAAAAAATCTTCACTGAAGATGATGCAATACCTGCGATAGTTGATCTAGACGAGCTGGGATGTCCAAACTTTCGAATACTACGATTGGAATCAAAAATATTTCGCTGGCATGGCGACTGTCATGGGGATGTGCCTGGAGGGTACCATTGCGCATTCGAAAACGTTCAGCGGTTTAAAAACTGGTATTTGGGGGATTCTAAAAAATCGCCTATATTTCTAGAGGATCGTAGTGGGGATGATGGTTTAAAAGCGCAGAGCTCGCGGGGAGCTGCACTCGTGCGTCTCGACTCTTCAGCGTTGATACAACCCCCACATATAGTTGAACACGTAACAGTTGCAAACTCGTTTGATAAAGGTACGAATATTGTCACACGTCAATAATATTCAATTCTATTATAAAAACTAATTTCAAATTATTCATTCGTACGTGTGCAGATGGACTTCAGCAAAATCAACAACACCAGCCGTCTGCAGAATGATATGCTGACGAAAAAGATGTCTGATTTGGAGATTAAACAGAAATATGACATCACTGAACTGAAGCTAGTGAAGACGAAATTCGGCCCCAGAGTCTTGGCTACAATCGATGACGAATACGTCATCTTCCTACCAGCGAGAATCGGCAAGATCTTGGAGGAGGAGCCTGCTCAACTCGCCGATTTAAACAAAGAGGCAGCTGGAAAACGTCTTCAGATCCTCTACCTTGGCGGTCAATTTAATAAATTTGAATTTTGTAGTAAAATTTGAACATACATACAAAAAATCACTTATGAATGGGATGGGTTGGGTTGAATAAATAAATAAATACTTATGACACGTGTATATATATGAATTGTGAATACATTTATTCATTGATCCTTTCGGTTTATAATAAGCTTATTCTAGTTCTCAAGCATGCAGAATTCTTAAAATGTGGTTAATTTCTTTACGGTCCCACTGATGGGGTTATATTCAACAATGCGATCGTGTATGATCATACAGTATGCTGACGTGTTTGCTGGAAATGCAACACTAGTTTCAAATTCTAACCGAATATCCACCGGTCCACTCTTTAACGATTCATTCTGCTTGGAACAATCTATAGCAATAAGCGGAGCCTGTTTCAAAAAATTACTCTTTGACAAAAGCGGCTCGGGTTCTTTATCATAGTATGAAAATTGAAAGTTAGTATACATATCATAGAGAATGGCATATTGATTATTGGTAATATCGAGATTCAAATTCCCATAAGGATAGCACTGTGAGTTTAGGAAAAGTTTAACATCTCTGATGTTGCAGTGATCAAATTCGCTAGCATTTTTCATCGAATCGTTTCGTCGTGCTGTTTGGAATCCTAGTATAACTTGTCTTGGCTTCTCTAGCTGTGTCGACGTCTTGACAACCCATACGTGTCTCGTTGTTGCAGGCAGCATTGGATACTCGTACATTTCCCACGAGCGGAAGCTCATAGATATAGCAGGATCTGCGGCTATATAATTGAGGATCTTGATTTTTGCAGGATCCGAGAGTCTGATGTATGGTAACAGCCACACAATTTTCTGGAGCGAAACTTTGATCTCATCCGCAGCAGTTTGACGTATAGCATTCAAATCATTGTTCGATCGAGTCAAAATCAACTCATGCTTTGCGTTGACGATAATCCTATTATAATCCTCAGCAAATCCAAGCAGAAAATTCATTGGTATAACAACGTCAAAGTATCCCTGGGTGTTAGCCAGCTTGTTATTGCCAACCAGCCAGCCGTTGTTTTCCAGAAGATGTTGCTGTCCGGGTGTGAATGATAAATATCCCTTCATAACGCTCATGATGCCCGGATTCTTATTTTGATCAATCTCTTGACCATTCAACTCGTAACGCATCTCGCTAAACATATGACACACAGCCATATTGACCAATTCCGTGGTTGCACCAACGTCGGTGCCATCTGCTTTTGTAATCCTGCCGTAGATATGGAGTGAACTTTTGCTTGGTAATACACACGAGTCTTGATTCTGCACAGTGATGCGAATCTCATCATTATTCTTGAATGTAGACGATCCATATGGATGATGTGCATGCACTTCACAGTGAGCAATCGACTCATCGAATGTCACAGGTGTTTGGATTTTTATCATTTTCGAGATGGGCATATGCAGATATAACAACGAATTCTTATTTTCCACCGCGAAGTCGAAGTCCTAGGCTCTGGAGAAACTGAGCGTTCTGATGTGTCACTCGAATCAGAGATGCTCGATGACTGATGATGCTTGGACATATTGTCGGACTTTTATAGCTACCACCAGACTTTCTTATGCGCTCAAACACTATACCCATATTATCTTAAAGATTTCACATGCAATCGTATAGTCACGGTTTCGCCTCGGAAATTGACCAAGTCTCCGCTCTGATCAACTATTCTCAATTGTATATCGTGTATTGACCGCACGGTGATTGGATGGTAAATGACGTTGGTTGGCACTTCCACAATCTTATATCCAGGCGGAACGGTTGGGAAAAATTGATGAATCGTGTGTACTTGATGTTCGTTTATGTATGCACCCGTGGTAATATTACACTCAACACGCAAGGCGTTGACTTTGAGTATGCGAACAGGTAACTCAGACTTATGGGCGATACCGCCTGGGAGAATATTTGATTTGAATCCAAGCAGTCGGCCTATGGAATTTTCTGATTCAAAGTTTACCGCGTGATTACACACGATTTCACTATGCAGCTCATTATTGTTAGCTTTTAGATTGACTGTAATATCCTTGGGTAGTGACTTTTTCAAATAACTTGCAATATCGTCGATTTCATAGCTACCTGTGGGTATTGTAATTATTGTGTCAGGTGTTTGATACCATTCACAGATCTCTGCGGATGTGATATGTGAAACTTATTACATCCTTCATCAATATTAGGAATTGAGTTGAATGTCAAGAGCTCTATGAGCCCGAGAACATATTCCTTTGTTGTTGATAACTCGATAGGCGGAAAATATTGAGTCCCCAATATAGATGATTCTCCGGAGAGTGTCAACGTGAACGATTGAGCCATGATTAATATCATATCTTCGATATGCACCTGTTTTATAGCTGTCCACTGAGAAACTTGAGACACAAGTGACCGCAAATTACTGTGTTATATTCTTGATATCTCTTATGGTTGTATTTTACGCTGCCAACACCAAGATATTTCATAAGATCTCCTGGTGGTTGTAAATCGCCGAAACTATCAAAATACACCGCATCGTTGCCGTTTTTGACATATGCAACCCAATGCGTCCCCGGACCGTTTTTATCATCAAGATTGATAATTGCAGATTCACGCTTCCTAGGTCCCGAATTGGGTAAATTATTCCGCATAAAAACTCCTCGAAAATGTGGAATTTTCATAGCTCTGGCATAGTTGAGCAAGTCGATATCGGTGAGAGCTCGGTGTGGCAGCTTTATTAGTTTTTTGCCTGTTTCAAATACAGTCCCATACCTTTTCTATAGGGTTTCAGGTATAACCCCTTTCCCAACGCAATTGCCTCCATGGATGCATTGTGGCGTTTAGCCTCTGTTAATTGATGCTTGTTAGCACTAACCTCATTTACGGCTTTTGCTATACCTGCTGCACCACCCGCTAAGGCACCTGTAGCGCTGAGAGCCGCGAAAATGGGGATAAGGAATGGCAGGAAACCGCCGATTTTATTAGGGACGGGTAAAATACGAGGCACGTTGACTTTCCCTTTGGACAATGCCATACGTGCACCTTCTAACGCCGACAGAATGGCTCTAGGACCCGGCCTCATAGATTTCTTCGCAGCCCGAATAATAGATTTCAATGTTTTTTTCTTGGTCTTGACAGATATTTGCGGGTTGCTCCTCCGCATACCCATACCCAGTTTAGATTTTGCTTTCATTGTGTTGGTGATTGCCCAGGCGATAGCTTTTTCGGTTACACTTGAGTCTTTAGCCGAAACACGATTCCACGCTCTCTCGGCCAGCACTTTGTCGGCCTTATTACGCTCCGCAATATTACTATGATTCTTTGAGTATGCAATATCGTGTTCCTTGCATGCGGCATCTAGAGGATTAACACCTCGATCACCACGAGTTAACCTCTGCGTTAATTTTGTACCAGGCCCACAGTATTGATAACCAGGAACATGTAATTCAACCGGAAGATTGTTTATGATTTTATTTATTAATCTACAACCACTCCTTTGCCTACGTGTGTATCCAACCATAGTTAAGCATGAACTAACGTGAATTCTATAAAAGCATGTATTTTATACACGAATATACCAGTTCCCAGTGTGATGTTTACCAAGCATCAAGAAATTCCACAATCAAACAACAAAACTACCCATCGTCAATTTCGATAAATTGGTCGAGCGGCGAAAGAAGAAGAATGGAAAACGACATGGGCCTCTACTACCAAATAGTGTGAGGGCTGTTATCTGTGGTCCTTCTAATTGCGGTAAAACTAATGCTCTTCTCACGCTGCTTACCCATGCTAATGGTCTACGATTTGGAAATGTGTACGTCTATTCGAAATCCCTCAATCAACCCAAATATGAGTTCTTGAAGAGGTTACTGGAACCGGTCGTGGGGATGGGCTATTTTCCATTCGATGAACACAAGGAGGTTGTAGAGCCGAAAGATGCACAACCCAACTCGATTATGATTTTCGATGACGTAGCATGCGAAAAGCAAGATAATATCAGAGCCTATTTCTGTATGGGTCGACACAGAGATGTCGATAGTTTTTATCTATGTCAAACGTATGCTCGGATTCCAAAACATCTGGTTCGTGATAATGCAAACTTGTTGGTCCTTTTCCGTCAAGATGAAATGAATTTGAAACACATCTACGCTGATCATGTGAATACGGACATGACCTATCAACAATTTAAAGATTTGTGCTTGGCTTGTTGGAATGACGGCAGATACAGTTTTGTACCCATCGACAAAGACAGCGAGATCAATGAGCGACGATATAGGAGAGGTTTTGACTGCTTTATAAGTCTAAATCATCAATAAATGACATACAGTCACACAGCATCGATCAAGCTAGCAACATGGAGAGCGCCAAGATACGTAGGAAGAATGATGTGCTGCAGGAATTAGCGAGAGCTAGCGATATTATTCGACGTAAACACAAAATGATCAAAATGGAGAAAGACACCAGTGAGCAGGCTATTGGCGAAATGTTTAAACCTTTGGTAACACCACTGCATGAATTGGTGAATTCATCGAAGCAGCAGCAGCGATTAATAAAACAAGAAGTAAAGATGGAGCAGGGTTCGATGAAGCCTGAGAAAACTGAAGATTTTGTGAAAACTGAGAATTATGATGTTGACAATGATGATTATGATGCGTATCAAAGTGCGAATGAGGATACCCTTGTAGCTAACACAGCTATTGAAGACAATAATGGTGCATCAGCTACCGCTATGGATGCATCAAATGATATCAACCAGGAAGATGATGATGAAGTTCCACCCGCCTCTACAAGCACGCCGAATCCGAAAAAAGGGGTCAAGACAGCGCATTATTTAAACATGTTTGCCTCGACCAAACAGCGTAAGAACTTGGATGAGAAATATGGTGTTCGAAAGTTGGTGCGCGGAATGAAGATTGGCAATTCGGATATCGAATTTAGCGATGATTTGATATATGTAGGCGATAAAAGCTATGAGAACACACCGGGATTGCTTGAATTGTTATTCAAAAAGTCACCCGATCCCGCGATTGTGAATAAAAGTGACAGACAAAATTATATCAAAATTGTGAAAAAAACGAATGCATACCGAAAATATTACAACCCCGAAAGAAGCCCCCACGAAGATAGGGAAAAAAGCGCCAAATATAGAGATTACATTGCTCCATACATGAGCCCACCGACGAAAAAGGACGAGGAAAGATTCGGTAAAGGTTTACCCACTCATAAGATTGCACAGGGACGAAGAATGGATTATGTATACTGGAATGATCCTAATGAACTCGTTGATCGTCTTCGGTTACTAACGGCATCTCAAGCCGCAGGTAATACCAGTCATACCAACAAAATATCCTCCATTATTGAAGAACTGCGCGAGGCAAGGATTATTTATTAGCAACAAATCATCTTTGAACCACCATTCACCCAGTGACCGTTGAGCAATGAGCATAGACATATTCGGGCGGCAGCTGGTGAGCAAAAAAAAATTCAAACGCCAGTCATTAGCGGTTTTTGAGTATGCTATGATAAAGGCATTCGCACAACCTACGTTGCAAGCAGTTCATGCTTTCGAATCCAAACTCAATGCGCGCATAGATCAAGAACATACCGACCATTTCGAGGAGGGTCAACATATTTGGTCTCTTGCGACGAAAAAAATTGATGCTCTTACGGAAGATAATGAAGATCTAGATATGCGATTGGTTGGGGTGGAAAGTGTTCTTGAAAGATTCAGCCACAACGGGATGCTCCGAGGAATTCGCTTTAAATCAGACTGAATTATTCTGCAATGAGCATAGATATATTCGGTCGTCAGTTGACTGACGGAAAAATTAAAAGTGTGGGTATTCGGGGTCCTCCTGGTGTCGGATTCAAGACTACCACAGATAAACAGTATGACATAGGCAACAAACGATTGTGTAATATCGCAGATCCGCAGCAGCCAAACGATGCTGCGTCTCTGAAAAGTCTTGAGACTATTACGCGCAACTCGTTTAATGCTCTTGAGAATGCGATCAAAACCGAATTTGAGCAATCCATGAAATTGGCACTCGATGCCCTGGAATCTAGACTTGTTGCACGCCTAGATCAAGAACATAGCTGCAATTTTGATGAAACAGGTCAGCATCTTTGGTCTCTAACGAAAGTAAAGATTGCGGCTCTGAAGGAGGGAAACGAAGCTCTGGAGAATCGATTGGCGGTGATCGCAAAAAACGTTCAAACGCTCAGCCAACACGACTATATCCGTGGAATTCCCTTAATCAAACATGGAGCAGACGATAGCCGACGAGCTCCATAGACCCGCTAGACGCAGATACTCCAGGCGTTATGTTGATATACGCGGCTTGGATGAGACTTGGCAAGCTGATCTTGTCGATATGTCTGCATACTCACGATTCAACAATGGACATAAATTTTTACTCACAATTATCGATATATTTTCCAAGTTTGCGTGGGGTGTGCCCCTCAAGACTAAGAATGCCGATGATGTGACGACCGCAATGAAATTCGTGTTGACTCAAGGACGTATTCCGAAGCATCTGCATGTGGACCGGGGTACTGAGTTTTATAACAGCAAATTTAAAGCCCTCATGGATCAGTATGGTATTAACATGTACTCGACATTCAGCAACCTGAAGGCATCGATATGCGAACGCTTCAATCGGACGTTGAAAAATAAGATGTGGGTGCAGTTCACTCGCCGCGGGAATCATAGGTGGATTGATATTTTATCCGATACAATTAAATCCTACAACGACACCAAGCATCGAACAATACGAATGAGACCGAACGACGTCACTGCGACCAATGAAAAGCAACTATATCGAGATGTGTATAAACCTCGACAGATCAAGAGAAGTCAACGAAAGCGAAAGTTTAAAGTATGCGATAAAGTTCGAATTAGTATATATAAGCATGTTTTCGAGAAGGGCTATACACCAAATTGGACAACGGAAATATTCACCGTGACTGAGGTGATGAATACGAACCCACCGACATACAAACTTATCGACTACCTGAATAATCCCATCTCCGGGGGTTTTTATGAGGAGGAACTCGGTAAGGTGAAATATCCTGATGGTTATCTTGTGGAGAAGGTCCTGCGGAAACGTGGTGATGAGCTATATGTCAAATGGTTGGGAATGGACAATATACACAATAGTTGGATAAATAAATCAAACATGTAATCATTTTTTAATAAAAGAATTTATTATGTATCAAGCATTGTTTTTTCATTCACCCAATCCTACCGATAGTTTTACAAAATCTTCAGAGAAAAAAATTCTCAAACGTGTGGAAAAAGTTTTCTCACATTTGAAAAAAGTTTTCTCACATTTGGAAAAAGTTTTCTCACATTTGGAAAAAGTTTTCTCACATTTGGTAAAATTTTCTCACATTTGCATGTAAAGTAAATTGAGGATTATTTTATTTATTTATTTTTTTATTTTTACACAAAACCTTAAAACAATCAGAAGTTTTTACAAGATTGCATCATCCTGGAAACCCCAGGGTAGAGTGTCGGTTTCACCAGGTATCAGCTGTCTTTTGTCATCACCCCAGCTTAAGGCTAACTCATTCTGTACAATAGTGCTAACTATATGCCGACTACTTTTTATCATGCACTGTTTCTCAACTAAATTCTTATGATCAATAAGGCATCGTTTGTAATCATCGAACGTGATAGATTTCAAGGTCGACCCTTTTACACCCTTTGCACGCTTTTTATCGGTATTCCCGCGAGTTCTGAATGTATATAATTTCGCCCGCAGACCGATAAATTCAGTCATAATTTTCCCATTATTCTCATCCTTCATCAGACCAAGACGTTTTTTATTCATCTGGGGAATACCGTAGACATTGTCTAGTGGGTAGTCTGATGTATCGAACATTGTCGCAACATCACGTTTGATGATTTCGTAGATGTTTGGTACGGTAAAGTGATATATCAGGCTATCTGTATCGGTATACATTAATTTTGCTTCACCACTTGAAAAATTCTTCTTTACATAATCATAGTGAAAGTTGTACAAAAATATTTTCGAAAGATCGAGAATTGCAGCACCAATGTATATAGGCTTGTTGAAATATACCTTGGTGCGATTTAGCTCAATAATCACCATGTCTCGATCGAATACGGTACAGCTATGAAAAGTTGGTCTTGCAATGAGAGCGCGCGCACCACCCCTACCGCCCCATTTTGTGATTAGTTTTACAGTCCTATGATTACGCACATTCTCCATAGTCTTGCCGAATAGCGCGTTATTCATAAGCTTGTAGAAATTTTTCTCAAACTCGTTTTTCGACTGCTTCCGCATATTTGTATTGAGATCGATATATGGCTTCAACCACGGTGATTGTGCGAACCTGAGAATTCTGTGCACTTTCACCACCTTTAAACCCAATTTTACGCATTGTTTCAAATTTCGATAGTGTAGAACATATTTTCTTTCGGGTAGAAGCGTCATTGCTAGTTTTCTAATTTTGCTACCCGGTGGTATGAAATGTTCGGGTCAGAGGGGTAAATCTGCATGTTGCTTATGTAACATGGTTGGATAATCCAAGTCCACCTCGAGAATGTAGCCGATCGGTGAGTCATCAGGATGGGACATTACATCGATGTTATTATCAAGTTCCCACTCGAATGAGCCGCTCGGTAAATTCTCACTCATAGCCGCGCCGTAAAGATTATTCACGTCGAAATACATTAAATATGATTCCGCTTTGCTTGAATCGAAATCTTCGCCCATGAATCTATTGTTTGCTCTAGCTTGTCGATTGGAGCATTGAGCCACACCGCCACGAATGCTTTTCTCAATGAATAGAATCATTTCAGGATCATCTAAAAGTTGCAGATTTATTTTCGTATGCTTTAGCATCGCATCGAAAGCAAGCCCCGGCGCTGTATAATAATGCAATGGATCCAAGTTGTACGTTTTGACACAGCTATCGCGGAAATTTTGAAATATATCGGCTAATAAAAGTACATCTGTTTTTAGGTATAAATCGGAATATTCACCCAGAGTTTTCAGGTCGAACTTGGCCCAAACATTCTTCGCATGCTCATAATCGGCATTGTTAATACCCGAGGCGCTCAGCTTTGAATAGAAATCTTGTTTGCTGGGTAATTTCGTTTCATTGAGTTTTTCCCAAGAATCAATATATTCGTATGGAAAGACGCCTTTACGAATCATCAAGCTAAATTTATCCTGATCTTTATAAAATTTTCGCGTGATTTGCTTATCCGAGTCGTCGACGTACGATGCTAGCTTCTCTATACCACTAGCCATGAATCTGAGCGAATCTATGAATCTCAAACTAATTATGGTACCATCCACTTTCTTCGTGAACGATATGTATTTTTCCTTATTGATAGGTAGTAGGGTAATATCGCCTGGAAAAGTTGTGGCTAGAGATTTTATGATAAAATGAGAATCATAGCCTGATAAATTGTGAAAAACCACCGGAATTGTGTGCGACTCTTGAAAATTAAGATTGCAGCGATTGTGTGCGGCCCCGCGATATTTTCCCGTAAAATGACAATGATCGCGACATTTTTTCTCCTCAGGTAGAAACGGCTTCTCGCATATGTAACAATTTTTCGCGCGCATGTGACGATCGCGCTGCACTTGATTCAACGCTTCCATCGGTATTATATTCTTTACACGCGACTCTACTTTCACGGATAATTCGCGAAGCTCTGTGATCAGCCATTCAATGCAATCGGATCCGCGATGACTCTTAAATTCTGACAATGTGTCATCGTAGGCGCAGTGCATATAATACGCTGCACTATTTGGGATATGCTCTTGAGCTTCTTTCACCCCCGGCTGCATCATACATTCAAGATCGGCATATACGACAAACGACACGGTACCCTGATTTTGAAAATTGGAAAATTCCAAGATTTTCTCCGTGGGAAACTCCATGCGGACTTTATTCATTCGCAGACAATCTTGCCGATGATTTTCATAGACATTTTGTATGCTAAAGTGGCACAGACATCTATCACATAAAAATTGTGCACATTTATGGCCTGACAATTGTTTGTCAACTAAACGCGAAAGATTCTTAATCCAAGCAAAGTGAAATCCGGGTTCAAAATTATTTAAATCATTATCATTCGGTTCGCTCTTACTTTCAATCATTAGCAGGTGGATTGCATCGCTCTCAGTTACATTTTTACTTAAATAAAGAGGGGTGATAACGCTATTTTCAGACTCTTTCTTTCTCTGAAAAGTTTCCGATTCGATTCCGTATACATTAATGCTCAAATTGTTTAACTTTTCAAATTTTTCCACACAACGCAGGGTGGTGGGAAACTTTATACCTGTACAGTTGAAGTTGGAAATGTATCGTTTATAGCTCTGCGTCCTGCTCACACCCATGTTGACGGGATGTAGGGCGGCAGTGACGGACCACAAGAAGCATCGGTTGTCATCATTCTGCACGTTGACCACGGCTTTCTTTAGGTGAATGTCCCGAGGCAGCACGACGAACGTTGAGAGTCCGCCGCAAAGAGGCTCGTATCGGTTGATACAGACCACGGCGTTGATTATCTCAATCATATTCCAGCCAGAGTCACGTTGCTCAAAATCCTCCACCTTAACCAGCAGAGGATTCGTTACGTTATCGATGAACCAGGTTTCCAGCCCCGTCGATGGAAGAATCGTGGCGTTGCGCGTATTGAAGGTCTTTACCTCCAGACTAACCTCGTCGCCTTTGACGTTCTCAAATTTACATGAAATGCTCACGTTCACCTTAATACTTCCTTCATCGCGCAGAGTATCTTTCAAGCGTTCCATCGTAACAGCCTCAGCATCGCTCAAAAATCTTGCCAAATCCTTGTGTTGGAGATTTGTCACAGCTCCGGTGCGTATACGGCAGTTGAAGGCACTCTCCATATCATCCCATCGAACACGATTATGGATGTCATCGCCAATATTACCCCCAACAATACCCTCGCATTGTCGTTCAAATTTCACCAAGTATGATTGCAGCAAGGAAATTGTATGCTGAATCTGTTGTTTTTCGGCAACGCTCAGGTGTGGACGTTCGAGAATATCGCACAAAAATCCGATATTTTGAAGACCGATATCGCACCAACGGGAAATAATATCTTTGCTGATCGGTCCAGGGCTCAGTGTGCGTAGCAAGGCGTAAGCATTTTCCATCATCTCAAGAAGTTCCGCGTACTTTTTACCGTCCATGACTTTTTTTTCTTCACCCTTCTAATGTTGCAGTTTCGTATACACTAGATCGTTGAGGAATGCAAACTGATCATTGGCTCAATATACACCCCCACTGTGGGTCAGTTTCTTGAAATCCTCCCCCTACCCCACAATTTTTTCTCAGTCGAATATCCAACCCATTGGCTGTTACGCTAACAGCATGGTGTCAAAATCTTTCTTCAAATGAAAAGACCCTCACGCTATTGGCCGAACCTTTTACGACACGGTGGGTGTGAGAAATTTCATTGGTCGACCACTATGCATCGGGTGTAAGCTTTCGAGTTTCCACAGGTATAAAATGAGGAATCGACCCGTTTTTACTCATCACTTGTGCTCTCTAGCGAACATCGAGCTATAAGACGAAGAACCGTAAATATAAAATATAAATTAAATTTACGAAAAAAAAAAAAAAAGCAAAAAAAAAAATGGCAAACGGATATAGATTAAACTTGATCGGATACTTCAGAGCGATGATGGTGAGTATCCATATTGGTGTTTATCGATAAGTGATCGAGTTATCTGAAAGTGATTCTGTGGTTAGATGTTATAATAATTTTAATCATTTTCCATTATAGCTTCACTACATGAGGATTGAGCGGGAGGCTGGTGAGCCGAATCTTGACCAAATTCGCCGCGAAGCGGCATTCTTCGAAGTTGCCGTAGAGCTGGAATGCGGCAGCGAGGAAGACTTTGACCTCTTCGGCATCAGATGGATGCAGGATGGACGCTGGGGCGAAGATCACCCGGTGCAAGATTGGGGCCATCCTGCGTGGCAGATGCCGGGAGGATTATTGTCAATATATAATCTTTAGGTTATTAGTTTACGTTTTAGTTTTTAAGATTAGTTAAGTTTAATAATAAGTTTAATTTTTGTATATTTACCAGAATATATACATATAATATCGAATTTGATTTAGAATTTGCATCTACTTATTTCATCCACATGATTTGAGAAGTTTTTCATGAAATTTATATTCTCATTATTATTATTATTATTATTATTACACAATTATTAATATTATTAGAATCAAAATGCTAAAAATTCACCTCCGCTTTGACGATACGAGAAAGTCTTTTGCCGTGACCAGGATTCGAACCTGGGTTACTACGGCCACAACATAGGGTCCTAACCACTAGACGATCACGGCTGACAGAGGAATTGTTTATAACAAATGATGATTATGTGCCAGGGTAACTGATATATTCATGTATAAAATGAATGCTTTCATAGAATTCACGTTGGTTCATGCTTAACTATGGCTGGCAGAAAATCGGCTGATAACAGACCAGCTCGCGGATCGGTAAGGTCGGAAAATCGGCTGATCGGCAAGCTGATGATAACATACCTGCTCACTGATCGGTAAGGTCGGAAAATCGGATAATCGGCAATCGGATGGTAACATACCTGCCCGCGGATTGGCAGTGGCGCCCCCGCATGACGCAAAATCGACAGATAACATATCCGCTCTCAGATCGGTAGTGCAGAAAATCGGATGGTAACAC
This sequence comes from Macrophya alboannulata, assembly GCA_949628255.1. Classification (NCBI taxonomy): domain Eukaryota; kingdom Metazoa; phylum Arthropoda; class Insecta; order Hymenoptera; family Tenthredinidae; genus Macrophya; species Macrophya alboannulata. The sequence continues at coordinate 7,399,053 of OX451210.1, read as the reverse complement.
CACCGCAGCGCCTCTGGCGGCAGATCGGCGAGATCGGTAATACAGAAAATCGGATGGTAACTTACCCACTCAACAATCGGCAAGTTACCGACTGTCGGTAACCCACGACTGCAGCGCCTCTGGCGGCTGTTCCAGAATCCCCATATTATATCTACTCATTTCAATTGATAATAACAATCAATCGGACTTTTAAATTATACAACAATCAAAAAATCTTTGTCTATAAAATCTGCTTATTTCAGCCTCAAAATGTGCTCTGAATCGTTTCGCTACGATAAACAGTACCGTGAATAGTAGTTCGTAAAGTTGACTGCGCGCCCATTTTTGAACGAATTTCATACCGAACTATAGAAAACAACAAATTCGAACGCTAACGTACGTATCGACTCGTTTTAAAATCGAGGTACTCTATGTAAACTTTACATTGTCAAACACTCACACTTTTTAAACTGTTTTACACTAAAAATGATTTCGAACGCACATAAACTATTCAGTATAGCGATTTTTTCAATTTTTTTTTTCTTCAATTTTTGTAGCTGGTTCAAAATTTGCTATTTTTACGTCATAATTTTTTTCACCTGAATATATCTGAGAATTGGCTAATCGTATACATAGACAAAATCAGAGTGGCTAAAGTTGTTCCATTTTGTGTATGTATTTGTATGCGAAATTTTTTTCGGAATGGATGCAATGCTCTGACGATGAGTGAGTTTTTTATCTTTAAACACTACAAGTCCACTTCTGGCCAATGGACTTTTTTTGTGTGACTTGAATTATTTTTTTTGAACTATAGAAAAACACGAAAATTGAGACGTACTTTCAAAGATGGCTGGATTTTTCGTAATAGTTGAATACAGAGGCTTGAATTCGGCAAAGTTTCACACACATATTCATTAGAGTGCCGCAAAAATAACAATATCGATGAGCATGTATAATTGGTGAACACAAGGCAGAATGGATCAAGCGATAAAAAAAAAAAAAAAAAGTATAATGGCAATTTTCCGATGAATCCATGTCGAAAATAACTGCTAATCAGGTTCGTTTATTCCTACACTACTGCGAAAGTTTAAGAAATTAAATAAATGTTGAATACAATCTTATAAAGTTTTGCATTGATTTTCGACTCAAAGAACGAATTGATCATAAAAATCATCAGATCAAAATGAACATAAATATTAGTCTGAATTCGAAATAGTACATCAGTATTACTTTTGAAGAGATTATAAAGCTACAAATTTTTGATAATATTTAAACTGTACAATTTCGATACATTGTGCTATTCCTGCGAAAAATTGCTGCCGGGACACCGAAAGAAAGATAGAGACGGAGAGAAAAGCTAGTGCTGTCTCGATCGTACTTTACGGCACCGCTCAACGTGCATCGACAAGCTGTATATATGTGTAGCTGAATGGAAGATTTTTATTCCACACTCTTTGTGTTGCCCAAAATCGCGTAGACGCGTAAATACAAATATTTCGTGAAGTTAATCATTTAATACGAATATTTCAACGCGTTCAATATTTCTGCGTTTTCAAGTTATCGTAGGAACCATACACATTTTAGAACTATTTTTTAACACTACGATTTGGGATTCATTTGACGGATACATAGCGAAATTGACGATAAAAGTGGAAAATAAATACGTACCTCTGCTCTTTGGGCTGTGCCCCCATCCTCCTCACTGCTGCAGGAGGCACCTAGGCGTCTTATTGCTATAAAACCCATAAATAATCAAAACATGTATCAATTTTTAGCGAGCAATTTACTTGTTGGACGGCTCGTTGAAACGAAGTAATGTGATTATTTTTTAGAAAACTATATTTTATGCGCTTCACAATATTCAATAAAATTATATGGTTTCATTTCAAGAATATACAGTTTAGAAGACACTTACCTCCACGTCCACTGCCTCGTCCCTCGCCACGTCCAGGCATGTCGGTTTTTTTTTTTTTTTGTTCTTTTGTTTTCCGGTCTTGTCGCCTCTAAGTCTTGCTGGTAAATGACGAGAACTTTGACAAACACTGAACGCTGGCCTGCTTTACATGTGTATGTGCATAGGCCGGTCGAGTTAGACCGATTTTAGGCATCATATGCAAGTAATTCCAGGACGAAAAAAAAAAATATATTGACATGTAAGGGATGATCCACTGATCATGAATCCAAGTTAAGCGCAAAAAATTAGTTTGCAAATGAGTGCAAAAAAAATTTAAAAAAAACCGTCCAAAATAATGAATAATTTGCGCGCCGTTAACTGTAACCGTGAACGCTGCGAGAACCGTGCCAGATAGACAAAAATTGTATGAGAACAATCTTGTAGTACATAAAATTTCCGACAAGAAAGTCAGCGAGAGCATATGTCTAAAGTCAATAGCATAGGTGTGGGAGGCACCTGAAAATCTGCCCGAGAATCGTTGCAGTATACTGAACTCAAATCAGTCAGAGGTGCGTTCCGGGACAAGAGCGTAGCTATAGGATTTTCTCCAGGGGAGGGCAAAAACGAGAAAACGTGATATGAAGTACTTATTGGAAAATTGTTTGATTGAAATCAATCTAAATCTTGTTTCAGGACTAGTGTACGGAGGTTTTGGCTATGCCTTGACAATTAAGACTTCTTTTCCAAAATTATTTGTCGCTTGACTAAATAAAAGGGGGGCCCGCACTATCGTGGCTACGCCCTTGTTCCGTACCTATCCGTCTATTAAAAAAGAGATTGTAACGGATCTGACGCAACTTCCGTCACCGCGAAATGCGCACTGCGCAACGCGCATGTATAGAGCAATTCGCGGTTTTTGTTCGAAGGACTGTTTTGTTAGCATGTAACCTATTATTCTGTCACAGACATCAAGTCATTATAAACGTTGGTTTCAGATCTACAAATGTTGAAAGCTGTCGTTGAAGTTTATCGTCAAACTGTTCAGATTATAAGCTAATACAATTATGATATATAGGTATACCAATTACGGAGTAAGTTTTTACATCGAATATATGATAGACAGAATTCATCCGGTGATCAATTCTATTCCATCGATTCTGATCTATTACTCGGCCATTCACAAATCATTTGCAGCATTTTGCAAGTAGTCTATAAATTCGTTATAGGAATCTGCACGCAGTTCTTTTCGATGTCTTTTGCAGTGTTCTATTCGGAAGTATTAATGAAATAGAATCGATAAAAATGTGTAGGAGGGACGTGTAGAAATGTGTAAAATGAATGAGTAGCTAACGCCGCATTTGATTGCATATATCCTGTAACTTCGACGTGGTTGCCTTTGTCGAATCTTGGATTTATTCATTATTTCAACATGTTCGCCATTTGATGCCTTTGAACAGAAACCCACGTGTATCCAGGTTAGCTTATGTGAAATACCTAATGGCCTGGTACAAATTTTTAGTTTCATGTATCTCGATGAATTCTACAATACAAGGTTCGTGCATTCGCACAAAAATCCAACCTAATGAAGACTATTGACTTGCAAAAGCCACAGTGGGATATGAATGGTGAATCGGCCCCGGAAAGATATTCTTATCATACTTTGAGGATATCTAGGTACTGATAAAATACTAAGATCCGTAAAGTTTCAGATCTCTATCTTAATTGGTTTTCGAAAAAACGAATAAAAATTAAAAAATAGAACCTTTCTTCTCAAGATTGACTTAACCGATTGATTTAAGCATTGAGGATGTTTTTGAGGCTTGCAATAGCTCTTTCAAAAATAAATAACAGCTTGATAAGATCCTTGATAAAAAAATGTTTTTGCCTAAATTCTGTTATTTAACTATGATACAATTTTGGCACAATTACGAAAATATTTTTTCTTTCATGCCTTATATGCTACCTTATAACATATATTTCTTTCAGATTTTTTGATAAGGTATGCCATAGTGGAAACAAATCAGTACCATATTTTAGTTCAAATAATTAGTTTATTTTGACGTTTTTAGCTTTAATTCTTCAAAGGCCATAAGGTGATAAGCAGGGTAAATATGTCTTTTGCGAATATCTCAATAATATTTTATGAATAAGTACTATTAAAGGTACTATTAAAATACTGTGATGCTGAAAGTATCAGATCTCAAGATCTTATCAGGGTTTAGAGAACAAAAAAAAAACTCAAGAATGTAAAGTAATTTTTCCCCAGGGTTTACTTGACCGATGTGTTTGAAAATTTAATCGTATGTTACTAAAGGAATCCAGAGCTTTTCTAAACATAATAGACAGATTTTTAGCTCAATAAATTCATGACACAAAAAAATTATTTTCTCTAAAGTTTTTGATTTCACCGTGATACTTTGAGAGCAAAATTATGAAACTATTATTCCTGCATTCTTTATAAATTTTTCAATAACTCGGATTTTTTTCAAAATATTCGTGACGGTATAGCGTCGTAGTTGAAAAAAAACAAAAACCATTTTTTGCCAGAAAAACTGAATTATCAAGCAACGTAAAAAATTTTTGTTTGTAGTGACTTTATCGTTCGTGTGCATTTACATTCGTAGAGGTGAATTTATGAGACAAGCTAAACTCAAATTTTCAATGCAATAATCAAGTTTCAATACTGAAGTCTTTTTAAGGGGACCAGTACAGCTTGGTTTTGGAAATTCGGAGTACTCCAAAATGCATTTATTTCTCAGCCAAAGCTTATTTTACATCAAAAAAAAATTTTTCTTCGAAAACCTTTGTCGTAAGGTTTCAGGCACATCGTTGTTCCGATCAAGGTCGTTAAGGGCTCATTTTGTTCAGAAAAGAGATCCTCATCGTGTGAACGAGGGAATTTTTTTACAATTTCGTTTTGGCCAAGTTATTTGCAAATTAGTAGCCTAAATATTGAAAATTTTTGATAATTGGCCGTAACTTTTCACATGAATTTTTTATCACCAATCCCTACGTTCATACGATGTAGAATTGCTGTCTGAAGAAAGCAAGACCTTGAGAGGTTGAATCGCACCAACGATGTGCCTGAAACCTTACGACAAAGTTTTTCGAGGAAAATTTTTTTTCGATGTGAAATAAACTTTGGTTGACAAATAAATAAATTTTGGAGTACTCCAAATCTCCCAAACCAAGCTGTACTGGTCCCCTTAACTGTAAGATTTCCAATTACTTCAGGCAGTGTAATCCACAGAACACCAAACAAAACCAAATGAGAAGAACATTCTAATTTTTTATAAAGTAAAATGTGCATTGAAAATTTGAGTTTGGCTTGTCTGATAAATTCACATCTACGAATGTAAAAAAATTTTGTTATAACTTCTATGTTTTTGTTCTAAAATTTTGTTATGACTTCTAATGTCAGTGAATTATTTCAGTATACCTATTATTTACACAGTACAATTTGGAATGATATGGCTGAAATTTGTTTAATAATTCATTTTTTTTTTTGCGGGAATAAACGTTTTTTATTTATTTTAACTGAGGCGTACCGCTGTTGATATTTTGAAAAAGAAGAGCTATCGAGGAATCTATAAGGGACGTAAAAATGATAGTTTCATCATTTCGCTCGAAAAGTAGCAGTGAATAAAAATTTAAGAGACATTTTTTTAGCATGAATTTATTAAGCTAAGAATCTGTCTTTTGACTCTCTCAATAAATTCAAACAATTTCAAACAAATCGGTGAAGTCAATCCTGGGGAAAAAATTACTTTATATTTTTTATTTCATTTTTTTTTTTTTTTTCTCGAAGACTAATTGAGATTACTTGAGGCTACTAATTGAGATCTGATACTTTCAGGATCTTAGTATTTTATTAATACCTACTTATCCATATATAAAATATTATTGAGATATTCGCAAAGGCATTTTTACCCTGCTTATCACCTTACGGCCTTTGAAGAATTGAAGCTAAAAACATCAAAATAAACTAATTATTTGAGCTAAAAAATGGTATTGATTTGTTTCCACTATGGCGTACCTTATTAAGGAATTTGAAAGAAATATATGTTATAAGGTAGCATATAAGGCTTGAAAAAAAAAATATATATTTTCGTAATTGTGCCAAAATTTTATCATATCATATCATATTTAGGCAAAAACATTTTTTCATTAAGCATCTCATCAAGCTATATTGCTGTTATTTATTTTTAAAAGAGCTATTGGGAGCCTCAGAAACATGCTAAATGCTTAGATCAATCGGTTATGTTAATCTTGAGAAGAAATATATTTTTTATTTTTCATTTTTCATTCGATGTCTCGAGAATCAATTGAGATAGAGATCTGAAACTTTAAGGATATTAATTTTTTATCAGTACCTATACATATCCTCAAAGTATGATAAAAATATCTTTCCGTGGCCGATTTAACATTCTTACCCCCCTATGGCCTTTCTAAAAAAAATATCTCGTACATACCTAACCGACCTGACCGATTTTTCTAAGGTGGTTTTTCTGAAAATTTAGCTTCAGTCGCGCGCGAAGCGCGCGTGGTGAGCTAGTGACAAATAAAATTGCGAAGTTCAAAGATTGTCCAAACTTAAAAAAACCGTGACCCAGGATTCTCGGAATCTCGAAATATCGCATGTAAATCGAAATCTCGCATGTATTTTATTCGTTTGCTGATTGGCGGTTTGAATTTTTTACTTTCAGATATGTGATCGTGTCTTCTGTTTTGAATTAATCTGTCATTCTCAGTTTAGGGAATATCGATAACTTTTCGGTCGTGTATTTGTGACTGAGAGTTATACAGCATCACGTTTACGATTATTCTGTAGGTAATTAAATATTCTATTCTATATATAACATATATAATATTCGTGAGGAGTATTTTAGTATTGATGTATGCAGTAACATAATAAAATATGATTCAGAAAATATGATTTATATAATCATGTGTGTTGTTAACAAAACTTATATTAATACATGGTTCATTTCACCAAGGTGACGTTAGATTCCCACAATTCAGTAGAGGAAAGCAGTGCACGGCTAACGCCGCAGTATCAATATCCATGGCAATTTTGAATCCGGTTACATCATGGACGTCAAACACTATTGATGCGGTGTTAAATTATGGAAATCAATTGTATGTACATTGATAGCAGAGCTTAGCGTAGGGTTGTACACAAAAATGACGACCATGATTCTTACTTGTCGGTATCGGAGTTAATAGCGAGAGTATCTATCCTGTCTGTGGAATATTGTTTTACATTCGGTGCGGTAATTTTTGTGTACCTATTCGATGACAATAACGATATTGGTATGCCAAATTCGAAGGATGGATTACTAAAAACTTGTAATAATTAAGGATCAAAAAAGGATTATTTTTATTAATTAATAAATATTATTATTATTTACCAGTTATGATTCAATAAATAATAGCATCAACAACGTTATTTGTGTACTTGCTCCTTTTTACTAATAAAAACACATTTTTCACAGTTTAATACCAATAGAAAAAATAGAAAAATGATTTTCCCATGATGAGATAGCGATCAAAAGTTGCGGTTTTTAATGTACTTTTTAGTGAATTTATTTGAAAAAAATCGGAGGATACACTAGGCGAAAAAAAATTCTACTTTGGAGGTTGTTGAAACGGAAGAGGATGAAAAATAATTTTTTTCGAGAAATACGTATGTTTTTTTTTGTCGAAAAGTAACTGAAAAAAATCGGCGTCACGAAAAAAAAAAATGAAGAGGTAATGGCTGCTCGGTTGTAGCTGGAATGCCCCATATATAAGTAAACAATATCCTTACAAATTTCGTCCCATTTAGTGGCGCCATTATAAGAAAAACTGTATCGACCTGGGGTGCGATTCCATAACTTTTATCACTGCTATCACTGTCGATAAATATCATAAGATCAATACGTGCGATGACTTCACGTCGCACCCAGAAAAAAGATTTATTCGATTCAAATAAAATTTATTAACCGCGAATAAATTTTCATATTTGTATATGAACCTATAGGATATATAATAAGGATTTATTTGCCACAAATATTTACAAATATTTGAAGTTTTTTTATTTCTTATTCATAATCTTTTATCGAGTCTGAATAAAGATTTATTTAGATCAAATACGAAATTTTCATGGCGTTAAATAAATTGTCCCAAATAAATTACAGAATTTATTAGATCAAATAAATTGCTTATTCAGTTGTAATAAACTTCTTATTTGATCTGAATGAATTATGGATGCAAGATGAGTCTTTATTCGCCATGAATAAATTATTCATTGAGATAATTGAATATTTGTTTCATTTGAATCAAATAAACCATTTGCTTCATTTGAATATAAAAATTATTGTTGTATTTAATTCACCAGAATTGATGAACTGGTGGATGAATCACATCAATGTATTGCAAACAGCAGGTGATTAGACAAGTATCATTCATAACTATGCAAATAAAATTTTACAGGTACAAGTTATAATTTCAAAAGATACTTTATTATTAATTATATACATTCGTGTGTGTGTGTGTGTGCGCGTGTGTGTGTGTGTGTGTGTGTGTGCGCGCGCGTGTGTGTGTGTGTGTGTGTGCGTGCGTGTGTGTGTGTGTGTGTGTGTGTGTGTACTGATGCGTAGATCAATACTAGGACAAGTGCATATATAAGTTATACACATCGTAGTTACACTGTTTTGATTGTTTTATATGATACTGCACCAGCAGAATAAGCAGACGTATAATAAGAGTATAAAGTTAAACAATACTGACTGACAATAAGTTAGATAATACATACGTATATAGGTATATTATAGGAACTAGAGATTTTTTATGATACGTATCACTTATATGTTTCTTAAATTTAAAGGGCTATAGAATCTAGTAAGTTTAATAGAGCTATATGCTGATTATTTTCTGCATATAAAGTTAAATGATATTTCAGACTGAGTGAGATAATATGTATGTAGGTATATTATAGGAACTGTAGAGATTTTTTATGATACGTATCACTTATATGTTTCTTAAATATAAAGGGCTATAGAATCTAGTAAGTTTGATAGAGCTATATGCTGATTATTTTCTGCATATAAAGTTAAATGATATTTCAGACTGAGTGAGATAATATGTATGTAGGTATATTATAGGAACTGTAGAGATTTTTTATGATACGTATCACTTATATGTTTCTTAAATATAAAGGGCTATAGAATCTAGTAAGTTTGATAGAGCTATATGCTGATTATTTTCTGCATATAAAGTTAAATGATATTTCAGACTGAGTGAGATAATATGTATATAGGTATATTAGGAACTGTGAGGCATTGTTATATGATACTTATCACCTATGTTTCGTAAATATAAAGGGCTAGAATCTGGTAAGTCTGACAGAGCTATATGCTGATTATTTTCGGCGTAAAGTTGATGTATATCTACAACGTAAGAGTGAGTATGTTCCTCAAAACTTAGAACAGGAATATTGTTATACATGAACTGAACAGTTTCATTATATATTAACACCTTTATAATAAACCCAAACTGCGGTACGTCGTTGAGAGTACCCACACGTAATACACACCTTCCAGCTTTATATAAATGGCCATTATATTTCAACCACTGATGTGCGATATAAGACTCTAAATCAATCGGATAAAGGAATTCAACCTTATCAATAGGTCCTTTTTCTATCAAATCCTTCATATGTGTTCCATCAGCCAAAGAATATGCTAAACGAACCTGAAGTGTTTTCGCAATTGTCTGACAGATATCAATTCTACATCCAGTATTGAACGCTATTTTTTTAGCTTGCGCGTGCTTTCCCTCATATCTCATACACCAAAAATTCCGAATAGGCCCCACTAAACTCAAAATTCTAGGATAATGAACCACAAAGTGGTACTTCGGTTTCAAGTGTAGTGCATTAGCTTGGTATTGTGGAATTTGATTGCATACCCGAATGTATGCAGTATGATGTTCTTCAATTAATACTTTCAAAAGTTTTTCAGTGCCGATATGATAGCGAGGTGAAAGAACAATATCCATTATATGACACAACGTAGTGTACAAACTCCAAACATCGTCTCCTTCAGGAACTAAATCTCCAATCATAAGACCAAAATTCCTTATGAAGCAAATCATCTCGGCAGCTTTAAAGTTTAGATGCTTCTTCCTTAAAATCATTTCTGGGGTAATAATTGGAGGCTTGTTTCCCATTTCAATATATCCATAATCAAAACTTTGAATTCTGTTATTGACTGTTTCAAGGGTTATTATTTCCGCAACGTATACGAAATAATGCAATAAGACCACCATATCATAATTGCTTACCCCTTCAGTAAAGTCGTGCATAGCATCTACAGCGTTATTTTCCGAGACGTGATATGACGGTATACTATTAAAAATACAAGATTCTTTTACTCCAGTTAATGAAGCATCGTTCAGTCTAAGGTCGTCTTGATAATTGACTGATGTTCGCAGTAAAAATTCTCGCTCTCGCGTATCTCGCAGCAAATCGCGTTTATGGCCGCAACAAAAACGACAAAAATAGTTTGCGGAACATGTAGTGTAACCGAGTATAGCATTGAGTCCTGCATTGTCCCCTAGAATCATTGCTAAGCAAAAGTATATTTTCTTAACTTCCCCATTCTCTAATTCTATTTCAATTCCTTCTGTTTCCAGAAATGTTAGCTCGTCAACAAGAACTTGAAAGACACGATTACCCTGCGTAACAATTTCTTGATAGTGAACAAGCAATGCTAGGAAAATGTTACTCAGTCTGGACTGATATTCTAACGGAAAACAGCGAAGGCTGACGTATACAGCACCAATTTTATGAATTCCTGCATGCGATCCTAGGGGATTATTGCATTCAAATTCGTCATAATAGACAAACAGTGGTACAACAAATTTTTCACCAAAGCTTTCTTTCTTTCTTCGCCAAAACTGACTATGTGCAATATCATCAATCAGCTCAATACAATTATGAGTGTGAAGATATGTGTCTGCAATATCATACATACTTGGAATTTGAAAAAATATTTTGAAGAGTTTTCGTAACGGTATGAATGATAATGTGACTTCAACTGGAACATATTCAGTTTTTCCATTAACAATTTTGATATCAAGGCGCTGACAGAGAAATATTTTTTTGGGTAATATAAGAAATCCTGAGTTCGTCAAATTTTTGCTCCTCAAGTATTCTGTGACTTGATTGCGGAATGGTTCGCTTAAAAATGAGACTACTTTTTGGAAATTGATTTGCGTATCATTACTTGGGATCACTACATTATTCAAAAGAATACCAATGTTGCATAAAATATCTGCAGAAATTTCAGTAATATTCTGTATATTCGTACGAGTCAAGGTTCCACTTGAATGTAATCGTGAAAAAAATGTATGTACTACTTTTGCTAGCTGTGCTTCAATATTTAGTATATCTGGTTCATTATCCGGTGCATTATCTAATTCATTATCTGGTTCAATATCTGGCAGTGCTATAATATCTCCATGCTCAATAATTTCGATATCAGGTACAGCTTCTACCACAACATTAGGTTCGATATTAGGAACGATCTGCTCGATAGGATGTTTTTTTGTAATGTGCCGTTTAAATGAATAAAGAAGTTGAAATTTCCTCTCACAATGGGCTTGCCCACACGTGTAATGTGTCAAATCAGAATGTGCAACTTGAATATGTCGGAACAAACTCTCAGCTCTCTCAAAATGAACGTTGCAGTGATAACACGAATAACCCATGATGTTATTCGTGTAACATAGAAAACATAGATAAAAATCCCAATAAAGTAATTCTAAAAAAGGCTCGTTATGGCACCCTATTTTGACAGTCAGAAATCGCTCATAAGAGATAGTACGTTACATGACACCTTGTCGCACTTCGTTGTGATGCCATAGAAGTGTTTCTGAAGGAATGTCCAGCAGTTCTGAGCTTCAACAGGATACGAAAGGTTCAACACTTGGAACGTCTTGAAGCATACATCTACGGCAGATAGTGGGTCTTCCACTTTGTACAGCTGTTCGTTGACCGATACGTATGATTGTTGAATATTGAGTAGTGAATCTCCTTGTAGAATTACAAAGGGTTGTACAGTACATCCAAGTTTGTCCATTTTCTGTGTTTTTTTGTCAAGTTGGATTTTTATGTCTCCTGGCGTCTGAAATTCATGATACATTAGATTTGAAAGTGACACACGATGATAGTCAGGTGCATAATTGTTTTGCATATTTGATACGTTACCTTGACATGTAAAACAAATCCCTCTTGAGACTCGACGATGGTTGGCTTCCATGTATCTTTACCTTTTTGGCGGATAACTGTGCTTGGTAATAGTGCTGGTAGCATATGCAAAAGCACAGCATCTTTACAATCTGCGAAGTGTGATAATTTGGTTGTCAATATACATTCAAAATTGGTAGTTGATAACTGATAAGTATAAATTTTTCATTGAGTTTCTGACAGTTGAAAATGGGACAAATTATGATTTCAAGATATCACAAGCCTTTCATAATTTAACATATTTTATAACAAATTTTTAATCGTAAATCAGGTAAAATGCTTACTATTTTCTGCAGAATCTATGTTTTGCAAAATTTGGAATGATTGACCTTTTTGTGTCAATAAACGAGCTGTCATGATATCTATTAGTTTTTCCCTGCTAGTTTGCCATTTGGTCAATAAGGCTAAGTCTTTGTCCGAGTACAAAGTCTTGAAATCTATCCCGATCTGTTTGGAAATTGAAACTTCTGGTTAAAAAGGCATCATGTCATGAGGAATTACAGCATGTATGTATCATATAACATAAGTACAAACCAATGTGAATCCCAGTGGATGCTTAAAAAGTGGCCATTCTTTGAATATATCAGTGATGGTCATGTTCACTCCAGAAGTTAGCTGTGAAACTCTAGTCGATGAAGTTATATTCCATAAACTGATCACTTTCGTCCATGGCTCAGCGTAGTGAGTCAACCAAGTCTTAGCTTCGATGAAGTCGTTGTCAGGCAGAGCTATAATATACAGTATCCAATAACTCTCGCTATTTCTACAAATACTTATTTGAGTGAACTTGGACTTACGAAGTAATAAGATCTCTTTAGAGGATGCAGATTTGAGTTGTGAAGTCTTACGATCAAGAGTCAGTCCACTTTTTTTCATAGAAGTTTTCAAATTTCGGTGTTTGAAGGGTAACTTTCCTTTAGAGATTTGCTGGTTTTTACCACTACTATATGGAGGTATATAGTAAGTTTCCTATAAAATGATCAATAAGTGGGGATGAGCACAGCTCTGTTGCCCTAAGAATTCAAGTCAGAAATCGATGATTTAGTAGCTTGAAATTTTAATATTGACTACCAACGTACTCGTTGAACATAATCGAATTAATTAATAAAACAAGAATCGTTTTAGTCATGTCTTTTATAGCTCAACATATTCAGAATTTTATAAATTCAACGATTTTTATATTTTCGAGCCCACTGAAAAATAAACCTGACATCTGTTTAACATTCAAATTTTTGCTTCAAATTTTATAACCGATTTGAATGTTAAATTATGAGATTTTAATTGATATTGATAGCAGAGTCTGTAGAAAATCATGCGTTTTATCAATGTACAGCATTTTTATCAGCTAATAAAAAATAACATTGATTGTACCACAGTTTCCGAGGGAAATAACTGCTTAATTAATAAAGCAACCTCTGCAAATTGAAAGTTCTTCAATCCTGTCCCATAATGGGCAATAAGTTTCGTAATGACAGCAGTGGTTAGTTTGTCTCGAGCCGATTGATTTAACTTCCCATCTCTTTCAAAAATACTAAGTACTTGTTGACCATTGGCGCATGACTTCAAAAGGTTTTCCAGATCCTACATTGATCGAGAAGTTTATAGTTAAGAACACAATAAACTATTTACATATTTGTTCCCGCACACGGTTTTCAATGTCATTCGGGGGAAAAAAAAAACTAAAGATAGAATAGGTAAATTTATCGAATAAAAACTTTTGCGCGCAATAAAGAATGATACGTCAACTATGGCTATTTGTTAACAAATTTTCGAAAAAGTACCTGTCGAGTTTGGAGAAGAGGCTTGGACCCAAGTGTATTTGTATTCGGCGAACAACTAATCTCTGTAGCACCCGTGCTCTCATCATATGACGTACCAGACTCACTACTGGTAGTTGCAGTGTTACGTTTTTGTGAGGACGTAGACGAATTGGCCGGTTCATCCAACTTTATTCGCTTTGGAAGGTGGCCTTCGACAGAATCTTCATGTGTAATATTTTGCAAATCAAGATTTATAATGTTATAGTCTTGGTTGGTGGAATCAGTATCGGACAAATTCGATAAAAAGTCCAGTTCTGCTCTTGCTCCTTGTGTTGAATATTCTGACAATGACACTGTTGGAGATGTAGCACTAGAGGATTCCTTCAATCATAAGCGCAAACCATTATTACTTACCTATGAAATGCATGGTCTTGTATAATTATTTCCTATTCCAAATAATATAATTGAGTAACTTAAACAAAAAAAACTATAAACTTTCAATTTTTGGAAAACACATGGGTTATTGAAAAAATTGATGAATTGTCCGAGAGATTGAGAGATTAACGAATAAAAATTATTGATGTATCTATAAAAAATAGTGTTTCAGAAGACTTCTTTTTGTCAAGCAAAGTTTTTCACTCGAAATTAGTAAAGTTGAAATTCCATATGGTTTCAACATGTAAACTTCTTCTAGTCATCTACGAATGGAATGAAATAAGTATTGGCGATAAAGCTTTGATTACTGCTGCCCATACCCAATAATTGACCCTCCGTCAGCAATCTGGATCTTTTGAGGCACAGTGGGAATTTCAGTTTCACTCTAACTCCGACTCATATGAAAAACCAAAACAAGAATCAGACTAATATAATGGTAGTAATAGGCAAGAAGGATAGGTTCTTGAGGTCCTCGAGAGTATACTTGAATTTTTTCAGATTTTTTATACTGCTTTTACAGCTTGAAAATCTTAACGGAACCAGTTTGCTGACGGATGGTTAATAAACTATATGGGTAATTGCACGTCAACTCAATGAACTGAAAACATTAACCCTCTTTGATTTTTTCAGAAAATTTTTATATGATAGTTCTTGGTTTAAAACACGTCTATGATTTTTTTTAAATTTTTTAATTGAGCCGTTTTTGAGTTGTGAATTATTGAAAACTCGAAACAGCGCCGTGATCGATATTTTTGAATGAATTCTCAAAAATACTGTGGCCAACGACGAACATTTTCCAGTGATAAAAAAAGTGGACAGATTTTTTTTTTCGATTTTTTTTTCAATTTTTTTCTGCCATAACAAACATTCGTTCTTTCAAAACTCCAATTGGTGATTTATTTTAGATAGGAAACAGAAAACGAAAACGAAAATCAGTTCAAGAATGAAACAAAATTGTGGTAAAACAAAATAAAAAAATAAAAAAAACAAACAAAAAAATGAAAAAATCTTGTCTTCTCTTGCTGTTTCGTATCTGATATAACGCACCAATTAAAGTTTTGAAAGAAAGAATGTTCGTGATGGCAAATAAAAGACAGAAAAAATAGAAAAAAAAATTGATAAAAAATCTGTTCACTTATTTTATAAGCGGAAAATGTTCGTCGTTGGCCATGGTATTTATGAGAATTTATTCAAAAAAAAAAACGATCAGGCCGCTGTTTCGAGTTTTCAATAATTCACAACTCAAAAACGGCAGAATGAAAAAATTTGAAAAAAATCATAGACGTGTTTTAAACCAAGAACTATTATATGAAAATTCGCTGAAAAAATCAAAGAGGGTCAATGTTTTCGGTTCATCGAGTTGACGTGGAATTCCCCATATATAAAAATGAAAATAAAAAAAAAAAATATGAAACGCCCTAAGGTATAAGTACGCAAAAAAATAAAAACGGGACTCACATTAAGGGGATGGTCTAGTCGATTTTTACCGGCATAATTATTCTTTCGAACATCTCGGAAACGAAGGTCTCAATCGGATTGTCCTTTTGGCAGCGGATGATTGACGAGCAATGAGTTCGAGTTAGCATGAAAATTCAAGGAAATAGAATGATTTTTTTTTTTTTTTTTATATCGTCAAGTGTGAGCGTGTCACTTATGTCGACTTATATCAGAGTCTACGCATCCTTTTCGGAAAAACGAGCTTCGAAGCACCATTCTATAGGGAATTACGAACACACCCATCAAAAAACATCTCTGTTTTATGCAGAAATGAGGTCTGATTCTGAAAACTCGTAGTTCGTTGTGATTAGCGGTTGTAAATTGTTGGGAAGCCATGATAATTCTCGGTTCGCGCCGAGGTTCCGGCATTGCCCGAGGGAGAGCGCTCAGCTCGCGAATCGTTGCATCGTCTTCTCCTTCGCATAGCTACTGAGTGAGAAGAAGACGCAGCGATTCGCGCGCTGAGCTCTCCCGCTCGGGCAATGCAGGAACTAAGAATTGTCATGAGATCCCTACAATTTACAATTGCTAATCACAACGAACTGCGAGTTTTCAGAATCAGACCTTATTTCTGCATAAAACAGAGATATTTTTTGATGGGTGTGTTCGTAATTCCCTATAGAATGGTGCTTCGAAGCTCGTTTTTCCGAAAAGGATGCGTAGACTCTGATATAAGTCGACATAAGTGACACTCACACTTGACGATATAAAGAAAAAAAAAAAAAATCATTCTATTTTCTTGAATTTTCATGCTAACTCGAACTCATTGCTCGTCGATCATACGCTGCCAAAAGGACAATCCGATTGAGACCTTCGTTTCCGAGATATTCGAAAGAATAATTATGCCGGTAAAAATCGACTAGACCATCCCCTTAAAGACTGTAGTTTTAAAATTCATTGCTGCAATCGCCTTAGTGAATCTTACTCGGTGTCCGATAGGCTTTATCAATTCTGCTATGAGATCTTGAGTTAAATCGTAGAGCTCATTGCAACTGATTCGATTTTCTGAAAACGTTCCCAAACAATCATTTCAGGAGCTTACGATGAAGTCTTGTGTTATTATTTAAACACTGTTTCTTAGAGAACTAACTCTGCACTCAAATACAATGAAATAGAACGCACTACAAGTGTATAGATTTGGCACGCTGCACATCGGCCTACGATCTATTATTTGATTATATCTGTAACCTTATTACTTACCTTTGAAACAGTCGCAGTAGTCATGCAGTTGATTTGTGACAAGAAAATCGATCGTCTCTTGATCCATATTTCGCACTAATCACTGCACTGACGAATTCGTCGAAACAACGCGTGGCGTCAATCAACAGGGTACCGCATGCAGAGTGATGCAAGTTACAACACGCGTAGTTACAACGTAGTTACAACGGCAGCGAGATTGCGCATGCGCGTGAATGAATCTAGTTTGATTTCTTTAGAAACAAATATGCTAATTCTTTGATTCAAATAAGATTATATTTGCCCAAATTTCGTCAAATATAAGACTTATTCGATATCTAATATATTGTTTGTTTAAATCTTTGTCCAAATAAAGATTTATTGCTACTGAATAAAAGTTTATTTGCGGCACATAAGCTACATCTTTCTTCATGGCATTTCAAATAAATAAATTGTAAATAAATGAATTTCTTAGAGAGAAGTAAATCATCCTATTTGATGCAAATAAATACTTCTTCGTTTCAAGAAAATATTTCTTTGATTCAAATAAAAACATTACAAATATGGTAATTTATTCAATTTTAATAAATTTTTTCTGTGGGTGCGTACATACGAGTGATACAGCGGAATGTGTGTGTGTGTGGGTATGACAGTGATAGCAGTGATAAAAGTTATGGAATCGCACCCCTGTGTGTGCATATCTTTCATTTAGAGAAAAACTTTATCTGCCTATATCACCGTTATCGTGCACTTTAGGCAAAAGATTGTAACAACCTTTCTAGTAGGTAATCAAATTTTCTATCTTTTTGTTCAACAATTTTTTTTGTGTCACTTACCGTTCATGACTTGTGATTTATTTATTCATTTGAGACAGATCAATCGTCAATTATAATACAGCTATAAAAGGATTACGAGGATAGAAGAATATACAAGACAAAGACTCTGAATCCCGGTTTTACCGCGCGCGGAGCGCGCGAATGATGTGACGCTAGTAGATATGGGCGACTTTGGGCAGACACAACAAACCCCCCTCTCCCCCCTCCCCCCTCGCTCCCCCCTAGGGCAACTCTGGAGAAACTCCCCCTCTCCCCGCTCCCCCCTGCCCCTTGGGCGACTTTGGAAAAATCTAGAGATTCTAACCTAACCCTCCCCCCCTCCCCTGCCCCCCTCTGCCCTAACAGACTTCTCGGCCGGGGTGCACAAGTGTTTTTCCCCCGCCCCTTCCCCCCGCCTACCCTTGCCTAATATTGGGACGGTTTAGGGGGGCCGTGTGACGTCATCTGAGACTCTGCCTCTCTCCCCCGGCGCCTCCACACCGGGCCCTACCCTCTCGATCTTACATATACCTATGTGCTTGTGGAAATACATGTGTGTGGACTTGGAAAAAATTAGGTTGTGTGAGAGACGTGCTGCTTATTATGTACTTATTTTAAGAATGGGAAGGGTAGGTTTGTATAATTGAATGACACGTTAAATACGAAAAAATCCAATTATTTCATTTATTCATATAACTTATGCTAGGATAACATACAGAATCTTACCACTACGAGTACAATTTTCATATTTTCTCTGAATTGGAGTATAGGAAAACAAAATCTTATGACTATAACGGTTACAAATTACATAGGTATACGTATAATATATAATTATATAGATATATAAAATGTGTGAATACCTATTCTACAAGTCATTCTCCGATTACAATTATACATTTATTTCTTCTTATTCTTATTTTTATTTCTATTTCTATTTGAACCCGAGAGATTACATTTTTTCTTTGGTGTACAATACTGAACGCTGGTACCGTGACAAGGGCAAGCAGAATTGACGGTTCCGCTTTTAGACTCGACGGAAATTAGCCTGTTGTAGAATGATTTTACTATGTGATCGTTTTTCTCATGATTATCAGTAAATATATCGAGAAACCGGCGCAAAGACATACCAGCAGCCATATAATACACAAACATAATACAAAAGTGTCCACATACGTTTGAGGAAAAGCTCTGTAGTTGTCGATCGTTCCAGATGTATCGTCGGCAATTTCTGCGTAGACATCGTTTGTGGTGAGGGATAAGCGGGGGTAGTCCGAAGCTGTCAAAGTAGGTCCCGTGTCCGGACGATGTGACGTAAAACGCCACCCAGTGCATGCCAGGTCTGGTGTGATCATCGGTGTTTGAGACAGCAGCTGCCGGGTGTGTCCACACCAGGGGAACCTGGTCGGCCGGGAAAACCCGCCTCAAGTTGTTCGGGAATAATGTTGACAATGCATGCTGAATCTGAAGGCTGTTCATCTTTCTCAATTTGGGAAACAGTCGTACTAGTTGTCTCTTCTGAAGAATCAGAGTCCGATGTAACTGAGAGGTCGAGCGGTTCTAGTTGACCGAATGCAGGGATGACTTTTGCGGACTCTTTTTCCTTGCGAGGTGACTTGGTCGGACTAGGTGGCGGCGTGGGCAATAGCGTTGAAAATGACTGCGTCGTTGAATTTCTCGCAGGAATCGGCAGAGATCGCTGATGCTGTTGACGTACCCGTGATGATTCCTTGCGATCGTTTTTACTGTCGTCGGGTGTCGGATGGGTACAGCTGAGTTCCCATTTGCCACTGACTGATTCGACGTGCGCAGGATAGTCGTACTCACTGAGAAGTTTGCTCGATTTTATCCATTTTTTCAACCTGACGACGTTGTTCAGCGCGCATGTATAAAATTCCTCCTTTTTAACTCCGTGAAAGAAACAATATTCTCTGGTCACGTCCAACTTGCCGAATGGTGGGCACCCAGAGTGCTCCAGATTTATAATTCTTCTCGATGTCACGGCCTCCAGATATTTTGACTTCTCATGTCCCCTCGTTAGAATGCGGTAGGCCGAGCAAGCGATCTCTTGAAGATTGCTGTGCAGCTTCTTCAGCGAGATGTCACCCTGGAACCAGTCGATTCCATGGTGGTAGCACGTCACATAGTTGTTCGCAACGCGCTCTCCCTCGCTAAGTTCCGAAAATGCGTACGGAGCCTTGATCATCCAATGCGCGAAGAAGCGATGGTCGACGGTAGCCACAGCCACCTCTTTCGGTAGAAATTGTTTGTTCGCAGCACGAAACCCTTGGATGTCTATTACGAAGTCCATGTTTGCTCAAAATCTGGCACTTGACTGATCTTGATCGGGGACGGTGCGGTCCTTCTTATGCCAGAATATGTGTCTTACCCCTTCCAGAGTCATATGTTCCTTCCCTCCCTCGGCAGAGACGAAGGCTTGCAGGTTTCAACTTGTCGGCGTGTCGAGATATGTAAGATCGTTGGCTCCGTCCCTTCCACACCCTTGGGCACCCCCTCCACACCCTTGGGTACCCTGCGGGAGTACAAAAAAAAAAAATGACACCGTGTCCTCTTGAGATTTCGGGTATGCAGGTCTGAACTTGTTTCTTCGCCAGATGTCTGTGTATATGAGTGGTATAGGTCTTTTCGCAGCAGGGAGTCTCGCCTAGCCACCGAAATCTGTAATGACCTGTCGCGCGGCGTCTATCTCTATAAGGTTGTCGAACTCTGCGTAGACGATGCAATTTATGGTTTCTTTGAGCGCCTCGTCAAATCGTGCCTCTATCCTCAGAGTCCCGTGCTTGACGAGTGACCAGTGAGATGGACAGTTGGCTGATAGATCGGGTGTCAGGTCGAAGGCCATCAGACAGTTTCCTTTAGCGTATTGCAGTCTATTGATACCGGTTCCCTCGTTGAGAAAATGTATACCGGTTCCCGAGAAGAGCGTGTGATATGCATCGACGTACATATGATCTTTGGAGAAATTCGGTAACAGAGGTTTCGCAGGAACTTGCACACCGTCCACGTACAACGACAGATAGTTGATCATAAAGTGTTGGAAGTTGAACGGGTTTTTCTTTCTGTCACCGTTGAAGGCTTTGTTACTGACCATTCCGAGTATCACACGTTTTGGTAGCTGTCCGAGGATCACGTTGTCTAGCATCTCCGACTGCACGCCCGCGTGAATGGTGAAGGCTTTCACCTCAACTCTCGTGACGGGATATTTAGCTGTACCTTTTGCCAGTGTTCGTGCGTGAGCTAATAGAATGCCGGGGCTAATCTTGACGCGACGTACCAACAACGAAGTCTCGACTATGTGTAGTCCGTGCAGAGGTGTAGCTTCCAATATGCAAAAATTGTCCCTGGATCTCACCAGTCGCAGACGCAACTCAACACCATTGAGCAAAAACTTATCCTGATTGAATACGTCACAGTGTAAATGTCCGACCAGATCGACTATTCGCCCCTTCTTCGTAATACGCTGTCGCTTGATAAATCCGTCGTTGTCGGCTGCCTCGGCGGTGGCTGTGTCGTAGACATCCGATTCTCCGTTCTCGCTGCCGTACCAAAGTCCGGCCGAAAGATGCGATTGCTTGGCATGTGGTGCATAATTCAGTAGTGTCTCTATGTAGGCTCTGTAGGCATAAGAATTGTTCGCCGGTGATACTAGCTTCTGATTAAAGAATATGTCCACCTGATTGAACATCGAGTGAAGAAGATTATTCACAGGTGCTACGGATGGCTCGGGTACAGGGCCCGCCCCGGCTACAGGAGGATTCGATACGGTTTGAAGCGGCTGAATGCGTATGCGAACACTTAGCATGGTGTGTGCCAAGTCTATGTACTCGTCACCGTGACCCGGTACAACGAATTCGATGGGTGAATCATCGGTCAAAGAGGATACTGGTTTATAGTGTATCCACTGCCCGGCTTCGATGGATGTCTGTGTGGGCGGTAGAGTGAACAGGTCTAGTTCCGACTTCATGCATTCTCCGGAGTGTGCGTGTAGAAAAGCCATTGTTATTCGGTTGCTTGGGGGTCACTAGCGAGGTCCAAAAATATCGGTGATAGCTCGTTTCTTGCCACCTTTCTTACCCTTGCCGCTCTTTCCACCCGTGGTCTTCACAGCTTTCGTAGTCTTCTTTTTGGTTTTCTTGCTTTCAGTTTTCTTCTTCTTCTTCTTCTGGGTTTTTCTCTTGGTAACTTTCCCTCTTCCAGCGGACTGTCGAGCGGCGATGAGTCTGTTTACACGCGCGAGCAACAACTGTCGACCCCGCTCCCCCGTCGCCCCTTTATAGCCGGACCCCTTCATGAGCTTGACGACTTTGTCTTTAGCCTTTTGCTGCAGGCTGCGACCCGACTCCATAGCTCGCGCTTTCAACGATTCCTTGAACGGTACGTCGCTCTGCATGTCTGATATAACGTTAGCCCCCGTACGTAAGACCTCTTTTCCAACGGCTTTGGCCCCGCTGGTCAATAGTGGCAATACCTTGCGAAATAATCCCCCCAAGAAACTTCCGATGCCGTGTCCGCGTTGGTACGGTGCCCCGCGATAAACGCTCTCGATACCGCTGCCCCCGAGCTGCGCCTCGTAATGTTCGGTGTATTGCGCCATAGTCCGTGTAAGCTTTTTTCACTTTATTGGATACGTCTGAAGTGAAGCGTAACCGTCAAGGTCCCAGACTCGAATGGTATCGGGTTCCCCAGATGATCTCTTATATTGATTTCAATGGTGCGAAAGTTTGTCAGCAAGAGCGGTATGTAGTGCGGAGGTGACAGAGTCTTCATCGCCATCTCTCCAGGAACCGAGTTCGTTTTCCCACATGCTTGAACAACACGCAACAACGGTGTGTAGACGTCTCCGACGATGCGTGGCTCTACGATATCGCAGTAAACAAACATTAGACACGGTGGAATTCTTGGAACTATCATGCTCTCCGTTTGGGTGTCTCTGGTAATTGTCGCCGTTCGAGTGATTTTATCATATTCCATTCCTGGCAAAGGTTTCGGGCCCGTATGATCCTTAGAGCTGGATTTATCCACGATGTCTTCGAACCGCAGTGACGACAACGACGGCGATGCAAAAGTTAGTGGATAATGAATCTCGGCAAGTCCTACCTCCCATTCTCCGGTCAGTTGGATCGAGCGCGGTAACTGGGTGATGTAGCAACAGGTTCGATTATCGGGGAAAAACTGCATCGAGCTGTTGCTCGGTAACGTTATGTAAAACTGGTCCTTCTCCATGACGCACGTACGTTTCGAGATGTCCCCCCGTGTGGCTCAAAAGCTAGGTGCCGACTGACTGCCCGGTGTCCGAGTGTATGAATACTGGCCGGTCCGTGCGCGCGCACAAAAATGTTACCAATCTCATAATATTCCGAGCTTCAATCTGTTTCGTATTTCCCGTTTCAATCCAGAGTGGTATTACCCTCGTCGGTTTGTCCTTCCGCTTTCTCGATTCGTTGGAGTTCAGCCTCGTAGAACACTCCGTCAATTTCTTCACCAGACATGTCCACCAATACATAGACGATAGGTGCGCGCGCGAGCACCCTATGAATCTTGAAAACTTCCTCGCTCCAATTGGCCTCGTAACCCTTCTGGAACGTTCCCTTCGTCTTGCTGATTCGTACGATGTCATCTTTACGAAATCTCGGCTTGCCGGCGACACGCGGTGGATATCGTCTTTGCAGGTTCGCCCGTGCTTGGGCGGCATTTTCCAGTGTCACCTCGGACGGTGCCATTCCTATGCTCGAGTGACGCGCCGCATTATAGGCCTCTACGATTTGCGGCAAAACATCAACGTAGCGTTTTGTGTTTCTGTGTGTGAAGTACCGCCACAATCTCTCCTTGAGAGTGCGATTGAATCTTTCGGCGATAGCCGCTTTTATTTCAGGGTTACGTGTGACGCGATATCGTATATCATTGGTTGCGAGCAGTTTTTGAAATTCACTCCCCACGAATTCTTTTCCTTTGTCCGTTTGCAGCAGAACTGGTCTACGCTGAGTCATGCTCAACACTTGTTGAAATCCTTCGGCCGTTGTACCAGCTGTTTTACGCTTCAGAGGTACGACCCATGCGTATTTACTCAAAACGTCGATGACAACCAGTAGATAGCGATAACCGTTGTTGTGTCTTTTCATCGAACTCAGGTCGGCCAGATCGGCCTCGCAAACGTCGTCGATGTTGGAAACGTTGTATCTGGCACGTGGAAACTTTCTTCGTACGGATTTATGCAGGGTGTAGGTATCCTGCGCCGCGAGCCATTTTCTCACCGCTTCCCCGGATTTGTCCCCGCGCGCGGCCCTCTCCAGCTTCCGTGCCCCCGCGTAACCCGCCGGATGGGACGGATCGTAGTAGATTTTTTCGAGCGTCGTCATCATTTTAGCAAGCGCAGTCTTTTCCAATTGCGTCTCTTTTCGCTGTCTTTGGCGTACGGTGTGTTTCTCAAGCTCCGTCTGTTACCCGTGAGCGGTGTACCGAGTGTACTGAGGTCCGTGTCATCGATACCGGATCTACTGCTCTCCCCGCGCGACCATTTTCCCCGACCCGAACGCGAATCGCTGAGACCCGCTGACGCCGACAGCGAGGCACTCGTTGACGCGACGTCTGCGACTTTATCGGTGTCGAACTTACGAATATTTTGCCAAAACGTCTCGTTTCCCACGCACTCGTGTGGTACGTTGATCGCGTGAAGAAATCGAGCAAATTCTAATTGTCCCGTTGGATTGAAATTTTTCCTCGAACGCGCGGTATGGTTGACCAGATCGACGATGTTTGTGCCCGGCACCTGTACACCGTCGATAGAAACTACTCCACCTCTGTCCCAGGCGAGTCGCGACGGCATCCCGGACAGCAAACGCATCAAAAGGCCGGCCTTGGTGATGAATCTGGTAGGCACGGCCGCCAATACGTTCTTCGCCTGTGACGACAACTCGCCAGTGTTCATCGCATCCGTATCCTCGGGTTCTGCGATGCCCGTCGTTTTTTCCGTGCTTTCTACAGATTTTGCAGCGGATCCGTTGCTCCCCTCGCGAATCTCCAGTTGCAGAGGCTTTCGTGCATCGTTCGAAAAGTACAAATAACGCTGCAGTGCCTGCTGATAGAGTTTCCACTTTTCTGCGCTATCATTGGTCCCCTCGTTCAAGATGTCGCTCATTTCACGGTCGAGTCGTGAAACAGGGTCCCCGTGAACAGCATCTAGACCCGATGACGCACTTACAACGTCGCTCATCTGTCGTTGAAACCTCTTCAGACCCTCCGCAGGTATCAGTACCATTTTTTTGGCACGGTCCATCTCGACCCTCTCTCTCTCTTCCTTTCTTCCTTTAGTTGGGGAACAGTGCCGAGGCCAGACCTCCCAGAATCGGAGCTAGTAGTAGACCCAAAAAGCCGTCCCCCCGTTGGACGAGAATCTTCTTCTTACTTTTCCAACTTCCGCGTTTACAGGCTAATTGACGGAGCGTCTGCTTGTGTCGTGCAAGCCGCGATTTATGCGTTCGAGACAGGACCACGTTACCTTCCAAGGTGTTCAGAGCACACTCACAAATATCCCTCACCAGGGAGTCGTCGGCGGTACGTAGCAAGGCGCGTCTCTGCGGTTTGTTCAATTTGTGCAACGCGTGCAGGGCAAGGGCGTTTGTCTTACCAAACGCAGCGTGACACCCGTGACGTACCTTTCGCGGCATTACAGCGGAACTACTGGTACTCTCTGCGCAGTGCTTCGTTTTATATCCTTCTTCGGCACGTAGACGTACTGATGTCCGTCGCAGGGGAAAATGTTTGTGCGGAAACGGCAGTTTTCCGGCGTCGATTGCTTCAGATCCAACAGCAAATAACCGTGTGGAACACCAGTAGCATCATGGTATGCCTCCTGAAGAAATCGTGGATCCTCGGGATATACTTGACGCGCGAGGTGTTGTATCTGAGCGCGATCTCGCGGGTTTTTGAAGAAAACGATATAGTTCGCGTTGAGAGATATATCTCGTTGCCCGTGTCCTTGATGAAACAGATTCTGCGTAATGTAGAAAACGCTCACATTCTTGTGATGGCAGACTTTGGTAAATAGATCGACGACAACGTTACTCGACGCCTCGCGCATCAAGTCGTCAATCACCAACAGTTTCGGGGTCTTGTCGCCGTCGTAGTCGGTGGACTGCGGTAATCCTTCTCGGTACTCTATTCCTCTGCTCGATTCGTACAACGGCTGCCACTCGTCGTAGTACCAGATGACGCGAGCGAATTTCGTCTCGCACATGACGCTGCTGTACCGTAGAAATTTTTTCACAAAATTTGACTTTCCGCAACCCGACGGTCCAGCGACGATGGCGGAGAACGGGTGTTTCCAGCGCGTGTCCATCGTTGTCCTCTGCCGCAATATTCTGTCAAATATGAAAAATTGTCTCTGAATACGGTAAGCGGAGAAAGTACGCAAAGGGGTTATTTTTAGCTCTCCACCCCGATTAGCTCGTATCGGCGGCGGCGGCGGCGGCGGCGGGGTCCGGGGCGCGCTGACTACGAGCTAAGATCAGCGCGCGCGCGCATGCGTGGTGACCGTTGCTACCAGCTAGTACCTCAACGGTCGCCACCCCGCGGTCGCCCTCCGGGCGAGCCGATCCCCGCGGCGAGCGTACGTAACTAGCTGGTTCGTACGCTCTGACCGACACGCTGACCGACATGAGCTCAACGTCAGCGTGTCGCGCTGCCGAGACGAGCTGCTCGGCCTGTCACGGATGTAGGCAATTTTTAGATTTTACAAAATTTCATCATTGGACTTACCTCTGTAACGAACTAAACGACGCTAACGTAGAATCGTCTTTACCGGTGCGTGCGTGTGGACGGATGGCGGGTATCTCTGCGGCTGCGCTGCGTCGGGTTGTAACGTGTCACTGCGTGAACGTTGAATCTTATACGCCAAGGTCCCAAGATCCCGAGGAGTCTTATAGTACGGCTCGTGTCAGAAAAGAGAAAGAGACGAGAGTTAGCGTAGAGTGAGAATGGAATAATAAATGTCATCATTTGACTTACTTCTGCAAACGATCCGAACGATGCTAACGTAGAATCGTCTATACTGATATGTATGCGTGTGTGTGTGTGTGTGGACGACTGGTCGGCGTCTCTGTAGATGTGTCGCGGTAGACTTCTTACGCCTCGTGTCAGGAGAGAGAGAGAGCGAGATAGAAAGGGGCATGAGTCAGGAGAGAGCTAGACCGGAGGAATTCAAGGGTCTCCCGTCAGGGACGTGGCCGAGCGATAGCCGTATGGTAGGGTGTCAAAACTATCGGTGCAGCATCGTCTCTTGACGAACACGGGACGACAGGTTTTTGATTCGGAGCGCGTCACCACCTCGTGCAGCTTGTTTCGTCGAATAGCGCGGTACTGCAGCCGAATCGGACCCTCACCATCTACTACCATTCGGCGAATCGAATCATAGTTCACTCTGCTAGCGGCAGAGTGATTCAACGTGACCCCCTTCACTTTGCAAATTTCAACTTCGCTACCGTCCGGACGTCTAACGATGTAAGCGTAAAATTTCGCCCCTCCCGAAACAAACGCCCGAATATAACTACCGCGACCGTACGCCTCGAGCTCGTTGGTTAAATCACCCAAAAAGTTCCCCGTCGGTGGTACGTAATCCTGCGGGCGAGTCGAGTCGTGGACAAATATGACGGAGTCTGTGTCGTAATAAAGCACGCGCCGATCCAACTTCTCTAGATACTCGTACAATTTTAATCGTGCCTGCGCGGTGGTATACGCAGCTATCACAACGTTCGCCAGTGGTGAGGACGTGACACTGTGCTCGGCGTACGACCATCTTGCATACATCACTTGGTCGTTGACAGGCATCAACTCTGTCACCTCGACCTCGGGGTTGGTCAGTAGCTCCAACAGCTGTTGACGCGTCTTTACCACGGTGGTTTTAGCCATATTTTCCCGCTGTCCGAACTTACCCCAAAACGAATTGAGACAGAGCTTAGAGACCGAACGAAGTCCAGGATTTTTGGCAATTTTGGTCTTATCCAATTTTATACCCTCCACTCTCTCGTACTCTGCAAGATAGCGGTCTCGCGAGGCATCGTCAATGCACTCGCCGGGCCAACCGCTAGCCTCCTGCTTGATCTTAAGGAACGTATCTATATATGCCGCAAAGAGCCCCCCTTGACGAGTAGAGGGGTCGTACTTTGTCACCTCGTATTGCCAAATTTCCTGCACTTTGACGATCTCGTAACCCTTCTCGACCGCTTTTTTCAGTTCGCACGATACCCAGGTACCCTCGAACTGACGATCTCTCGCATCGTCGTGAGGACACTCGTGTTGTTCCAGCTGCTCGCAACAGGAACGGCACAGTACAAACATCAATTTTCCGTGCATACGCAACGGAAGCACGGGATGATAAAGATTTTGCGGTGGCAGTACGCTACACTTGACCAAACCCTCAACTCGAGCGATGTCCTTACCGCTCGCACCCGTTAACGTCTTACACTCATCCCCCACGAGGACCTTTGGGTGGCCGTATGGGAAACGTGAGAGTTTACAAATATACGGATACAATGAGCAAACATCCACGAATTGAATTTTTTCGCAAACGGTCCCGTCGTCCCTTTCACGAACCTCGTAGCAGCGCGAGGTGTTACCCGTTCGTCCGCCGTAGAACGCGTCGCGCGGATCCAACGGGGCGCTGATCCCAATGCCAGCCGTTAACGGGTGCTGCAACAAGTATTCACGCATTTCTACGTTTTGTTTAAGAAGTCGATCGAACGCACACTCCCATATCTCCGTGACGACGTAACCCGATTCTCTCATACGCGCTGTCTTCGAGCGCGTTTCTTCGGCACGCTTGTCCATAGTGTCACCGTTCACGGTACGTCTGTCGCTGTTAACACTAAAGCATTGCCTGCAACCGTGCCAGAAGCAGCCATGAAATTCGAGAATATTACGGGTTCCGTCATCCGCTACATAATACCCGTCCACAACCCGACCTGTCTCCGGAATTCGGAATTCACGAGAACGACCGGCGTGCGCGATCACGACCCCCAATTCCCTCTCTTTCCAGACGAGCCACTCTATCGCCTTTCTGGACTGCCGATCAGCCAGCCTATAGCCCTCCGGTGGAATAATACCTATACGGTCAGCCTGTAGAAAATTTTTTCGAAACACCGCTGAGCAGGCTGACGCAATCGTTGTGCTCTCGGTGAAAGGACATACTTTCCCGCACTCGAGGAAGATATCTCGAAACGCGAGGCATGCACGACGTAAAATATCCACATCGGATTTACAGTAGGCCACCAATTCCGCGTCGAAATCAAACACGTGTTTTCTTGCCACGGCGGCGTTATACCAATCGTAAAATTCCGTTCGTGCGGCTGTACTCATGGTATCTGGCGAGTAGAATTTCGCCGCGGGTAGCGGACCTATGTAACCCGTGTTCTCCGGGGTGTTAAACAAGTGCGGGAAGACACCCTTCACCGAAGCGGCTGGCAACCCGAAGGCCTTTGGCAGGGCTGATAACGCCATCGGCATGTAAGCCAACGAATCTAAAAATCTAGTATGCCCGGTTTCTAACATGATGATTTTGCTACCGTTTAGAATGACCTGCGGTGGCTCGGTATTCTGCTCGACCAAGTGACGTAAAATAAACTGCGCGTCGAAACCTCTGGCATTATGCGCGATACAAATTATTTTGTTAAAATCGCGAAGAGGTCTCGTGGCGAACTCGATCAATTGTCTGACAGGATCTTTTCCAAACACGTACTCGCGCACGAGTCCGCAGGCCGGGCAACCGTTCGTAATGTCCAGGTCGTGCATACATTGACTGCAAACCTGATGCGCCACGCACAAATTAGGGACGTGAATGTTTGTCGTCCTATCACCGGGGATCGTCACGTTTTGTTGGGTTTCGAAATCATAAAATATGAATACGTATTTTCCGTTGTTTGTTTCGCGAGTTTTAAGAGGTGCCATGAAACATTGGTGGTTATACGGTCGAAGGGTGTTACACGTCTTGCAATATCGGGTATCACACGAGTGAGCACCCAACGAGAGATTTGTGAGACGCGTGCAGTTCGTACAGATGCGAAGCGTCGCACAGACGGTACGACGCGGGCTAAAGGAGCCAACCCTACGATGCTTTTCCATGCAGGCTGCACCACGAAACGCACGTTTGCAGTCAACGCACTCCAATTCCATCGTCCGGTAGTCGCACGCAGGGGTTCCCAGGCACTGTGGACACCGGCCCGAGCAGCGGTGCTCATGGCTGTTTTTATATTTTTTGTTACAGGTCTCGCAAAAAAACCTACCCGCCGCAGCACCCGTAAGGTTCGTTATTGTACAATAGTGATGCTCGTCTGGAAAGTACAAAAGATTCAAACGATGAGTCACGTTTCTCCCGCTATCGGTCACCACGCTGCTCCCGTTGTAAAACGTCGCATCACCAGTCCCCAATTTGCCTGCCTCGTATACCACGATTGCCATGCCCTCGTGGGCCAGATATCGTTGAAATTGTAATATTTGACGTACCCCGCAACCCGTCGCCGGTATCTCGACTCCTGCATTTTCGGTCAACCCTAGCGCCGCTTCGCGCTGTAACCGCGATCCCGATCCGCGGATCGCGTTATACGCCTCGTGTAACTCACCGCTACGGATTGTACCCCTCTCGGCGTGTGCTCTTGCAACGACAAGAGCTCGCGGTAAACAAAGACCGTCAGTGTTAATGATTTGTATAATGGATTTCTTAGCTACGCCCGCGTGCGTGATGGGGCGAACTTTTCCACGACCGGACGGCGCTTTGACGCAGTGCACCGTGACCGAGAATACCTTGTCAATCCCAAACTCCGCGGCACTCTGTGTCACACTGGAGACTAGCTTCCACAGATCTGCGTATTGAGAATCACGGACCGGTCGTAAAGATAGCCATGCGGAACCCTGATTAAAACTTTCAGCGTGAAAAACGAAACCAATATAGTCACTCGAATGACATGTGGACGTAACGTAGGTGTGCAGATCTCTAAAAGCTCCTTCCAGCCACTCCACGGGGTTGACACCCGACTCAGGTATTTTAATTTTAACATCAAGTTCTCGTGCATGAACTTCGAATCGCCGAATGTATTTCGTCGACTCTCCGAGTATCGCGAAACGGTTTCCAGGCGTCAACACTGGAGAATCATTTTCCCTGTCTGCCTCTTCCTCGCTCTCAATCTCATCGGCCGTTTGCGTCTCTCTGGAGACTAAATTACTATCGTCAGGTTCGGAATAGTCGTCGCTGTCATAGTCATATTCGTCGTCATGGATAGAGTCCACGCTAGACCCCATACGCCCGATTCCCGAGGTACCGGCACCCTCGTTTACACGTGCTATGCGTCTATGACCACCGGTCTGTACACCGGAACCACAGGCATCTCCGGTGACGCGTGGTAGTTTTCCATGTCCCCGGATGTCGAGAATCACTGGTTTCTCTGATATACGCGAAAAACGAAAGAAAAATATAGTCTATAAAATTATCGTATGTCGTTCAAGCATATTTACAAACGCACGCACGCCTGTACGAGTACCCGTGAACCCGTCCCCCCCCTCTAACTCTTTTTTATATGTATTTTAATATTCGGGTGATGAGACTACCTCTTCAACGCTGCTAGCCAGCGAGAATATACCGCTATCAGGCGAGGGTGGAGACGCGCTACGCTGTGACCATATGGCACTATCGGCTGAGGATAGAGTCGCGATTTCTTCTTCTTCCTCCACCTCCTCTGTCTCATACTCGCCCTCCTCATCCCCACTTTCAATCTCATCCTCCTCCTCATCATAACTCGTCTCTTCTTCCTCCTCCTCCTCCACCTCGTGCTCTTCTTCGTCGTTATAATATTCACCCGTATTCACAGAAGAAACGGGCGAAATTTCTAATGAGAGATAAAATACTTAATTCTAGCGAATAAACCTAGGTCCGGGAAAGATAATCGGTCACCGCCTGCATAAAAGACTATATTTATAGACTCGAACGGGTACTCCACGGCGTGCGTATATCACGCAATACGGCAGATATTGAACATTTGCGACTTACCAACAAGGCTGCCACGTGATGTCGACGCAATCGATGGATCAGCAACCGAAAATCCATTCTCCGTAACTGGCACTGCACGCTCACTATTTTCAATGATTATAACGTCACTGTCACAGGTCACACTTTTGTCACCAACATCACTGAGGACTTCGAGGCAATTTTCTGCACCGTTAGGGGTAGTTTCCGTGTTGTCGGTTACTACTTCTAGCCCCTGGGTTAATTCCTCCTCGTTGCAAATCAGTATAACCTCATCGGGATCCACGACCATCAGCATGGCATCGTTGACCTCGGTATCCTCCAACAGTGCGAGTAGTTCTGACACGAATGAAAAAATTCCCTGTCGATTAATCCATCACCTTTCCGGATACTTTTGATTCACAATTTTTAACGAAAACCCTTTACTTACCACAGTGTGAGTCGTATTCCCGGATGAGCGGTGCCAATACGGCGAAATGCGACCTTCCACGTCTGATAACTGTCTCCGCAGCGATGCACAGACACTCCCGTAAATTTCGAAACGCATCGTTCGCGAACATTGAACCGATCGCACGCTCGCTGCACGCGGCGATTAAACGTCTGAATTGTCGTAGCAAATCTGCTTCCGACATACGCGTGAGCGATCTTCGCCATCGAGTATCACATTCGCGATCTATCACAGTATTGTTCTGCCTTGCGTAAAACAAAGCCTTCAACACTGCAACACGGTACAAATTTTTAACTCCCGTCATAATTACTTAAAAATTTCAGTAAGAGATGTAAAAGAGTAAAGTATTGCAAAGTGCGACGGAGCGTGAATGAGAGTACGTTATTTCACGGATCAGAGATCTACGAGAATGAGAAAATGCCTTGAGAGGACCCACCATATATAACTTCAATACATTACCACTGTACACGCAGATTCTTACGTGTGGGTGACCGTAACGGACCTGAGAAAATCGGTGGAAGAAGGGGTGAACGAGCTGAAACTGCTGTGGGAAGACGAGTACGATTCCCACGAAATTTTCCGATTTTCGGGGAGGTGTCATCTCGCAATAACCATAATTCTGCGATAACGCGAGTCGGTCTACTTTGTGCGAGAGCAGACTCCCGCTCTTCCCTGAGATCTCAGGGAACCGATCCACCCTCGGACAGCGTTTCTAAGGATGAGTGCAACCAGATGTGCAATGCACGGCTGTTGCAAGTCCTACAACCCGTACAGCGGCGATGGTCAAAGACCCGCTGATACGGCACCCAGGGTAGGCACCAACAGCCTCCAACGGTTTTTAGCCGTACATCCCTCTACGTTATAGATACATACTAATCGTTAGAGCGTTCGGTCCGCATGGACCAACCACTTATCGCATTAGACTCTGTGGGAAATCGGGTATGATTCCCACGAATTTTTCTCAATTCGTGAGAAAGTGTCATCTCGCGGTAACCATAATTCCGCGATAACGGTAGCGGACCTACTCTGCGTAAGAGCAGGGGGTCCGTTCTTCCCGATATCTCAGAAGGAGTCGAAGCGTACCCCCGACTATCCTTTTACGCACAAGTGCAAACAGATGTGAAATGTACGGCGGTTACAGCTCCCTCCGTTCCCACAATGGTTGTGGTCAATCCCTTGTTGGGGCACCGCGTGGGGTAGACCGCTAGGTGATGACAGGTCCCATTAGTCGTACCCCTTTAAGTCATAAATATTAATAATGACAACACTTGGTTCTCGTCAGTCAAAACACTTATCGTAAATTAGCGTAATAGCCCCAACCCATTAGCAGTACCCCCTTTTTTTGTTTAATTCGGAACGGCGTCAAGGCGTGATACAAAGGATGCATTTTTCAAGTCCTGTTGCAACCTGTTGTAGTGACGGTTAAACTATCTAGCCGTATGATCCCTACCAAACTAGACAAAAAATGCGAGGGAAGCTGTGTGGGGGGTGTGAAAAAATTGATGGGAATTATTTTGTAACGGTCAAAATCATATTCCATGTACAAAGAGGAGATGTCGTCGTGAGACGCGTCAGTCTTCCGTTAGTCGCGCGAGAACCAGTATCTAGCAATGGCAACCACTCCCACATCAACCGGTAGAACGATGGGAAACGCGAGCAGAGTATTCAAATCGTTCGCAAGTGTAATGAAAAAGTCTGACAAAAATCTATTACTCGCCACTACATACGGATTGAATACATCGTTTACAAAGAAGATTGTCGTCGGGCTCGGTTTGCGAAATGACGAAGAATTTGAACCAGTGATCAGATTGACCGGCAATTCACCGGACGGCCTCTGTCTAGGATTGAGTGCCTGGACCGAACTGTCTAACTCATTGGAAACCATATCAGACTACTACGAGTTTGACGTGTACGCCGACGCACAATGGTATCTCGACGAAATTGAACTTGGTAGCGACTGCATTATACGATTTACAACCGCACATGGGGCGAGAGCCATCAGATTTGATGCCCAGCAGAGCGGCGTCAGATACCTCGAACCCCGACGCAGTGCGGGCAACGCAACGGAGCAAGTATTCGGCGAAGCGGACGGAAAAATTCGTGAAGATTGTGCTCCGCTCTTGAAGCGGCCGAAAATTCATAATCCGTCGGTTGTGATGCAGAAGACCACATTTGACGGATTAAAAACTGTATTTGTCTGTGTTGACGAGCAACTTCGAAGACTCCAAAGACTGGCAGCTAGTGTAAACCAGTGCAAAAAGCAATACGTCGAATACATGGTGTCAAGAATCAAGCGTTTTCCGGCCAGAGATCCTTCTCTTCAGACCATCGCGCAGATGACCAAGAACGAATACGGGACTGTTAAGGAGACCATAAAGCTACAGGTCGATCCAGTTTTCGGTGAACATTATCTCGATATTGTTCTACTCGAATTGACCAGACTATTTTCTAATTTCATCGCTGTTGAAGTCAAACAACAGCTTGAGGCCGAGCCAAGTCCCGATTTACGAACGAATTTGGAACCCACCTACACAATATTATAATTACTAATTACCACGAACAAATACGAAACTGTTGAAGAGAGGGAGATCGTTGGAAAATGTGTTCATCAAACTTCATCCAAAACCACGAGGCCCACGGACCCTACGAAGTAGGAATACCCAATGGTATGATACGCTTTCGACACAACGATATGGTGGACAGCTTGGATAATCCTCCTCCTTGGTTCAAAATAGCTTTACTTTTAATATTCGCAGTAACTGTTATTTATACAATCGGGGCATTCAGAGTGATCATGACAATGCCAACACGCCGCAATGCTACTTGCGAGGGTGTCTTAACCGAACACTTGTGAAATAAACAAACAATTTTTTATAATTATAATCATATAGTGGTAAGATTCACAAAGACAATTGAACTCCTAGTGGTAATATTCCGCATTTTATCGTAGCATAAGTTCGTTCCTTGCGTGTATTAGCGAATAAGTTATATGAATAAATGAAATAATTGGATTTTTCCGTATTTAACGTGTCATTCAATTATACAAACCTACCCTTCCCATTCTTAAAATAAGTACATAATAAGCAGCACGTCTCTCACACAACCTAATTTTTTCCAAGTCCACACACATGTATTTCCACAAGCACATAGGTATATGTAAGATCGAGAGGGTAGGGCCCGGTGTGGAGGCGCCGGGGGAGAGAGGCAGAGTCTCAGATGACGTCACACGGCCCCCCCAAACCGTCCCAATATTAGGCAAGGGTAGGCGGGGGGAAGGGGCGGGGGAAAAACACTTGTGCACCCCGGCCGAGAAGTCTGTTAGGGCAGAGGGGGGCAGGGGAGGGGGGGAGGGTTAGGTTAGAATCTCTAGATTTTTCCAAAGTCGCCCAAGGGGCAGGGGGGAGCGGGGAGAGGGGGAGTTTCTCCAGAGTTGCCCTAGGGGGGAGCGAGGGGGGAGGGGGGAGAGGGGGGTTTGTTGTGTCTGCCCAAAGTCGCCCATATCTACTACTGACGCTAGTTTAAAAAATTCGACAAAATTCACAGTTTGTCTTTGCATCGTAGTGAAGATTGTCAAATTAGAAATCCAAATTTCGCCAAAAAAAAATTAGAATTTCGTCAGTGTTTCACTTGTGGTTTTGTTTTTTCGGTCCGTATTGCTTATGGTTTTTTCGTTCGTTGGTGAAATACAAAGAAATTAACGATTCTAGCAATTGTAGGTACGGGTGAAATCCACTGTGAGTTGACTAGATCTTCAGTCGATGAGTCTATAATAGTTATAATAAATGCGAATACGCCACGTGGTACGGTATTTCCCGCGCTTTAGACGAGAGCGTTCGTGAGTCGTGACAGGCGATGCCGGCTCTGGAAACACGTGCCGCGTTGTGGCGATTGGCTGTTTGTTTGTTCTTAGTGCAACGCAGGTAACATGATTACTAAAGAATTATGCGATCTTAAGTTTTTACAAAGTACAGATGTATAAGTTGACCTCGCTATTGCTATTCGTTTCGTTGAAATTATTTACGATCGTGATTGCAGCCGACTCCCGCCTAACCTCAAACAGCACAACGTGCTAGAACATGCAACGAAGCAGAGGATATAATCAATGCTTCTGATAAATCGCGGATTGTTACTTGGCAATAACTTATCTCTATTCAAACAATAATTGCTCAACTTTGGGCAAAACTGTGGTTGCTTGACACGTCAATCAGTTAAGACAGGGATATCCACGGTGGGTTCGTATTATTGATTCATGAATCTACATACTTTTATAAAACTAGAATAATTTCCACAAACGTGGACTACCGCTCTGCTTCAGGGCTAGGACTTGTCGCTTTGTTTGATCCGTGATCCATAGATTTTATTCAATTTCAGATAGATTTTGTTAAAATAATTTTTCACAAACATAGACTATCCTGCTTCAGGGCAAGGATGATTGATTTTCGACAGAAGTCTTTATTGTGGATTAATTTTACTGATCTATTGATTTTATTCATTTATAGGAATCGAATGAGAAATTGAATCTTCTGGAATATGTTCTGCTTCGGGGCCAGATGTTGTAGCTCTGCTTGTTTGTAACTCGACTAATTGTCGACAGGGTTCAGTGATCCATAGATTTTATTACATTTTTCATATAATGTAACGGAATATTTTGCCACAAACGTGGACCGCAGCCCTGCTTTGAGGTGAGAACTTGCAACTTCGGCTTGCTTGCCAACTTGAACTTGTGGAAATGCGAACCTTTATTTTGGATTCGCTTCATTACATTATTAAATACTCTTCAATCTCTGTATCGATTTACGAATTCTGTAGCCTTGTCCTAGATGTAATAGCGGTGAGATGAGTTTCTCACTAGTAAGGACCGCAGCCCTGCTTTGAGGTGAGAACTTGCAACTTCGGCTTGCTTGCCAACTTGAACTTGTGGAAATGCGAACCTTTATTTTGGATTCGCTTCATTACATTATTAATTACTCTTCAATCTCTGTATCGATTTACGAATTCTGTAGCCTTGTCCTAGATGTAATAGCGGTGAGATGAGTTTCTCACTAGTAAGCACCGCTCTGACAAAGAGCGACAGACGAAAGTTATTCGTCATTTCTATGTTTATTAATTCTGTATTTTATTAATTCTCTAGCCTTGTCTTAGATGTATTTAGCGGTGAGATAAGTTTCTCACTAGTAAGCACCGCTCTGACAAAGAGCGAGAGACGAAAGTTACTCGTCATTTCTATGTTTATTAATTCTGTATTTTATTAATTCTCTAGCCTTGTCTCAGATGTATTTAGCGGTGAGATAAGTTTCTCACTAGTAAGCACCGCTCTGCCAAAGAGCGAGAGACGAAAGTTACTCGTCATTTTTATGGGAAACCCATAGTTTTCAATCTCTGTATTGATTTATTAATTCTATGGCCTTGTCCTAGATGTATTAGCGGTGAGATAAGTTTCTCGCTTGTAAGCAATGCTCTGTCAAAGAGCGACAATCGAAAGTTACTCGTCAGTTGTATGGGAAATCCGTAGTTTTCAATCTCTGTATTGATTTATTAATTCTATCGACTTGTCGTAGATAAAATAACAGTGAAAGAATTTTTCAGATGAAATCAAAGTTTGGTTTATTATCTATTTGACATTCGTTGAATACTGAATTAACACACATTTATGTATGTACGTAAATACTTTCCGAGGTAATCGGATCATGATTTTGTGCAATTGATTGCATACATTGCGATGCTGATGGGCATTGTCGTGAAAGACTCACGAATTTTCATAATGCGGCAAGCATCGGCTAATCAGATTTCTACTCCTGAAGTCGGTTAGCAGATGCGTGCTGCGCCACCTAGCGGTGTGCAGAGGTACCGCGGTACCGAACTCCGCGCTACCTAGCAGTGTGCGGAGGTACCTCGGTACGAAGCTCTGCATTACCGCGGAGATAGGGGCCCGCGCCGCCATTTTCTAGCGACTTTAAAAGCGCCTTAAGTATGGTAGGAGCAGTAGTTGAATAACGACTTTGCAATCTATGGTTATATGAATATTTATATATTAATGGTACAGAAACTCGAAACAATCTGAAACTATTGAAACGTGTTTTCCTTACCATTATTCAAATTTTCTTGTTTAAGAAGATCCAGTAAATTTATGGCATTTTTTTCTTCAATAGGCTGTGTACTGACACGACAATAGTTTACGTGGTCATAAAATTTGTCCCAATTCACGAATACAGATGCTTCATTAGACTCGTGCAAATGATTCAAATCAGACTCTATCAAGGTGTGTCCCATGGGATGCTTGACAATACTCCATTCATTCATAAAATCAGTAACATTCTTAATTTGATCACTTGAAGTAGAGTGTCTAGTGTGACGGTGGCCTCCCAGTGCTTTGAAACAGTTTACCATGGTTCACGGTTGTGTCGCAGCCACAAGACACTTTGCTCGATTTCTCCTATATAAAGATACAAAAAAGAAAAGTAATACACGATTCTCCGTACAATGCTATGAATCCTGACAAATGGAAAAAATCTATCGCAAAAATTCTAAAAACTAGATTAGAACTATGTACAGTAATTATAACCAGGTAGTTGAAATACTATAATCAAAAAGTATATTTCACAAAACGAAGCTCTACTGCATTTACAAATTCAAAATTCAAAACTAAAATGAAATGTATTGATTTTTGTGTATGTATATTTTTCTTGAATTTAAAAATCGGTTAAATGGTATATCGCGTAGCGTGGAAGAAGATTCAACTTGACTATCCTCTAGTACTACACGTATGAATAAATTCAGTGCACAATTTGTCTACTATTAGGTACATATGAACAAGTAGGAAAAATGGGGGCACAATGGGCAGCGAAGTAGAAAATCTTATCTTTCTTACAATTATCGACTTTTCCCAACTTGCAAACGTTTTTTAAACAAGAAAATTGAGAGATCAATAGAAAAAAATTAAGCAACAAATTGTATTAGAAGACATTTTTTCATAAAATTTTTCTCTGAAAATTTTTTGCTGATGCGCAAATTTTTTTTTATTTGAACAACGTCGAAGAACTCTAAAAATTCGTTTCTAACAGTTGTGAGATTTTTTTCCTTGCTGCCCATTTTTCCTCCATTTCCCCTATATACTAAAAATAAAAATGAAAATATAACAAACCGGATATCACTTCGCTGTTCTCACTCGTGCAAGATGTAGACGAATCATAGAACCCAGATATTTCATTATAATTTCGCAGTGTATTTCCGTATTTGTCAACGAGTTTACCGCGAGATGTGATTGACTTACGAGTTCTGGAAAATTGCTTTTTTATTGCAGGAATGTAGTATAAATTCGTAGATTTGGTCGGAAAAATGTCCACAATTTTTGATGCCAGATCTTGAAAGTCTTCCTTATTTAGGGTTCTAAATAAAAGTAAAAGTAGTATCACCTTGAGATCACAAACGTGATTTTCATGTTTATATCATAAAACAATTAGTAAATAAACGTACGCATTTTCTTTATTAAGCGCTTCTGTAATAATAAGATCAACCAATAAATCGCGGCATTTCCGGGATAATGTTTTGGCTCTTTCGTATGCCTGCAATATATATTTTCCAGAAGTATTTTTTTCAATAGGTCCATCACGTTTAGACAAAATGGCCGTGTTAGCTGATTGAACATTTCGTCGCCGATAAAACATTTTTGACGCTTCATTGCATGCAGCTCTACTTCTGAGCTTACGCTATCGCTTTCAGAATCTAAACTCTGTAACTAAAATTTAAGAGAAAAAAAAAAACGAAAAAATATAATAAACAAGCTTACCATGAAATGATAAAAGCTGTGAACAATGTATAGAATTTCTCGAAAATTAAAATAAATTTTATTTAAATGATACATTGAATATTGTAGAGATCGATTTTTTATTCAAATGGAATCTTTGAATACGAACAGAAAAAAAGGTATGTACCTCTATTGCCCAAAGGTTGAACTTTTTATAACTGAACAGTGTACACATATATTAAACGTATAAATAATAGCAATATTTTTAAAGCTTACAGCGGTTTCCTCTACAACTGTTGCCGGGACTGTTGCGAATCGAGCTTTCCATTTGTTAATAAATTTGATTCTACCCCAACTTGAGGTATAAGTTCACGAATTAGATCCGGCGTTAAGGGGATGGTCTAGTCGATTTTTACCGGCATAATTATTTTTTCGAATATCTCGCAAACGGAGGTCTCAATCGGATTGTTCTTTTGGCAGCGGATGATCGACGAGCAATGAGTTCGAGTTGGCATGAAAATTCAAGAAAATAGAATACTTTTTCCTTTTATTTCATCGTTAAGTGTGAGCGTGTCACTCATGTCGACTTATATCAGAGTCTACGCATCCTTTTCGCAAAAACGAGCTTCGAAGCACCATTCTATAGGGAATTACGAACACACCCATCAAAAAACATCTCTGTTTTATGCAGAAATGAGGTCTGATTCTGAAAACTCGCAGTTCGTTGTGATTAGCGGTTGTAAATTGTTGGGAAGCCATGATAATTCTCGGTTCGCGCCAAGGTTCCGGCATTGACCGAGGGAGAGCGCTCAGCTCGCGAATCGTTGCATCGTCTTCTCCTTCGCATAGCTACTGAGTGAGAAGAAGATGCAACGATTCGCGCGCTGAGCTCTCCCGCTCGGGCAATGCAGGAACTAAGAATTGTCATGGGATCCCAACAATTTACAATCGCTAATTACAACGAACTGCGAGTTTTCAGAATCAGACCTCATTTCTGCATAAAACAGGGATGTTTTTTGATGGGTGTGTTCGTAATTCCCTATAGAATGGTGCTTCGAAGCTCGTTTTTCCGAAAAGGATGCGTAGACTCTGAAATAAGTCGACATAAGTGACACGCTCACACTTGACGATATAAAAAATAAAAAAAATTATTCTATTTTCTTGATTTTTCATGCTAACTCGAACTCATTGCTCGTCGATCATCCGCTGCCAAAAGGACAATCCGATTGAGACCTTCGTTTCCGAGATATTCGAAAGAATAATTATGCCGGTAAAAATCGACTAGACCATCCCCTTAAGTCCTTTAGGACTGCGTAATCTATCGCATTTTCTGTGCATGAAAATAAAAATAAAAATGTATTACGCATCCATAAAATCAACAATTCGCTGAGATTGAAACGAACACGAATAAGTAGAAAATTTTCACTAAATAAACGTTATTACGAGTTAGTGAATAATTAGTAATAATTCATCCGAAAAAACAATCGGAACGGCTCATCTACATAAATACCTTCGAAGAGTGTTATGATCGATCCTATTAAATCGATGATCAAAAAATTAGGTAAATGAAAATACATCTCCAAACAGAAATATACATTATTTCATAGATTCATGAAAGCCTATTTTGTAACCGGAAATAATAATACGAAATAATAAAACAGGAAAATGCAAAGTGAAGATTCTTGTATCATACAGGCATTTCCATTTACGATAGTTGCGCATGGAACCGTTAACCAAACTAAACAAATTATGTACGGGCTACTACATTGTATGTATTGTGAAGAAACAAAGTGTAACACGCGTCCACGAGTTCTACAATAATATACGTAGAAAATCTATTAAATTACGTCATTTAGACGAACACGAATGGATAAAGAAAATTTTACTAGATAAACGTTACATTATAATCAATTCCATAATTCGTGTCAATTTATTTATTAAACGAAAAAACAATTAAAATAGCTCTTATTATTGCAACCGTAACTTCGGATATTGTAACGGTCAATCTTATGTAATTAGTGAAGAAAAATTGAGTGAATTAGACATAAATTACAATTCTAAACGTGAACAGAAATTGTTTAATTCATCAATAAAGATTTTATGAACGGATCGAGTATCGCAATTTCTACAGCGTTAATTTCGAATATAACAACGGCGAAATGTAAACTGCTTTTGGGCTAAACGTCATATAATATATTTTTACTGGACTGATCTCAATAATACACACAGCAATAACGATATTATTGGAACAATGAATCATAACTTACCAGTAAAAGGTTTAACTAGAGTTTCTAGTTCCCAAGCTTCTAAAATTTCCCTCGTTTGCGTATCCGCCTTTATAACATTATAATATGCGGATCCCTGCAGTACACGACGTGAGCTTTAAATCTGCCGGCGACACATCACATACATACTGCCACCACGCACGCGATGCACCGTAGCCGCCGTTTGCCGCGTAGAGTGAGGAAGATAGGCTCGACGCGTCGCGTCGCGGCGCGCGTGCGTGCCAGCGACTTCCGCACATGTGTCCGTTTGGAACGTTGAACCATAAATACGTTAATGAAACCAAATAACATTTGTATTTATAAATTATTTTACATTGTTATATAATTTAATCATTCTTTATTTTATGATCATATTTATTAAAACATAAATACCATTTACCGCAGTTTATAATGCAGTATTCGACTACATGCAGCGCGCGTCGAAGTTCGTTCCGTTGAATAAAGTTGTTTTTTTCAATTAATTATTTGAAAAATCGAAGCGATATTCATGCTCATGAAATAGAAAAAAAATGTATCGTTTTTTTTTTTATTTTTTGTAGACAAAATTACTTGCATTATAGCCGATGTAATTCTAATTACAACAGGCGATAAAAAACAAAAATGTTCCTTGAAATGATTGCATGTTTGATGCAATCAAATTCAGTTGACTGAGCCACTCTACTATGCAATTGACTCAGTCAATTGACATACATGTAGACATACATGTGATACGATCTACTGATTGAGGATTGAACGTAGATTCAAATGTATACATTGTTACCTCGAATAATGTGTATATTCAGAGCAACTAAATATTTAATTCATTGAACCAGCCCGATACATATTGACTCAATTCTTTCAAATGATTGAATCAATCGATGAACAGTCGAAGCAAACTATAGTTTACTTCGATCGAATCATTTCACCAAATAAAACATTTGGTTCAAGCAACTGGATTGAAATAGTTAATACAATCATTTTTTGTTTGATGTAAGGTTATGCAGCTTGATTCAAAAAAATTTCTTTTGACAAAATAAGTTTAGTTGTTTCAACAAATTCTTTTTCTGCGTGCAGTATCAAGTTAGCTGATGAATGGAAAATTCTTGCCATGGAAAAGTTACACATCTCAACGTATTGATCACTCTCTCTCTCTCTCTCTCGGTGAGTACTCTCACATGCGTTCTGCTCTACTCCTCATTTCTTGGGCGTTCTTCTGCTGTCTCGTGCCCTCAGGCGTTTATTTTACAGACCTTATTGCATGCGCCTTTATGCAAGCCTGCATTATTGCCTTTTGACCTCGCCTGGGGCGCCTCGGTTT
The DNA here is from genome assembly GCA_949628255.1 of Macrophya alboannulata. Taxonomy (NCBI): domain Eukaryota; kingdom Metazoa; phylum Arthropoda; class Insecta; order Hymenoptera; family Tenthredinidae; genus Macrophya; species Macrophya alboannulata. The sequence continues at coordinate 7,355,409 of OX451210.1, read as the reverse complement.
TTATTTTCCGGAGAGTTCACTTCACCGCTGATAAAAGCTAACCTCTCACGGCTGTTGACAACACTACGCGTTTGACGGATTGACGGCTGCGTTCGATTTACCATCGCTGACTGAATCTGGTACGCCTGACGATTTTACGGTACTGCAACCCGTATAGCTTCTCTGCCTGCTACCTGCCTACCACCTGACATCTCAGACGGCACCATCTCGCCCTGTCTGCCCTGGCTGCACCTCTATTGTGGCCAAGGATGCTGTCTTCTGTAATGCCTGTAATACCTATTACCACCCTGGCTGTGTAAAAAAGAAGACGAAGGTTACTGAGGACGGGCAATCAGCGGTTTATTGCCCGAGGACCCGCTTGGAATTCGTTCTCCAGGGTTCGGCTCCATTTTCTGCGACATCGTCACCGTCCTCCTCAAGGTCTACGTCACCTGATCGCAGCCTGCTGAATGCCCTCCTACACGTTTCTCCGCGTCGCTCCACTTGCCCGACTGCAGTTACAGACCCGGTGATTGAGGAAATCTCACATCTTCTTAATGCACGTTTTGATGGTCTTGCGCAGCAGCTTGCTGTCTCCCGAATCTGCAGGCGGAGATCGCGGCCCTCACGAGTCGGATCGCGGATTTGACTAATTAAAATCGCACTCTTTCCACTGCTCTTGAAGACCTACAGCGTGGCCATCGGATGGGGTCCCGGGTCGGTCGACTGCAACCTATCCCCAGCTGACGTCATTATCTCCGGCGCGCCATGTCTGAGTGACGCTACCACCCCTGGGGTCGTGAAAGATATTACGGGGGCTATCGGATGTGATATTCAGGAGGCGGATATCATTAAGTGTTTTCTCATATCTCAAGCTGCGGCGCGGAAAAACTCTCCTCGGCCTATCTTCGTCAAGTTCCGATCTGTCAGCTTTACGGATCGTTTGCTATCTGCGAAGAAAGCTAAACGGCGTTTACTCACGACTGAGCTTGCGTCACCGCCTGTCGGCCCGGTCTGAACCATCAACATCAACGAAGCCCCACCGCCTGCTGTATATAAGGCCCATCCCTAGTCGCCCACCTCCTTTTTGCCGAAAAAGGGGTGGGGGTGACACATTTCGATTATTATTCGGTCCCAGGTGTCGAAAACGCAAAAATAAAATGCGTAGCGGCGATTCTATTTCAATTCCGAACGCATACGTCCGAAAATCTTGCTTGCCTGAGCCCTATCGCTGCCGACTGACGCCAGTCATCGCTGCTGCCTGCTCCGAATTCTCCGAGCGCCATTCAAACATCAGCTGCAGCCCCCAACACCCATCGGTTTCTGGTCTACCATCTTAATGCTAATTCTATCAGAGCTCACATAGACCTGCTGCGCTTTCATTTTCACACCCGCTCTGGTCATATTATAGCTGTTAATGAGACGTGGCTGCACTCTTAGGTAACTGATGCTTCGGTGTTGCTACCAGGCTACTCAATTCTCCGTAACGATAGGGAGGGCAAAATTGGAGGTGGTGTGGCTTTATATCTCCACGAGTCGCTTATCGTCAAACGGCTGGCTTCCGCGCCGTCGCAGTGGCGGTTGTTTATCGGCCGCCGAAGGCAGCTAACTCGGCCGACTTGGAGGCCGACTTTGATCGGTTCTCCGCTAACTACAGCCGGGCCATCATTCTGGGAGATTTCAGCGCAAATCAGTTAGTGCGCTCGTACGATAGCGACAACGTACAGTAATGTTCAATGATGGGGTCCCAGTGGCTCACTATTTTTTCTGGACCAAAACTAAAACGAGTTTCTATCTTCGCGAATTTCGTGTGCCTATGCCCAACGAAGCAGCAGCCGACAAACAATTGAACCCGATTGTTTGTTGGCTACTGTTTCTTTGAGCGTTGGCACATGAAATTCGCGACAGTGAAAACTCGTTTTAGTTTTGGTCCAGAAAAAATAGTGAGCCACTGGGACCCCATCATTGAACATTACTGTACGTGACTTTTGTTCAGCTCGCGGCCTGTACATGGTACCTTTTGCGTCAACTTGCCACACTCACTCTGCGGATACCTTCCTGGACCTCTGTATCGTAAGTGAGGCGGACGCCGTTAACTCCTTTTTTCAGACAGCTGCACCCTTCATTGCCGGCCACGATTTGATCTCGGTTAAGATCCGTCTCGGATTCCCGCTGCCCGCGCCACAATCGTTCAGGGTGCGCTCTTATCGGCACTTCGACCTGGTGCTCGATCAGTTTCTGGATGATCTTCAGAGGAGTACCTGGTCTCTCGCAATGCCTGACCCTCAGGTGGACGACATGGTGGGTTGTTTGCAAGAAAACCTTGTCCGTGTCCTCGATATACATGCTCCGTACATCACTCATCATCCTAGGCGTCGCAAGCCACCCTGGATAACCGGCAAGCTTGTCAATCTTTCTCGAACCAGGGATTCTTTGTATCGGGCATATAAGCGCTCCAGGACTGACGGTACGCTTCTTCGGTACAGGAAGGCTAGAGACGACCTTCATAGACGCATTACCGAGGCACGCTCTGAGTTCTTTGCTGCTCGCTTGCTTTCGATCCCGGACTCACGCTCTCTATGGCGGGAGCTGATATTATATTTTGGTAAAAGGTCTGTTTAGTACGAAGACTAAAACAAGACTGTTATTTACAATAATTGCTAGAGATTGGTAACGTTGAACAAATGATATTTGTGAACATCTTATATTTGGGATGACTACAAGATCATATGTGAACTACATTTGAGGGGTGATACCACTTTCGTAACAATATTAACACGAAAATTCTATTTGCGGTGTGTGAGTCAAGCGTACCAAATGCACAATTTACACGACTTACATCATTTTCTGGAATCCGTTTTAGTAGTAGCACTAAGCGAATCCATCGGCTACGCTACGAATGGCCAGCCCCTGATATCTCACGCGAGGACACAATTTTTAAACGAAACAATCAAAGGGACGGTCATTGATGATGATGGGCAAAGCAATACATGTGTATACATAGAGGAACAGTCGGGTGGTGAGTCCGATTCTGTTCCAGATTTCAAACGTATTCCAAATGAAAAAAAATTCATATTGGAAAAAGTGGAGCAATTCTCTATTTAGTAATGCCGCTGAAATTGCTAAGATGTGCACGAATGGCAGTATTATTAATGCCTGCTTTAACCCTGCATTTGGCAAGCAATTAGTCACTCATTTGCTTCCGTATTTGCCATTATGGACCAACGTAATGAGACCCTTTTTCCGGGTAGGCAATATAATTGCAACATCGTCCTCCGTTGAGGCCGAGTTTTCTGATCTCAAGAAAAAAAGCCTTTAGTGGACAATTGCCAATGAGATTCGACAAATTCATATTGCAGCATTTAGAGCACGTGGACCGAAAAATAATTTTAGCCTCGGTCGAGAAAGATATTGTGATGACATCAAGTCATAATTCTATAGAGCCGTTGAACGCTGATATTTCAACTGGATATACTACCGGAGATGAATCGGAAGTCTATCCATTATGGTGGCTTCACATAAGCGCGGTGACGCAGAACGCGGTCGAGCGTAACCAATCAAAATCCCTGAAATCTGCTCCACGCGTTTTCAAAGTCGCTCCGCCAAAAGTAGAGTCTATTGCTATTTTTGGCGGAGCGGACCCAGCGGATCGGCGGAGTTGGGTGGAGTGGGGATCGGACCTCTCTGTCTTGATATTCCTATCTCTGTTTATTGGTTAGGTGTGGTTTGGGTAGGTGAATTTAATAATGTCTGTACCGCACTCTTGCTACTGAAAAATAAAAGTATTTTGTCTCTAACACGTTAGTCATCTATATTATGGAGCTCCCTTTCAGCTGTATAGACACTTCCATTCAATTTAGGTTATGTTGCGTGTTGTTTTCTGAATACACCATCTTGGTGCTCCGCTCGACCGCGCTCCGCGCCACCGCGCCTATGTGAACTAGTAAACTCAGCAGACCGCTCTACCGCTCGACCGCGCTCCGCGCCACCGCGCCTATGTGAACCCACCATTACGCAGCAGCACGAGTTTTACCACTGAACTCTATATAATACTGGAACGCGCACAGCCTATTCATCCGGCGGTGAGAGAGAGATAGTAGTGGTTGGAGTTGGTACGCTCTTGTCGCACTCATAGCGGCTACCAGCGACTATGAGATATAGTCTACTATACTATATAGCATAGTTTCCGGTAGTCGCTATGAGTGCGACGAGAGCGTACCAACTTCAAGCACAACTATCTCTTCCTCACCGCTTCTCGCTTACGGGATACATAGGCTGCGCTCGTTCCAGTATTATACAGGGTGTCTTTCAATTAGTCATACAAACCTATATAGGGCGATTCCTTGCTTGAAAAGAAAACGATTTTCCGCTGCCAAATTTTTATCAGTACAATAGTTTTACAGCAATAGCAACAAATAGTCAGCCAATCAGCAGCCACTTTTATCGTGTATAAGAAGGTGCTGAGTTTGAAAATCACCCCGTTCGCCCCCGCGCCGCAGCCGACCTACAACAACGAGCGAGGCGAGAAAAAAAAGACGAACGCGATTCCCGCCTCGCTCGTTGTTGTAGGCCGGCTTCGGCGCGGGGGCAAACGGGGTGATTTTCAAACTCAGAACCTTTTTATACACGCTAAAAGTGGCTGCTGATTGGCTGACTATTTGTTGCTATTGCTGTGAAACTATTGTACTGATAAAAATTTGGCAGAAAGAGAATCGTTTTCTTTTCAAGCAAGGAATCGCCCTATATAGGTTTGTATGACTAATTGAAAGACACCCTGTATAGAGTTCAGTGAGTTTTACCAACAACAATAACGATGCATCCGACATGCAGATAAAAGACGACAGCCATGATCTGGTCAATACTGATAATTCCGGCGGGGCTTTCGAATACGGGAATGACTATCAAATCATGGTCTCTCCCATCCGAACCACGACAAGCTCCATTATTTACCACGATAAGCTCCATTATTTGCCACGACGATGCATTTGATGCGCGAATAAAGGGCGATACGTACCAGTTTTTCCGAAAAAAAATTTTCCACGTACTATTTGTTCATAATTTTTTTTTTTTTTTAAATAGTATGATCAATACTTGAAACTGTTCTATTCAATTCCCTTTAATCCGTTAAGTAGTGAAATTGATGAGACAACTTGCGGATTTCCGACCGGTATCGATAATAAGTTTTACAAAAAAAAAATTGCAATAAACATAAAATATGTATGAGACCGCAAAGACGCGCCTTGACGAGATCTACAACTTTGGCGAAGGGTTTTTTTTATCACAAAACCTATATTTGTAGAGATAATCGACCGAAAATACATTTTAACTTCCGAAACCCGTTAGAAATTACACTAGTTTTCCCCGATTCTGGTCAGAACTAGATCAGGAATGTCTTGGATTTACTGACTAAGACGATCTGGACACAGCCAAACTTGGTACTGACCAGATATCTTTTGGATTTGCTGACCAGGACGATCTGGACACGGCCAAACTTGGTACTGACCAGATATCTTTTGGATTTGATGACCAGAACGATCTGGGCGAAGCCAAACTTGGTACTGACCAGATATCTTTCGGATTTACTCCTATTCAAGATTGGTAGGACTGCTATAGGGGAAGTATACTAGCAGTCATCAATAAAGTTTCGTGCTGCATTGTGAAAATGAATAGTGCACAAGAATTATCAAAAAGACGGAGACAAACTCGAGATAGAGTTCGGAAGCATCGTGCTATCCGCAAACGACGTGAGAATTTTAGTGATCTTGAACCTGGGAGTTTGGAAGCTGAAGGTATGTATGACGACAGTAATTAGGTTATCACTTAATTAAATACCGTATATTCAATTTCCAACCGGAAAAGGGGTTATGTCAAATTCGAACTTGCTGATTATATAATAGCGATAGCGATGCCTCAAATAAACTGGTTTGCAGGAGCCCATGAACAAGAACTTGTCGAAAAGGACTTATTGGATCCATCATATTGTAGTGTCGCGTCTCCTGTCGAAGCAGCTGGAACCGAGCTTGAGCAAAGTTCTTGCAGTGAATGTAAAGATAATACATCCATATCCAGTAAGAAATCTAGCGATGACAACATTAATTTTTCCAACCAATCAGCGGATGACATTCTCGAGTGTGAAGATGAATCCCATGAAATTCGGAGGTGGGCAATAGAGAATAATATCTCTCAGATACAATTAGAATCACTCCTCTCAATCCTGAGGAGGAGACTGCTTCCCAATCTACCGAAGAACGCTAAAACGTTTTTGAACACGTCCTGTGCCACCTACGACATAAAAGTAATGAAAGATTGCGAAGGAAATGCAGGGCAATTCGTATATTTCGGTATCGCAGATCAAATTAGGGCTTGTATTAACGCAGACGCACATCCTGATAACTCAATTGTAATGCGAATCAATATCGATGGACTGCCTCTTTTTAAATCAAGTAACACACAGCTTTGGCCTATTTTGTTTAAAATTAATCACGAATTAGACATATATAAACCATTGCCTATCGCTATATATGCTGGTTGTGCAAAGCCAAGGGATTTGAATACATTTTTGGCTCAGTTCATCACAGAAATGAATGATTTGACAGCAAATGGTATATTGATTGATGGAAAATTATTCAAAGTCTCTCTTTAATGTTTCATCTGCGATACACCAGCTAGATCTTTCTTGAAGTGTACAAAAGGCTATACTGGTTATTTTGCATGTGAAAGGTGTCAAGTGAAAGGCTGCAGAATTGGAAGATCTACTGTATATTCAGACACTGATTGTCCGAAAAGAACTGATACATCTTTCAGGCGTCAGCGTCAACCAGAACACCATAAGGGTTTTTCCCCATTACTACAATTATCACCAAAAATAAACATGATTACTGTATTTATTTTAGACTTCATGCACTTGTATTGCATTGGTGTAATGTAAAAACTCATCAAAGAATTTTGGCTTTTTGGAAATCTGTATACCAGACTGAATCGTAGTGCCCGCATAGAACTTTCTCGTAGATTGGAATCCTTGAAGCCCCTCATACCTTGTGACTTCCAACGGAAACCAAGATCAGTTGCTTATATAGCTAAGTGGAAAGCTACCGAATTGAGATTTCTTTTGCTTTATTGTGGAACTGTTGTATTGAAAGGCATTTTGAATAACAGACTGTACAAGCATTTTTTGTTATTTCATGCAGCATGCAGAATTCTGTGACATAAAGATCTCGCTTTGAAATACAATAGGTTTGCAAAAATTTACCTCATAAAATTTGTCTGGCTTTTGAGGGAATATTATGGCGCTGATTCTCAAGTAATGAACGTTCATAATTTGATTCATCTTGCTGACGACGTTAAGAACCCACGCTGTAGCCTTTCAAAAATCACAGCTCTTCCTTTTGAAAGTGCACTTGGAAGATTTAAAGAGTATGTTCGTACACCAAATAAACCTCTTGCACAAATTTGTCGCCGGCTACATGAGTACAATCCAAACTTAAAAAAACCATGACCCAGGAATCTCGAAATCTCGAAATATCGCATGTAAATCGAAATCTCGCATGTATTTTATTCGTTTGTTGATTGGCGGTTTGAATTTTTAACTTTTAGATATGTGATCGTGTCGTTTGGTTGGTAATAATCTCTCTCAGTCGGGAATATCTCTCAGTTTCGGGAATATCGATGACGTTTCAGTCGTGTATATGATTTAGAAAATATGATTTATATATGTCATTTCATAGTTTATAGCAGGAGTAAGAATGTAAATTCATAGTTTATAGGAGAGTTCATTGCGCATTGAGATAGGTAGGTAATTCATTAAAAAAAAAAAAAAAAAAAATGGGTCGAAGAAAATTAAAATGTATACCTGAAAAGGTTGGTCAAGAAAAACGTTTGCGAGTGGAGAATGCTCAAGAACATGAAGAACATGCTCAAGAACATGAAGAACACAGTAATGGATTCAAAATCGTTCATGTTTTTGAAGAAGAAAATAAAACAATTCACGATGAAAGCAGTGTAGAGACTGATTTTCGACAAATATTAATACATAGCTCATTTCACCAAGGCGACGATAGACTCCCACAATTCAGTAGAGGAAAGCAGTGCACGGCTAACGCCGCAGTATCAATATATCCATGGCAATTTTGAATCCGGTTACATCATGGACGTCAAACACTATTGATGCGGTGTTAAATTATGGAAATCAATTGTACATTGATAGCAGAGCTAAGCGTAGGGTTGTACACAAAAATGACGACCATGATTCTACTTGTCGGTATCAGAGGTAATAGCGAGAGTATCTATCCTCCCTGTGGAATATTGTTTTACATTCGGTGCGGTAATTTTTGGGCACCTATTCGATGACAATAACGATATTGGTATACCAAATTTGAAGGATGGGTTACTCCGCTTGTTCAATGAATCGGATTTCGGCATTGTAACATGTAACGGAATATATTCGTATCGGTTGGCAGGTTCCATGACAAATTTTGGGCATTTGATTCTTATTCTAGAGGTTAAGATGGCAGAGTTGCTTGCAATGGGGCAGCCTGTATTGCAACTTTTAATTCAATCGAATCTTTATGGTCATTGCTTGTCGATAATATTCCTAAGATAACGGACATTGCTTGTAATCAATATGACTTGACACCGGTCACAATCCAACGTAATACTAATAAGAGAATTGAAAATGGGAATTATCATAAGAATTCGTGATCTCAATTCAGTACAAACGAGTGATAAGCAGATAGACTTAGATAATAGTCAGGGTTTGACTGTTTACAGAAAACATAGAGAAATAGTTTTTATCGAGAATCATCGGCATAATTCAAATGAGCTTAGTTCGGAACGACTAAGTGTGAACAAGTTAGACCAAACCGATGACCAGAGCCTGACTATTTATAGAAAACCGAGGGAAATAATTCTTAGCGAGAGTTCTGAAAAGAAATTGACATTACAGTTGGAAAGTATTCCCGACGTTAGAATAAATTCAGTTAAATGTCGACAATTTCGTGGACACAGAAAAGGTTATATACACTTCTAAAACTGATAGGTGTTCTCTAGATGTAAGTTCAATGCAAAATATTGATGAACATTACCTTGGGCCGATGGATGTGCTATGTAAAATATGCAAGGCAAAACATTCTGCCGCGGAACAAGTATCAAATAAGAATTCTTTTAACGATTGTTGTTCTCATGGAGACGTGGCACTTGAAAATATGCCAAGTTTATAGCTGGAATGCCCCATATATAAGTAAACAAAATCCTTACAAATTTCGCCCCATTTATTGGTGCCATTATAAGAAAAACTGTATCGACCTATGTGTGCACATCTTTTATTTAGAGAAAAACTTTATCTGCCTATATCACCGTTATCGTGCACTTTAGGCAAAAAATTGTATTAACCTTTCTCGTAGGTAATTAAATTTTCTATCTTTTTGTTCAATAATTTTTTTTGTATCACTTACCGTTTACGACTTATGATTTATTTATTCATTTGAGACAAATCAATCATTAATTATAATACAGCTATAAAAGGATTACAAGGATAGAAGAATATACAAGACAAAGACTCTGAATTCCGGTTATAGCGCGCGCGGAGCGCGCGAATGATATGACGCTAGTATTATAAAAAAGAAAGAGCCACAAACACCACCGGTAATGATGATTATAATACAATCTCATCAAATTGATGAGGCAACGAATCGAAGGAAAATCTTTAAACTGAAATACGGAGGATATTTGCTGTCAACTCATTCTCCTGATGATACAGTATTACTGAAAACTAGTACCATTCTAAAAATTGAGTACATGATTCATTGTGATACACGCCCAAGAGATGTAACAGTTTATGGTAGAAAGTGGAAGATAAAACGATCGTTACTGACGTATCCATGTGATTCGAAATTTCTAGAATCCTGGATACTGGATGCCACATTTTCAGCAAACAAGGTTTATATCCCCCCTTGGATTCTATCCGACGGAAAATGGGTATAGTGCGTTTACCCAATAAAAGGAATGAAACTTACGCAGCGTCTCTCCTGCATGATTCAAGGGTAAGATTACACCATAGGCATCAAAAGTGAATTTTTCTGTGTACGTGTGACGAAAAATATCGTGTGCGCCGTAGGCGGATATGCCTGGTCTACGAGCACTCTCGTCTCGCATTTCGCACTAGTTCGAAATGTACGATCGCTGCGCATGCGCGAGTCGCGACAACTTTTGACGCGCTAGTCGGGTAGGTAGTTCGGCATTGAGATCGGCAATTCAGCCACGTGGGACGAGATTCACGACCAGTAGGAATCAGATATGTCTGAAATATAAAAAGTATATCTGCGTATACAATTGAATAGTATTGAAACAGCGCGATAATTTGAAAGGTTAGTAATATACGAAATAAAACAACTTAGTTTCGCTCGAAAATTCAACATAACCTACCGCAGCCAAATTCAACCTAGCCATACCACGTGAACATATTAATGGCAAGATCCATAAAAAACAGATTATTCTTTCTATTCCTCATTCACATAATTGAATTATGTTATTCTAATTCTATCTTCATATTTGTATTCACGTGTTATTGAGATAATAGTTTGATGTATACCAAGAGCCTGAAGTGGCCTTCTTTTAGACCGAGTTTGGAGTTTGCAAACACATGAGGTTAAAAAGGCCCACAAGCCCCCTTGGTGCACACGGTATTTTTTATAACACATGCATGGGTGAGGCTGTTTTTTGTGCCACAATGAGGTTATGTCATGACCCATGACACGACAGTAGAGAGCACGGTAGAAAGTACAAAGATCAAAGTTGAGGTGGCATGCAAGTCGTACACCTTATGCCAGCACTGAAGTCTATAGGTCTAACTCTAGAATAAGCGCAATGGCAGTGGGGGGTGGTCGAACGTGTCAAACAGAGATAGTTATGGTTGAAGCATAGACTTGAAGAGATAGACCGCGCGCTACGTGAGAGGAGCTGAAGCATGCATTAAAAAGAGAAAGTGATAGCAAAAGAGACTTTGTCCTTCTCCAGCCGGTGGGATAGTGGGGAGAACGTAAGGGTATGGTAGGGGTACTACCTCATTCTCCTTCCCCGCTGAACCTGTTCTCACATCATTCCCCTTACTCGCTGTAGCTCCCTACGCCTCGTGCTGTGCGAGAAAGAAAGAATCCCTTTCGCACTATCGCTGTCCTTCAACACGAGCTTCAACCAGCCCATAAAAGCGCGCGGTCTATCTCTCTAAGTCTATGGGTTGAAGTTGGTACGCTCTTGTCGCACTCATAGTGACTACCAGCGACCATGCGATATCGTCTACTATACTATATAGCATAGTCGCTGGTAGACGTTATGAGTGCGACAAGAGCGTTCCAGCTTCAACCGGAACTATCTCTCTCCGGCCGCTTCTCGCTCAAGGGATACATAGGCTGCGCTCAATCCAGTATTATATTATGGAGTTCTATGATCTATGCCATTTGCGTTCCATAATATATCTGTGACGTCATATCTCTGCTCCCTAGGGAGTAGAAGTAAGGTTTTTTTCCTGCTCACGTGTCGGGCTCGAAAAGCGGTACTTCAATCCTGCTCCACAGGCATAAGAAACAGCCATTTTCATTTATGTGTTATAATAAACAATTCTCATGAAATGAATTTTGCTTATAATAGTAAATAATTCCTGACAAAGAAGAAAGAGAAAAAACTGAAATGGCCAGCGATCAAGATTATCCGTATCAACTAGTAAAATTTAACACTAAAAATAAAAAAGATGAGGTACAAATTGATTGTGTGCCTTCCCAATGGATTAGCTTCAATTCTAACAGTGGAACGTGCGAGTGCAAATTTTTGCCCCCACCGTATACTAAGGATAATTCCAAGGTTCTACACAACTTTGTTAAAAATCAAGCAATTCCTCTAGAAACTTGGCCATCATATCCACTAACTTTAAGAGGACATGCAATTGAGTATTTTCTGAATTTGTTTTGAAAATTTTATATCATAGAATTATCGGTAGTTGAGCCAAATTAGTGACTGAGTGATATCTGAGTTACATGTCATAATAAATAAAATATATTTTTTTCAGAAAATTATGATGAGGCAATGGATCGGCTAGACGAGCTGGGGCTGCGGAATATGCCTACACAACAGAAGACGGTATTTCAAAAGCTCATAAAGCTGCAAATATCACTAAATCATATCGGACAAAAGTTGTGAAAAGCAATGTAGAATTAACAAAAAAGTTATTACAAGTACCAAGGATCATAACATCAAGCGAGGATGATTACTCAGCAAATGGTGGGTCAAACCATATATTCTAAATGAATCATTATTTCAATGTATGTAATTTCACAGCGTCACACGAAAGCAATGATTCGTCAGATGATAGTATGCTACATATCTTGAAAAAAAAAAGAAATCACAAAATGAAACTGAAAACGAATCAACAGACGAAACTGATGAAAAGGATAATATTCAAGACGTAACCCTAAAAAATTTTAAACAAAATAAAAATCTACAGGAAAAGTCCAATTTCCCTTCTGATCAAGACTATGTACGCGGTAGGTGAAATTTGATTGTGTCGATTATTCATTTTCATGTTGTAATGTTGTAATATGGTCTGATCAATTTATAGAAGTACCAAAAAAGTCATTGGGGTCGTCGGGTAAAAAAATTACCTTGAAGACTTCTACTGTCAAACCTTCATTTTCTTGCAGTTCACGTGTCTTGAGTACGTATAATAAACGTAACATTTATAAATATTAGGGTGTGTCATTCAGGAGCAACATTTTTTTTTCAACTTACATACAGGTTGTATACTTGCAGGAAGGTGAAATAAGAAGCCTGTTAAAATTTGAGATCTTAATATTAATATTAGGAGGTGCCTCATCGCGAGTTTCTATTTCCCATTTAAATGACACGGGAAATGTTCTAGTGGCACACTTAAATTTTTATATCTCAAGTACTAATCTTCTTAGAATGATTCTGCATAGCTACTTTTGTTCGAAATTGAACGCTCTACAAAAAAGGTCTCTTTGTATTTTTCGATAAATCTAACTATTTCCAAGTTGGCTATTGGTTAATTACCATTGATAGCCAATAACCAACTTGAAACAGTTAGATTTATCGAAAAATACCAAGAGACCTTTTTTGTAGAGCGTTCAATTTTGAACAAAAGTAGCTATGTAGAATCATTCTGAGTAGATTAGTAGTTGAGATATAAAAATTGAAGTGTGCCACTAGAACATTTCCCGTGTTATTTAAATGGGAAATAGAAATTCGCGATGAGGCACCTCTCAATATTAATTTCAAGATCTCAAATTTTAACAGGCTTCTTATTTTACCTCCCTGTAAGTATACAACCGGTATGTGAGTTGAAACAAAATGTTGCCCCAAAATGACACACCCTAATAAATATATATTCAAAATAATTAATTATGAAAAAATGAATTTCAAAAAGATCAATATAGTTAATATTAGCACAATAGCACATTACTTTGAAAATGCTTAGGTATGAGAAGTTTAATTGGATGACCTTAATTGGATTGGATTATGTATGTTTATTTAATGTTTCTCTTGGGGTTACATGGACTTTCGTTTCTCATACTACTCAATACAATTTTCTTAACCTACTTTTCACATTTTTTCTTTACAATTTTTTTTACATTTTCTTACACTATCTTATCCTACCTTATTCTACGGTTATCTGCTAGTTTCCTACTTCTCTGCTCTACCTGCTCCCTGCCTCCCCCCCCCCCTCTCTCTCTCTCTCTCTCTCTCTCTCTCTCTCTCTCTCTCTCTTTCTCTCTCTCTCTTTCTCTTTCTCTTAGGTTAAAACACTAATTAAAAATGCCAAGAATAACTTTGTTAGCGAACGGCTCAGAAGTCTACCCGACGCGTCTAGTATCTGGGCTGAGCTTAGGCGACTTCGCCTTATTAATCCTGCGCCCATATCGCCCCTGCATCATTTTTCGGCATCGGAGCTTAATCAGTTCTATGCATCGGTCACTAATGCGCATCCATCCTGCTCTATCAATGACCTTTCACTTGTCCTTGCTGAACCTTCGGCTGTGCGATCCCTATTTTCGTTCTCGCTCATCGAATCAAGTCAAGTCCTGTCTATCATTTCATTATATGTCTCAAAATCGCGCGGGCGAAGCCCAGACAATGTACAGTTATACCACCTTAAAGGGGTTATGCCCTCGCTTGCGCACTGCTTAACGAACCTTTTCAATCAATCATGCCGACTTTGCACGTACCCGTCGATCTGGAAGAGGGCTTACATCATCCCGCTTAGCAAGTGCAACCCGCCTAGCTCTCCTTCTGATACTAGGCCAGTAGCCAATCTCTGCCATCTCTCCAAAATCTTCGAGCGTGTTGTAGCGAACCAAATTACTACCTACTTGGAGATCAATGGCATTCTCGATCCTGCTCAGACTGGGTTTCGCAAGGGACACAGCACCCAAACTGCACTGCTGAAGATTTTGGATGATGTCAAGAAGGCGGTAGACGACAGGTGCGTTACTGTCCTGCTGCTTTTTGATTTTAGCAAGGCTTTCGACAGTATTAACCACCGATTACTGCTTACTAAACTCGTTCGTTACGGTTTCTCTTCCCAAGTGGTTACGTGGTTTCACTCTTATTTAACTGGTAGAACTCAGGCTGTACTAGATCTGTCAGGTGGTCACTCCGACTTTTTGGGAAATTGCTCGGGTGTTCCTCAGGGGTCTGTTTTTGGACCTCTCCTGTTCAGTCTCTTTATTAATGATATTGGCCAAGTATTAAAGCACACTAGTCATATTATATTTGCTGATGACCTGCAAATCTATCTGCATGTACCGCCTGATGATCTACGCGAGGCCATAAGTCTAGTAAATAGTGATGCGACTGCTGTTTCGGTCTGGGCTGCGGAAAACGGTTTGAAGCTTAACGTCGGCAAGACAAAGGCGATGATATTGGGTAGTTCTGCCTTCGTGCATCGTCTTAGGCAGTCAGACCTGCCTCAGATTGTGATCAACGATTTGACCGTGCCGTATGTTGTCACTGTGCGTAACTTAGGTGTCTGTTTGTCTGCAGATCTTTCATGGAATAGCCATGTTGCGCAGGTTTCGCGTAGGGTCTATGCCACGTTGCACAAGCTAAAGTTGCATATTAATTCTCTTTCGAAGCAGGTGAAAACAACTCTTGTCGTTGCACTTGTGTTTCCTCATGTCGATTATTGCAGCGTGGTTTATCACGATCCCTCTGACTATCTTAATGTTAAGCTGCAGCGTTTAGTTAACAGTGGTATCCGGTTCATCTTCGGCCTAAAGCGTGACGTTCATATCTCACCGTACCGTCGGAGACTGGGTTGGTTGACTGTTGCTGACCGGCGCCTCTACTTTTTGGGCTCGGTCTTTTACCGAATTCTTGAGTCGTCGGCTCCTTCGTATTTACGTGAGTTTTTTTCTGAACCGGATCCCACGTTGCGTCGCTCTGCTCGTTTGTTAGGGGACGATCCTGCCTCATCATTTCATATTCCTCTTCATCGCACAGTCACCTACCGAAATTCATTCACCCTATCGGCTATTTACCTCTGGGACAGCCTTCCAGCATCGATTAAGTTGGCCTCCTCATTGGAAGTATTCAAATTTAGGTTGCGCGATCATTTGTTGAGGTCTGAAAGAAATAGGTTAGCGAATGCTCCTAGATCCAGACTATAAACCTGACATGGGTCTTGTGTAAGTCATTATGTCATATCTCTAGCTGTCACGTTATGAGCCAATCTCGTGACCCGCGCTATTGACTGTTTCGGCTCTACTCGCTACTGGATCTGGGGTATGTCGCTCCCTATTTTGTCAGTCGTTCATCTCTCATCTTTTGTCTGTGTTTATACTTATTTTTATTTTTACTTATTTTTATCTTATCTTAATTTCTTTCTTACTGTCTATTCTTATTGTTTTCTGGTTAGTGATTTCTATTTTCATGGGTTCTTATGTACACTTTCACGACATGCTAAATTATGTACTTGCGAACTTTAGTCTAGTTTACTATTTGTTAAGTTAAGTGCGTGTCTGTTACTGTTTCTTTTTCGCACTTCGGTTGTTATATTTTCATTTACTTTATTTATTTTGTTCTTATTTTTATTCTTACAATGTATCCTACATTTATTTATAGCCTTTCATTAGTTGGCATGTCTATTTACGCCTTTAGTTCATTCTGATTTACATTATTCTATTCTATGTTTATCTCTATATTTTTATTTTTACATTCAGTTTATTTGTTTTTGTTTTCTAGTTTTATTTTTACTTTTCATTTCTATCTATCTATTTATTGTTCATTTATTTATTCCTTTGCCAATATTGCCTGGAGGCCTATTTATGGCTAAGGCATAATAAAATGATTCTATCTATCTATCTATCTCTTAGTGATGTGGCTGTGTTCTTCTTCGATCCACGTATTTTAGCCTAGCTGAACAAGTAAATGTAAATTTATTATATCCGAAGTGTGCCTCTTCTAATCCGCTTTCACAGTACTTCTCGGTGAACTAGAGAGCAGAGGTTTTCTTCAACACCTCGCATAAAAATCAAGGTATTTCAATCTCGTTTTTCTTCTAACCTCTTTCTAAATTGACAGTTAATCTTCAAACCACAGCCTGGCCTACGCAAGCGAGTGCTGTCACTAGCGTTATCTAGCGTCTCATCTGCCAATCACCTAGCCAGGTGCTAATCACCGGTAAGCATGGCATTCACAGCGAGGAGCCGTGCGAGTAGCCAGGGGTCAGGCGCAAACACTAGTACCGCGTCCCTACTCGATAGTTCCGTGTTCGCGAGTCCCAGTACATCGGGGTCAGACGGCGAATTATTTCTTCCTATCGTTAACGAGGAAATTAATGAATTACGGGCGAATCTCCTCAAGCATGATGCAGTGGTGGCAAAACACATTAGGTCGTGCAAAGAAACGGTTGAGAAAAAAACCGCGCTTCAGGACGCCTTTTTAATGTATCAAACATCGGTCAGCAAGTTGATGTGCGCGTACATAACTCTAGCAGCTCAAGCAACAACCGCGGCGGAATGTAAAAAGGCTGTTATCAAAGCCTGTGCCGGAATAACGCGAAATTGTACAACCAGCGTGATTGAGGCACTAAACAGGCGTCCTGCAGTCCAGGCGCCCGCGCCGGTCCCAATAAATAGTTTTGCCGCGGCGGTCAAACAAAATAAAGTACACGTACATACATCGTGGGCCAACTGTCGATGTCACAAAAACGGTCAATTTCATTATTGCCCCTAAGGCAGACTCTACCACTAAATACGAGTCGTCGGTAGCCACCAAAAAGGTGGTCACAGACTTAGTGAAACCGGCACAGGTCGGAATGCAGGTCCAACGGATCACTGGGGCCAGAAACAACTGCATTCGGATTCAGGCAAGCAAAGTCGACCTGGAAAAGATTCGAACACTGCCATCGCTTGCTAAGGCAGGGCTAGAAGTCACGGAGGACTTAAAATATAATCCGCGCATTATCGTCTACGGGGTCTCAAAAGATCTAACCAAGGACGAGATCAGGTCAGACTTCATTAACTTAAATCTTGGCGGTAAAGACGAAAGCGACACGAAAGTAGTTTATGTTTACCCTCCGCGAGCCGGAAAAATGTACACAAACTGCGTGATAGAAGTCTCTCCGAAGACTAGAACGGCTATCAGAAACGAGCCTAGGGTATTCATTGGCCTTTCAGCCTGCAAATTCGACGACCACGTCAAAGTTCTGCAGTGTTTTAAATGCCTCGGGTACGGACACCAAGTACGCGATTATAAATCAGAAGCGCGATGCGGCCACTGCTCCGGTCAACATGAAATGCGCGACTGCACCAAAAAGGCAGAACTTCCATGCTGCCATCACTGCAAAAAGGCTCAGACTGATGCGGCGCACTCGGCGCTAGACGGCACGAAATGCCCAAGCCTAAAAAGACGGATCATGGATAAGGTTAGAATGACAAATTATGGATAGCTCGAACCCTGGTCCGCACGGCTCCCTCAAAGTATGTCATGTAAATTGCCAATCACTCGTTGCACATCTCGACGAATTTAAACTGTTCTTCCTAGCTAGAGACTATGATGTCATCTGCATGTCTGAGACCTGGTTGAAGCCAACTAACCCTGACGACTTCATCTCTCTCACGGGATATCAAGTCTTCCGATGCGATCGGCAAGGTAAGACTGGAGGAGGAGTAGGTTTCTACGTCCGCGACTCGTTACTCGTGAAGATTCTCAAAGACTCGGGTGGAGTCTACTGCGGAAAGCCAGAATTCATAATGGCAGAATTCTCACCGGGCCGCGGGCTCAAAGTCTTGCTAGCAGTGGTCTACCGACCTCCACACATAGGGTTTCTAGAAAATCTGGAGAATGAGCTCCTCCAATACTATCCTATTGACAACAACCAGATAATCATTGGCGATTTCAATACGGACCTCTTGGTAGAAAATCACGATAGCATCCACCTGAAACATTTCGTAGACAGCTCAAACCTGCATCTAGTCCCATACCAACCTACCCATCATCTTCAAAATAGTTCTACACTTATCGACCTTTGCATAGTAGATGACATTGCTAAATTAGTTAGGTATGGACAGCATGCGGTCTCATTCCTCTCTGCTCACGATCTCATACACGTAACCTATAACATAAGAGTAGAACGTTCGGCGCCCCGCACATTCTTATGTCGAGATTTCCGGGAAATAAATCTTGAGCTATTCCTCAAAACCCTAGACGAGTTAGATTGGGAAAACTTCTTTCGAAGTAGTTCGATTGAATCAAAATTAGAGATCTTTAATCGCCTTGTAACTAACACTCTTGATAGCTTCGCTCCGGTACGCCAAGTCCGAGCAAAAAACCCTCCAGCACCATGGCTCACACCAGGCATCAAGGCAGCGATGGCTGAGCGTGACAGATCACGTAGGGCATGGAAGAAGAATAGAAATAACCTAACACTTCATTCCAGATTCAGAACACTTCGAAACAGGACGCAGGAGGCGGTCAGAGACGCAAAGGCTTCATACTACCTCGAAGCTTTCCGTTCCCTAAACAACTCAAACTCTATCTGGGCCAAGCTTCGGCAACTAGGACTAGTCCCCTTGAAGCGGAAAAATACCTCGCTCCATGTTCCAGCAGGTGAACTCAATGCATTCTTCGCAAGCGCAGGAGGCGACGTTGATGGGGTATTAGTCGCTCCTTACTATATCGGGGAGGCAGAATTTAGGGAAAGCAACTTCTATTTTAGAGACATATCCGACAATATCCTGACTAAAGCTCTCCACCATTCCAAATCCAATGCGACAGGTGAGGACGGTTTATCCATAAATGTCATTATAATGGCTCTCCCCAGCCTTAGAGCCCAAATTCATCATCTCTTTACCTTCTCGCTAACACACGGGTTTTTCCCAGAGCAATGGAAGGCCTCTTTAATAACTCCGATTCCCAAAGTCAAAGCACCCTCGTCGCACGGAGACTACAGACCTATCTCCATACTCCCGGCTCTCTCAAAGGCACTGGAAAGAATAGTCGCCGATCAGATCACACAATTTCTAGAGGAAAACAACCTCTTCGACTCCTCTCAATCGGCATACCGTAAGGGGTATAGCACACACACCGCTCTTCTTCGCATGGCCGATGATGCACGTCGAGCTGCCGATCTTAGGAAAGTCACGATCGCGGTCTTCTTCGACTTCTCCGAAGCTTTTGACAGAGTGCGTCACGACATGCTCATCTACAAAATGAGAGAGCTCAAATTCTCAAACGCGTCCCTTCGATGGCTCTGCTCATATCTGATCGGTAGACGACAGGCTGTTCGTGATCCTTCTGGCAACACCACCGAGTGGCTCATGGTCGAGAACGGAGTTCCTCAGGGTTCGGTTCTTGGACCCCTCCTGTTCTCCATTTATGTTTCAGACTTAGGCAAGAGGCTTCGACACTGTCAACACAACATCTTCGCCGACGACACGGAGTTCTACCTGCACTGCGCACCCAGAGAACTAGAAGCCGGCATAAAGCGGGTAAACGAGGACGTCGCAACCTTCTGCAGATGGGCACTTGAAAATGGACTCAGCCTCAACGCGGAGAAAACTAAAGTCATGGTAATCGGGACGACCAGGTACACCAATGCCATTGATTTTGACCGTCTCACAACCATTACGGTAAATGGCCTGAACCTGCCCTATTCAACGTCCACTCGCTACCTAGGACTTACTATAACGCAAAATCTACAATGGCACTCTCACGTAGCGACCACTGTGAAAAAGATCTTTTCCGTACTCCACCAACTCCGAGTCAACAGAAGGAATGTCCCTACCGCTCTCCGGATTCTTCTTATAACGACGCTTGTCTTCCCGCACATCGACCACTGCTGCTTGGTCTATCTCGACATCACAGGCGAACAAAATCTCCTGCTCGAAAGAGCGCTGAACTCATGCATACGTTTTATCTATGACTTGCGTCGAGACGAACACATAACGCCTTACTACAGAAAGCTGGGATGGCTTAAGATCAACGAGAAGCGCAAATATTTTCTGAGATGCATGACCTTCAACATCCTGAGATCGAAGACACCTGAATATCTTGCTCGACATCTATAGCAAGCAGAAATCAGGTCGCGGCCCGCGGTACTCGAACACCATCCGACAACTTAGTCGTTCCTACTTGCAGAACCGAGCTCTTTAAAAAATCGTTTATGTTCTCTGCCCCTCATTTCTGGAATACGCTACCAATGACAATTAGAAGCATCACAAGCCAAACCACCTTCAAGGCCAAACTTCATGCCCATCTTCTACACCAGGCATACGCAAACGGCTATGACCCGCACTGATCTTATCCCAAGACGGGCGTAAATCGGAACAGGCAGATCATTATCAATCTTGTCAGGCATTTTTCAACTTACCTAATTACTTACTTAATTTCACACATCTACCTCTACTATACTATACTATACTATACTATACTATACTATACTATACTATACTATACTATACTATACTACACTACACTACACTATACTATACTATACTACACTCTTCTACTATATTTTTCTACTATATTCCTGTATCTATTAAACCAATCACTTCACCAAGAGAATGTTAAATTTGCTATACACAACCATACATGTACACACATTGTAATAGTCAATGCGCTTGAGGGGACTTGTCCCAGAGCGCCAAATAAACACAACTCTGACTGACTCTGACTCTCTCTCTCTCTCTCTCTCTGTCTCTCTCTCTCTCTCTCTCTCTCTCTCTCTGTCTCTCTCTCTCTCTCTCTCTCTCTCTCTCTCTCTCTCTCTCTCTCTCTCTCTCTCTCTCTCTCTCTCTCTCTCTCTCTCTCTCTCTCTCTCTCTCTCTCTCTCTCTCTCTCTCTCTCTCTCTCTCTCTCTCCCTCCCTCCCTCCCTCCTCCCTCCCTCCCTCCCTCCCTCCCTCCCTCCCTCCCTCCCTCCCTCCCTCCCTCCCTCCCTCCCTCCCTCCCTCCTCCTCTCTCTCCTCTCCCTCTCCCTCTCCTCTCCCTCTCCCTCTCCCTCTCCCTCTCCCTCCCTCTCCCTCACCTCTCCCTCTCCCTCTCCCTCTCCCTCTCCCTCTCCCCTCTCCCTCTCCCTCTCCCTCTCCCTCTCCCTCTCCCTCTCCTCTCCCTCTCCCTCTCCCTCTCCCTCTCCCTCTCCCTCTCCCTCTCCCTCTCCCTCTCCCTCTCCTCTCCCTCTCCCTCTCCCTCTCCCTCTCCCTCTCCCTCTCCCTCTCCCTCTCCCTCTCCCTCTCCCTCTCCCTCTCCCTCTCCCTCTCCCTCTCCCTCTCCCTCTCCCTCTCCCTCTCCCCTCTCCCTCTCCCTCTCCCTCTCCCTCTCCCTCTCCCTCTCCCTCTCCTCTCCCTCTCCCTCTCCCTCTCCTCTCCCTCTCCCTCTCCCTCTCCCTCTCCCTCTCCCTCTCCCTCTCCCTCTCCCTCTCCCTCTCCCTCTCCCTCTCCCTCCTCCCCTCTCCTCTCCCTCTCCCTCTCCCTCTCCCTCTCCTCTCCTCTCCCTCTCCCTCTCCTCTCCCTCTCCCCTCTCCCTCTCCCTCTCCCTCTCCCTCTCCCTCTCCCTCTCCCCTCTCCCTCTCCTCTCCCTCTCCCTCTCCCTCTCCCTCTCTCCTCTCCCTCTCCCTCTCCCTCTCCCTCTCCCTCTCCCTCTCCCTCTCCCTCTCCCTCTCCCTCTCCCTCTCCCTCTCCCTCTCCCTCTCCCTCTCCCTCTCCTCTCCCTCTCCCTCTCCCTCTCCCTCTCCCTCTCCCTCTCCCTCTCCCTCTCCCTCTCCCTCTCCCTCTCCCTCTCCCTCTCCCTCTCCCTCTCCCTCTCCCTCTCCCTCTCCCTCTCCCTCTCCCTCTCCCTCTCCCTCTCCCTCTCCCTCTCCTCTCCCTCTCCCTCTCCCTCTCCCTCTCCCTCTCCCTCTCCCTCTCCCTCTCCCTCTCCTCTCCCTCTCCCTCTCCCTCTCCCTCTCCTCTCCCTCTCCCTCTCCCTCTCCTCTCCCTCTCCCTCTCCCTCTCCCTCTCCCTCTCCCTCTCCCTCTCCCTCTCCCTCTCCTCTCCCTCTCCCTCTCCCTCTCCCTCTCCCTCTCCCTCTCCCTCTCCCTCTCCCTCTCCCTCTCCCTCTCCCTCTCCCTCTCCCTCTCCCTCTCCCTCTCCCTCTCCCTCTCCCTCTCCCTCTCTCTCTCCCTCTCCCTCTCTCTCTCTCTCTCTCTAGCTCTCCGTCTTTCTACGTGAGTATTACCTGTCACGATCTACAACGCTCTATCTATTTCCATACTCTATTCTGCCTCAAAGTGCCTTCGGGCCTACTTTTATTGCAGATACTTGCACGCTAATAGTTGCACTACCATCTGAATAAATAATCCTCGGTGAATAATACTGGAATATCAGCAGTGAAGCAATATCGTCCTGGTCTCTCCGTAACCTCACTTTTGACTGCTACCTGTGGATACTGTCCGCGCATGCGCCTTTTCCGACGTGGAGCTCCCATAGCCTGCTGCTGACTCACTGTGTTCTGCTAGTATCAACAACCACTGTTTACGACTGTGTTGCGAGCGACTGCCAAATCTGTATGTCTCGCCTATGCTTTAGATGTCATCGTGCTATTGCTGGAAACTGGCTCACCTGCTTTGACTGTAAACGTGAGTTTCACCCGGGCTGCGGTACCTCTTATCTTCGCTATAAAACTGCTAGCTCCTGCTGCGTTAACAGTCTAAAAAGTCACCTGCATATAGATCTCTGTGACGTAGAATCATCAGTCATGGACAAAGCGTTGATTGACAAGCTGGTCAATGCGATCAACCTATCTAATAACACCAACAAGGAGTTAGCCGCATCGATCCCTCGGCAGACTGCCATTAATGCTGATATCGCGAACAAACTTAGTTGCCTGCCTGAACTAGTCGCTAAGGTCGACAGGCATGAGGATATGCTCGCCCGGCTAGAGGCCTGCAACGCTCAGATCAGGCGAGATTTAGAGGTTATCAAAGCTTCATCTTCTTCATCTTCTCCTGATCCTCCTCAGCATTCTGCTGATATTATTTTGTCAGGTATCCCGCTATCAACTACTGATGCGCCGAGGTCCGTTGTTCAGAAAGTTTTCACTGCATTAGGTATCCCTGAGCTTATTAGTGAGGTCTTGGACATTCGACCCTTGGCCGGGAAAACTACATCTGCAGTTGGTGATAACCCTATTGCCTTGACTTCAGCTTCTACATCTACTTTTACTTCTATCTCTCGACCTGCTAACTTTAAGTCTTTCATCGTAGTGTTAAGATCGTCAATAGTTCGTGATCATGTTCTGTCTATGAAGCGTGCCAAGCCTGCCCTTGCGGTCACTGAGGTCTTCTCTCAGTATCATGGTCCAGGAAAAATTTTCGTCAATGAGTTTCTCCCGTCTGCGACTCATGCGCTATTACGTCGAACCAAGGATAAGGCAGCTGAATTGCATTACAAATATGTGTGGGTCAGATCTAGTGTCATTCGTGTTCGCAAGGCTGATGGTGAGCCTGTCATTCTTATCAAAAGTGAGGAGGATGTGGACAAACTAATCTGACTCCCGCCTGCGCATGTACCTTTCCGTGCTCCTGTACCACCCTGCGTTAAAGTGGCTCAGTTCAATGCCAATTCGTTGTTGGGTCATTTCGATCAAGTTAAGGCTCACCTGTCTGATAATTTCTACCATATCATTTCAATCTCCGAGACCTGGCTTCACTCTCACGTGCCAGATAGTTTGTTACTGCTTGATGATTATGTGCTCATTAGAAACGATAGAGAGGGCAAGCAAGGTGGCGGAGTAGCTTGTTATGTACACAATTCTTTTATAGTTAAGGTTTTAGCGGCCTCGCCTAGCCCATTTTCAAATGCTCCTGAGTTTTTAATTTTAGATTTACGTTATTGCAATGAGAGGCCTCTTTTATTTACGTCCATGTACAAAAGGCCGAAGGGTCTTCTTTTCAATGATTTTATCCAATCCTTCTCCGCATTTGCGTTGGCGTATGATAACATCATCATCAGTGGCGACCTAAATTGTAACCTGCTCAGCGCTAATGTTGAAGCAACGTTTCTGCGTGAACTTGTCTCGGCTCATGCGCTGTGTCTAGTCGAATCGCGAGCTACACACCATACTCAATCCTCCGACTCGTGGCTTGATGTTTTTATTATTGATGACGAAGACAAAATCTGCAATTTTTCAAAATCTGATGCGCCATTCATCGCGGGCCATGACATAATCGAGCTCTCTTACAAGCTTGGCATCACTTGTGATAGGAAAAAAACTCTTACCCGGCGTAGTTTCAAGCATTTTGATCCGGCTAACTTTTTAAGGGAGCTTGCCACCGAGCTCTCGACGCGCACCCTTGATATCCTACCTGATAGTGCAACAGCTGACGACATTGATCGTTTTGCTGATTGTATTAATAGCTCGATAGCAGTGTCTACGGAACGCCTTGCACCCATGCGCACTTTCCAAGTATCAAAACCTCACGCGCCGTGGCTAAGGAATGAACTCAGGTCACGTATTCGCCACAGAAATTCACTGTACAAGCAAGCGAAGAGGTCGGGCAGTGTTTTATGCCTTGCCATCTATAGACACTATCGTAATCACCAGGAAGACATTAAGCGCGCTGCTGACGAACATGTTCGTCATAGGCTTTCTAAGGTTACAGATCCTGCGAAACTATGGGCTGAGCTGGCGCTCCTGGGTCTCGTACGGCCGCGACTCACTTCCCCACTTACGTTTTTTACTGCAGACGGGTTGAATGTTGCATTTGCTGCGATTTCCAATGCTACCCCTGCCTGTGATTCCAATGATTTCAATGAGTTTTTATCTTCTCCGCGCGATCTGCCCCTAACTGCTGCCACATTCGAGTTCTCTCGTGTCACTGCTGACTACATTCTTAAGTTGATCCAGTCTACAACGAAGCCATCTTATGCAACTGGTCCTGATGGTATCTCTCTATTTATCATTCACCAGTCACTTCCGCTACTCTGTACACGACTTGCAACACTGTTCAATAGCTGTTTATCTACCGGTCATTTTCCGTCTTGTTGGAAACGGGCCTTCGTTCGCCCCCTCTTAAAAGTGAACCCGCCTCAATCACCCTCTGATACACGCCCTATTGCGAACTTGTGCGAGCTTTCTAAAATATTTGAGCGTGTTGTTCACGCTCAGATACTGAACTTTATCAGGGCAAACAACCTATTTGATCCGCGGCAGTCTGGATATAGACAAGGCTTTAGCACCCAGACGGCTTTGCTGAGACTGTGCCACGATGTTAGAAAAGGTGTTGATGATAGATGTGTCACGATTTTGGTGCTGTTCGATTTCAGTAAGGCATTTGACACTGTAGGTCACCTCCGTCTCCTTTTTAAGCTTAGGAATTATGGTTTCTCTGATTCTGCATTACGCTGGGTGTATTCCTACCTGTCACATCGTTCGCAAGCAGTTGTCGGTGAACGTGGCGTCTGCTCAAATTGGTTGAGCACTTCCTCCGGCTTTCCCCAAGGCTCCGTCCTTGGACCGATACTGTTCTCTCTCTTCATAAATGACATTGGTACCAACCTACTGTACACCCAACACCCAAATCTATCTCACATGCCCTCCGTCTGAACTAGCTAGTGGACTGGCTAAAGTCACCCATGATGTAAACGTGATTGCAAGTTACGCAGCAGCTAATGGATTGAGGCTTAACCTCAGTAAATCAAAAGTCCTGATCCAGGGCGGCAGCACCTTCATAAATCGCCTTGATTTTATCAGCCTTCCGCAGATCTCAGTGAACGGTACGGTGCTCCCCTATGTAAATGAAGTGCGCAACTTAGGAGTCATCATGAGATCTAATCTCTCTTGGCGGGGCCATGTTATGGCTATTTCTAATAAAGTTAACTTTGCGTTGCACAGGCTTAAATACCATCGTCATGCTCTGTCCTTCGAAGTAAAATCGTCACTTGTGGTATCGCTTATTTTCCCGTTAGTCGATTATTGCTGCCTAGTTTTTAATGACGTATCAGGCGAGCTCAACCTAGTCCTTCAGCGTCTTGTCAATCATGCCATCAGGTTCATTTTTAACTTACGCATGGATGAGCACATCACTCCATATCGCAGACAACTTGGCTGGTTGTCGGTCCGGTCTAGGCGCTTATATTTTCTTGGCATCATGATGTTCAATATTACTAGTGGTACTGCGCCGACTTACCTGTCCGAGTTATTTCACCGTTCAGTTTCCGTGGAAGGTCGCTCGATGCGCCAAGGCTCCAGGGGCTTTTTTCACATCCCTACACACCGTACTCGTACATTTCGGAACTCTTTTTACTTAACTGCGGTGTATTTTTGGAACTCGTTACCCGAGGAAATTGTCTCCTCCTCGTCTATTGGAGTTCTGAAGCGTAGGCTCTTTGCGCATCTTTTCGCCACCGACACGAGCTCGACCTGATGCGTTTAATTTTAATTTTGATTTTAACTTTAATTTTATCTTTTTGTTAGTATTGTAGTTTTTAATCTGCACAGTTTATTTTTAGCAGTTTCGTCACCTTAAAATTTTGCTTATTTTATATGTTATCAGCATGTATATTTTAATATTTTATACTCTATGTATCTCGGTGTTAAGGCTTTGTCCACTAATTACTATCACCATGTTTATTCTATTCTGATTTTATCTTTACTCTATTTATTATTCATATATATTTTTTATTATTATTTATCATTGTCTATCCTATATTATCTTACTCTATTTTATTTTATGTCTATTCTATTTTTATTTTATCTATTTATTCTTACCTATTGATCATATTTTATTGGTATACACTTATTGCAATTCCTACAGTATTGGTCTCCACTTATGTTCTTTTTCTGTCACTTAACTTTACTCTAGTGGTGTATTAATTTCTGTATCCTCTCATTTGCCCCAAGGGTCTCCAGGGCATAAATAAACTATCAATCAATCAATCGATCAATCTCTCTCTCTCTCTTCTTCGCCACTCTTTCCTACTACATCTCGTCTTTGCCTGATCTTTGCTCTTTACTTCCCTATTTGGTTTCTCTCTCCGTTTTCTCTCTTAGTTTCTCTTCTATTATTTTCTCGTCTCTCTTTACATTACATATTGCATTACCCACTCCTCTGTTTCTCACTCATTCCGCCCTATCGCCTTCCGTTTCCCATTCATTTCTTCCGTCGTTCACTTCCACTCCTCTTGCTCTCTCCACTTCTTTCATCCATTCCTCTTCCTCCCCTTCTGCCCCCAGTATCCGTCTTACTACTCCTTGCCAGCTCTCTTCCTTTCCTAGCCCTCCTGCGCATCCTTCCCATACATGTTCCCACGTCTCTTCTTCCATCCCACACAACCTGCATTTCCTTTCTTCTTCACTTTCCCAGTACTTTGCTGCTCTTACCTCCCCCCCTAGTCTAAACCTCGCCACTCGCCTCCACCTGCCTTCCCCCATCCCTTTCGCAGGAATTTCGGCACGCCCTCCCCTTCAACCTCTCTGTACCATTTGTTGTATCTCGAGCTTCTTATTTTTTCCCATCTCTCCTCCGCTTGCTTTTCCCTCTCTCTCACTTCTATCGTTTCGTATTCTAATCCTAACCGCTCCTCTCCTTCCGCCCATTGCCTCATTCTTTCTTTTCTATCTCTCTCCCACCCTGACGCGCTCCTTTCTCCTTCTATTCTCTGCTTTACCTCTCCCAAGCACACCCTCGCTAGTTCGCTTCCTCTACCTTCTTCTAACCTTTTTTCGAAGTTCCATGCCCTTTTGCCTGCTCTGGTCCTTAGCTTCAGCCTCATCAGCTCTTCCCTCACCATGTACCCCGGCGTTCTCCAGTCTACCCCTAGCCCCCATCTAATGTACCTTTCTTGCAGCGCTTCTACCGATTTCCACTCCTTCCAACCCCAAATTTCAGCAGCGTATTCGGCTACCGTCCATACTAGTCTGTCGAACATCCACATTCTTCTTTCCAAGTCTTTTCCGAATCTTCTTTTCCCTATCCCCCGAACGTGTCTCATTATTACCCCTGCTTTCTTTACCCTGTCTCTCACGTGCGCTTCCTGCCCCCCGATTCTCATCACCACACACCCCAGGTATTTGAATTCCTTCACTTCTTCTATCTCCTCCCCCTTCCACCGCCACTCCTCTTTTTTGAACCTCCCTCCTCCTCGTCTACACCTCATCACCTTCGTTTTTTTCGCGTTTAGTACCAAGTCCTTTTTTCTTAGGTACCTCTCTAGCCTTCTTATCATCGCTTTCATTTCTTCCTCCGTTGCTGCTACCATTGCTACATCATCCGCGTATGCCAATGTATACACTTTCCTTCCCCCTAGCATCACCCCCCCTACTCCTCCTTCCCTGCTTATTTCCTCCTCTAGATCCGCCATTAATATGTTAAATAGGAATGAGCTCAAGGGGCAGCCTTGTCTCACCCCTTTCACCGTCCAAAAAACTTCTGTTACCTCTCCCCCTACCTTGACCCTATTCTTCGTCTCTCTGTATACTTCCTTCACCCTACTTATCAGCTCTTCTCTCACCCCCCTTTCCCTCATCGCTTCCCATAGTACCTCCCGGTTGACAGAGTCGAACGCCGCTTTCAGATCTATAAAAAGCACTACCATCTTTCCCTTTTTTCTGCTCACGTTTTTATTTATCAAGTGATTCAGAACATATATGTTGTCTACCTTATCCATTTCCTTTCTAAATCCTGTCTGGTTCTGTGGTATCATGTTTTTTCTTTCCATGTCTTCCTCTAGTCGACCTGCCAGTATTGCTACGTATATCTTGTAGAGAGTCGGCATCAATGTCACCCCTCTATATTCCTCTACACTTTTCCCATTTCCGCTCTTTACTATCGGTACGATCCACCCTTCTTTCCATACCTCGGGCCACCCTTCTCCTTTCCATACCCTGTTACATACTTTCTCTACCCACCTCTCTACCTCCTCTCCTCCGTACCGCCACACCTCATTCTCTATGTTATCTCCTCCCGGGGATTTTCCATCTTTCGACTTCGCTACTGCCCTTCTCACCTCTTCTCTTCTTACTTCCCCTTCTGCGTCCTCCCCCCTTTCTACTTCTCTCTCTCTACCCTCTGGCCTTTCCTCTACTCCACCTAGCAGCTTCATGAAGTAATCTTTCCATTCCTGCTTCCCTATTACTCCATTCAGTTTTTTTCGCCTTACTCTTTCCCGATTTATTACATCCCATACTTTTCCCTCTGTGTTTGCCTCCTCCGCTTGTCTCACAAACCCTTCATTTTCCTCCTGTTTCTTTCTCTCGCATAGCTTATTGTATTCGCCTTTCGTTATCCTATATCTCTCTACGTCCGCTCTCCCCTTTCTCCATTCTCTTAGTGCTGCCCTGACCTCCCCTTTCTTTTCCTTGACCTCTTCATCCCACCACCCCTTTTTTCTCTTTCTCTGTCCCCCTTCCCGGCTCGCTTCCATTTCTATTACCCTTCTGAATTCCTCAGTTCTCTCTGCTATTGTTTCGTTAATGTCTCCGTCTTCTCCCCTCCCCCCATCTTATCCCTGTTCTGAATCTTTCCCTTCCT
Organism: Macrophya alboannulata; assembly: GCA_949628255.1. Classification (NCBI taxonomy): domain Eukaryota; kingdom Metazoa; phylum Arthropoda; class Insecta; order Hymenoptera; family Tenthredinidae; genus Macrophya; species Macrophya alboannulata. Next base: position 7,325,419 of record OX451210.1, on the reverse strand, counting down.
AGCCTTGACCAGTCTCCTTTCGCCGCTCTCTGCTCATACTTTTCCTTCACCTTTTCCCATGTCTCTGATTCCACCTCTAATATTATTAGGTGATGATCAGAATCTATCCTATCTCCTATCTCTAATCGTTTTATTCTTTCCCTCATCTCTTTATTTCCTATTGCATAATCTATCACCGTTTCCCCTCTACCTCCTACGTATGTTATTTCCCCTTCCTCGTCGCCCTTCGTATTACCGTTCAATATTGACCATCCCATCTTTTCTAGCCCTTCTATTAGTCTCCTTCCCTCGCCATTTACCTTCTTGTCCTTTGACCTTCTTCCTCTTTCTTCTTTACTGTGTTCCCCCCAGTATCCCCCTCCTCCTTGTCCTGTTCTCGCGTTAAAGTCTCCCTCCACTACAATCTTCCTCCCCTGCCCTTCTCTCTCTACATATTCTTTTATCTTTTCCATCTTCCTTTCTATATCTTTTCTGACGTATACTCCTATTATCGTCCATCTTTCCCCTCGAATTTTTACCTGTCCTGTGATCCACCTCTTCTTGTCGGCCTTCCTGTTCTTTGTCTCCTCTGCTAACTCTTTTCTTATTCCTATTGCCATCCCTCCGCTCGCCCTTCCCTTCCTGCATTCTTTTCTCGCATGCTGCGCTTCCCATACGTACCGCTTAGGTAGTTTGTATGCCAATCTATCCCACCCTTTTTCATCTAACCACGTCTCGCTCAACGTTATTACGTCCCACTTTTGTATACCTGTCCAGAATTCCTCATCTTTTTTCGCCAGCCCGGCCACGTTCCAAAACGCCACTTTCCAACTCTCCTTCCAACTCTACTTCTTTCTCTTTCTACCCCGTTTTCGTCAACTAGCTTTTCTCCTATCTCGTTCCATCTCCAAACTATTTTTTTTTTCTTTTCCCATTTATCCATAGCTTTCCGTAGCCTGTTCTTACGTTTTTTCCCTCTCTCTCTTCCTCAACTGCTATTTCTCTAATTCTCCACTTCATCTTTCTTTCCTTCCATGTTAGGTCGTCTTCTATTCTCTCCTCCCTTCCCCATAGTTTTCTCTTGTTTTCCATGACCATTCTTTTTTGCTCGTTACCACCTAGCTTTACTAGGATCATTTCTCCTAGTCTGCCTCCTTTCCCCCTTATTCCTCTCACTTCTCCTACTTCTACCTCTACTCCTATTTCTCTTAACAGCTTCTCTGCTACGTCTTTTTCTTTTCCCCTTTCCACCCTTACACCCTTTATCAGAATGTTACTCCTTCTCGCCTCTCTTTCCTTTCTCTCTATCTCGAGCTCCACTTCTTTTATCCTGTCTTTCCATCCTGCATCTCCCTCTCCCCCTTCTTTTCTACCTACTATTTCTCCTCCTCTGTTTTCTGCCCCCCCTTCTACCTCCACCGCTGTCTTGCCCTTTTCTTCGGCAATTTTCTCTAGTTTTCTTAGTCTATCTATCAAGCTATTTCTTTCAGCTTCCCATTTCGCTTCTTTTCTCTCTCCTTCTTTTTCTATTCGGTTTATTTCCTCTCTCAACTTCTCATTTTTATCTTCCGCCTCTCTTCTAATTTTCTCAATTTCTTTCTTTATCTCTTCTATCTGCTCTATCCCTTCCCCGACCTGCCTGCTCTCCTCCGGTGACCTATATATTTTTCTAGATTTTGCGAAGACTAGGCTTTCATCCATCTCTCCCTGCCCTTCGCCCCCGCTTATATCATCGTTCCCCACTTCCTTCTCCATATCCCTCTTCCTCTTCCAGAGCTCTTGTAGTGAACACGAGCTCTGGCTTCTCCCCCCCTCTCTTAACAGCCTCCCTACCTTCTTAGCTCCTGCCTTCGCACTCCCGCCCCCTGCCTCGCTCTCGCTATCGGTCATCTCTGTGTCCGACCATTTACCTCAGTACCTATCTATCTACCTCTGTGATTGTCTATCTATCTCTTCTTCCTACTTTACCTACTTAATTCTCCTTCTAACTGTCCGCCTACCTTCTTATCACCGCTTACTTTGTGCTGTGCTCTGACTTCCCGCCTTTTCCCTCCCTGTCTATCTAACCTTAGATTTCTCTCCTAGTCTTTCCCTTCCTTTTTCTCTTTGTTGTTCCCTTGGCTGAGCCCTTTTTTTTTACCTGTACTTTCTGGCTCTCCCTTCTCGTTTTCCTACTCTTGCCTTTCTCACACACACTCTCTCTTTGCACTTTTTCACACTTTTGGACTCTCGTTTTCCACTCTCGCCTGTCACCTTACTCACGGAAACGGAAGTCCTCTGGATTGGATTATGTATAAAATGTAAATTGATCATTCAATAGTAGGAGCCACGAGAAAATCAGCACTTTTCAAAAAAGGAAGTGACTCCATAACTTGTGATCGAGCGTCAAGTTCTATGGATAGAAATTCTAGTGGTATGCCATAATTGCACAAAAATATAGAATCATATGAATGTATGAAAAAATATCTTGGTTAATAAATTAATCAATTATTTTCAGCTGCAAAATATTTCAGCAAACAAGGTCATGCTATTTGGTGAACAATAGAAATCTTCCATAATTCCAAAAATCGTTTTTTTTTATTTTAAACTGAGGTCAATTTTATATTGAAAAATTTATATTCTTCCAGCAGTGATGACTTACTCACAATCAGAATTGCAGAACTCGCAGCCTGCTACAGCAAAAAAAGATACTGGAGGGTTACTTGTAACAGCTATCAGCGAATCGAAATATAAAGTAGAAGAGATGACAAAAGAGTTTCGCGCATTAAAGGGGGTTGTTGAGAATTCCGCTCTCGCACGAGATACTTTTGGTGCAAACGTCCAAAGTTTCGAGTCAGAGCATGACGTCTCACTACCAATAACAAGTATAGAAGTCTTTAATGTCTTTGATGATCGTCTGCTAAACGACAGAAACTTTCGCAAAGCGTTTGTAAGTGATGAATATCTAATCCTACAGGTTAAATAGATCGATAGTTTCGTAAAACCTATCAAGTTTTAACTGTTACATAATTTTCAGACTACTACATTGCACTATTCAATAGACCCAAGATCAAGAGACGCGGTAGCGTCTCGCGTCAAGTACATTAAAAAAAAGCGCGGCTCGCCCGAGTCTCTTTACCGTAGAGGCAGCTCTGTGCGGAGTGGGGGGATAATGTTTTTATACATTACACCGAATTGGTAATATACCGGGGATTAACGTTTTATTTTCATAATAAGGGTCGAAAGAACTTCCATTTGTGACCCAAATCTAGGCAATCGGTGCACCAACAGCTAAGAAATTAATAATTTCTGAAATCGGATGGGTCAGTTTCACGATAATAATTTTTCGTCTCCTCCGTCATAATTTTTCTCCGTCGGCAGAACGCAATAATCAACATAGAAAGTCCATTATCGAGATGAAAATACATGGATAAAAATATAGTGGGAGCTGTCGCTCTTGACTATAATTACAAGTTGCATATGTTTTATGGTGTAACGAAAAATACTCCTACTGCGCACGCGCGTGCACATAACCGAAATAGTTATACGCATTCTTGAATGACAGCTGACTGCTTGGATAGATGAGAAAAATATTACGAGTAGCTGAAAACCTTTTTGAACCAACAAATTATTTCTTATTACGCTTGCTGGAAAATATGGAGAAAGTGCGGAGTAAAAAATTGTCATTTAATAGTAGTCTCGATGTCCTCTGAAAGATATCCATTCAATCGTTCACGTTAGGTTGTCCAGATTTCGAGGTTATAAGAGTAGATGTCAGGTTGCTGAGGTTATCGAGATTGAGGTTATGAGAGATTTGCATAATGTCACGTCGATCGTGATTATCAAAGCTATTCATTCGTAGCATATTTTATACTTGTAAAATTTGGATATATATTAATAATTTTTGAAATTATTATACCTACGAAGCTGATGAAGAAATGTTTATGATTTATCTACGTTATGCGGTCCTAGGTAGATCATTTTTTCATAAATACTTTCTGAAATCTGGGAATATAATTGTATTAGAATTCTAACAATACCAACAGCTAATAAGATTCTAAATTCTCATTTCTATGAGCTCAATTATTACCGTCTTCATGAACGATTGATCAATATCAGTGATTGAATTGTCGTGGCCAGATACTAGATTAATATTGGTTGCCCACTAGCACTATGACCCTATTTGGATTATGTATGTACTTCTCACTACGCGGTATCCTTGGGTAAACATTTGAAACCCATGCTGTACGATTAGTAATGTAAAGTAATAAGCTCGCGTTCTTTTTCTGAGCCTAAAGTTCCGGTACCACCGAGCAAGTTTTCAAGTTGTCTAAAAATAATGAGAAAAAAATGTTCGAGCACTTGAAAAGACTAAAGATGTAATTTTGCTATGTTATTGTGATCATTTTACTAGCTCAAGTTAATTTGATCAGCATTCGACCCTGCAGTGATGAAATTATAGTCCTCCGTAGCCCATGATTTTGTCCTCGAAAGGTTCGCTGCATAAAACAAAAGTTGACTGAGTGTAACTTGACAGTACTAATTCGGAATGATGTTGAAAAAAGCATCAATGTGACACAATCTGATGAATAGTGTCCACTCTTCTGTATGATTATTCAACAACTGTAAATGACAGTATATTATGTGAAAAAATTTTTAAACTGGATTTTCCACAATTTTCTTTGTGGATGTTTTTTTAACATTCTTTCAACTTTATTCTGTCAGTTTGAAGCTCTGTCGACAACTCTTGGTAAGCAGTGATCCTTTCAAAGTCAGAATCATAAGCTACAAAGGTCTATAATTTTATCATCAGTGGCTCGAATGCTGATCAAGCTTGAATTACCAAAATAATCACAATTAGGTCGCCTCATTACATCTTCAACTCTTTAGGTGCTCAATTATTTTATTTTTTCAAATGTTTTCAGACAAATTCAAGAATTGCTCAGTAAGACCAGAACTTCGAGCTAAAGAAAACAAGAGTTCATTAGAATGAATGGAACAGCACTGGTTTCATGGTTTCATTCGAAAAAACACCCCCAGAAGTTTTATTCAAATCTATAACTTGGAGGTCTGATATTCTCCTTCTTAGTCTACCGAACACATAATTACGTTAATATGACTTTGAATTTATATCGAAAGTAAGTCTGTGATATCTACAGTGAAAGTAATGCTAATGGAGGTAGTGGTACTTGGCGGGCATTTTTGCAGAAATCACAAGAAAATATAAATTGAACTATTTCAATATTCTTGTAATAATTCACCCATCAGCCCGCCAAGTACCACGTACTCCAATTTTTTTTTTTTTTTTTTTCTTTTCTCAATTTTAATTTGGATTAATCTTTTCTCATGAGTACATATGTCACATATCATAAGGTGTTACGCATGTCATGTATATTCATATGTGAATACCAACCAAACACTAATAGGCACTAGGTCACAATCAGGAATTAATTGTGAAAAAATAAATTGTACTTGGCAATGTCTATTGATTTCAGTACTTTTGTAGATCAAATGCTACTTCATCAAATATTCTGGTAACAAAGTTTTGTTGATAGTTTTGTTGATAGTTACAACGTTTCAATGTGCTTGGCGCAAGGTTTTTGCACCTGATCTACGTTATCAAAAAATATAACTAGCGCTTTAAAGAAGCATTTTAACAGAGATCTGGCATCCAACTTTACCGTGGTAAAAGCTTCAGGAAACAAATACATTTTTAAAGATACTTCTTTCTGCAAGTGTTTATTAGGTAAGAAAAAAAAAATGTTTTGACTAACCATGTCGTTAATCAACTTCCACCTGCTCGCGATATACATATTATCAGGGAAAAATATGTATGCCAATCAATTTCTTTCACTGCAGAAATTTCACGCCTGAAATGTAGGGTAATAGTGAAGGACGCAACAGTTCCAGTCACGGATAAACAATTTTATCAGGAACTCGGGAACGCCTTGAGTAATTCCGTAGACTGGGATGGTAATCGCAAATTACGATATCACGGAAGAAACGTAGAATAAAAATCAGAAAGGAAAGGAGAAGAAAGGAGACAATTAAGACGGAGATTTACTTTCTTTTTTCTATTTTTAGTTAATTTTTCTGAGTAACACTTCAAGTAAATGTACGAAATGTCCAAAAACCTAACAGTCTCGTTTTACTTCTTTGATTTTGAGAATATTATATATTAATTACTGTGTCTAAGTCTGTTGACCTTCCACGTTATTTTATGAGAATGATTTTTCAGTTCCCACTAGGATTTTAATTATTGGAGTAAAACTCCGAGTAAATGTACCACATTTTGCAATCCTTTTTTGTTTTATTTCTTTGAATATGACAATATATTGTATTCAATACTGTACTTTTCCCAGCAAACAGTGACATCCTTGGTCTGTCGCATGAGTGTTATATTTAAGTAACTTTGTGGCATCACATTGCCACGTACTGGTTATATCATTGCTCTCATAAATGTGAACGTATCTGATACATACCAGTTGCTATGTACCAGTTATGTCTCAAGTAAGGCACAATGTACATGTCGAATTGGCAGACTGCGGTGATGTACCTTCTACATCTTTAGGAAACAGCTCTATCACGTCACAATGTTACGTACAAATTACATCGCAGAACTTTGTAGTGTTATGTAACAATTGTACGTACCAAGGATAGAGCTTGTACCTCAATCGAAGAGCAATTAGTTATTTATGTATGTACGAGTGTGACAAGCTTCTGAAGTTTCAGAAGCTTTTTCAGTAATATCTACATACGGGCGAGAGTAAATTGAGTAACAAGTCTTGTAAAATGATAAATTCACAAAATCAAAATAAATAGCTTTGCATCGCTGTTACATCATAACCAACAAATTTAAAATATCGCGATACTATAGATAACAGAACCAACTGACTTTTCTAGAATTTATCAAACCGACGTTATCAATGTATTTTTTACATTTGTAGTTAATATTTGTGCGTATACTATTTTTTCATACCATTATAATTCTTACTGCGTTATAAAAAAAAGTAAATAAATGGAACGAATGTATATGATGAATTGAATGAATAAAATCGTATTAAATCATTACGAAAATGGTATAATTCAAGGTAGAATAATATTTGATCATCGAAATTATTAACATAAATTCCGAAAGTATAAAAACAAAATTATTATAGTAACAATAATAAATTTTTTATAATATCCCGTACCGAAAAAATCTGAAATCCCGAAAGAATCTGAAATAATCCGAGTATTAATTTAATACTTCAATAGGTCCGGAACAAGTACAGAAACGATGTACCATATACCATACGATACTTTGGCGTAGTGGTTATAGGCGTGCGAATACTTAGTAATGCGAGCGAACGTGAGTTCAAATCCCGGTTGGGACAAATATTGCGGTGGTTTTCTTAGCGAGCTTAAAATGCGTTTCAATCGATATCGGTAGATGCGGTCAATTGTCCTTTGTTAGGGAGCTTTGTATTCAATAATTTTTTTCACGTGCATCAAATACTATAATAGATAACAAAGCATTTTATTTCTGGCGATGGTATACGTAAATGTGATATTAGTTTCACAAACGTGATACGTCACTGGTACATACGTGGTACGTGTCTTTGTTATGTACTTGACAAGTACCTGCAACACGCCCTTGTTGCGGACATCGGGCAGCAAATGTACCGCTCATGTGCGGCACTTGGTACATCGCACGTGGCAATCGCGACAGACATAGTACATCATCGGTACATAAATTTGTTTGCTGGGTTGTAGTGTGATAAATTTTGAAATGTACCTGATATTATTGTACAAAATGGAATTCATTCGTCTTAATAAATATTTTATTATATGATAACCCACTATCTACAGGGTGTCACAGAAAACATGCTGAGGCTCTCGCATGGTAAATCTTGATCATAAATGGGATCGGAATTTCCTTAGCCGTTTTTATCTGAGATGCATAGATTTTCCGTTATGATTATTTTAATTCCAGCCAATCACGCGCTGCCTATGATCGGGCAGTGTGTCGGTGTGCCTTCCGCTCGCTTGTGTGCACTCGAAATACAACCGAGCGGGAGGCACACTGACATATGGCCCGGTCATAGGCCGTGCGTCATTGGCTGCAATTAAAATAATTATAACGGAAAATCTATGCATCTCAGGAAAAAACGGCTAAGGAAATTTCGATCCCATTTATGATCAAGATTTGCCATGCGAGAGCCTCGGCATGTTTTCTGTGACACCCCGTATATACCTATACCTATAATAAAATAGGTGCTATAGAGATCGCTGACTTGAAACTAGCGAGTTTCCTGATACTGGCGAGTATTCTGTCTAGAAACTGGCAAGTTTTCTGTTCAGAAACTGGCAAGTTTCCTATTCAAAAACTGGCGAATTTTCTGTCTAGAAACTGGCTAGAATTCTGTCTTAAAACGGACAAGTTTTCTACTCAGAAACTGGCAAATTTTCTGTCTAGAAACTGGCTAGAATTCTGTCCATAAACCCGCAAGTTTTTTATTCAAAAACTGGCGATTTTCTGGCTAGGAAATGATGAGTTTGCCAGCCCAGGCATTAGACAGATTTGCGTTACATTCCTAGTGTGAAACTCGGCAGTTGTCCAGCTGTTCAACTGGCCAAAAATGAGGGAAACTAGACAGGCTCTGCCGAGCGCCAACTTTTAATTTCTGAACGGGTAGTGGACAACGAATATCCGTTTTCGTATGGAACTCCCTATATACCTACATTCTTTTCTACTAATGTAAAGAATGTTTGTTCCAATAAATTAAAATATATTTTTATTATAAATATTCATTTTATCATTGCCCGTGTTACTTAAGGCCTACCTCCTGCATATTAAATACCGTGTGTTTGCTTGGAGTCTTCGCAGTAACTCCAGCTGCGGAACGTCAGACAGGTACAGTCATCCACGGCGTGGGTAACCACGCTGCGCTGTATTATCGGTATGACTCGTCATTGAACGACGCCGTTGGAGTATTGGCTCCACAGCTTATGATCACGTGGGTCGAACCTAGACTGTGATCTACTATACCATACATAATAGTCCAGCAGTGAGCTATACCGATAATACAGCGTGACGTGGTTACCCAGGCCGTGGATGACTGTACCCGTATGGCGTTTTGCAACTGGAGTTACTGCGAAGCCTCCAAGCAAACGCACGGTATAATATAATACGCCCGCGCCATCGAGTTGTATAGCGTTGTATAAACGAGGCGCGCGGCGCGCGCTCTTGTACCAGCGACTGACGGCGTTTGTTAAATAAACATTCTGACTGAATATGTTTTTTTGATTTGTTATATTATTAGCTATCAGTAGACCGAAATTCAGATTTTCTAAAACAATTTCACGAACTATATTTTTTTGATGACTTTCAAGCGCTGCTGACGCGACCCGTTACATTATTTTCGTGACTGACTATATCGAAATCGTTTCTTGGTTATTTTACTACTAAATCAACTAAGTTTCAGATTTTCTAAAGCAGTTGCAACAAACTCGTTTTTTTTACAACTTTGAAGCCACCCCCGCGCTAAACTCTAATGAAACTGGCTGACTGACGGCTATTCCTATGCACGCTAAATACTACACTATATAAAAAAACCAGCCTTGCTAAAACTGTTGCATTTTCTTGACGCTCAGCTCCCCGACTACTGTCGGTGCAAAAAAGTTTGGCCCCTCTGTTTGAGTGATCATAACTTCTACAGAAAGATTAGTAGGGCATCGAGTCTGGTAAGATCGTAAAGCGCCGAATTTTCTGCGTTTGATGGTTATTTACAAATTTCTGTGTAAAAATTGTGAAAACCGTTATGATCTCCGAAAAGTTAAAAAACGTAGTTCTTTCGGAGTCCATTGCCGTACGTCAACTTCGACTCGTCACCGTTCGTCTAAAATAAGTGTCAAAAATCTCGAAAAATTCAGGAATATTTCCTGAACATTAACGAACATGATAGCGCTTGGAAATTTCAAACATATTCACAAACCTGTACGCCAGGTGCGAAAAGGTCCAATGGTCCGATTTGGGGAACGGATTGGTACGGGTCAACCTGAGCGAGCTCGAAATTTTCGTCAGAATAAACACTTCTTGATTCCGTAATCAGTTTCTGGTTCGCAATAGTAAACTTCCAGCAATCGACGTCAACAATTTTTCAAATTTGCGGGCGGCCGCGTGTGTCCCAGCCGCGATATACGTCGCTACATTTCCCCCGCGCCGCGCCGTGCCCGTCGCAAACTCAACTGTTGCTCAAAGCTTATGAGAGTAGATATAATATGGGGATTCTGGAACAGCCGCCAGAGGCGCTGCAGTCGTGGGTTACCGACAGTCGGTAACTTGCCGATTGTCGAGTGGGTAAGTTACCATCCGATTTTCTGCATTACCGATCTCAGAGTGCTGATTTTCTGCATTACCGATTTCAGAATTCCGATTTTCTGCACTACCGATCTGAAAGCGGATATGTCATCTGTCGATTTTGCGTCATGCGGGGGCGCCACTGCCGATTCGCGGGCAGGTATGTTACCATCCGATTGCCGATTATCCGATTTTCCGACCTTACCGATTAGTGAGCAGGTATGTTATCGTCAGCTTGCCGATCAGCCGATTTTCCGACCTTACCGATCTGCGAGCTGGTCTGAAATTATCCGATTTTCTGCAACCTTCCCGATCTACGACCTTACCGATCTGTGAGCCGGTCTGTTATCAGAGGATTTCCGCCGTTAGATGGTGCGCATGTCAGTTTCTATTCATCGACCGAATACGAATCTTTTCAGTCGCAATCATACTAAATATAAGAAAAAAGTTTTCTCCCCGACGAGGGTTCGAACCTCGGTTACCCAGATGAAAGACGGGGGTACTTACCACTATACTACCGGGGATTTATATCTGAACTCTTCAGGTTCAGCTAGAGTAAAATAATACTCGATATTACTCAATTAATAATACGAGGTGTTACGAACGGCCCTTTTTCTCATTTTTTTTCCAAAGTTAATTCTATTGCAAGTAGTGCAGTCAGCGCATTCCTACACGCGCGCGCTCGACCGAAGGCAGAGCAGGAAATGAGTCGGGGTAATAAGTGCCGACTCCGCGACTTGCGAAAAACCCCACCGAGAGGCAACCCGAGGTTTCGTTATCGAAACCGAGGTGATTGCCAGGCAGTCGAAAAATTACCGAAAGCTGAGCAAAGTGCTCACCCCTCTAAACGCGCACCCTGAACCACGCCTAACCGTCAACGAGGACTCCTGACAACGGGCTGTGTGTGAAGCAGACCAGAGAGCAGATTCGAAGAAGGTCCATCAAACGGACAGCTGACTCGGACTGGACTACTCGGCATAAGCTGCACCAGGATCCTCGTGAAGGAAGTCGCTCAACGGTGGGCTCTTGGAGTTGGCCTGGGTGACGCTCAGAGGTTACTTCGGTAGGCTCATTTCCTCCTCCACCTTCCTTATATTTTGTTCTTATTCACACTCTACACTACAATTCTTTCTCATTTCGTATTACATCAAAGAACACTTAGATTAGTATTAGTTATTTAGTAGTATGGCTTAATTGTTATAGGAAATTAGTTCTTAACCTAGTGTATCTTATTGAATTATCGAACAGTCATTATCCCATTGAATAAAGTGCATATTCGAAAGTTACACGGCAATAGTTCCTCCTAGGCCATTCACAGATTGCGCAGGTGTCCTTAGGACTTAGTTCAAGCAAGCCCACGAGAGTAATCTGCAGCCGCTCGGAGATTACTCTCTTTAAATTATATAAGAACTCGACACCCGAAGCCTTCAGCTCGGTTGCTCGTAACAGAGGTATGAAAATGTCCAAAAAGTTTTGCACAGAATTCGTTGAAATTTTTTTTTTCCATATTTATTATAATCAAAAATATTGCCTTCCAATAAAAATTGTTTCAACAACAACAACAACAACAACAACAACAACAACAACAACAACAACAACAACAACAACAACAACAACAACAACAACAACAACAACAACAACAACAACAACAACAACAACAACAACAACAACAACAACAACAACAACAACAACAACAACAACAACAACAACAACAACAACAACAACAACAACAACAACAACAACAACAACAACAACAACAACAACAACAGCAACAGCAACAGCAACAGCAACAGCAACAGCAACAGCAACAGCAACAGCAACAGCAACAGCAACAGCAACAGCAACAGCAACAGCAACAGCAACAGCAACAGCAACAGCAACAGCAACAACAACAACAACAACAACAACAACAACAACAACAACAACAACAACAACAACAACAACAACAACAACAACAACAACAACAACAACAACAACAACAGCAACAGCAACAACAACAACAACAACAACAACAACAACAACAACAACAACAACAACAATTTTTTTTTTTTTTTTGAGGAGGGGGGAAATACTTTATGTACCGTAAGGAGATGTCTCCTCGTGTGTCGGACTCTCCAACGTGGTCTACGGACTAAAACCCTAACCTCCTTTTCCTGCGGCATGGAGACCACCCCGGAACCGCTTTCGCATTACTTCAGGGTGGCGCCGCCTTCTTCATCCTCTGGATGCCGTCTGTTCGCTTGTCTTCTGTTTACGCTCTCGCGCGTGCGTAAGCTCTCTTGCCGTCTGTTCTTTGCTTTCTTCTTCGCCTTCTCTGCGTTATCGTCATGTTCTTTCCTTTTTCTTTTCCTTGAGGGCTCCCCGGAACACGCCGCAGGCACCAGTGCCAGCAACGTGATCCCTGTTACCCTCGCAGAGAAAGCATCGGACTTTCTCCGTGCAGTCCTTCTTCTTGTGCCCTTCTTTGCCGCACTTGAAGCACGCCTTCGTCCTATCCTCGGCCTGGCAGTCGACGCTATAGTGTCCGAAGCCCAGACATTTATAGCAGCGCGTGACCTGCACCCTTCTCCGCACTCTGCAGCTCACGAAACCGATGCAGATGCGTCTCATCTGCTCCAGTTTCGCAGCCTCCTCTTCCTCAGTGGTGACAACAGCCGTGCGCTGACTTCTCCTGTTCGGTTCCAGGAGAAACACTTTCCTGTCCTCGTTAGGTCCTCCCAGTACTCTGTCGAGAGCTTCGGTGACCTCAGGCTCTTCCGTCAACGAGTCAAGGTCCCTAATTTCGACTGTTGTCTCCCTCTTCTGGCTTTCTGCAACCGTTCCCATTCCGATGACTATCTTCTTGAGAGCGGCGGAGTAAGCCTTTTCATCCGACTTCTTGTCAAGTCTGATGAGGATGTCTCCTTTTCTTGTCGATACAGCTCCCAGGACAGTCGCACTGCATGCGTCTGGTTTAGATTCCTTACGGATTTTCCCCAGAACGCTTGCGTACGTCTGCCCCTGCTCCACCTTTATCAGTATCTTCTTCGGCTCTTCTCTCTTCTTTTTTCGGTTTTCTTTTACCTCCTTCTTCTCTTCCGACTTCTTTCTGGACGTCTCTGGGTTAGCTTCCGAGGTGGGCGCTACTATCTCGGCCGCTGTGGCACCCTCTTTTAATCCGACCTGTGCGAGCTTCGCTTTCTTTTCCTTTTTTCCTGGGCTCTTCTGCGGACTCCTGTCCCTCTTCTCACCCCGGGCGTCTGCTCTAATCGCGTCCTTCATAAACTGTATCCTAACCTTATTTTTTATTTTCTCCCTTTCTTCCTTTGCCTCCATTGCCCACACAAGGCATTCCTGGTAATGCTCTAAACTCCTGGTGCTCCTGGCCCGGAGCGACTTGATTGTCGCTCGCCAGGCCTGCACCTTCGGCAATCCTTCCTTGATGGTTTTATTCACATTCGGTTGTACCCTGAATGTGTCCATCATTCGCTTGACTTCTTCTTCGATGTTTTTCATCAGGTCGTCTTTTTCGTTCTTCAATTCTAAACACTGTTGCCAGGTTTTTTCATTGGTTTCGGTGTCCTTCGCTGTTGCGTTGCTAAACGCGCTTACGGCGCTCACAGCGCTTACATTGCTGATGACGCTGCTGACGCTATTCGACCTAAGTTTCAGGTGCTGGTCGTGCAGTTGCAGCCTCCTAGCGTCTAGGTGTAGTGTGCGGTCCCCAGAATCCATACCGCAGCCACTGGCCACCCGGGCTTTCACCGGATCGGAACCAGGGGTGGATTCACGACCGAGGTCGCTTACCACCTGGGGTAGTACATTTTGACTAACACCTTTCTTCATGTTTATTTTTGTTCCGATTTTGGTCGGCGGGGGCTGTTTTATTTCACCCCCACCCTCCCTCGGAGTGTTACCACCCCGAGAGCGAGCATTCCATGATCCGCCACCTATGGACGCCCTCGGTAGGAGACCGGAAAACTCCCCCGAGAATAACAATAACAATAACAGTAACAGTAACAGTAACAGTAACAGTAACAGTAACAGTAACAGTAACAGTAACAGTAACAGTAACAGTAACAGTAACAGTAACAGTAACAGTAACAGTAACAGTAACAGTAACAGTAACAGTAACAGTAACAGTAACAGTAACAGTAACAGTAACAGTAACAGTAACAGTAACAGTAACAGTAACAGTAACAGTAACAGTAACAGTAACAGTAACAGTAACAGTAACAGTAACAGTAACAGTAACAGTAACAGTAACAGTAACAGTAACAGTAACAGTAACAGTAACAGTAACAGTAACAGTAACAGTAACAGTAACAGTAACAGTAACAGTAACAGTAACAGTAACAGTAACAGTAACAGTAACAGTAACAGTAACAGTAACAGTAACAGTAACAGTAACAGTAACAGTAACAGTAACAGTAACAGTAACAGTAACAGTAACAGTAACAGTAACAGTAACAGTAACAGTAACAGTAACAGTAACAGTAACAGTAACAGTAACAGTAACAGTAACAGTAACAGTAACAGTAACAGTAACAGTAACAGTAACAGTAACAGTAACAGTAACAGTAACAGTAACAGTAACAGTAACAGTAACAGTAACAGTAACAGTAACAGTAACAGTAACAGTAACAGTAACAGTAACAGTAACAGTAACAGTAACAGTAACAGTAACAGTAACAGTAACAGTAACAGTAACAGTAACAGTAACAGTAACAGTAACAGTAACAGTAACAGTAACAGTAACAGTAACAGTAACAGTAACAGTAACAGTAATAATAATTTTTTTTTTTTTCTTTATATGGAGGAGAAAATGCATCATGCACCATCAGGGTTGGCCAGTCGTTGGCCGCCCCCGGTGTGTCGGACTCTAACCGACTAAAAACTCCCCCTCTTCAGGCATGAGCCCACCCTGGGACCGCTGTTTGCATTACTTCAAGGTGGTGCCTCTATCAGGCCCCACGGGGCCCCGTCTTTGTTGTTCTTCAGTTTTGTAGGTTTAGGTGTTCATCTAATTCTTTTTTCTTTTCTTTCAGTACTCTTTGGGCGTAGGCGCACACTTTGTCCCAGTGACTTTTGCTAGTGCACATCGCTGTTATGATCGTGTCCGGGCTGACGTCACCGATCTGCATCACCAGCTTTTGTCTCTCCGACATCCATCTGCTGCATTCGAAGAAGGTATGCTCCGCGTCATCTTTGGTGGAGTCACCGTAGTCGCAGGCTGGGCTTCTTACTTTTCCCATTTTGTACAGGTAGGCATTGAAGTAGCCGTGCCCGGTGAGGAACTGGGTGAGGTAGTAGTTGACCTCTCCATAATCTCGCCTGGTCCACTCCGCGACGTTCCTTATCAGCTTGCGGGTCCATCTTCCTCTGGTCTCCCTGTTCCATCGTTCTTGCCAGCGTTGTATGGTGAGATCTTTGGCTTCCGCTGCCGCCGTTTCTTCCCCCACTTCAGCTTTTCTCTCGTAGGTGTGCTTTCTTTTGCTGCCAGGAGGTCGATCGGGGTTACTCCCGCTACTACAAGAACTGCTGGCTCTGAGACTGTGCGGTAGGAGCTGGCTACCCGAAGAGCTCCCCTTCTTTGTACCGCCGCCATTCGCTTTCTGTATTTTTCCTGTCGGAGGGCGTCTGCCCAGATCTCGCTGCCATACAAGAGTATGGAGTGCGTGACGGACATAAGAAGCTTTCGCTTACCTGCCGTTGGGCCTCCTACATTTGCCATGAGTCTACTCAGCAAGGTGGTAACGTTTCCCGCCCTGTCGGACGCGTGCTGAATCTGCTGCCAGAATGTGAGCTTTGTATCGAGCCTGACTCCTAGATACTTCACTACTTCTTTTGTGAGTACTGATTCCGTACCCACTTTGACTTCGACGATCGTGGAAATCTGTCTCTTGGTCAGGAGGAGTACCTCTGTCTTTTCCGCCGCTAGGCTTAGGCCGTGCCCTTTCATCCAGCAGTCTACCCGTCTCATGACTTGGTTGAGCTTTCTTTGTGCGTCGTCGGTGTTTCGTGCCGTTATAACTGCGGCGATGTCGTCTGCGTAACCGACCAGGAAGGTGTCCTCGGGCATTGGCATGCGAAGGACCCCGTCGTAGGAGACATTCCATAAGTCCGGCCCCAGGACTGACCCTTGAGCTGCCCCAGCTGTGATTTTTTTCCTGCGTTGCCCCTCGGTAGTGTCGTATATTAGCTCCCTCTCACTGAGGTATCCCTTCATCATCCGTAGCAGATACTGCGGTACGCGGAAGGTATTTTCCAGGGCGTCCAGCATGTCAGACCACCTCGCAGAGTTGAAGGCGTTCCTTACGTCCAGTGTTGCAAGCACGACTATTTTTCGCGAATAGTGGTTGCCCTGCTGGGCTGCCTGGACGGACTTTACCACTTCCTTCACGGCTCCTATTGTCGAGTGGCCCCTTCTGAACCCGTGCTGCCTTTCGGACAGGTCACCTGCGCTCTGCACGGCTGCGGATAGTCGCGGCTTTAGCATCCTCTCGAGGAGTTTCCCTGCCGTGTCCAGCATACATAGCGGTCTGTACGCCGACGGGGTGTTCGGGTCTCCTTTTCCCTTACGAATTAGGACCAGGCGTTGTGTCTTCCAGCTCTTGTGGAAGGTTCCGTCCCTCAGACAGCTGTTGTACATCCTGAGCAACAACCATGGGCGAGTTTGGGCGATCACTTTTAGCACTTCCGCAGGTATGCCGTCAGGCCCCGGGGCGTTCTTGTTTTGCATAGAGCATGCTGCCAGTGCCAATTCTTTTTCGCTGAACGGTGGAGCCTCCTCTGGTTGACTAAGGGGTTTGTCCTGATCTCTAATCGGGTGTGTCGGGAACAGTGTGTCCACGATTTTGCCCATTTGTGCCGCGTTCAGGGCCGGGCTAGCCGCCTGCGCGCCCAGCTTTCGCATGACTAGCTTGTATCCCAGTCCCCAGGGGTCGTTGTTGACCTCCCGCCGTAGGTCTTCCCACTTCTGCCTTTTGCTCTTGACGATGGCTCTTTTGAGCTCTTTCTTCGCAAGTTTGTACTCCGCTAGTACGGCTGCGGTGAGTTCGGCGTTTCTTCTTCTTCCTCTGGTGACTTTACGTCGGAGGTGTAGGCACCTGCTTTTGAGTGCGGCGATTTCCTCTGTCCACCAGTATACCGGTTGCCTGTGTCTGTTTGGCTTGCCTGCCCGGGGCATCGATGCGTCACATGCCTGGTGGATAAGTCGCATCGTCGCGTCCGCGATTTCGCCGGCAGTGCCCGTCATTTTCTGGATTGCGTTCTTGCCTCTATCTATTTCTGATATGAGAAGCTCTTTGCGGAGCCTCGCCACGTTCCATCTTAGTGTCCGCTTATGGCTGCCTGTAGTAGCGTGCTGGTTTCTTTGCAGGTCATAGACTATGTATTGATGATCGCTGCCAGTATAGTCCTCGATGACCCTCCAGTTAGTCACGTCGGGTGCTATGGATTCCGATGCAAAGGTGACGTCGGGTATTGTCTCGCCGTAGCCAGGTCGTCTGAACGTAGATGTTTGGCCTTCGTTTATCACGTTGAGCCCCAGTCTCGCAGCCATCTCGAGAATTCGTCGGCCCCTTGAGTCGGTGTTGGGCATTCCCCATTCTAGGGCTTTGGCGTTGAAGTCGCCAGCAACCAAGATCGCTCCATCGAGGTCTCGCAGGGTGTCCTCTAGGTGGTCCAGCTTTTCTTGGAAGTCGTTCATGCGTTCGTTCGGCGTAAAGTAGCAGCTAACTATTGTGACTTTGTCGTCTCTTACCCAAACGAATCCTCTTCCTGCCCCGTCGCTCTTGATGCTGACCGTTCTCGTGTCCGGGATCCAGATGGCCGCTGTGCCGAGGTGGTCGGCGTGGTGCCACTTTGAGCTCTGCGCATAGAAAGCACTTCGCGTCCACCTGGCACTCGCTTATTCTATGGCCCTTTTCTCCGCATTTCATGCACAGTCCCTGGCTTTTCCTGTCTGTCCCTCTGCATTCCGCTTGCTGATGTCCATAGCTGAAGCATCTAAAGCATCGCGTGACCACCGCTCTTCGTCTTACCCTGCAGTTGGTCCATCCAATCTTAATTCGGCCGGTCTTCAGTAGCTCGTTGGCTCCTCTATCACTAATCTGAACTATGGCCATCTTCTGCGCTCTGGTGTTCGCCTTAGTGACGAAGATCTTGGGCTCTTCGGCGAAGTCTCTCGCATCCCTCTTGATCGCCTCCTGTACCTCCTCTTCGGTCGTCATATCATCCAGATCTCTGATCTCCAAAGTTGTTTTCGGCGTAAGGCTGCGGATGGCTGCGCTCTCGCCTAGGATTGCTTTCAAGGCTTCGCTGAACCCTCCCTTGTCCTTCGCGGTCGGCCCGAGTTCGATGAGGACGTCTCCGGCTCTTGTTCGACGCACGGTTTTGATTTCCGTTTCGGTGTCGTCCGGTTTGGCTTTGCTGCGGATTTCTCGCAGTATTTCGGCATAGGTCTTGCCTTTTGCGGGTCTTATGAGGATCGCTTCGGACCGAGGTTTAGGTTGTTTTTTCCTCTTTTCTGGCTTCGGTTGACTGGGAGCAGAGCTCTCCTTCGGCTCCTGCCTTTCCACCATTATCTTTTTCGGCCCCGTTCTCTCCGTGTTGGAACTTGTGTCCATCCGTCGGCTCCTTTGTCCTGCTTCTTCTTTTTCTCCGCGTTCGGCGAGATTGGACTCGAGGCGCCCCTTTTTTTGGACTCCACTTCGTCCTTAGGTGTTCTGTCAACCGCTTCGGTTGGTGGCGCTCGTGCCTGGTCCTGCAGCATCTGTGTGGTGTTTTTCCAGTCGTTTTGAAGCGAGTTGATGATGTCTATGGATTCTTCAAGCTCCCCAAGACCGTTCTTGATGTCTAGGCTTATGTTGCGTTGCCTGTCGGTCGCTGCTTTCATCCTACTGATGGTGGCTTTGCATTTCTGCAGCTCTTCTTCCAGTTTTTTCCTCGCCATCTCAGCTTCTTCGACGGTGAAAGCCTCCTCGCGTTTGTTCGTGGCGGTATCCATGATGATGACTTCCGTGGATGAAGTTCGCGGTGGTGACCTCGCCAGTTTTGATCTCCTCTCAGAAGGAGATACGTCGCTTGTAGCATCAACCCCCAGGCCGGCCAAGTTGACCACCGACATGGGGCTGCAGTCGTAGGATGACGACGACTGCGGGCCTGCTTGCGCACCCTGACCAGCCGCCGGTACTGGGGATCCGACCCCCTGCACCGTAGTGGATATACTTTGTTTGAAGTTTTCCATATCTGGTTTTTCATTCGGGGTTCCTTCCCCTAGTGTTTTGGCTCGCGGGAGTTATTTTATTTCGCTCCTACCCTCTGCTCGTGTTGCCACAAACAGCGGGCATCCCTCTATCCACCACCCGAGGACGCGCCACGTATGGGTATCACCTCCCACTGTGGAATAATAATAATAATAATAATAATAATAATAATAATAATAATAATAATAATAATAATAATAATAATCTAATCATTGTATGATTGACGCTGCAAAATTGCGATATTTTCCAATTTATTGAAAAAAGCTCCAATGCTTCTAAAGAAGATTGAAAAAAAAAAAAAAAAACGCTAATACTTGATCTAAATTATTGTATAATGCGTGTAGCGATTATCACAGTACGTTGAGGTCATTATTAGTCAAAAGGTTTGTGGATTCTACTGACTATATGTATATTAGGGTGTCTCAAAAAAAAAAAACGAAATTCAAATTAATTTTTTTAACCGCTGAATGTGTGTATCCCAATCTCGAAATACACCCCCCGAACGGAATCCGCCGAGAAAAATTTTCACGATCTGCTAATCGATATTTACCGATAAAACTAGACATCGATTGAGAGACCTCTTAGGATGGTTTGCCCGCGCTTTCCTTTTACATGGTGCATTGTGAGGGGTAAATCTATGGTTCAAGCCTTGGAGAGGCGAAGAAACACAACATTTGAAAAAAAAAAAAATTGAAAAACAATTAAAAAAAAAATTAAAAAAAAAAAAATAGCGAAAGAAAGCAATAGCTAAATAATATTGCTTTCTTTCGATTTTTTTTTTATTTTTTTTTTTCAAATGTTGTGTTTCTTCGCCTCCCCAAGGCTTGAACCAAAGATTCACCCCTCACAATGCACCATGCAAAAGGAAAGCGCGGACAAATCCTAAGAGGTCGCTCAATCGATGTCTAGTTTTATCGGTAAATATCGATTAGCACATACTGAAAATTTTTCTCGGCGGATTCTGTTCGCGGGGTGTATTTCGGGATTGGAATACACACAT
This sequence comes from Macrophya alboannulata, assembly GCA_949628255.1. NCBI lineage: Eukaryota > Metazoa > Arthropoda > Insecta > Hymenoptera > Tenthredinidae > Macrophya > Macrophya alboannulata. The sequence continues at coordinate 7,304,871 of OX451210.1, read as the reverse complement.
TCAGCGGTCGAAAAATAAATTTGAATTTCGTTTTTTTTTTTACACACTCTAATGTATATTACACTTTTTAATCACGTGTTTCCATTACAATGTACTCGTGTACTCGTACTCGTGTACTCATTACAATGGGCAAGCTACTCCAGTATTTTTTTTTTCTTATTTTTTCATGGCTACGGCTTCGCATAGAATGCTGAAAATTTTTGAATAATTTGTATACTTCATTGAAAAATTTCAAACATTTTTTCGTAAAACCTATATTTGTAGAGATAATCGACCGAAAAAACATTTTAACTTCCGAAAAAACGTTTCCAAGGTCGTAAAAACAGCGTATAAATTCCGAAACATTTTATCTTGTCTTCAATTGATATTTTAAAGAAATAAAGGTATATATTTTGCGATACCTTCAGTATTTCGAAATTCAATAATTAAAAACCATATAGAAATGATTTTTTTCCCTGCGGTTTTCTGTGTTAGATTAAGGGTACCCTCCCCTTAAAACTATGCTTGATTTGAAGATATTTTAGTTTTGAGATATTTAATAAAAAATAATTCATACAAATTTGTGGATTTTCTATAAAGCTTCAGTTCCCTGGAAAGCTTCTCAGTCCCCCGTCTAGATTTTTATGTAAAATGTCTATAAAATCATCAATATACAATTTATTGACTGGCCCCCTCTGTACCGACAACAAAGCATCCTGAGTCATGTCGTGGGCTACTTGTTACTTATAAAACTATTCGAGAAATATTTTACAAAATCACCATCAAATAATTCCTATTTTTGTAGAACTACCCATATAAAGGTGGGTAGAAATATTCTTGTACAGGTAGAGACTTGCAAAGGTCACAACATTTTATAGGTTTGAAGGCTTATGCCCGGTTGCATAAACGTGGGGTACCCCTCGATCACGGAGCAAATTCTGCCCCGAGAGTTATCTGTCAAATGTTTCATAGCAATTGTGTCCACTCTATGGCAGTAGAACTGCGCCTATGATCAATTAATCACACGTCTGACAATCACCGCGCGAATTTTGTAGAAACAACGCTGAATTAACATATGAGGCTTTCCATCCATTCTCGCTCACATTTGACCTCGACATTTTTTTTTTCGCTTAATTTCTTAATTGTTGTAGTACTATGATAAAAGATCGTCTCTGATTTTTTTTTTGATTTTTCAGTGAACGATTTTTTTTTAATAAATAATAACACCTACGAATAAAATATAGGGGGAATTCTCCGTCAGAGCGTACGGGAATAATAATTCGAAATTTTGATTTTATCGGAATTTTTATGGCTGATTACACCTAATGAGAGGAGCTTTCATGATTTTTTTTCGATTTTTTTCGTTCATCTGTTCTTGAGATATGAATTCTCGAATTTTTTTTTTCGAAAATTTATAACTTCTTGAAAAATTGACCAAATCAGGTGTTTTTTTTTTGGAAAATTTTTGTTCTTAACAATACTTTGAGAAAAAAAAATACAAAAAACGTGATTTTTGTCAATTGCGGTGTTACGTGCTCGTGTACTCACACCCCTATATTTCACATTATATTACCTACGATATCAACTGAAGACATAACATCCTGCAGCTGCATCCTATCTCTCAACCTCTAATCAGAAGAAGCCTCAATCTCAATCCGAAGAACCTCATCCCTACTTACTCACCTTTAAAACTGCTACCTTGCATAAACGCGCTCACGCCCGAGAGACAATGAGACAATAGAAACACTTGCCCACAAACTCTCAACTCAATCACTTCATTACACATCAGGCAATTATAATAAACTACACACTCAATCTTGCACTAAACTCAAACAGAATATTGTATTAGATAATAAGTCTATATAATAAACTCACTCTCAGTATTATCAACTATACATAAAGTTTCATCCACATCATTCATCCAAGCACCCAAATAATATCCGGTTGTCCCTAGACGTAAAAACAAGAGAAAAGAACCCAAATTCATAACTATCGTATCAGCAACAATCTGATTCATAACAACGGTGGCAGCTCCTCTCTAACTCTTATCAACAGTGGGAGCTCCTCCCTAATTCATAACAATGGTGGCAGCGGCACTCCTTGTTTACCGGAATTTTAAGTGCTAAAAGTTAAGTGAAACCAATTCTATACTACTAGAAGTGACGGTATCTCAGTGTCAAAAGAACCGAATACTACATCATTATCCTATCAGGATCTACAAACTACAAAATCATCATCAATCTAGAAGTTACGTTATCTCAGTGTCGAAAGAACCGAATTCTACAACGTACTCTTCAGGATAATCATCTCAAACTCTACAATCATCGTGACTTAAGTGACAAAAATCTATAAGAAATAATCGAATTGCTACCAAATCCATAAAACTAAATCAACTGAAATTCAGAAACACTGAATCTATGCTTAAACACAAACATATAAATTCATAAATCTACATTGAACAAACAAAGTGCATAAATATTGAGTGAATATAAAATACTGTGTCCTTTTAACTACTCCTACAAAATCATAAGGAAATAACTCAGCAAAAAAAAAAAAAAATCGAAATTCCAACGACTCCTCAAAGGCACCTAGCTCCACAAAGATTCATCTGAATCCACCGAGGCCCATAAGAGACACACTTTCCACAACATCAAGACATCTCTATCCATCACGACACCGAGACAGCTCTACACATCAACCTCATCTACAAAACTAATTGAGATCCGTATAGAAATGAAATTTATAATAATTCTGATCATCAGCTTGTAAGTAACCTTAATTTTATATTACACAAACAGAAATTACCTAACACAATATCGCCAAAATGTCCGACGACGAATCCCCATCTGGTACACTACCACGAAAATATTGGTCTCTTAAAGATGTACTTGACACAATCCCGTATTTCGATGGTCGAAATGTGAATATAAACAATTTTATCAGAAGCTGTGAAAATGCCAAACCTCTCATTAACCCAACACAAGCCCCAGTTTTAACGCGCATGTTACGAACCAAAGTCTACGGACTCGCAGAATCATATCTCGGGAACAAAGAATATAACACCATCGACGAGATTTTACTAGCTCTAAAACGAGCATTTTTACCAAAGAAGACCATTTTTGAATGGCAAACCGAGTTAAATAATGTCAAACAACAACGCGATCAACGTGTCTTAGATTACGGCACCAAAGTTGAGGATATTCTCTATAACACAATACAAGCTATCAACAATACACACACTAACACCGACACGACTAGCATGATTTCGGCAATCCAAGACAATGTACTAAAATGTTTCGTTAGAGGCTTGATTCCCGATATAGAGTTTAGAGTAGCGGGTACTCACCCGACCACTTTGAACCAAGCAATTGAAATAGCTCTTACAGAAGAACAAGAATTTCTAAATCGCAATGCCTATAACACCCAAAACAACAGTAATAGCAATCCAAATATTAGCAACCAAAAACCCCAACAAAACAAATCACATCCTCCAAACATACAACCAAATAGGAGATTCAATAATCACCCACAAAACCCATCAATCCCTCGAAATCCAAATCAACGACCAGATCCCAATCAAAACCCTACAACTTGCACTTACTGCAACCGCAGAGGTCACACAGAAGACGTCTGTTACACGAAAAATCGCGATACCAAACAAGCCAAATACTGCACACACTGCCAGAGACCGGGCCATACTCTGAATGAATGCCGCTCTGCCAAAAATCAATTACAACAGCCTAATCAATTGCAACAACTTGATCAAATGCAACAACCTACTCAATTAAACACACAATATTCCTCATTATCCTGTAATTATTGTAAACGCCAGGGACATACAATAGAAAACTGTAGAAAACGCGCTTATAATAACGCACAAAGACAACAAACACAGGGTTCTTTAAACTCGAACACTGTCCGCCGGGAGAACGTGCCGACGGACCCAGATCAAACACAACAGCGTTCAACGATACAACAAATCACATCCTCGATACAAAATCAGAATCGGTAAATGGACTTTTACCAGTCATCGAAATGGATATACGAGAGTTAGAAACAAAAGCAAAATTCATAATAGACACTGGTGCAGACTTAAATATCGTAAAAATCAGTTGCTTAAAAGAGGAAACTAAACACGACAGAAGTAAAACGCGAAAAATGACAGGAATCACAGATGGATTTACTACTACTTCAGCCGAAACCAAATTGCAAATTAATGACAAAGATTACGAATTCCACATTGTCCACGACGACTTCCCAATAGCTCAAGACGGCATTATCGGACAACCTTTGTTATCCAAAGAAAAAGCTCTAATTTCCTACAAATCTAATACGCTAACTTTGACAGATACGGTAATTCCCTTTGAACTCCAAAATTCACGTATTACCACTATCATTACAATACCAGGTCGTACTGCTCAAGTAATCCCTATTAAAATTTCAAATTCGGAAATCGATCAAGGCTACGTAGATACAGTTAATCTAGGCCCCAATATTCACTGCGGTAAGGCATTCTTAACAAACAGAAACGGTCAAGCGTCCATATATGCGATAAACTCAAACGAATCAGCTGTTGAAATAAGAGTACCAACAGTAACTCTAGAACCAGTCCTCGAAATCCTCAGTACACTCACCCCTGCAGAAACTACTACAAATCACTCTACGCTTAATCAACTTTCAATAACTCACGGTGACATATGCAGATCTACAGGAGCAATTATTCACTTCATACCGCAAAAATTCCAAATATTAAGAGGAATTTCAGTCAAATTATTAGAAGCTTGCAATTTAAACGAATACGAGCTCATAGCCTACGCGAAAAATAGTATAGTCGGAGATACTATAAAAGATATAATTCCTAAAACCTCAAAAGCATTATACCACTCAATAATTATGGAAACCTATTACAGCGATACAGATGACACAATGATTACGAAAACACTCGAAGCTCTTAAGAATCATCTAATTTCAAACAACACAAATTCAATCTAAATTCCTGACCTATCCAACGAACTAGGCAAACAAAACTGGAATAAAATCTTACAAATAATAATCTCAACCTTCAATAACACAAACATTCCAATAAAAATATATACTAAATCTCAAGACCAAACTCAAAATACACACCAAACTCTGAAAGTGTTGACAATGAACAACACGATAGAGCCTAATGACACTACAACCCTCGATAATAATATTAATAATAACTCCGAAAGATTAACAATCCTTAAAAATTTAATGCGTTTGGATCACCTCAACGACGAAGAGAAAGAATCTATACTTACACTCACGACAGAATTCAACCACCTATTTTTTCTGCCAGGCGATGAACTATCACACACATACTTAACGAAACATTCGATTCCAACAACAGATGACATTCCGATTAACGTAAAACAATACCGATATCCGACTATCCACAAAGACGAGATACAAAAACAAGTTTCAAATTTACTAGACCAAGATATAATCAAACCATCATCCTCACCTTACAATTCCCCCGTCTGGATTGTGCCGAAAAAACCTGATGCAGAAGGTCACAAAAAATGGAGAATGGTGATAGATTACAGAAAACTTAACGAAAAGACAATAGGTGACGCATATCCCCTACCAAATATAAACGATATACTCGACCAGTTAGGGAACGCCAAATATTTCTCAACCTTCGACCTCGCTTCAGGGTTTCATCAAATTCCGATGGACCCAATAGACGCGCATAAGACAGCTTTCTCAACTCCACACGGACACTACGAATTTAAAGACATGCCATACGGACTCAAAAACGCCCCAGCGACGTTTCAGCGACTCATGGACCAAGTTTTATCCGGTTTAGAAGGAAACGTTGCATTCGTATGCTTAGACGACATCGTCATCTATGCACATTCTATAGAAGAACATGAGACTAAATTCAAAAAACTAGCTAACAGACTACAATCAGCAAATTTAAGCTTACAAATTGGTAAGTGCGAATTCCTTCGAAAGGAAGTAGCCTATTTAGGACACATTATTACAGAAAACGGTGTAAAACCAGACCCAAAGAAAATAACGGCAGTCAAATCATACCCAGTTCCTAAAACAGCCAAACAAATCAAACAATTCATCGGTCTTATCGGTTACTACAGACGATTTATCGAAAACTTTTCAAAAATATCGAGACCACTAACTACTCTACTGAAAAAGAACGTTAAATTCCTCTGGACATCTGAACACCAACTGGCTTTCGAAACGTTACGAGACTTGATATGCATATCCCCTATACTACAATATCCTAAATTTGACCAACCATTTATTTTAACAACTGACGCATCCAAATACGCTATCGGTGCTGTACTCAGCCAAGGTAAAATCGGAGAAGACCTACCAATAGCCTATACATCACGCACACTGAACAAAGCAGAGTTGAATTATTCTGTAATCGAAAAAGAATTACTAGCTATTGTATATTCAGTCCATCACTTCAGACCTTACTTGTACGGACATAAATTCACACTTGTTACGGATCACAAACCTCTTGTTTGGGTTAGCAATGTTAAAGACCCAACCTCACGACTACTAAGATGGAGATTCAAACTCGAAGAATATGACTACGACGTCGTATACAAGAAAGGACAAACTAATTTAAACGCAGACGCGTTATCACGTAATCCACCCGTAGATACTGATAAACTATTACCAATCAACGTAAAACGCGACCGAAACACGACCTCAGATAGTATATCAAACCTTGACGCGAAACGGAGAAAAGAAGCTCACCAATTCCCGACCCACCCACGACAAAGTACAGACGAGTCACCAAATCCTGCTCCTACTAAACGATACAAAAGCGACGTTGAATCCGCTGAAATGGATCTAAATTCAGACAATGACAAACTTAGTCACATTTCCATGGATTGCTTACCATCAGAAAGAGATATATCAAATTTTTCAAATAGACCGATGAGAATTGACTCACCAGGCGATACATCTGTAGATAGTCTACCGCTAGCAAAAAGACTAATTCACCCACCAGACAGACGCACAGTTCATAATTCATCTACAGACGCTTCAATGGACAGTCTCCTAACCACTTTCTCAAAAGATCTATCCTCAGACGACTCAACAGACAGTTTTCCTATGCCTAAAAAACCGATTAACGTCTCGGAATCTACTAAACCAATAACAATCGATTCGTCCACTGACACCTCAATTGACGATTTACCATTGTTTAAAAGATATCAACAAAAACGAAACGCTACGTACACAGACATTTCCCCGAATAATTTACCCGTAAATAAAAAATCACGTAAACTCCGACGGAACCCTACATCAACTTCGTTCAAGAAAGATCCGTACCTGAACAAAAATTCAAATAATAATCCACAATATATCGAACGCCAACCGAACATAAGCGCTTCAATTGATAAACCTGATCTTACTTCAAACCAGCCTAGTGATAACTCAGAACCAAATGACACACTTAAAAATAAACCACCATACAGCAAACGCACCAGCACGCAATCTCCAACACATGAATACAAACATAAGCTGCGACCAAGAAAGCCTAAATCCCCTTCACAACCGCCTGATTCTTCATCGTCAGACGACAACCATGTCCCTTATTATGAACAAAAATTACCTACTTCCAGTGAATCATGGACTCACAGTTCTAATCATAAGAAATTATATTCAGACGCTGTCAAAGGAAAACAACCACCCACTATACCTAAAACTACCACCCCGAGACAATCCACGTACCCGATGGCCAAATCCATGTATTATAATCCATCCTATAAACAATTCCGAGAAGTCTCAAAACTTTTACCGATCCCAGAGAACCGTTTCATAACTGAGGTAACTCAAGATTTATTTACAACAAACGACAACTTGGCACATTGCATCCCAGCCGACTGTCTAATTGGACGAGGTATAGCACAAGAAATGATCGAACGAAATATTATAAGTCGCGACGAGTTAAAATCAAAAAACCCTCAAGTAGGTGACATTATAGTAACACCATACAATGACATCAAAGTTTATAACTTAATAACTAAACCTGAATTTTTTGACAAACCTACGAACGAAACTATGTACAACATCCTATGTAAACTCAGACGAAAGTTAGAAACAGACAACGTACAGTCAATATCGATCCCAAAAATCGGTTGTGGACTAGATAAACTAAATTGGAAGACCGTGCGATCAATGATATACTTTGTTTTTCAAAATTCCTGCATAAGAATGACTATTTGCGACTCTGAACCAAGTCAAAATATTGTACCCTGTTCAGGAAATAATGTTGCTAATTCAAACTCAAATAATGAAAATCGTATACGAACCGAACATATCGTCGTACCTGAAAGTTTACACCATTACCACATAGAAACAGACAGAATCAGTACCTCGAATAATATTCTTCCATCAAACGACAACCGACTCTTACACGATATCGAAGAAAATAGTACAAATAATATGCAACAAGTTCAACCTCAAAATCCGATTCCACACTTCAGCCATACAGATCCAACCCCACTAGCACCTAATATCAAAGAGACAAACGATGATATTCTTATGAGAAAAGATAATTACGTGCACTGTATGTCAGCAGATTGTATTTTTAAAAAAGGAGTTGGTGAACATTTAATCGATATCGGCAGTTTAGATACAAATTTCCTAAGATCCCAAAGTCCTGAAATGAATAGTGTGATCATTACACCAATTAATAAAAAATTCATCTTTAGTCTTGTAACACAAGAGAACCATTATGAAAAATCAACAGTTAATGGAATCCATAACACATTAATTATCCTCCGTGACATACTGCAGGCTAAAAACATAAAATCTTTCTCAATTTCCAAAATCGGTAGCGGATTTGATAAACTAAATTGGTTCGCGATTAAAAACACTCTCAGAAAAGTCTTTAATTATACAAATATAACAGTAAACATCTGTCTAAACGAAATCAATGTCCCCAATCCTGAGCTACGTGAGGAAATAATTCGTGAAAACCACGAATCCGTCATAGCTGGTCACAAAGGAATAACAAAAACTTTCAAAAGAATCCGAGCATTATATTATTGGCCGAACATGAAAGACGATATCGGAAAATTTATAAAATCATGCGAGAGCTGTCAACGACGAAAACTTGTCAGAAATAAAATTAAACTTCCGAAGGTAATAACGGATACACCAACAACCGCGTTCGAGAAAATTTCGTTAGATATAGTCGGACCTTTACCTACTTCAAATTCACAAAATAAATATTTACCAACAATTCAAGACAATTTAACTAAATACTCGGAAGCAATACCATTAAAAAACATGACTTCAACAACAATAGCTAAAGCATTTGCAGAAAATTTTATTTGTCGCTACGGAGCCCCTCAATCAATCTTAACAGATCAAGGCCCGAACTTTCTCAGTCCTGTCATGAAACAATTAGCTAAAATTTTCAAAATAAAACAAATAAAAACCACAGCTTACCATCCTCAATCCAATGGCTCTCTCGAACGCAGTCATCAAGTCCTAATCGAATACTTAAAACACTACATCAATCATAAATATAATTGGGACAAATGGATTAGATTCGCAATATTCTCGTATAATACGTCAGTACACGAAAGCACTGGCTACACACCTCACGAATTAATATTTGGTACAATAGCGCGACAATTGTCAAGCATATGCGTCAACAAAAATCTTTCGAATAAATACGAAGATTACTTGCACGAAATAATTACTCGTCTCAAAGAAACTCGTTAAGACGCAATGAAAAATCTTAACAATGCGAAATTAAAATCAAAATTGATATACGATAAACACATAAATGTACACACTTTCGAGCCAGGTCAATACGTCTACCTAATCAATGAAACGAGAAAGAAATTAGATGACCACTACAAAAGACCATACAAAATAATTCGTATAATCAATAACATTAACGCGGAACTCCAAATAAACGATCATAAAACTAAAATAGTTCATATAAATAAAATAAAATTAGCCATAGAATAACAATATACAAAACACTACCACACATAACACACGCCAAACAAGCAAATGAAATGACAGAACATAAAAAATCTACAGACAACAACAATCGCGTGGAAAACATATTATATTACATTTCTTCTGCATTTGGATCACTATCACTTATGTATTTGATGAACAAATTTTCGTTAGTAAGTAAAATGTTCAACTTGTTCAAAACTATCAGACGTATTTGCCAACGAAATGAACCTAACAATGAAATAGTCGAATATCAAGGCAATCAGACTTTTGTCGAACCACCCAATTCATTAGAACATGCCACATCATCATGCGAACGAACATTAAACCCACAAACACCACACACACATATAATTATTCAACAAGCAAATCCGCCAGCGATCATTACTACTCACACAACATCAAACCCAATAAATACTGAAACACCTCCGCCGTCTCAAACATCTTTCTACGCCCAATAAGAACATGTACCACTATGATGAAATCAGTAATAATTACCTATATTATACAATATCTGTAATAACAACGATACTATCCATGTCATTATTATTAAATAATTACACATATAACCTGCCAATGTAATATTCAAATATCATATACTAACTCAGCATAAGACATTGATAACTAACCGATCTTATTGCCAATAAGCCATCTTTAGTGTAATATGATTTTGGAATCAAAATCATATCTCCTATACCTAGCTTATATTTACTAACGTAAATATAAGACGTTTATAATTATTATCTCATATACCTAGCTTATATTTACTAACGTAAACATAAGACCTTTATAACTAATATACATATTGCATTTAAATCCATAGATTTAAACACAAAAAAAGAAAAAAAAAAAAAAAAAAAAAAATTTTCCTCCTGCTTCACAGGAGCAATATTTTTTTTCCCCGGGGATGGGCGTGTTACGTGCTCGTGTACTCACACCCCTATATTTCACATTATATTACCTACGATATCAACTGAAGACATAACATCCTGCAGCTGCATCCTATCTCTCAACCTCTAATCAGAAGAAGCCTCAATCTCAATCCGAAGAACCTCATCCCTACTTACTCACCTTTAAAACTGCTACCTTGCATAAACGCGCTCACGCCCGAGAGACAATGAGACAATAGAAACACTTGCCCACAAACTCTCAACTCAATCACTTCATTACACATCAGGCAATTATAATAAACTACACACTCAATCTTGCACTAAACTCAAGCAGAATATTGTATTAGATAATAAGTCTATATAATAAACTCACTCTCAGTATTATCAACTATACATAAAGTTTCATCCACATCATTCATCCAAGCACCCAAATAATATCCGGTTGTCCCTAGACGTAAAAACAAGAGAAAAGAACCCAAATTCATAACTATCGTATCAGCAACAATCTGATTCATAACAACGGTGGCAGCTCCTCTCTAACTCTTATCAACAGTGGGAGCTCCTCCCTAATTCATAACAGCGGTATGATTTTTCCATTCGTAGCTCAAACTTCACGATTTCGAGAGGTTGGACACTTTTTTTTTTTTGAAAAAATTCTCATAAAAAAACATTGTTTTCTTCTACAAATTATGCCGTCGGATTTATCGTGGGGTCACATCTCATTCTATTTTTTTATTTCTGATTCGAAATCTTTTTGCGTAAAGTTAATTGCTCTAAATTTCTAAAAAGCTTCAAAATAGCAATTTCGTTGATTCTGGAAGCCTATGGCTCTACTTTGAATATAAAAATATAGAATTATTAGAATTTATGTAGTCATCAATTACGATATCAGGACCAATAATTTCATATTTTTATATTCAAAGCGAAGCCATAGGCTTCCAGAATCAACGGAATTGCTATTTTGAATCTTTTTAGAAATTTAGAACGATTAAATTTACGCAAAAAGATTTTGAATCAGAAATAAAAAAATAGAATGAGATGTGACCCCACGATAAATCCGACGGCATAATTTGTAGAAAAAACAATGTTTTTTATGAGAATGTTTTCAAAAAAAAAAAAAGTGTGCAACCTCTCGAAATCGTGAAGTTTGAACTATAAATAAAAAAATCATACCGCAATTGACAAAAATCACGGTTTTTGTATTTTTTCTTTCTCAAAGTATAGTTAAAACAAAAATTTTCCAAAAAAAAAACACCCGATTTGGTCAATTTTTCAAGAAGTTATGAATTTTCGAAAAAAAAAATTCAAAAATTCATATCTCAAGAACAGCTGAACGAAAAAAATCGAAAAAAATCATGAAAGCTCCTCTCATTAGGTGTAATCACCCATACAAATTTCGATGGAATCAAAATTTCGAATTATTATTCCCGTACGTTCTGACGGAGAATTCCCCATATCCTTCGAAAATTTTGAAAAAATTCACCTATATTCTACGTCCAAAACTTGAATTTTTATGACCCATCTGATCGTGAACGGTGGAGATTTTTTATTTTTGTTTTCCCAGTAAAATGTGTTAATTCAGCGTTGTTTTCACAAAATCCGCGCGGTGATTGTCAGACGTGTGGACAATTGAACATAGGCGCAGTTCTGCTGCCATAGAGCGGACACAATTACTATGGAACATTTGACAGATAACTCTCGGGGCAGAATTTGCCCCGTGATCGAGGGGCACCCCACGTTTATGCAACCGGGCATGACCAAGCAAAACAATGCGATCTGCTATTGTATATGTATACACAAACATATTACTAGTGTGCGTAGAAGTGTAGCGCGGCCACGTGGTCTATCAATCGTCGGCCTCGTGCATATACGCTATACAAGCTTAGTTACCCGTGGTTGTGTAAATGCTCAACACGTCACTTATATTGTAATTGTGACTGGGACTGTGAGTGTGACCGTGTCTAGATGTGCTTCAGCAGAGAAGTTGCATACTAATTTAAAATTAAGTAATGGCACACGGTGTAAGGGATCAGTGGAGGCGCCTTGAAGAACGCATATATGATGGCTACTCATATGTATTCGAGAAAATAAAGAATGACATAATGTAAGTACATATACTATTGTCAAACACGTCAATTGAAGTTTTGCATGCACTTGTTCTTTCATTCCATATTTTAATGGTTTACGAAGAAATAATTAGGTCGTATTTTTTTTACTTTCTATTGAATAAAAATTGAAGGCACGACGGATTAAAAATGACAACTGCATATCGTCAGCCACGCTAAGGTATATCTATATCCGACACACTGTAATTCAATTGTCTTGTTACGAACGGCCCTTTTTCTCATTTTTTTTCCCAAGTTAATTCTATTGCAAGTAGTACAGTCAGCGCATTCCTACACGATCGCGCTCGACCGAAGGCAGAGCAGGAAATGAATCGGGGTAATAAGTGTCGACTCCGCGACTTGCGAAAAACCCCACCGAAAGGCAACCCGAGGTTTCGTTATCGAAACCGAGGTGATTGCCACGCAGTCGAAATATTACCGATAGCTGAACAAAGTGCTCACCCTCCAAACGCTCTCGCAAGCCACACCTAGCCGTCAACGAGGACTCAGACAACGGACGTGAGTGTGAAGCAGACCAGGGCGCGGAATAGAAGAAGGTCCTCTGTTGTCAACCTCTCAGGAAAACGGTCGCTCATTGCGCCAAGTCAACAAGACAGCTGACTCTCATCGAACGCCCGGCATAAGCTGCACCTGGATTCCCGCGTAAGAAGTCGCTTGACGGTGGGTTCTTGGAGTTGGCTCGGTTGACGTTTCGGAGTAAATTCGGTAGACTCATTTCCTACTCTATCTTCCTTTATCTAATTAAACCTTACCTTATCTTATATATATTCTCATTCGTGTTCATTCGTACATCTATTCCATTTGCTATATTTATGTTATACGGAATTAGTCTTTAGTATAGTTCATTATATCTCATTATCAATTTTATGGTATTTTCTCTTTGTGTTTTTGAATAAATCTATATTCGACATATAACTATCTCCTAGTCAATTCACAGATTGCGCAGGTGTCCTTAGGACTTAGTTCAAGCAAGCCCACGAGAGTAATCTGCAGCCGCTCGGAGATTACTCTCTTTAAATTATATAAGAACTCGACACCCGAAGCCTTCAGCTCGGTTGCTCGTAACAGTCTGTAATATTGATAATTATGATTTTGAACGATAAGAAAAAATATGACCTAATTTGTGACCTGTACCCTCGACGCGATAATATATTGTTCTTTGTATTTATCAATTAGTGATAGGACTTCTGCGCGTTTTTTTTTTCCATATACTGCAATTCTTAATTCATGGATGTGTGCCTATCTCCGCAGATATGTTGTGTGCAAAGAAGCACGTCGAAATAATTGTCCGGGCCGCGGTAAGGTAGATGTAGCGCGACGATTTCACGTTACACAGGAGCACCACCATCCCGCCGATCCGTTGGCAGAGCAGGTACAAATTTTCAAGAAACTTTTGATGCAGGCGTCTCGGAATCAGGTTGAAGATCTCAAGGATTTCTATGATACTTTGCGTGTACTGTGAGTAATATTTTCAAGGATTCTAAAAACTTTTTTTTTTTTTTTTTCTTGTGAAATCACATGCACTCGAATTATACTAGTCCAGTCGAGATAGACATTCACCTAACCTAAATACCTAGCGGGAGCGATTTTTTTTTTTTTAAGGCCCATCCCTAGTCGCCCACCTCCTTTTTGCCGAAAAAGGGGCGGGGGAGGCACATCTCGATTATTATCCGGGCCCAGGCGTCGAAGACGCAAAAATAAAATGCAGAGCGGCGATTCTATTTCAATTCCAAACACATACGTCCGAAAATATGTTTGTTTTATGCGAAAATAGAGCTGCAGCACCGCTTTTAGATTTGTCAAATGTCAATTTCCTCGGCGGCCATTATTATGTAGCTGTACGCCGAGTTTCGCTTGTCCGGGAGGTAAGTGGCGCCACGAATATATTGCTCCGACGCAAGAATAGTACACTAAGAGAGTGATATCCTTGGGTCCGACGGTAAGTGTAGGAGTCTGTGGGCAGGACGCGCTTGGTATTCTGTGGGTAAGACCGCTCTGGCAGGCCGCCATGTTACACGGTGCGTGATCTCTCCGACTCACCGATCGATGTAGTCAGCTGTCAGTGATAAAGACACGCGGAGAGATCACGCACCGTGTAACATGGCGGCCTGCCAGGGCGGTCTTACCCACAGAATACCAAGCGCGTCCTGCCCACAGACTCCTACACTTACCGTCGGACCCAAGGATATCACTCTCTTAGTGTACTATTCTTGCGTCGGAGCAATATATTCGTGGCGCCACTTACCTCCCTGACAAGCGAAACTCGGCGTACAGCTACATAATAATGGCCGCCGAGGAAATTGACATTTGACAAATCTAAAAGCGGTGCTGCAGCTCTATTTTCGCATAAAACAAACATATTTTCGGACGTATGTGTTTGGAATTGAAATAGAATCGCCGCTCTGCATTTTATTTTTGCGTCTTCGACGCCTGGGCCCGGATAATAATCGAGATGTGCCTCCCCCGCCCCTTTTGCGGCAAAAAGGAGGTGGGCGACTAGGGATGGGCCTTAAACTTCAGGGCGCGGGGTGGTTGGGAGTGTAAATCTCGATTTTCGGAAAAATCTCGCCATCGCGTTCGCCGCCATCTTGATTTACAAGTGAATTTTTTTTTTTTTTTTCAAAATAACTCGCTTATTTACAAGTTTAGAGGCGAAAATGGTGGAATCCAAAGTTGTTGGAAATTCAATTTCCCACAAATTTGGTCATTATAATTTTCAACCCTAGGATCGATATTTGCAGAGTTATACTGCATCTCATTTATTATCAAGTTTATCGAAAAAATGGTAATGGGTAAATTTCATTTCCTAGAGTCAAGAGTTTTATATATATACATATATATATGGGGCATTCCACGTCAACTCGACCCGAGTTTGACCCTTGACCTCTTGGATTGGGCTCGCGATTTTTTGTATGATTGTTCTCACTTTGAAAGGCACTCAGTTTTTTTTCAAAATTTTTTTAAAACGATTTGAATTTTCGACAATTTTTGAAATTGACCATATTGATCGACACAATTCAAAAATCTGAAAAAATTCTGAAAAATCGTGTGTCAGACATCAACATTTTTAAGCTTAAAGCCGGAGTGGGGAGATTTTTTCTTCGTGCCGTTTTCAAGCTTTTTCCGAAAAAAAACGATACAAAAATTAGAAGCGGGAGTTATTTCACTATGGATGGTCGCTGAAACATTTTCATATGTTACACCGAATTTTTGAAATTTTTTTCAGATTTTTGGCAAAATTTTTTTTTTTTTTTCGAAGAAATCTTTTGCAAAAAATTTGAAAAATTTTTCAAAAATCCGGTGTAACATATGGAAATGTTTCAGCGACCATCCATAGTAAAATAACTCCCGCTTCTAATTTTTTTATCGTTGTTTTTTCGGAAAAAGCTTGAAAACAGTAGGAAGGAAAAATCTCCCCACTCCAGCTCTAAGCTTAAAAATTTTGATATCTGACACACGATTTTTCAGAATTTTTTCAGATTTTTACATTGTGTTGATCAATATGATCGTTTTCAACAATTGTAGAAAATTCAAATCGATTTGGAAAAATCTGAAATAAAAACTGAGCGCCTTCCAAAGTGAGAACAATCATACAAAAAATCACGGGCACAATCCAAGAGGTCAAGGGTAAAAACCAGGTCGAGTTGACGTGGAATGCCCCATATATATATGTATATATATAAAACTCTTGACTCTAGGAAATGAAATTTACCCGTTACCATTTTTTCGATAAACTTGATAATAAACGAGATGCAGTATAAATCTGCAAATATCGATCCTAGGGTTGAAAATTATAATGACCAAATTTGTGGGAAATTGAATTTCCAACAACTTTGGATTCCACCATTTTCGCCTCTAAACTTGTAAATAAGCTAGTTATTTTGGAAAAACAAAAAAATTCACTTTTAAATCAAGATGGCGGCGAACGCAATGGCGAGATTTTCCCGAAAATCGAGATTCACACTCCCAACCACCCCCCCGAAGTTTAAAAAAAACATCGCTCCCGCTAATTATTTCCAGGTTGAGCTATATTTATGTCTATCTCGACTGGACTATACGTGAATCTCAGAAGAAGCTATATATGTGACTACGTATTTTAAATATTTACAGGCATCCTGAAGCAGCTGTTCGTGTAACATACGCGTCCATCGAGAGCAGCATGCGAAAATGGAGGCGGCAAGTGCAGCCTCCGATACCTCATAATCTCCAAGAGTACGGTGACTATCTAATGAACGCGGAATGGCGAGCTTTATATTTAAATTATGACCGTGGCGGGCTCGAGGCAGCACGCATGTATGACGCTGATGGATCAGTTTCCGTGGTTTTTGGCAATCCGAATTTTGCCCATCTACTCGCCAATGCAACGGAGATTTTCGCAGATGCCACTTACAAAGTTGTGCCACGCATCGGGTACCAATTTTTCACGGTGATGGCAGTGAAAAATGATCATGTACGTAATGCTTCACATCTATAATTTCAAAGACGGAAGGAAAATATATGTTTGGATTGTATGTTAATAATTCGATTCATTATTCAGGCTTTCCCGTTTGCGTGGGCATTAATGGAGAGAAAAACGCAAAGAGCATATTAAGCAGTTCTGCAGCATGTGAAATATGTGATCGCGCCAAAAATGAATCCTATTTCAGCGATGACGGATTTTGAGATAGGACTTCAAAATGCCATTGCAGCAGTGTACCCTGATGCTACGACACACGGGTGCCTCTTTCATTATTGCCAGGTAATTTATTTAATTAAATAACTTGTTTTTCGTGAGTCAAATTACACGAATATGTAGAATAATACTGCACTTCATTATTATACTTATAATAGTTGATTTTCTTCATTATAAGTAACAAGACCAAACAGTCAACTTTCTTCAATCGATTCAGGCATTGCAGAGAAAGTTAAATCCCTTGGGGTTAGTGCAGCAATTAGCCGTAAATCCGGAACTCCGGATGGTGTGTCGCAAAATGATGGCCCTTGCACTCATGCCAGTGGAATTGATTATACCATCTTTTGAGACTATCCAGATGAATTGCGACGCAGCAGTGGAAGAAGTTTTGCGCCCATTTTTCATCTATTATCGAAATCAGTGGATAAACCGGGTCACACCAGCCTTATTTTCGGTTTTCGGATTGATACGCCGCACAAATAATTGCGTCGAATCATACCACCGGGTCCTGTTCCACAAGATGTCTATGCATCCCCCTATTTGGAAATTCACAAGTAATAAAACGACCGCAATTAGCCTAATCTTGTATTTTTCAAGAGCGATGTATTGGAATGTGAATAATATACTACGCGGGGTATTCACCAAATTACAATATGTGTGTCTCATACTCTTATTTGTTTTTTCACGCCAAAACTCTGCACGTCCAAGTATGAGACGACGACAGAGATCAGTTTCATGTTTAATTCGTGGAACTTAAGTTAATTAATCTGACAATCATTTTCCAGAGGAACTAGGATGCATTCAGAGTAATGTGCACGCTGATTTCATATCGCTGCAGACAGGACATCAGATTAAAAAGACGCCAAAAATTAAATATTTTATGAAAAATAACCGATTGAAGGCGTCGTGGCGGAGTTTAGAGGCTGGAACGCTGCTGCCACAAGACTTTTTAGAGAACGCATCACATTTCATGGAAAATGTAATAGGAGTCGTCGAATTTCGGATTAATGCCGAAGAGGAGAATGTCCAAGACGAAGACGAGAATGTCCAAGACGAAGAGGCAAATGTTGAAAACGACTTGGTCATCGCACAGGATCACAATCCGGGTTCTTAACACACGATGATATCCAGCATGCTGACCTTATGGTTTTTCGTAAGATTATTCTGCCAGAACAATTCATTTTACAGTTAATAACATTGAAGTGTATCCCGAATACTTGGACAATGGTATGGCAGAAGCAGACCTGATACCAGAATTTCTCGACGAATTTATGCCACATCCAGGTTATTACACACAATTTATTGAATGCTAGATGTTATTAACTTCCCGCTATGAAAATTGAAAATTTTCATAAAAGAAGGGAAGTTACTGGTTTCGGTCCGATTTTCGAAAACCGAGTTTTCATCAGATGTCGACGTTTTGAGGTCCTAGGAAGCTATTCCGACTATTTTTGGATGGACGTCCGTGTGTGTGTGTGTGTGTGTGTGTAACTAATTTTTTGTCGTACGATATCTTTAGAACGAATTGACCGATTGGAATAGTTCTTTTAGCGATCGAAAGAGTTTATCGAGACTTAGATCTGATTAGATTTTGAAGTCGATCGGTCGAGTAGTTTCAAAGTTATTCGAAAAATAAGAATTGAAAAAAAAAAAAATTTCAGGTTTCTAGCGCATAACTCCTAAACCGTTCGTGCGATTAGTCTCAAAACTTAATCAGGTTTAAGTCTTGGATAGCCCTTTCGATTGCAGCAACATTCATCAAAATCGAACGACTAGTTTAAAAGATATTGCACGACAAAAATTTCTTTTTTTGTCGTACGATACCTTTGGAACGAGTTAACCGATTTGAATGATTCTTGCGGCGATCGAAAAGGTATACCAGGACTTAAATTTAATTGAGACTGAACGATATCTTCTGACATCGAATATAACTCCCTGAAACCTAAAAATGTTGATATTTGAAAAAACTCGATTTATGATTGAACATCAGACGGAAAAAAATTTGTATATGGAAAACTAACTATACTTATAACCTGCTTTAATGTATTATAAACACAGAAGTATCAATTGATGGTAACGTATATTTAACATATAGCGGGAAGTTTTAGGGTTGACCCACAGGTCAACCGGTTTCCTGATTTTTTTTGTTTAAAACCTTTCTCACTTTTTAATTTCAACAGGAAATCTTCAATTCATTGAGCCTCCACAAGGGTATGCTGTCAATGATAACGTTCAAGGAAGACCAGTTTACCTTAACCTTTAAATGGACACCAAAATCGAGCAGTTAGGTATAACAAATCAAAAATATTCCAATATATGTCAACGAGGATGTTTGAAATTTTTCAATGGAGTATACAAATTATTAAAAAAATTTCAGCATTCTATGCGAAGCCGTAGCCATGAAAAAATAAGAAAAAAAAATACTGGAGTAGCTTGCCCATTGTAATGAGTACACGAGTACGAGTACACGAGTACATTGTAATGAAAACACGTGATTAAAAAGTGTAATATACATTAGGGTGTGTAGAAAAAAAACGAAATTCAAATTTATTTTTCGACCGCTGAATGTGTGTATCCCAATCCCGAAATACATCCCGCGAACAGAATCCGCCGAGAAAAATTTTCAGTATGTGCTAATCGATATTTACCGATAAAACTAGACATCGATTGAGCGACCTCTTAGGATTTGTCGGCGCTTTCCTTTTGCATGGTGCATTGTGAGGGGTGAATCTTTGGTTCAAGCCTTGGGGAGGCGAAGAAACACAACATTTAAAAAAAAAGAATTGGAAAAAAAATTGAAAAAAAAAATAAAAAAAAAAAAATCGAAAGAAAGCAATATTATTTAGCTATTGCTTTCTTTCGCTATTTTTTTTTTTTAATTTTTTTTTTAATTGTTTTTCAATTTTTTTTTTCAATTTTTTTTTTTTCAAATGTTGTGTTTCTTCGCCTCTCCAAGGCTTGAACCATAGATTTACCCCTCACAATGCACCATGTAAAAGGAAAGCGCGGACAAACCATCCTAAGAGGTCTCTCAATCGATGTCTAGTTTTATCGGTAAATATCGATTAGCAGATCGTGGAAATTTTTCTCGGCGGATTCCGTTCAGGGGGTGTATTTCGAGATTGGGATACACACATTCAGCGGTTAAAAAAATTAATTTGAATTTCGTTTTTTTTTTTTTGAGACACCCTAATATACATATAGTCAGTAGAATCCACAAACCTTTTGACTAATAATGACCTCAACGTACTGTGATAATCGCTACACGCATTATACAATAATTTAGATCAAGTATTAGCGTTTTTTTTTTTTTTTTTCAATCTTCTTTAGAAGCATTGGAGCTTTTTTCAATAAATTGTAAAATATCGCAATTTTGCAGCGTCAATCATCCAATGATTAGATTATTATTATCGCCATCGCCATCGCCATCATTATCATTATCATTATCATTATCATTATCATTATCATTATCATTATCATTATCATTATCATTATCATTATCATTATCATTATCATTATCATTATCATTATCATTATCATTATCATTATCATTATCATTATCATTATCATTATCATTATCATTATCATTATCATTATCATTATCATTATCATTATCATTATCATTATCATTATCATTATCATTATCATTATCATTATCATTATCATTATCATTATCATTATCATTATCATTATCATTATCATTATCATTATCATTATCATTATCATTATCATTATCATTATCATTATCATTATCATTATCATTATCATTATCATTATCATTATCATTATCATTATCATTATCATTATCATTATCATTATCATTATCATTATCATTATCATTATCATTATCATTATCATTATCATTATCATTATCATTATCATTATCATTATCATTATCATTATCATTATCATTATCATTATCATTATCATTATCATTATCATTATCATTATCATTATCATTATCATTATCATTATCATTATCATTATCATTATCATTATCATTATCATTATCATTATCATTATCATTATCATTATCATTATCATTATCATTATCATTATCATTATCATTATCATTATCATTATCATTATCATTATCATTATCATTATCATTATCATTATCATTATCATTATCATTATCATTATCATTATCATTATCATTATCATTATCATTATCATTATCATTATCATTATCATTATCATTATCATTATCATTATCATTATCATTATCATTATCATTATCATTATCATTATCATTATCATTATCATTATCATTATCATTATCATTATCATTATCATTATCATTATCATTATCATTATCATTATCATTATCATTATCATTATCATTATCATTATTATTATTATTATTATCATTACCATTATTATTGTTATAACTATAGTCTTAAAATGTGTTAGGAACTGTACATGAATATACTTTCCATTCAAGACGAAGCATTTTCCTTTTTATTTATTTATCCAAGTCCTTGTTCCGGTTTATGTGCGGCTTGAATATCTTTTGTTCCATCGATTTTGTTCCCTCCATATTTTATGAAATTTCAATGAAAAAAAAAACTTAAGTAACACCTGTCCATTTCTGTATGTCTAATAAAAATATTCTATTAAACAACAAATGAAAAGTGAACACTGTGGTTTCTTCCCTATCACTTGATCGTATACGTATATGACAATTGAGTCTTCGACAAAGGTGAAGACTGCTGCAATTCCATGTGTAGTACGTGGACATTCGGCAAAAAAATTAGAATATCACATGATAATGATACTGAGTAATAATAATGAGATACTGTCAAAATACAATCCAGCTCGCCAAAGAGATAAACGTAGATACAAAAATCACGCCAATCATGACAATGATCGTTAAGATACATCTGCTTATCAAATAGAAATGCTAGTTCTTGGTATAAAGGTGAGATTGCAGCTAAGAAAGTAAGACCCGTAGAGAAATTGAAATTGATTCTTGAAAACAATTCTTGTTCATTTCATTAACCCAGATGAATAATACGGACACCAGTGATCTGGGATATCGGCATAATTGCTACTATAACTTCATGAAATACACTAGAGTCCACGCGCGTTGCCGGTGGCCTGGAAAATACCGATCAGTGACAATTTCCGTCCGGGACAAGGGACAGGCGTAACAATTCTCGTTCGGGACAACGAGCGGGCGTGACTTTTCTCGATCGGGACAAAGAGCGGTCGTGACTTTCCTCGTTCGGGATAAAGAGCGTGCGTGACTTCTCTCGTTCGGGACAACAAGCGAACGTTACTTCCATCGTTCGGGACAACGAGCGGTCGTGACTTTTCTCGTTCGGGACAACGAGCGGTCGGGTCAATGCATTTTCGGGACTTTAGAGCGTCCAAGACTTTTACCGGTCGGGACTCTGAGGGGTACCCGTCTAAAAGCCCTTGGCAATTGTTGATACCACCATGCTAGATCTTCGCGAGTGTATTCTGGGATGGACATTTTGGAGTCAAAGTTATTATGGTTCTTTGCAAGAGCTTCAGTCTTAGCTCTTTCCAGTGCCTTACAATGGAGTGCTCCATATTCTACAGCTGGGCATGCTGCTACAAGAGAACCTATCAGCTGGGCGAATTCCCTAATCAAGCAAGTCTGCCGTTGATTGAAGAGAGTAGTTTGCCTCAGTAAGGATTCACGCTTTTTGGGGGTTAATTCTAGCAAATATTTGTTAGAGTCGATGATAAACCCTAGGTATTTGCATCGAGTGTTAGGCTGGAAGCTACTTTTTTCCAGTTAAGTACGAAGCCTAATTGTGTTAGCAACTCTTTTGTCGTTTGAAGATTATCTAAGCAAGTGTCGGGATTTTCTCCGATGCACAGCAGGTCATCTAAATAGATGACCGAGAGATAATTTTTTGTCCTCAATGAACCAAGTACAGGTTTCATGATCTTGGTAAAAACGTATGGGCTTGTAGAGAGCCCGAAAGGGAGGCAGGTGAATTCATAAAGCTTTTGTTCAAAGGAGAATTGTAGATATTTTCTATGTTGCCTATGAATAGGGATTAAAAAGTACGCGTCTTTGATATCAATTGACCCCATATATGAGTTCGGGCTAACCAGTTTGCAGGCTGAACGAATATCCTCCATTTTAAAATGCTCTGGATTAATACATTCGTTAAGTCGTTTTAGGTTAAGTATGAATCTATGAGATCCATCCGGCTTTGGGACTAGGAAGAAGGAAGATATAAATTGATTCTCTACTGGTTGGCATGGTTGGATGGCACCTATGTCGAGGAGTCTATACAGTTCCGTCCGTATTGCTATTGACTCGATTTTTGACCAATTGTGCCCGAGGGGTGGGTTTGCCTGATGCACTTGTGTTATAAAGGGTATTTTGTACCCTCGAATACATTGGAGGATAAATTTGTCTGAAGTTATTGTGGCCCATTGTTTAGCAAAGTTTCTTAGTCTACCTGCTATTTGGTTTACCTCTAAATCTACTTCTGTTTGTAGTTTTGTGATTTGGGTTTCTGGTAGTGATACGGGTTCCGAGACTACTTCGGTGGAGCAGACTGCTTCTGACGAGGTTGCGACGATCTTGGGGAGTATTTCTTTCTGTAGCCCGCCTGCGATGTCGCTCTTGGTGCTGGCGGGCCCTGCCAGTTTACCGGGTTGTTTGTCTTATTTTTGGCATGTGCTTGGGTTTTAATTTCCAAACCAAGCTTGTTGACAGATTTCGCCTCTCTGATCTTTTCTCCCAACTTCTCGCCAAATAAGAAGCTATCCGTTTCGATTTTATCTAAGAGTGTAGCGACAGGTTTGTCTAAGCTGGGTATAATACAGGCTTTACGAGATTTCGTCTGCCCATGGTGTACCTCTGTGAGTAGTTGAGATGCTTCCCACAGATGCTCTAGCATCTTTTTAGGATCCGTGTCCTTCTTTTGCATCATCAGGGGTTCGATGACCAGGGATAGGGCCGAGAGGGCGGAGCCAACAAGGTTCTGTGTAATGCACATGTATTTATCTCGCTTCAGCGAGCTGTCGTTGAGGGAAACTGCCACCTCGGGGTTAAGTTTCGGCGCCTCTAAGAAGCACTCACCTGTACGAGGGTATTTAATCATCAGGCTGTCCTTGTTTTCCTTTTGTTGCCCTGTTTTGAGCCAGTTTTTCCAGCGGGTAATAATGTGTGTTGACAATACTAGGTCATTTTGCTTAGTTTCAGGGCTCTCGCCGATGATTTTAATGACATCTTCCTCTAATAGGGAAACGGGCCTCTCCCCTGCATCTAGGGTAGGGCCTGCTTCCTGACTGCGCTTGGCTGTGTCTTGTATACCTGGCTGAGCAACTACTGCGTCTGGTTCTAGGGGCGCCGAGGTAACGTTTTGACTCGTAGCGTAGTTCGTGAAGGGGATTTCTGTTAAGATACTTCCCAATATTGCTGGTGGCTCTGTGAGGACATTCAGAACAAAAAACAAGGTGTAATAGTCTTTTTTTTTTTTGATAATGTATTACATACATCACTTCGGTTCTGTCTCACCTCTCGGGTGAGCTCAACCGTGAAGAGGATCGATCTTTGTCTTATTTCCCGAATAAGCTTAATCGTCCGTTTTTTATTTATTTATATATATATTTTTTTTTTTGGTTATTGTGTCATGTCTCGCATAACCTCAACCCTTCAGTTAGCTGTCTTTTGTATCCATGTATACGTGCTCGCTTACCTTGTTCTAGGGCTGTAGGATGTGAAGAATTCATCGTTTCCTTGCACATTGTGACGTCGTGAAGTACGGCGTGCTGAGTAGGACTGAGTTGTGTTAACTTTTCTTCCAGTCTTTTAACCCTTTTCCATAGTCTTTCGTTTTCCTTGTCGTAGGAAGATGATCTTCTCTTGTGTTTTCCCATCTCTAGTGTCGGAGGGCTCAAGAAAAACACTTAAAATTCGAAGAGACGTTTTTTCCTGTGTGACTGCGTTAGCACGAAGAAATGTTATGACGAAGGAGACCGAGGGTGGCGCCTCGAGCGCGCACCGACCATATTTCAATTTTCAAACTCTAAAATCGTGACATTAGTTGGTAGAAGTAGTGGTACTACATCTGTAATCTCGAAGGCGAGCCTCAAAGTATAATCTGTTGTTTTTCGGCAACGCTCAGGTGTGGACGTTTCAGAATATCGCACAAAAATCCGATATTTTGAAGACCGATATCGCACCAACGGGAAATAATATCTTTGCTGATCGGTCCAGGGCTCAGTGTGCGTAGCAGGGTGTAAGCATTTTCCATCATCTCAAGAAGTTCTGCGTACATTTTACCGTCCATGACTTTTTCTTCTTCACCCTTCTAATGTTGTAGTTTCGTATACGCTAGATCGTTGAGGAATGCCAACTGATCATTGGCTCAATATACACCCCCACTGTGGGTCAATTTCTTGAAATCCTCCCCCTACCCCACCATCTTTTTCTCAGCCGAATATCCAACCCATTGGCTGTTACGCTAACAGCATGGTGTCAAAATCTTTTTTCAAAAGAAAAGACCGTCACGCTATTGGCCGACCCTTTTACGACACGGTGGGTGTGAGAAATTTCATTGGTCGACCACTAGGCATCGGGTGTAAGCTTTCGAGTTTCTACAGGTATAAAATGAGGAATCTACTCGTTTTTTACTGATCACTTGTGCTCTCTAGTGAACATCGAGCTATAAGACGAAGAACCGTAAATATAAAATATAAATTAAATTTACAAAAAAAAAAGCAAAAAAATGGCAAACGGTTATAGACTGAACTTGATCGCATACTTCAGGGCGATGATGGTGAGTATCCATATTGGTGTTTATCGATAAGTGATCGAGTTATCTGAAAGTGATTCTGTGGTTAGATGTTATAATAATTTTAATCATTTTCCGTTAGAGCTCTACTACATGAGGATTGAGCGGGAGGCTGGTGAGCCGAATCGGGACCGAATTCGCCTCGAAGCGGCATTCTTCGAAGCTGCCGTAGAGCAGGAATGCGGCAGCGAGGAAGACTTCGACCTCTTCGGCATCGGATGAATGCAGGATGGACGCTGGGGCGAAGATCACCCGGCGCAAGATTGGCGCCATCCTGCATGGCAGATGCCGGGAGGATTATTGTCAATATATAATCTTTAGGTTATTAGTTTAGGTTTTAGTTTTTAAGATTAGGTAAGTTTAATAATAAGTTTAATTTTTGTATATTTACCAGAATATATACATATGTCGGCGCGTAATAATTTGGACGCTGCTTTCTGTCTCTTATGATATTTAGTTGAAATCAATAAATTAGTTTAGGTGTATACTATTGACTGTTTATAAGAATCTGGTTTATGTTTAGTCTCAGTATATTTGTTAGTGTTAATATTTAGAGCTATGCGCCCTTAGAGTTGATAGGTGGCGTAGAAGAGGGATGCAAGACATTCCTTGTCGAACGTAGCCACAGCCCAGCGGTGATGATTTTTGAGAGGCAATCAGATTTTGAACTGAGTCTAAGAAGGATCTCATAGAGAGATCCGATCTAGAGAATTTGCAATCAACTTAGAATCACGCTGTGGCGGTGGATTCGTTATTGTGTCTCCCTTTGCGTTGCGAATGCTTACGAAGTAGTTCTGTTAGTTGATCGTGTTGCGTCAATTGAGACTATGTTTCATTACTTGTTCAAATAATTAAACTGCAAGAGTAACCAAATCGCTCGTATCCGAAAAACCGTTCCTCGGTTTCATTCTCCGACATCAGAAGTGGGATCCTTGCGGTTTAATCCTTATAGTGGAGACACAGACGCGCGAGCATGGTGTCACGTAATTTGGTTGAGGCCCCAGTTATTGTGTTATTTAAGAATTGAGTGAATAGTGGAATGCCAAGGGACGGCTGGTGTTTGCCTGCTTTGTTTAAAGTGGTCATATTTCTCCTCAACGTAAGAAGGATGCGGCTGCCGGATCTTCGAAAACTGTCGAGCGCTAGGCCAACACGCTATATTCAATCGAGGCTATGACAGCTGATTTGACTTGTCCCGGTGAGACGTATTTATCTTGTTTAAATTCTGGCGTTGAATACTTTTTGATGGAATAATCCATTGTTCATGAGTTTTCTGGTAAACGCATTCGATTACCGGTGACTTGGCCCCATATTGAAAAGTTTCATGTAACTAGTGATTTGCAAGGTTCGGCTTAGGCGACCGCTAACGGATGCGCATCTGAGATTCTTTTTATTTTTGATCGTCGTGGTAACGATAAATAGTGTGATAGATTGTGCGTTGATTATCACAAATTTAATGGTAGTACCGTGCCTCACAACGGTTGAGTATAGCTAAATATTTTACAATTATCTTTAAAGACGGCGTCTGGTTCTCGTCAGATACTTGGTCACAGGGAGTCAATTGACCTTACGGCTTTTGTGACCGCGGGCGGTCCAAGCATTTGTCTATGGTTTTCGGTTTACGAAATGCGCCTTCAGATTCTTCTAATCGCAATAAATAAGGCACTCTCAAAACTTGTAAACACCTTTGCAGTGTGCTGTATGTGTGAGGATTATGATTCTAGCCACTTCTGTAAAAGAGTTATTAGAAAAAGATTTAGGATGGTTTTAGTTAGACTGAGAAAATTGGGTTTGTCTCGTGAAATCCACGATATGAAAATATTTGTCAAGAAATAATTGATACGCTGATAAACGAACCGGTCTTCATGTTATTTAACCCAACCTATCCTGCGAATGGATATAAGGCTGTACTAATGCGAGAGATTTGGAAAGTCTGGCAGTGGTTAAAGTTATTGAACATTTTTTTTGTTACTTATTAGAAGGCGGATAAATTACACTTATTACTGATTGTGACGCATTTGACGCATCATGTACTAGCATAATTCCTACACCTTAAGTAGGTGATGAGTTTTTCTTGAAGAATTTAATTGTTGGTATTATTTATCGAGAGGGCAAATGTATGGGTCATGCTAGATTTCTTTCGTGATGCCCGATGACAACTAAAATTGTTAACAAGAGAGTTGCACAAAAACGAGTAAATTCACCCGAGATTTCGGAAAATTGGTTGCAAGCCGACCGACGACGCAATTATGATGAATTAAGTGATATTATTTCGAAATTACAAAATAGTCAAATTGATACAGACAAGACTTTTGAATGTCGATGGATGTCTTTAACTTAATGTTCAAGTCTAATCGGAATTTGTAGAGCTAGATTTTCCCAGTTATGAAATGTAGAGGATGCTCTTTGGTTTGAATTGATTGTGAGATAAATTTGATAACTGATCGATTGTATTGATGTTCTTGACTTGTGAATTGATCGAGATTTGAATTTGAAAACTGATTGATTGTGTTGATGCTCTTAAATTATGAATTGAGTTTCTGGTAACGGACTGTTACTGGTTTTGATGTGGACACGATTCGATCTATAAGAGACACGCACTCATTGTGCATAGCAGTTGCAGATCATGAGACAATCTAACCCGCTTTCGTGAACGCTTGTTGCAATGTTATGGCAAATGGTGTGGTGTACAGATGTAGTGTGGTGTGGTCACACGAGCGAATGAAAGTTGTTATAGAGTCGAGTTATTGTTAGGATTGTTGCAAATAGCTATCAACTGAGATCGGGAGTTCTATACAGAAAAATTCAAGTTTAAAATCGTAGTCGATATTTACCGATAGTACCTATGAGATTGAGATGGTCTGTAATTAATAATGTTCATGAATCAGTCATGCATCTTGGATGGGAAAAGACTTTGTAGACGCATCTGGTGCAATTACGACTTTGAAGCAATGTGTGAGTTTGTTTGGTACTCGTGCAAATCGTGGCAGAAATCTATTGATGATATTCAATTAGCATTCAACTATACAGTCAGTCGTACGATTAAATATAGTCCTTAGGAATTGTTAATTGGGAAGGTCGCAAGACCCCTTTCTTTGTCAGTCATTGATAAGCATCAGAGACTGAGGAAATGGATATTTTGCATATCAGAGAGTAGGCAGCGGTTTCTATAGACAAGAACGCTGTAGAAAATAAGGAAAGATTTGATAGTGGCAAGTCTAGGGTTCAGAGATTTTCAGTTGGAGACTATGTTCTCATGGAAAATCATGAACGAAACCAAACTAAGTTAGATGCCAAATTTCGTGGACCATTTAAGGTGGTTGAAGTCTTACCTAATGATAGGTATAGTTTAAAAGCATTAAATGGGAATAGAACTTATAAGTATGCCCATGAAAGGTTGAGATTGATGCCTGAAAGCAATGTTCTCATAGAGCTTGATCCCTGTAATGGTTCTAGTGGAGATGAACAGTCAGAATGTGCCGGTGTCGGCGTTGATAACAGTGAGTAGCAAGTGGACATACGAGTGTGTATGTAATCCATGCATCTTGCTTATTAGTCGTAAGTCACAAAAATCCTACCCCACTGTTGTGGGCGGAGACGGCGCGATGTAACGGCAGACGATGGGTATTTGAGGACCATTTTGCTGGGATCATATGGGCGATCCCAGGCCATATGGTTGGCTATTGTTTTGGTTGAAAGACACCAAGTTGAGACAGTGTTGCCAGATGGTCCATGCGTCGTACCCCTAGACTGATTTCGTTTCTCCCTAAAAATACCCTAGATTCCCCCCACCACAATTTCAATTGTGGCGAGGGGAATCTAGCTCACCCGATTGGATTACGCTACTGTCCGACGAAATTGCCATGATTTTAAGAGGATAATTTCCTGCTGATTTACGGCGATTTTGACAAATATAGTAGGGAATAGTTTCAAAAGTATACTAAATGGAAATTTCAGTCGGTCTCGATTAGACCCATAAACTAAACAAACGAGGACGAGAACGAAAACCCAAGAAAACGACAACGCCCCACATACAGGTTGCGCCGTCTAGTGTCCGCTTCATGAATTTCGTACCAGTATACAACTGTATTAGTATCTTAATTACTATTATTTTCAACAATATAGGTTGGTTGAAACCATCGCCCGAGGGAGATCCAAGGAAAGCTTTCTGTGCGTTTTGTAAAACTGTTCTCGGCGCACACAAAAAAGGGCTGATCAATCATGCTGAGTCGAAGAAGCACGAGCAGTCGGCAAAATGCGAACAGATGGTCAGCACCTTGCCGAAAATAGACAAATTCGCGAAAATCACCCTCAGTGAAAAGCGAAAAACTGCGGAATTGAAAATCGCTGCATATGTCGCGGAACATTCGTCGATGAAATCCGTCGACCATCTCTCTCTCGTGATCAAGGACCTCGACACTGATTCTCAAGTCCACGGTGTCGATGCTGAAACGTTTTAACTCAGAAACGGTCTACTCGATGATAATTGACGATGATGCCATGGTTCTAGATATTTTACCCACCGAATGACCAAATGGGACATACGGATAGAGAGAGGAGCCGGGACTCTTCAACACTTTTCGTAATTCGTTTTTTTTTCATCGTCGTAAGGCCAGGGGCCTCCATTCGTATTTTTTTAAGAATTCGTCCTAGTCTACGAAAGTTCCTATAGTCTCCATGTGGCTCAATAGCCATAACATGGTATATTCGTTTTATGTGCCAATGAAGGCTCTTAAATAAATAATATTTATTGACTACAATGATTTTGTTTATATATTTATTAGGTTTGGGTTTGGGTTGTCTTCCTGACGCAGAGCGTGACGTTTTTATTTTGCCCTAAATATTAGTTATCTCTGAGAAAACTGTCCGAAAAATTCAGCTATCTCCCTCGCACTCATGTTGAGTAGTACATCCCCTTAATACTTATAACTAATATTTGGTCGTTTCTCTATTGGACACAACGTAGAGGTGGTATTCATTTCGGCTGAATGTGCATTGGTGCTATGGTTTGGAGTCTTTTTGGGTTTGAATTTGCTCGGGGTCGGCGCGGTTGATATCGGTTTGTGTAAACTATTAGCGTTTTCCACTGGTGCACTGAGTGCGCACCGACTCCAGTTTTTCACACTAGAGTAAGTGAGACACAAATGCACTGAGTGTACCTCTGTCTCACTTACTATGATGATTACGATTGCACACGAGGACGTGTGATAGTCAGTATGGCCGTGTCGGCGCGTAATAATTTGGACGCTGCTTTCTGTCTCTTATGATATTTAGTTGAAATCAATAAATTAGTTTAGGTGTATACTATTGACTGTTTATAAGAATCTGGTTTATGTTTAGTCTCAGTATATTTGTTAGTGTTAATATTTAGAGCTATGCGCCCTTAGAGTTGATAAGTGGCGTAGAAGAGGGATGCAAGACATTCCTTGTCGAACGTAGCCACAGCCCAGCGGTGATGATTTTTGAGAGGCAATCAGATTTTGAACTGAGTCTAAGAAGGATCTCATAGAGAGATCCGATCTAGAGAATTTGCAATCAACTTAGAATCACGCTGTGGCGGTGGATTCGTTATTGTGTCTCCCTTTGCGTTGCGAATGCTTACGAAGTAGTTCTGTTAGTTGATCGTGTTGCGTCAATTGAGACTATGTTTTATTACTTGTTCAAATAATTAAACTGCAAGAGTAACCAAATCGCTCGTATCCGAATAACCGTTCCTCGGTTTCATTCTCCGACACATATAATATCGAATTTGATTTAGAATTTGCATCTACTTATTTCATCCCCATGATTTGAGAAGTTTTTCATGAAATTTATATTCTTATTATTATTATTATTATTATTATTATTACACAATTATTAATAATATTAGAATCAAAATGCTAAAAATTAACCACCGCTTTGACGATACGAGAAAGTCTTTTGCCGTGACTAGGATTCGAACCTGGGTTACTACGGCCACAACATAGGTTCCTAACCACTAGAGGATCACGGCTTACAGACCAGCTCGCAGATCGGTAGGGTCGGAAAATTGGCTGATCGGCAAGCTGATGATAACATACCTGCTCACTGATCGGTGAGGTCGGAAAATCGGATAATCGGCAATCGGATGGTAACATACCTGCCCGCGAATCGGCAGTGGCGCCGCCGCATGACGCAAAATCGACAGATAACATATCCGCTCTCAGATCGGTAGTGCAGAAAATCGGAATTCTGAAATCGGTAATGCAGAAAATCGGCACTCTGAGTTCGGTGATGCAGAAAATCGGCACTCTGAGATCGGTCATGCAGAAAATCGGATGGTAACACCACCGCAGCGCCTCTGGCGGCAGATCGGCAAGATCGGTAATGCAGAAAATCGGATGGTAACTTACCCACTCAACAATCGGCAAGTTACCGACAGTCGGTAACCCACGGCTGCAGCGCCTCTGGCGGCTGTTTCAGAATCCCCATATTATATCTACTTATGAGATCACTGATATACAATATGTATGCAGCCGTGAATAATGATTTTAATACCAAAAAAATCTCTCGGCGATCAAAATGAATCAAGTTGAATCGATGTAAATTATAATTTTTCAATAAAGAAACACATCTTTGGCGAGCCCTTGGTGTAGGTATCAAAGTATACAGGGATTGAAAAACATTTTTTGTAATACCTGCATGGGAAGTTCGACTTACCGCACCGTAGAGGGTGCGCGAAGCGGCCGATTCCCAAACGTTTCGAAAACTGTTAGGTAATGTCTCAAAACTGTTAGGTAATGTTTATTACGATACAGTTTTGCGTGCGAAACCGGCGTAACTAGCGCCATCGGGCGTGTTGAGTTACGACTACGATCACGTCCGCTGCCTTTCTGTGTTTGAAATCTCGTTTCGAAAAAGGCGAGAACGGTAAATAAATGTTTATCAGCTATGAATAAATCTTTCTCTCAGTGTATTATTATATTACTTTAGACTGATTTATGATTTTTTTTCAAATTATTTTTTAATTTCGTTTTATGACGCCTCGGGGGGCTTCGCCCCACGAACCCCCCCACCGGGGCTTCGCCCCGGACCCCATTGGGGGGGCTTCGCCCGGACCCCATTGGGGGGGCTTCGCCCCCCCAAACCCCCCCTTGGTCTGGTGTGGCGTCGCTGGTTGTGGCGTCGAGGACCGAACTTATTCTAACCTGACAATTTTTTATAGTTTTACAACCGAAAGTCTCACTTCCCATCAGGTATTACAAAAAACAGTATGTGTAACTCGTGCGGGTTGGCGATTCCCGCACTCGTTGCACAATATACTATTATACAACGTTTAAAAAAAAATTACATTCCGTACAATTTCCAAAATGTATATATTTTTTCATTGCAATTTAATAATAATAATAATAATCATTTATTACGTCATGGGACATAGTCCCGTAAGACGAGAAGAAAAATGGTTACAGATATGTACAGAGGTTGAACAAAGAAGGAAAACAGTATAATGACAGACAAACTAAAACTAAAGAAAAAGAAATATGGTATAGTAAGGAAAAGAACATAGAATAATAAATACAATGACAAAAAACCAATAGTGCATAAGAGAAAAAGAAAGATAGGTGTAGAGAGGGTAACACAGCTGCATCACCAAGGCCCGAACCAAGTGTGCAAGAGAAGAAGTAAAATACATGAGATTGAAAAAGAAATAAGACCAGAAAGTAAAAGTAACATAAGGTAAGGCAGCTGAGTTACCCTGTGCAGAGTTACAAAAATGTACAAAAAACCAGAAAGTCATATTATATGACCAGAACCGAGAACAAAAAAAAATAAAATAAAGTAAGATAAAATACAAAAAGAAGTACAATAAAATAAAATAGAACAAAAGAAAGAAGTAACCTAAAGTAAAGTGAAACAAAAGTAAAATAAACTAAAATAATAAGTATAATAAAGTAAAATAATAATACAGAGAGAGGAAATAAGTAAAAAGTTGGGTGGGAAGGCAATAAAACCATAAAAAAGAAAAAGAAAGCCGAACGATGAGTGACAGTTGAAGAGAGTCACAGCCGGGTTACGGGTTACGCAGGGCGGAGCGAGAGTAGATGATTACGAAACCTTAGTTTAAAGCTAGGCAGCGAAGAGGCAAGCCGAACATCAGGCGGAAGAGAGTTCCAAAAGTAACTAGCCGCTACGGTGAAAGATTTGCGGAAGGACGTCGTGTTGTAAGAGGGAACAAAAAGCTCCCGTTCAGCCACCCGGACCTGATGCTGGACAACATCCGCCCTGAAATTGAAGTTATCGCGTAGATATTTCGGCCTTGAGTCTGCCAGCACCGAAAAGAGAAGACAGCCCATGAAGTAAAGTCGCCTATTTGCTACAGTAAGCCAGCCAAGGCTGTGGAGATGCGGGGAGATGCGCTCATCTCTCCTCAAATCTAAGACGAAACGGACACAGGCATTTAAGGCGCGCTTGAGTTTCGAGGTAAGAACACCAGGCAGATCACACAGAGCGACGCAGCAGTAATCCAGCTGCGGAAACACCAGCGTAGTAACGAGTAATTTCCGGAGGGGAGTAGAGAGAAACCCCTTGCAAGACTTGAGCTGGTGTAAAATAGCGAAGATTCTTTTAGAGATCTGAAGTACCTGAGCATTCCAAGCCAGAGTTCGATTTATAGAAACACCAAGGTAGCGAAAAGACTGAAAAAAAGGGATCAAGTGAGCACCGCAGTTGATCCGTGGAATATCGGAGTAGTCCAATCTTCGGACAAAGGGGGAGCTACCAAGAATCGCAGCACAAGTCTTGCCCAGATTGAGTCGGAGCCGATTCGCAGCAGCCCACGCGCTGATAGCGGAGACATCCTCCGAAACCTTCCCAAGGCCTACCTCAAGATCAAGCGGCGTGCATTGATAATAGATTTGCAAATCGTCCGCGTAAAGCATATGCCTGCAGTGCCTAATTGCCTGTGGAAGATCATTGATGAAGACCGAGAAAAGTAACGGACCAAGAACAGAGCCCTGCGGCACACCAGAGAGTACAGGCTCCCAAGAGGATAACTCACCCTCCGGCCCAAGGACAGCTTGAGACCTATCATTCAAGTAGGAGGCGAACCACATTAGAGCAGAGTTAGAGAGTCCGAGATCGCTCAACTTACGGAGCAAGAGTCTATGGTCAACAGTGTCAAATGCTTTACTGAAATCAAAGAGTACCATGATAGTGACTAGCCCCTTGTCTACACCCGACCTAACGTCATCCGTAACCTTGATCATCGCTGTCTGTGTGCTAAAACCCTTGCGGTAGCCCGACTGGAAGGGGTCAAGTCGCCCCGTAGACACAAGAAATTCCGACAATTGAGCAAAGACGACCTTTTCAAGTACCTTAGACAGACAGCAAAGAATAGAAATCGGCCTGAAATCATTAGCGGAGTGAGGATTCTTTGATTTCGGTAGAGGTCTCACTAGAGAGGGAATGTCGCGAAGGTAAGTGAAGAGTTGAAAATCTCAAGCAAACAGGGTAGGATAACAGCAATCCCTCGATGAATGTACTCAATCGCAATGTCATCAGGTCCTCTGGAGTTCTTGCGAAAATTGCTTAGATGAGTTAACAGAAGCTCAGGAGTAATATACCCAAAGAAGAAGTTGCTGCAATCAAATCTAACCTCATTGATCCAACCAGTCGAGGGATTGGATATTAGAGACGCTGTCTGTTCTGAGGTACCGGCAGACAGAAAGGCACGATTCACATCATCAAGGGGAATGCACAAAGCAGACAAACCCTCATTTGGCTTGCATAACCGCAGACGACGAAATTCAGCCCAGACAGACTTAGAGTTATTAAGTGTCGAAAACAGAGTAGTATAACAGCTGGCTTTAGCTAATTGCACGAGAGTCTGGGTATGGTTTCTGAGCTTCTTGTAGCTAGAGTGATGGGAGGTACTACGAGTACGTTTAAAAAGTCTAAAACACCTATCGCGGTCGGCCATGGATCGTTTAATGGCAGTCGAGAGCCAGGGTGCAGGAGGACGGTTCATAGATAGCTGTCGCGCAGGAGCATGTACGTCAATGGCTCCCGTGACCGTGCTCGTGAGTAAGGAGACTTTGTCATCGACAGTGGAAGACATAGAAAAAAGAGATGACCAATCCGAAACAGCAAGATAGTTAAGATAGGCGAAGGTATCCATGTTCTTAAGACTACGACATGTTATGACTTTGCTGGGAGGACGAGGCGCTTTAGTCCTATAGACGACGAAAATCAGCTCATGACCCGATAGGAAAGGCACTCCTGATTGTCCGAAAGAGAGAACCTTAGAAAGCTGATCAACCACTAAGAGGTCAAGCAGGTTGTGCGAAGTCGCCGTGTGATGTGTCGGAGAAAGCGGAACGATGTCAAGATTATGGCTAAAAAAGAAATCCTTGAGTCGCGTTGAGTGAGATGATTGTGAGCAAAGATCAGCATTGAAATCCCCAGTCACAACAATGTCTACGTACCGATGAAGGTAACTAGATAGGGTGTGCTCGAAGTCATCAATGTAGCACGCATTAGGAGGCCTGTAGACAATCGAAAATAGGAGAGGGTGCAAGTTCGCATGCGATATCTCAACGATAAGAAATTCCGGTTTAGAACAATATTGCTCAGATGAAGTAGCAAGTACACGTGACCGAAGACTGGAGTGGATGAAGATTCAAACACCGCCCCCACGGGCTCCACGCCTGTCCCATCTGATCAAGTAGTAACCAGGAAGTGAAACAGCGTCATCCGTGACACGATCCGTGAGCCATGTCTCTGACACCGCTATAACATGATAAAAGGTAGAAAAAAAGAAGTCACGAACTAGATCAAAGTGGGCAGGCAACGATTGAGCGTTGAAGTGGCAGATTTTTAAATAGTCATTTACAGAGGCGTCGATTACATTGTTCGCGTTATCAGAAAGCTGACGTACTGAGGAGTCGGAGGCACCGCTATGGAGTCAAGATGAGGAAGAACCGGCTGCCCCAGCGTCATGTTGACCCAGATCATCAGAAACCGCAGACAGTGCACGATTGAGATCCTCCTCAGAGCGAATAACTACAGGCATCAAGTCAGCATCCTTTTTCACCCTAATGACGCCATCGCGAACCCAAACAAACTTGAAACCCTTGACTTTGGCCTCCGCCTTAGCACGTTTGAGAAGTTTAGCGACCTCCGGAGTCAGATATTCATTCAGATAGATGCGCACAGGTATAACTGTTAATGCATGGCGAAACCATTCTTCATAATGCTCAGCATTCATTTCGTCGTGATAGTCCATACTTCCCTTCTTTCCAACGAAGCACTTCATGCAGCCATCCGCTAGGAATCCTTCTTTGCTCCCAATATGCAAAATAATTACTCTCTTGCCAGAACCAGAAAGTGTTACGAAACCCCCACGAAATCCCATAACGAGCTGAACTCTGCTACGATATCCATCAAAATTGTCACGATAAATATTGTTAGATTGTACGCATTCAACCCATCCATGCGAACGAGACTGATTAGCACCGCTCCATGTCTCATCGGTATAATAAATTTTCCAATCGTGATTTCTGTAATATTGTATCAATCTCAAAAATTCCGACCTTTTTCCAGCGATGACTTGACTCTCCATTAGAACCGGCCTTTTATTTAGTCTTCTGTATTTAAATTTCATTTTTTTAAGCTGCTTTCTCAATGTGTTTTCGCAAAAATCCGGCAAATCTTCAACATCCTGTTTCAGCTGCTTCAGTAATTTTTTAACGGTAGGATACTCTTTCTTCATGTAGAAGTCCATAATTTTTCTCCGAATAACACCCGGCAAGAATTCATCAAATTCAACCGATGGTCTCCCCGGTGCGCCCTCATACGGTTTTTTCCACACACCGCTATTCCCTTCATTTGTCACTCGTTTTACTGACCTTTCAGATATACCGAGACAAGATGCGGTCCTCTCCATCACTTTTTTAACATTTAGAACATGTCCTACAATCTTCTCCATTTCGAAATATGAACACACCCTGTAAACCATTTGTTTCATACCCACGCTCAAGGCCCCTGTGCGGGATGTTTTCATTCGCTTCGCTCGATCAGATCCTCTAATTTCGTTTTTTTATGGGAATAAAATCATTGTCGGTTGTAGTATCAGAACTTTCTTCTGACATTGACATTTCCAATAAATTTCCAATGGTTTCGCCAGATTGGTCCGAGGCAGTATTTTCTACAGACATCTGATGGTATTCATGCACTGCAGCTTCGTTTGGTTTATCAAAATTCGCAATACTGTTGAGGTTATTCGTACAATCAGTTTCACATAATTCCACTTCTATAGTAACCGTCGTATTACAGTCGAAATCACTATTATCGGCTGTACTTTCGTAGGAAATATTATCAACCTCCAGTTCAATTAATAATTGAAAGTGTCCATCTCTGTGCGATTCATTTTGCTGCCCAGTGAACAAAAGATAAATGAGTGTGAGATTTCCGTTCTCTATCAAATTCTCATCCTTAAAATACGTTCCGTCTGGTAACATTTTAACGATGATAACATTCGTTTTGTAATATTCCGACGCTGCACGGCACTCGACCAATGAGCCAAACACTCCGGATCTTCCCATTTGCGAACGGTATTTGTGCTTTGTATTTATGTCCAATCCATATTTCACCCAAAATTCATACTGGGACCATCGTTGAACTACATGTTCGACGACTTCTTGGCGTACGACATGGTGACTTCTCTTGTTTAAAGCGAAAGCAAGTGATTTGAATAAGCAATCCCTACCGCCTCCCGCGTCTTTAATTTCGAAATTTTCGCCGGTCATATTAATTACAGTCAGTGTCATTTTTTAAAGCGTGAGGTCAAAAATAGTGAGCGCAATAATTGGTTAGCTATTGGTTATTATAATTTATTGGAACCGCAATAAAAAAAAATATCTAGGGGGAGTTGGGGCAGCTTGATAGGATTTTCTCGTAATGCCGATAAAAGAGGCCAGAATACAATCACGACTATAAAAACAATTTAGACTGGCTAAATGTTCATCTGGGTACATTCTTAGGGATAAATTTCCTTGCAAATGTGTACATTAAATATGTTATCATCCGTTTTCCGAAAAATGGAATTCGTATCAAACTACCCCATACATGGGGCACATTTATACACACCCGGGGCACTTTGATTCGTAAATATATACTCCCATATTCACGTTTATAAATTCGTTTCAACCTTTATTCATGTAATAATCACAGTATCATTAATTATTCATCACAAATCAACTATCCGTATAACAATATTTTTATTCTAATATTCATTCTGCATCATAATCTTTCTATTCGTTTATTTTTTTAATATCAATTAAATATTAGTCGTATAACTTGTAACTTTTTGTCGAATTGAGATCCAGTCATAATCAGCCGCGTTTTTTTTTATCTTAACCAACCTTATTTAAATAAGAATATTATATGCAGACAAATCAATTTTAAAATTAAGTGAAGAAGCTGTTCTAGCGGTTCCTTTCTTTGCAAATGGGCTTGGCAATTTCAGGACGATATCTGATATATGCACAGAAGCCTCATCCTTTTTATCGGGGAACACAAAAGATGCAATTCCTGATACAAACGATGGTTTTCGTTTTAAAAAGGAGACTTGAAAATCGCTGTTTTTTTTGTCACATCTAAACAGAATTTTTCCAACATATTGCTTAACAACACTCTTCTTCTTACCTACCTTGTTTAAATTGATTATTACGAAATCTCCTTCTTTCAGGTCGTTTATCTTAGGTTTTATTGCATTCATTTGCTCATTATCAGAACATTCTGAGATAGATTCTTCATCTAACGAATCGAATGATTCCTGTAGCTGAATATCACTGTTGGAGTTAGAAGTGTCAGATTCTAATATAGCTTTAGATGCTTTCTTATTCTGCTTCTGTTTCGGTTTCGTAATGCCTAATAAATTTCGAGCAGTCTTCAACTCTTTTATGCGTTTTCTTTGTTCTTGTTTAGCGATTTTCTCAGCTTTAGCATTCTTCAATTCCTCTAGTCTTCGTTTTTCTGGCGTATCAGTGTAAATCCTAGACTTACCTTTTTCTTTTCCCCTTCTAGTCTTGCTTGTGCGAGCAATGGTTGGATAAGGCCTTACAGCTTCTGGGGTAATTGTTTCAGAAGTAGTTGCTTCTGTTAATGTCTCTGAGACTCTAGATGTGGAGGCCACAGGTTCAATATTTCTTTGGTCTTGTTCGAGCGGGGGCGTTACACTTCGTTCAGGTATGATTTGGTCTATTTCCATATTTATAATAGGATCTGCAGTTGCCCTTGACTCGTCAGAGTTTGCAGGCTGTGTGCTTTCAGTATCATTTGATGCTTCTTGGTTGGCATAGATCTCACAGGGTGCAAAGTCGTCATCGGAGAATGCCAATCTATTGAATGGTACAATGCCGGGCTTAGTAAATGCACTTGTGATGTTTTTGGCATTAAATGATTCGAAATAGGCTATTTTTGTAAGACTTGGTATATCATAAATACTTAAAGCCTTCCCGGGATGATTAATGTGCCAGTCGTTATAAGCTACTTTTAGCTTTGTCTTAAAGGGGCCAAAAACACCAACATCAAGAGGCTGGACTTTGTGGGATGTATGTGGAGGGAATGACAAATAAATGATTCCATTCTCACGGGAGTAATTGATTGCCTCAATTGAAATGTGGGACTCGTGATTATCGCAAATCAACAGAATAGGCCTTTCTTTTGTGCTGTTTGTGTGCTTTTGAATATGCTTGAGGACTTCCAAAAATAGTTCAGTATTTATCCAACCTGATCTGGATGACAATCCCAAAGATCCCTCTGGAGCACCATTTAAAAAATGACTTTTGTAGTGAACCCTGGCAAACACATAAACAGGTGGAATTGTATTTCCAACACCTGTTATGATACCTCCAAAAGTGACTAATTCACCCCTCTCAGCAGATACCATTTGGCCGACCTGTCTTTGTGTCTTTTCTGCCAAGACCTTTGGAGCATTAAGGACCGCTGTGACACCAGTTTCATCACAGTTAATTATGCGATCACTTGAAAAACTATGTCTTAAAAAGACTTTCTCTAAATTGTCAAAAAACGTTGTTACAGCGCCCCTATTAAAAGAGAATGAT
Source organism: Macrophya alboannulata (assembly GCA_949628255.1). Taxonomy (NCBI): domain Eukaryota; kingdom Metazoa; phylum Arthropoda; class Insecta; order Hymenoptera; family Tenthredinidae; genus Macrophya; species Macrophya alboannulata. Next base: position 7,263,348 of record OX451210.1, on the reverse strand, counting down.
CTGGCAACGCTTGTATTTTCAGGCTTCCTCAAGCTGATGTTAGGGTTTCTGCTACGAAACCCAATAATCCAATCAATACCAGCAGCCCTGTTATCATCCCACGCAGGTGGATAGCGGCAATTCGCTTTTTTTGCATATTCATAAGCAAGTTGGCGCACTTGTGTCAAAGTAAGGCCATGGTGCATTTTACTGCATTTCATTACGTAGTCATTTAATAGCTTTTCTTGTGCTATAGTGAATACTTGATGCGATGTATACTTGGACGCGTACCTGACGTCAGTACTGTCCGAATTTTCTGTTTTTCTCTTCTTCTTTTCTACTCGATGTTGTAACGTAGCTATCTTTATGTTGTTCTTATGAGCTGCTTTTCTAATTGACAGTGAGCCATCCAGCACATCAGCAACTGCAGATGCCATTGCAGTTTCATCGATAGAACTTCTGTCGGTTTTTTTTTTATATGTGCGGACCATATTCTAAAAAAAAAAATAGCAGATTCTTTACTAATATGCACAGCAACAAGGGGTACATTGATACAGTATCAATGTGCCCCGTTAAGCTTCGTATCAATGTGCCCCAAGTAACCTTTTATAATATAAATTAAAATTAAATAAATGTTGAAAGGTAGTATGAACAAATGATGTTTTTATTGAATAATTGAATGTATGTACTCACTGCATAATGTGGATTCACATGTTTCATGGGAATATTACCATCCAAATGTTTATTACGTAAATTCGACGAAATTTTTGTCCTATCTTCGAAAAACGCGACATTCCTGTCGTGCGTGAAGTAGCGACTGAGCGGCAGCGCGGTTGTAGCAGCCTACAAGTTGCGTCGGCAGTTTCTTTGTATGAACGAATCAGCAGTCAACTGCGTTTCGTTTGTTTCTTATGACTACTGTATCTATGTGCCCCGTGTATCAATGTGCCCTCATTCCCCCTATGAGTAAAAAAGAACAAAAATTTAATGCAAAGTTTATGATTTACGAAAACAGCAATAAAAATGAAAATGTTGGTAAGATAATGAGAATGATAAGAGGTACATACCTACGTGCCTTAAAACGGGCAAGAAAAGGAATTCGAGAGTAGGAAGCGATTATTTCGATGAATTGTTGGAATTGCAAGAGTAGCGTTTAATTCGTATCGTGTTGTCAGTTTGGATGCTAGTTAAGGCCCATCCCTAGTCGCCCACCTCCTTTTTGCCGAAAAAGGGGCGGGGGAGGCACATCTCGATTATTATCCGGGCCCAGGCGTCGAAGACGCAAAAATAAAATGCAGAGCGGCGATTCTATTTCAATTCCAAACACATACGTCCGAAAATATGTTTGTTTTATGCGAAAATAGAGCTGCAGCACCGCTTTTAGATTTGTCAAATGTCAATTTCCTCGGCGGCCATTATTATGTAGCTGTACGCCGAGTTTCGCTTGTCCGGGAGGTAAGTGGCGCCACGAATATATTGCTCCGACGCAAGAATAGTACACTAAGAGAGTGATATCCTTGGGTCCGACGGTAAGTGTAGGAGTCTGTGGGCAGGACGCGCTTGGTATTCTGTGGGTAAGACCGCTCTGGCAGGCCGCCATGTTACACGGTGCGTGATCTCTCCGACTCACCGATCGATGTAGTCAGCTGTCAGTGATAAAGACACGACTAGGGATGGGCCTTAAACAATGAATTCCGCTAAAAAAATTTAGTGAAACAATTGCCATCCTGGACAGGATGGGGAAGGGCGAGGGCGAATACACGACGTTTTGAATTTTTTCAAATAATAATCCGTTTGCCTACAATGTTGCGAATTTTATGACGGACAAAAACGTGTCTTCTTCTTGTTCCTTAGGGCTAACGCAAGACAAAAACGTGTGATATCTCGGTGGGAAGACATCGTGATAAAAAAATTTGAAAAAGCATTTCCAAGTAAAACGAACAAGCTTTTCAAAGAACTATGTAATACGGTTCTACAATTCTTCTCTTGGCGCTAAGGTTTTTTTGAAAACAGTTAATTTAAAAATTGATTTTTGTTTTTATTTTCTTTTCTATCCCAGCCATACAGTGGCTTACTTGCCACTGAAGCGGCGTATTTGAAAATAAGATTTCCCATGTCATTTGAATGGGGATTTTTTTCATTTTAGTTTTATCTGTATAACTTTTTTTATTTAACTGATAAAAATAAAGTAAATGTACATTTTTGTAGAAAATTTTATGATTCACAAAAATGGTCCTTTGACCCAAGTTGATCAATTCAATCGTCAACAAGTTACAGTGGTTTGAAAGTCATATTTATATTTGATCACTACTTACTTTCGACAAATCAACTAAACTTAACTCTATAAAAATAATTAACCTCTTCCCGGCCAAGTTTTGCAGCTCCATGAAACCAAATCGTTTGTGGAAAATCTCTTCGATAATCTGTAAGAAACCTTCATCGCGCAGTATAACTTTTTGAAATTGTTCCAGATATGGAACAGTGACAGAGAAAAGGTTAACAATTTGAAATTGAAATAAACGATATTTTTGGAGTTTATCAAAGTTGAATTTTGTTGATTTTGAACCTTTTTAGAATTCATTATTCTTGTAGAAAGTGAATACTCCAAATATCTTGAAAAATTTATGAAATGAATTCATTCAAGTTAATATGTCGAAAGTGAGTACTGATCAAATATAAATATGACTTTTAAACTGCTGCTGCATACATATTGTATATCAGTGGCCGCATAAGCTTTAAGTAACAATTGAGTTTGCAACGGGCGCGGCGCGGCGAGGGGGAAATGTAGCGACGTATATCGCCGCTGGGACACACGCGGCCCCGCGCAAATTTGAAAAATTGTTGACGTCGATTACTGGAAGTTCACTATTGCGAACCAAAAACTGATCACGCAATCAAAAAGTTTATATTCTGACGAAAATTTTGAGCTAGCTCAGGTTCACCCGTACCAATCCGTTCCCCAAATCGCACCATTGGACCTTTTCACACCTGGCGTAGAGGCTTGTGAATATTTTTGAAATTTCCAAGCGCTATCATGTTCGTTAATGTTCAGGGAATATTCCTGAATCTTTCGAAATTTTTGACACTTATTTTAGACGAACGGTGACGAGTCGAAGTTGACGTACGGCAATGGACTCCGAAAAAACTACGTTTTTTAACTTTGCGGAGATCATAACGGTTTCCACGATTTTTACACAGAAATTTGTGAATAACCATCAGACGCAGAAAATTCGGCGCTTTACGATCTTACCAGACTCGATGCTCTACCAATTTTTCTGTAGAAGTTATGATCACTCAAACAGAGGGGCCCAACCTTTTTGCACCGACAGTAGATTCATCGATACATTTTTAAAAATTATGCAGAACAATAGTGGCGCATATAATTTTTTCGACTGTGCTTACTTCAGCGATAATGTTATTTCGAAGTACTCTCCATCTGTTCGCTAAAATTCTAACAGAATTCTCAATCACACGCCGTGCACGGGATAATCGATAATTATATATTGTTTGTTTTTCAGTTAGATTAGTTCCTGGGAATGGTCTTACAATATATTTTTCAAGGGGAAATGCTTCGTCAGCAGCCAAAAAATAGGGAAATTTTTTATCTGTCCCAGGCAAACATGAATCTGAAGGAACATCTAAAATATTAGATTCTAGGGCTTGGCCAAATACAGATTCTCTGAATATCCCTCCATCACTCTGTGATCCATACGCACCAATGTCTACGGGAGTGAACTTATAATGAGCATCACATACTGCCATTAAAACAATGCTAAATGTTTTTTTATAATTGAAATATAAAGATCCTGATTTTTTTGGAGTTTGAATAGTAATATGTTTCCCATCCATTGCACCAATACAGCATGGTAGATTCCATAATTTAAGAAATTCTTTAGCCCTGTTCTTCCAGATATCTTGTGTGGGTTCTTGTAAGTAAATGGGTGACAGAATATCCCAAATAATTTGACAGGTTTCTCGTATTATGTTGCTCACCAATGACTTTGATACGTAGAAACTCCATGCTGTCAGTTGCATACTACCACCATGGGCGAGGTAACTGAATTGAAATAAAAAATTCAATATTAGGCAATAATACAGTATTATTATATAGATTACTACTACCACAACTACTATTAACGCTGTTATAGATAGACGATGAATAATATTAATTAATAGATAAATGTCTACTTACTACAACGTAATTACTAGTCGATGCTCTGGATGTAAGTGTTTCCGCCTACTTCTCTTCTTTAGAGATGGACCAACAAGGTTCAATAATTTGTTAAATGTTTCAACCGTCATTCGCGTATACTTAAAAAATTGTTCGTCACCTTCATCACGCATGAATTTAAAAAGACAGTTGTACTGGCCTTTGTCTTTTCGGTGAAGAAGAAGAGGTCGAACCCACCAACGACGCCGTCTTCTACTTTTTTTTTTTTTTTAAGCCTCAATAATATGGATAATGTACTCATTACAAGTAGAGGTCATAGTGCCGGATTATACAAATCCATTTTGTACGAGACCACTGCTTATTGGACGGAAGGAGCGACTTCTCATTGGGCGAACGCGTACGCAGCACTTCATTGTATGCCAGCGCCTAAATTTCTACGTAAACGGGAACGTATGCGTCAATTGTAAGCCGACCTTTACGCGTAAGAGCACGCGGACTATATGCTTCAAATGCTGCAAAGCGAAGAGGTAAAGTGCGCGAACGTTATCGTTCGAACGTTGATAAACAGCGAGCTTTAAACCGAATCAGGTATCTGTTAAATCGTGACGATAGATGCGATCGTAGACGTAAGCGATATAGTATACAAAAGAAAGACAACGAGATCGCAAAACGCAAAGGACGTACTGCTAAAAGGATTATCGCTAAGTATCAACGTATTCGCAATTTGAATACTATCGCACTAGTACAATCGAAAGAAGAATATGTAGCGAAAATTTTGCCGATGATTGATGAGCGAACTGAAGTTGGTAGAAGAATGAAAGTCGAGTCGATTTTAAAATAGTGTACTCGTGATAGAGAGTTGAAAATAAACTTCATCAGGAAAAACTTAAGGCGGGATTACGATGAACTTAACGTAACGGAACGTAGAACGGGCGCACGTGCAATAGCACAGTATCATTGTTGTAATTTTGCTATTGCGCGTGCGCCCGTTCTACGTTCCGTTACGTTAAGTTCATCGTAATCCCGCCTTTAGTAAGCGTCAAGAAAAGAGCAGAGGTCTGTCCCACGAAATTTGCAAAACTCTCAAATGCTAACATAGAAGATAAAGTAAACGCGATGTGTGGTTCTTCGAAACACATCGCCTCAGCTGAACCATACTTTGCGGAAGTTGCCTACAAGCACGAACCATTTTATGAACCAATTGGTATGAATGCCAAAGGGCAAGCTGCTAATATTTTAGCGTTAGTTGAAAATAATAATAAGACTAGAAAAAGCAAATGCAAAGGTTGGTCTTGCGATCGAAGTTGTAAAATAAAAGATTCATCATTACTAGAGAAATACGTTGAATTTTTGAAAAGAATTTGAATTTGCACGTTGAAAAATGTTCATAAATTTATAACACACTTGGAGTGTACAACAAAGCAGGCCAATGACCAACTAGGACATTCCCAAGTTTGCTACATGGGTGACGCGTCGTGTAGATCAATATTCTTACCTGTGCAAATTTTGTCTGCACATTTCCCATTGGTTCGGCGTATACAAAGGCTTGTATAGAAATTAGGAAATTGTTGTAAAATAATTTCTACTATCGACAAAACATAATTGAACGACGGCGATCTCGTTAAATTACAACAAATTTCGGAAACTGCTCAGCAGAACGCTAGTAATGTAGAAGATAATGTCAATAATGATATTGATTTGAATGAAGAAGAAATCAGAAAGAAGTATGAAAGTGCATTCAATGCTCTGACGAAACGCTCTATAGATATACCCCGTTTGATCTGTGTATCCTGCGAAAAACTGTGTTTCGAGAGAGAGATTACGAACATCGATAAGTTGATAAAACCAATCACGACAAAAATTTGGACAGATTTGATGGAACACGTCGAATCTGAAGGTAATGATTGCGAATATGTTTGTAACTGTTGTCTTCCTAAGCTTCAACAAAACACCATACCACCGCGATGTATTCTAAACAATCTTATCTAATCAGTACCGGAAATCATATCATCATTGAACGACTACGAACGCATTTTAATACAACGAGCTGAAGCATTTTAAACTGTTCAGAGAATGGGTACCGTGGCAAACAAAAATTTACCCCACAGAGATATGGTACAAAAAGTAAAGGGTAGAACGTTTCATTTTCCCCTGCCTATGGAAGAAATTTCACAGAAAATTTGCCCACCCATGGATCCGATTAATCTTGACCACGAGCTATACATATTAGTTCGCGGAATCCCAACAAAATCAAAATTGGTATGGGAACAACTGGTAAATATTCATAAAGTATGGGACGCATTGATGTGGCTTAAGACGAACAATCCTCACTATTCTGAAATTAAGTTGCCCGAGTCGGCTCAGACCCTTTTGGCTGATATAAAAGAGACCGAATTTCAAGCAGAGGATGAAGAAATTGATAATAAGAATAACGAAGATGACAATTTGAAGGAAGTAGAACGTTTCGATAATATGGAAATAGTGATTCCAAGTGAAAATAATAAGTATGACAACTTGGAGGAATGTGAAGGTCGAGATAATATGAATGCAAACAGGCGTGCAGCGCTATTGACGCAAGTATTACAATCGGATGAAATTTATGAACAATTCACAATCCATCCGATGTATGCCAAAAGACCTCATGAGACTGCGGCAGATCTGTACTAAATGATGAAAATCAACGACGTACCGTTAGATAACCGTCATAAAACTCTAGATTCACAATGCTTTCCGCATTTGTATCCGTATGGTCGGAATGGTCAGCAGGAGGATAGATCTACGCGTCTAACGCATGCCGAATTTATTCAATCAAGACTCATGTCAAATCATTCGCAATACCGGCTAGATCAACAACACCTATTCTACCTTTTGAATGACGCAAATATTCGACAAGTGCGTAGTGGCATATATTACAAACTACATATCACCAATCCGAGCGAACGGTTTGCCGCAGCGAGTTTTTAGAAAAGCTGTCTAGAAAGGAATTGGAAGGGAATGTAATGCAATATTTGCAAGGCTGCGCAACACAGAGCAATATTGAAGTCGGCCAAGAAATGATGTAGCCTGTATGATGCATCATTACGGCCCGGCTGCACTGTTTCTTACGCTAAGTCCAAGCGAATGGTTATGGTCCGACTTGACAAAATATCTTCGCGAAATGGGTGGCCCTGCTGCCGCTACGATGTCGCCCAATCAATCGATCGCGGCTGATCCAGTGTCTACATCAAGATTTATTGACAATAAGTTTCATGCTATGTCCCACACAGCACAAGATATCTCCAGGATATCCCGATAATGACCCATATGTCCCAAAGACGTCCGGGATTTATAACGGATATCCATGGGATATTATGCGGGATTTTTCAGCGCTCGAGGTCCCTAGAATATCCTGTAATATCCCAACATTTCATTCAGATATTGAGGACATCTTCAGGAGATCGTGAGATATCACGAGTACTTTGCTTCAAAAGTTATGCCAGATTGTTCAACATAAGTATATCTGAAACACTGTTTCGTGTTCTTCTCATACGTGATGCATGCATATCATGAATTTTTCATAGGTATATTATGGACTACAATTAATGGCCGTATGTATGTATATCATACGAAGCTACTTTGTGGTATATCCATCAAGGAGCAAGTCCTTGATATTACTCTCTGATATCCATGTATGTGTATTGCGTAGTTCCGCTAACTCAAACTAACCGGACTCTTACCCTACCAAATTGCGTCTAGTTAGAGTTTTGTGAGTCGCGAGTGTTCTAATCTAAAATCATTTCACATAACGATTTTCTAGAGATATCGTATCGTCAAAATGATCGATTGTTTTATCACGTCGATACTCAGTGGACGTTATATCTATACCTATACGCGAGTGCAAGCGTGTGACAAGTGTATTCTCCTGTTCAAAAATTCTCAGCATCTTTGAGGTTAGGTGCTAATATTAGACATTGTAAAATGTCTAAAAAAAGAAAGCAACTGCCGCATCGTAAACTATCAAAGCGTCAATTTCGTAAACGTGTACAGAGAGAAACTACAGCCCTCTGTGATTTACAGTTATTTGAAGCCAGTGAACATGGTGAAGGATCTTCATTGGGATTAATTCCAAACTTTCCGTCTCTAAATACTTCCGTGTCATCGAACACTATTAGCAGTGAGCTTGAACAATCTTTTCACCAAGAGTTAACTGCAACAGAAAATATTTCCTCCGCTGAAAGTCATGACGAAGTATCCGATACCAACTTAATTATCGAGGGACAAAATCTGATAGAATCACAATCTATACTAACGTCTTCAACGGAAGAAGTTGAAAACCTTCAGCAAAATAATTTCGAATGTGTTAATCAGAATGTGGGTTATAATCTGCCATCTTTTCTTGCTGAATGGGCAGTAAGTAACCAAATTTCACATAATGCTGTATCATCTTTATTAAAGAAACTGAGAGAACATCCATGTCATTCCCACTTGCCATCGGATGCTAGAACTCTCCTACGAACTCCAAGAATCACACTTGTAAAAGACATGCAACCAGGACAATATTGCCATTTTGGATTGCGTCATGGAATAAATAAATTATTGATCAAATATTGTTCGGAAATACATGGTGATATAGAACTAGCAATAGGAATCGATGGCCTTCCATTATCAAGATCATCAAGAAACTCATTGTGGCCTATTTTGGGGTCAGTTGTTCCATTCAATGATGTATTCTTGATCGGTTTGTATCATGGTGACGAAAAACCGATGTTAGCCAGTGAATTTTTACATGATTTTGTACAAGAAGCAATTGATATATGTCAAAACGGGCTAAGATATGAAAATAGAATATTTAAATGCAGCATAAAATATTTCATTTGCGATGCACCAGCTAAATCATTTATTTTAAATATTAAAGGCCATGCTGGTTATTTTAGCTGTACCAAATGTACTGTAGAAGGTGAGTACAGTAAAGGTCGGATGTGTTTTCCATCATCGCATCATCAAGAAAGGACAGATGCTGATTTCAGAAACAAAGTAGATGAAGAATATCACCGGGGAAATAGTAGCCTAGAAGATATTCCAAAGCTAGATCTTGTCAAAAATGTGCCACTAGACTACATGCATCTAATTCTTTTGGGAATTTTTCGCAAATTACTGTATATCTGGTTGTTTGGTGATTTAAATGTTCGAATAAGTCATCGCATCGCAAAATTGATTTCAGTGTCATTGCGGGAAATGTGTTCTTATATTCCAAAAGAATTTGCCAGAAAACCACGCTCTCTTGATTATGTAAAGCTGTGGAAAGCCACAGAATTCCGACAGCTTTTATGCTATACTGGACCAATAGTTTTGAAATCGGCTCTGCGCTTAGATATTTATCATCATTTCCTAACACTCCACGTCGCAATAAGAATTTTATGCAGTGATGAACAACACTCACATCTGATTAATTATGCTGAATCCCTGCTTCACCATTTTTTCTCCTCATTCATCACTTTATATGGAAAACACCACGTATCTCACAATGTTCATGGGCTCATTCACCTGGCACAAGATGTTAGAAATCTCGGTTCACTTGATAGTTTTAGTGCATTCAATTTTGAAAATTATATGCAAACTTTGAAAAAACTTTTGAGAAAAAGTGACCGGCCTTTGCAACAACTTAGTAGAAGGTATTTTGAAATAGAGAAAAGTGAAAACGATAAACACAAGAAATTGATTCATGCACAGCTTGCACCACTTGCACACTCATTTTACTTTGATGGTCCATTGCCAGAGGGTTGTGTAAATCCACAATATAAGGTTGCCAGTTGCAAAAACTTCACACTACATGTTGGAAGCAAAGCAGATAGCTGCTGCGGTTTGTCAGATGGGACTATAATTCTGGTGACTAATATTGCACACAATTCAAATAAAAACTTTCTTGTTGTAGTAGGCAATGCGTTTGAAGAACAGCAAAATTTATACCATGTACCATGTGAATCTTCTCTGCTCGGAATCTGGGTAGTTCAAAAACTTTCAGCCACAAAAACATGGGCTCTAAAGGATGTGGCTCACAAGTACATGATATTACCGTATAAAGGTAACAAGTCGGCAGTTTTTCCGTTACTACATTCGCAAGCAATTTAGTGAAATTTTATAAAAAAAAGGCACCCTCACCATATACATCCCTGTGTTGAGAGGCCCCGTAGCCACCTTTAAATTCGCACGGTCGTAGTAGCAGGCGTGCGCATGGCTGAGAGAACTGTTATTATTCAGTGTAAACACTAACAGTAAACACTTTAAAATTCCGCGCGTTAATGACGTCAGAGTGTCAAAGCCTTCTATTGGCTTCCGGACATAAACACGTGCGTTCATATCTCTAAGTTCAATGCTACAGACAAAGATGGACAAGAGTGAGTGTGGCACGTGGTAAAATGAATTGCTGAAGGTGGATCGTGGGGATGTGAATATGTGATTAAAACTACAATTATAATCCGTGAAAAATAGTTAGAGTGCAGGAACGATTTCCGACAGCGTGAGGCTTCCCCAGAGGGAATATTTAGAACAAATACGGACGTTTGAATTGAGGTTCTACAGAAATTATCCGTGTCAATCGGAATTATCGGGTGAGTAATACTAATGTGAAACTTTTTATGTAGATGCAAATGAATGCATATCAGATAATTTCATAATTATATTCATTTTAGAGACTGGTCTACAGATTTAATGATGCACATACTCATATATTTTTCGGCTGACTTTACACACAGACACGATTACACATTTAGAATATTGTCACGCTCGAACTGTTGTATCCACGTGTGTAAATTTGAGAGAAAAGTATGCAGTTTCGTGTTACATTATACGAGCATAATTATTACTCGTCCGTTTTTTTAGTTTTTTAAGCTTGCTCCAGGCACTATACTTTTTTTGGTTCATATAATGAATCTACGTATAATATCTCAGATGTTTCAACCAATAACACACAACATCAGATTTTATAGTCATTATACAAATCTGTTGATGAAGTCAATAGCAAAACAATATGACCCAACATAATCAACCCGATATAATTTCTAATCTTTGTTGATCACAGATTAATTATAATACTTGGTTTTTTCAATTACACTTTCTCGCAGAGATATTTGATTGACAATAACAGCTTTAATTGATGAATTGCCAATCTGAACTGCAGCCTGCATAATTTTCGAACTTCTTCAGATTATCATACATTGCGAAACATGGCTGATCAATCCAAACCTGGAAATTATTTTGCTGTCGAATTCGTGGATGGGATACAGTTGGTACCCCATAATTGGATGGTCGAGAAAAATATGGAAGCTTACTGGCCAAACTTCACAAATAATGCGCGATATGATAAGGCCGTGAAAGAGAAAGAACCCCCTCAAAATACATGGCAATTGTTTCCAATCATTAAAGTACTTGCCAAAGCTCGTGAGTATATGTTAATTATATTTACGATTATTCATGTTTTACTATCAGAATTTCAATATAATTATGCAGTTACCAACACTTGAATCATACATGTCATTAATTTTAGAAACCTATGAAAAAGGCAAGCAGAAGTTGAAAGAAGCTGAAGAATTCTCCGAAGTAAATAACAGTGAGATTGATGAAATCGAATCAAGACAGCGGAGAAGAAAGCGCACACGGGTAGCAGTCTCTTCTAGTGAAGAGTCCGATGGTGCAGATGATATGTCACAATACAAACTTGGTTGTTTTCCGGCTCCACCCACTTCAGGATCACAGAAGGCTAAGGCTAAGGCCTCTGAAAAAGAAGACACGATGCTTCATTCCCATTCGAAACTGGCCTCTAACTCAGGATCTTCATATTCAATTTTGAACAAGGGTGAAATGCCGATTTCTAATCGAAGTGACAGGCTCGATGTCCTACCTGAAGTGCCATATAGCCCAGGTTGTTCATTTTCAAGACTGCAAAATTCACCAAAACGTCAAAAAAATGTATTACCAGTACCTGAGGTACGTACTCCAAGCCGACGATCCCGATATGAAGAGACGCAAGGTGACGCCAGCCCCACTACATCAATAATGATGAACACAGGTAATTAAGAATTAGGACGTTATCAGTTCTAGTGCAATTATTGATTGTGTAATTGGTTTACGGACTTGCAATATTGAATTGAACCATATCTAATAGTAAAATTGTCCAGATAAAAATATATTATAAGTAGAAAAGGTTTAATTTTTGAAAAGTTTTGATTCCTTTCGCTGTTACCACCAGACTTCCGAAATTATCAACGGTTTGTGATAAGATCGTTGACAGCATTGAAAATGAAAGTAAACAGCATTTCTGAAGCTATCGAAGAAATAGCTGAAAAGTAAAACCTGGCAACGTGCAATGCAGCCAATATGATTAACTCGGATTCTGACGCATCAGGACCGAAAACTGACATCCTAAAACGTTTTCCACTAATTGATTTGGTGGCAGTGGAGGATGTTGAGAAAGAATTGATCGAAGAGAAATTCAAAAGAAAACTGGTACGTAAATCTAGCAGCTTCTACTTGACGAAATTTTATGATCTAATTCATTGTTGATAGTAAATTCCCAACCTCTTTATATTTCCTTTGTGCAGATCGCTGAGTTAGCAAAGATCGGTGGTGCTGACATAAAAACACGAGCAACGAAATTGATGGAGCGGCTCTTCACAAATTGTGTGGCTGAGAAATTTAGCTGGATTGGCGGAAAGAAAAAACTAATTTTTTCAAATCTCCTTTTATGTGGGGTTATTTTAGGTAAGTTCATCAGCGTACGTTTTCCAGTCAACTGAGTTATTCAACTGATATTTATATTCAGTGGTCTGCACTGTTTAGGAGTTGCATCCAATGTTTCAGATGTGGTTAGAATACCCATGCCAAAAGCAACAAATGAGGAGATTGCCGTACCTATCAAGAATTGGCTGCGGCATGCCAAAGAAAGATTGGATCGAGAGAAAATGTAGAAATTAGTACTTCAATAGATTTGAATAATTGATTTTCTTAGAGTCTTCACTGGTTTTGAACCTGAATCATAGTACTGTTTTGAATCTGATTTTGAATCTTATTAAAAAAATTTGAATACTTGAATGTTCTATATGCAAAGTTATTTATTTTATATTCTCCTTCTATTTTAGGCGTACTGCATTGGTGGAAAAAGTAGTGAACGATGATGAAAATAGAAACGATTCTGACTGATACTTTGAGTGGAACAGCTGTAGACGTTATTATAATACTTATACCTCGACAAATTTATTCAGTACATGTGAGTTGAAATTTATGCGCTTTACCAAAACATACTTCTGTACTTCAGCTCTAGCTTTAGATTGAATCAATTAGTTGATTAATCATTTTCAGAAATGTTACATAATATACATTGGTAATTGATTGGACGTTATTTCTTGCTATAAATCACAGACTTTGAGTTCGCATAGCTTCTATCTTGATTACTGAATAATAGAAACATTATTACCTATTTGTTTACAGTCAAACATCGATGAAATAGGATGCAAAACGTCTGAAAGCTACATCAAGTACTCTATACTGTACTCTATATGTATATAACAGTATATATATTATACTGGCCAATATAATCTATAGTCAATAGATATTTGTTATATATATATATATATATATATATATATATATATATATATATATATATATATATATATATATATATATATATATATATATATATATATATATATATATATATATATATATATATATATATATATATATATATATATATATATATATATATATATACACTCCTAACAAAAATTAGCGGGCCACCCAATTTTTGCTTCGAAAAATGTTCGATTTCAAAGTCTCGTAATTCGATAAAAAATTGGCTTAGCGAATCGTTCGTAGAAGCATTTCAAAGCTTGAAGCTTTATCTTTCAGATGCTTACTTTTGATTGCATTTATGTTTTTTTTGTCTTGAGTTATGGTTCCTTGAACCATCTCGTGTCAAATTTGTGTATCGATGTTCCAACTTCGAAACAACGCACGGGGTCGAACAGGATCGGAATTTTAATTTCAAGATAGTCATTTTGAAGCTTGGAATGTCCACTTCAAAAGCCTTTCTTTGAACTTGGTCTACGATTTTTTTTCATGGAGTTATGCGTTGCTGAAGCAAAAATGGTCTTTCAATTTTTGATCGCATCCCCTGGGCGAACGAGTTCTTGTATCGAGGTTCCCAAACATGGCTTTTGAAGCTCAAATCTTCATCTTTCTGAAACCTCATTGCAATTTTTATTCGGTGACGTTTTTAAGCCATGATCACCATCCAAACGAGACCCTCCGAACCGTGAAATGGAAATTCGAACTTTGACCTCAGGTAGGACACGCAAAAATAGCGACACAGGTGGCCCAAGATTACAACTTCAACTTTAAAGTGTTTTCTTCAAAACCATATCTTGGAATTTGCTCTACGATTTTTTTTCGTAAAGTTATTCGATTCTTAACACATATGGACGATTGAAACAGTACCTCCGGCATTAGCATTACTTAAAGTGTACCGCGTGGAGGTTGCCTGGTAGGATTTACACCTCGTGTGTAAGTGTGTGTGAGTTTGTGTGCGTACCAGAGATCAGGACCCCATGGTTCGTCACTACCACGGTATTTTGTGACTCCAAACCCTCTCTGGTACGTGTGTAAGTGTGAGTGTATTTGTGTGTGTGCGCGTATGTGAACCGACTTGCGGGTGATCTAAAGATGTTTGATGCAGATCACAATTAATAAGGCGTGTTTGCACCCCTTTGTTTAATCACTTCACGGCATCTTTCCGTCATATTGATGCAGCTCTGAATAAGATACTGCGGTATCCCATGCCAAATTTCGCGCAACGCCTGGCCCAGCTCAAGTAAATTTGCCGGTTGTACACGGCATTGTCTCAACCTTCGTCCAACCATATCCCACACGTGTTCGATTAGATTTAAATCGGGACTCATAGCCGGGTGGTCAAGGTGGTCAAATACAGCCCTTAAAATTGTATTGTACTGAAATTCACGAATACGGGGGTGACTCTGTAATGGTCTGGGGTGCAATTTCCATGCATGGTCGTACCGATCTCGTGATTATTCCACCACTTCAAGTAATGCTAATGCCGGTGGTACTGTTTCAATCGTCCGTATGTGTTAAAAGTCGAATAACTTTACGAAAAAAAATCGTAGAGCAAATTCCAAGATATGGTTTTGAAGAAAACACTTTAAAGTTGAAGTTTTAACCTTGGGCCACCTGTGCCGCTATTTTTGCGTGTGCTACCTGAGGTCAAAGTCCGAATTTCCATTTCACGGTTCGGAGGGTCTCGTTTGGATGGTGATCATGGCTTAAAAACGTCACCGAATAAAAATTGCAATGAGGTTTCAGAAAGATGAAGATTTGAGCTTCAAAAGCCATGTTTGGGAACCTCGATACGAGAACTCGTTCGCCCAGGGGATGCGATCAAAAATTGAAACACCATTTTTGCTTCAGCACCGCATAACACCATGAAAAAAAATCGTAGACCAAGTTCAAAAAGAGGCTTTCGAAGTGGACATTCCAAGCTTCAAAATGACTATCTTGAAATTAAAATTCCGATCCTGTTCGACCCCGTGCGTTGTTTTGAAGTTGGAACATCGATACACAAATTTGACACGAGATGGTTCAAGGAACCATAACTCAAGACAAAAAAAAACATAAATGCAATCAAAAGTAAGCATCTGAAAGATGAAGCTTCAAGCTTTAAAATGCTTCTACGAACGATTCGCTAAGTCAATTTTTTATCGAATTACGAGACTTTGAAATCGAACATTTTTCGAAGCAAAAATTGGGTGGCCCGCTAATTTTTGTTAGGAGTGTATATATATATATATATAGAGCGATTGTCGGGAAAGTGGGCGCCTGAATTCAGGCAATGCTGTTTTTCTCTGGCAACTTAAACTGGCAACATCATTGGTCGACCATATCTATTCAACCAATAATATTGCTAGTTTAGAGAAAAACAGCATTGCCTGACTTCAGGCACCCACTTTCCCGACAATCGCTCTGTATATATAATATTGTTGTACTGCAGGTATAAATTAATAATTCATCTGAATTCATTGTCATGATGCATTTATGTTTTTCGTGTACATCGTCGACTGATAGCGTATATCTTTAGTCAACGTGTAGATGAATGCTATTTCATGAGATTTATAAATTCGTATGTCCCGCGTGTACGTTATACGCTGCAAACCGTCATCACAGATGTGCGTAATTTCCCGTATGTGACTTTAGTATATGCGCACTAAAATTGGCGCCAACGTTCCGGTAACTCGTGCATACATAACCTCGAAACTGTCTCTATCATCGTGGCTGCCGCTTCGAATGCATGCTTCGTGGCACCCTTGCTGTTCAGTAAGTAATAAATAAATGTTATCAATATAAATATATATTCACCTCACCTCACCATTTTCAGTATGAATATTTCAGTACTAACGCAGATGTTTTGGAAAATATGTATAATTTTTTTTGAATCGAATTTTATAAATACGCGTCATTTAAGGTTATAATCATGCCGAAAGTCAATAGAACACGCAAGCGAATAACTGATCTTTCCGATCGTCATTTGAGAAGACTTGTTGCGAATGAAGTTTCTGGACAAGAATCATTATTATCAGATAGCAGTTTATCTGACGTAAATCTAGAGGAATTATGCGTAGACAATCCTGGAACAGAAATCGTACAAATCGACAATAATCGAGATTGCGATCTCGGTAATCCTATTGTTGATGAGGAACACGATATTCCTTTCAATTTTGATGTAGACCACAATAGTCCGATAGAAAATGCAGATATATCAACAAGTGATTCTGATATTGTTGACAATACAGGACTACAGCAAATATTGTCAGAGAATGATTGTAATGACGACGTAATTAGCTTTGAAACTCTAATAAGTCGGTGGGCAATTAGCGAAAACATCAGCCATTCTGCGTTGGCTAATCTTTTAAAAATATTAAAAACTCATAATTGTCACCGGACTCTGCCAAAAGACCCTCGTACTTTACTTAACACTCCACGGAATACTGTTATCAAAACTGTTCCACCTGGATTATACTGGCATTTAGGTCTTCGTACTGTATTAAATCAGTACATCGAAGAATGTGTCGAAGATTTGTCACTCGTTGATACTTTATATTTGGAAATTGGTATCGACGGGCTACCATTGTCTAGATCTTCAAACAGTGCGTTATGGCCAATCTTATGTTCTATCAACTCGTCGGATACTGTTTATCTAATTGGAGCATATCATGGTGACCAAAAACCAACAGACGCAAATGTATATTTAGCAGACTTTGTTGATGAAGCCATCGACCTAATTGAAAATGGTTTGACACATAATGAAAAGAGTTTTCATATATGCCTTCATAAGATTGTCTGCGATGCTCCGGCCAAAGCCTTTATTTTGAACGTCAAAAATCATACGGGATATTCCAGCTGTACGAAATGTATAGTTGAAGGAGAATACCGAGAACGTCGCATTTGTTTTGCAGACATTCGGGCAGCTAAGCGAACAGATTCAGATTTTAGGAACCACATTGACGAAAATTATCATTTGGGCTACAGCATATTAGAAGCTGTTCCAAATTTTGGACCTGTCACTAATGTAATATTAGATTTTCTTCATTTAGGTTGTTACGGAGTAACAAAAAAGCTACTTAACTTGTGGCTAATGGGTGATTTGATTGTCCGACTTCCGAATCGAAAATGTAATTTGATATCGCAACGCTTATTAGAAATAAGACCAGCTGTCCCTACTGAATTTGTTCGAAAACCTAGATCCCTTCAATATGTCAAACAGTGGAAGGCTACAGAGTTCCGTCAATTCTTATTATACACAGGACCCGTAGTTCTTAAATCTGTTTTGTCGAGAGAATTATACGACTATTTTATTACACTTCATGTATCATTTAGAATATTATACTGTCCCTATTTATCAAAAGAGTATTTGAACTATACCCAAGAATTATTGGATCATTTTGTCTTGAATTTCAAAAGATTGTACGGAGAACATAATATTTCTCACAACGTTCATAATCTTATCCATTTGCCTGCTGAAGTGAAAAATTTTGGTCCATTAGACTCATTTAGTGCTTTCAAGTACGAAAATTTCATGCAAATTTTGAAGAAATTGATACGGAAATGTGATAAACCTCTGCAACAATTGAGTCGCCGTTACACGGAGATGAGGAATCATTCAAAAGTAAAAGGTATTCGCAAAATCGGAAATTCATTGGAACCACAAGTACGTTTATCACATCTATATCATAGTACAATACTTCCAAATGGCAATAACCCTCAATATAAGCGGTTAAAGTTTATGGGATACACTTTTGTAGTCGACAATGTAGCTAATAACTCTTGTGAATTGATTAGTGGAATCATTATTCGAATTGAAAATATAGTGCAAGACTTGACCAGCAATGATTTGGTAGTTATTGGTAAAGAATATTTGGAAATGACTGATCTTTTCACAAAACCCTGTGCATCATCACTAGTTGATATATTCGTTGTCAGTAAATTATCTGCAACTAAATTGTGGCCTGCATCGATGATAAAAAGGAAAATATTTTTGATCCCATATTCGAACAACAGATTTGTGGCGGTACCGTTGCTACATGCAGAGTCATTATAATCTATTGGGGAATATGATTATGACTTACATTAGAGCTAGTACCCAACTTTGACAATGACTAAAAATATCACTATAAGTAATACACTAATGTTCGGTTCTTTTGAGTTTTCAGGAAAAAATGGACGAAAAACGATATTATATCGTTGAGTTCGACGATGGACTCCAAGTAATTCCGAAAAATTAGTTTTGCGATAAAGAAAAATCAAAAGTATTATGGCCAACCAACTTTAAAAACTTCAAAGCTTATGACACTGCTGTCGAAAAAATGAGGGACATTGCTCCTACAGAGTGTATAATTGTCGTGGTAAAAAGGATTTTCTATTCAACAGGTAATATATATTTTCAAAATATTCTGCAATATTCTATATAGGCAGATGCACGCAATTACGGTCAATCTCAACCTCTTTTTTGTTTCACTCGCTTATTTAATTTATTTTTCGGGTATGCTACTGATAGAGCCCTAAATTACTCAAAGGAAACTTCGTTTCAATTGTAGAAATTACGCAATTTTTCCAGATAACTTTCAAAATGCAAAAGCAAAGTTGAAGGATGCAGAGAAAATTTCCGACCTCAATTCAGATGTGGAATTTACACTTTCAAGGAAAGCAAGGCAAAAACGTGCAGCGCGTACTATTTCTGATAGTTATAATGATAGTTCAGGCAGCGAAAAGTCAACGCCATCAGTAGATTTACCCGAAATGGAGTACCCTGTCCCACCAGTAAAAAAATCATTGATGGAAACTAAAGATACTACCCGTAAGAGAATGGAATCCCAAAAATCCTGCAATACTGCAGATATTAGAAATTACAGATCATCAAGATTACTCAGACCTGATTCAACTCCACGAAGAAAACTCACAAACATCCCAATAAACTCAAAATCTACAAAGAAAACTGCAACGATCAGTGAAAATATCCTTGTTAACAGCTCTGTAAAAAATATGTCACGCCAACGATGCAGTGAAGGTACAGACGAAGACACTGATATTGAAGACTCTGCTTGCACATGGACGAAAAATCAGTCTGATTTCGTCGCTGGACACAATTTCGTCAGAAGCATAACGGGCTTAGAGAAACCTCTAGAGCAACCTTCTTCTAATGGTATGTTATATATATAATTGTTGATGAGACTAATTGTCAATTTATATTTTATCAAGCAATTTACTAAAAGATTTGTTGAGTTCAATTCATGTCGACAGCTGCGTAGAAAAACCGCTTATCTCGGAATTTGTTTGAAAAAGCGGCTATCTCAAAATTTGCTTCCAAAGGCGGCTATCTCGAGCTTTTTTTGAAGAACCGGCTATCTCGAGTTTTACCTAGGAAAACAGCTGTAGCAAAACTCGAGATAGCCGGTTCTTCAAAAAAGTAGGAGACAGCCGCTTTTTCAAGTAAATTCCGAAATAGCCAGATATTCCACGCAGCCGTCGATATATGCTGCTTTCCTCTGAAATGATAAATTATTACAGGCAACACCGAGTTCCAGAAATCTGTGCTTAGGCAATTTGCAGCGATGAAGCAAAAATTAAATATGATTATTGTTAATCAAAATGAGTTGTTAGACCAATGGAGGCAATTTAATGAGAATGCGCAGCGTGAAGTGACAGTACAAATCGATGAAAATGTTGAAAGTGTCATGGCTAAATTACCAATATCAAACGATGTTGAATTGAATGATGTCGAAAGGGCTGTGGTCGATGCAGACTCTTACAAAAAAATAGTGGGTGATCTCTGTCATTAAAATTCTTTACTGATATTTGTCATCCTCGACTGCTACAAAAATCATTCTCATAGGTCAAAGAACTGGCTAAGATTGGTGGGAACAACTTGAAGTCCGTTGCACTTAACTTGGTGAAGCGCCTTTTTACGAATCAAGTAGCTCAAGAATATAGCTGGGAAGGAAAAAAAAAGAAAAAGAGATTCTGTGACTTGAAAATATGTAATGTCATCATAGGTAAGCATTCAAATTTCAATCTTCTCGGTATAATAATTGTCAGGAGTCTATTCTTCGAGATAATGTGTAATGAAGCCCAACTTCAAAGCATAGAATTTCCTCCAAAATTTATGAAAGCAGATAAAAAGTATTAGTGATCAATAGCTTGTAACAAATGAGTATATGCTAAGTGAAAATAAATGATATATTCTACTTGCAGATGCTACACGAATGAGCTATAAAAATGCGACTGATTATGACATTTCGCAACCAATCAAAGACTGGTTACGACATGCTGCGGAACGAGCAAAGTCAAAGATGGGTCCTTCTACAAACGAGCCTATGGATCTATAGAGAAAACATTAGGATGGTTCAACACAAACAAAATGTATTATAGTCTTGAAAGTTAGTCTTGAGTATGAAAAAAAAATCCTCCCAGTAGAGCAGCTTGATATCTCAATTCTACTAAGAGCTCATCCAGAATCCATTTTCCCATTCGCATATAACATTTTTTTATTTCATGTTTCTCGAATAAAAGTATTAGGAAATTTTATTTCAAATTTTGACATACATATTTATATGAAATTAAATTCACTACAAACAAGCCCTGACATGTTTTTTTCGTAAATTCAACGAATGGAACGTAATGAAACCTTAAACATACGTGGTTATTAACCATACACACATTGAGTTCTCCTACCTATAGTGTTCAAGGCTTCATAATTTTTCATTTGTTGAATTTACGTAAAAAACACATCTAACGGTTTTTTGTAGAGAATTCAATTTCCTATAAGAACATACATTTTAAAATTGGGGAAAAAAAATTTCCCAATACTTTTATTGCAGAACGAAAAAAGAAAAACTTCACGTGTTATATGAATGGGAAAATGAATTCTCGGTGAGCTTTGAGTAGGATTGAGATATCAAGCTGATTTTTTAGGCGAATTATTTCCAAATCTAAACTGAACTTCTCAGACTATAAGACCTTTAAGAAAAGACGAATTTTTTTATTTTTTTTTGTTCCACCCTAGTCCAAATATATAATACAATTCTATAAGGAAAATCAGTCAAGTGTGAAGTTGGTTACCCCCATGACATAACATTCTGCAATGTTCAGAAATATTTATATTTTTCAGAAATTCGTGAGATCACGTTACACAATCGCTTCTGTGATACTTCACATACCAAAGATTAAGTAATGAAACTCACTATCAGTTTTTTTTTTTTGATACTACATAAGTAGTCCCTTATAGTAATTAAACATAAGACGACAACAGACTCTTCTTATAAGTTCTAGTCTTTTTTGCAATAGGTATTACCTACCTTTAGTGTTTCTTATCTGAATTACCTTTTTGTTATTTTGAAAGAATGTCCTTCAAGTAAATTTCATGCGATCAATGATATAGTCTGCGAGAGTTGAGCATTATGCAATTAATGACAGTCTGCTGAGGGTTGGCCATAATATTTTTTATTTTTTTTTATTGCAAACCAATTTTATGGGAATTCTTGATTGAGTGCGTCGTACATGCAAAGTGTTTCTAATTTTATGATAATTACTCATTCACAATTTCTCGTTTTATATATTATACGATATTAAAAGTTTATTGATTCTATAATTTACGTTACGGTAGGTGATAGTGAAGATATACATATTAGGGTGGTACACTTAAAAATTTTTTCAAATAATTTTTTCAATAATTTTTGAAAATTTAATTTCTCAAAATTGTGACAAATCTAGAAAAATTTAAATTAGAATTAAAATATAAAAAAGGTAAAAAGTCAACCACCCTAATTGTATATACATATATACTGCTGTACCAGCAGTTTTTATGATACTTTGATAAATAAGTTATAGTTACTATATACGGACCACTGAACTCTATATAATACTGGAACGAGCGCAGCCTATGTATCCCTTAAGCAAGAAGCGGTGAGAGAGATAGTTGTGCTTGAAGTTGGTACGCTCTTGTCGCACTCATAGCGACTACCAGAGACTATGCTATACAGTAGTAGACTATATCGCATAGTCGCTGGTAGTCGCCATCGGTGCGACAAGCGCATACCAACTCCAACCACAACTATCTCTCTCTCACCGCCAGATGAATAGGCTGCGCTCATTCCAGTATTATATAGAGTTCAGTGATACGGACGCATATGTTCGAAAAATCGTCATCAAGAAAGAAAGAGATGGTGCGTCTATATTTTGTTTTTCTTTCTTCGTTTTGTCAGTTGCAATAGATACATATTTTGGTTTCATGTTATTAAATAGTAATAATAAAATGATATATTTCATTGATAAATTATTTCTGATCATTTAACTACTTGTCGCAATATACTTTACGCGTCACTTTTATCGATTCCCTATATAAAAATACGATCGATGAATACAAATACGTGAACATTCCCAAATGGATACCCGAATTGAATTTTTCTAGTACTTTTATGCAAAATTGCTGAATGTCATATACCTAGTTCACATGATAGGGATACGTACGGTAATGACAATCACAAATTTCAGAATTATCAGTTATGCGGTAATATAACAGTTCATCTCATGTTTGCATATTCATTTCTTGATATTCATGTATTTGTAATCGATTGTATTTTCATAGAAATCCAAAAAAATTCCATTAAAAAAATCTGACATCCGATGAATGTCACACGGATGAGCCTAGGATACAAGTGAATATCCGTATAACGTACGACCGCGGCCCGTACGACGTTCACAAATATCCACAAGATATCTCATTAGACAATCCTACGGATATCGGAAAAGCGGACATTTGGATATCCTCAAAACATTCTGTGTACGGCTATGGAACCTATTAGGATATTCTGGGGATATCTGCTATGGACGTAAAATACATTCGTAGGACGTCCTGTGGATGACCTTGTGCTGTGTGGGCTCGTGAGAAAATATATTAGTTGGAACAGCGACACGCCCATTCGAAACTCGTTACATGGAAATAAGCTGTTATAGTTACTTTGTTTACAAACTTTTTACTGAAACCAGTGTGTTTATTTGAAAAAATTGTTTACGTTCTACTTTCGGTGTTTAATATATTCAATTAATGATTTGTGGTTGAAAAACCAAATCAGTCTACGCCTATTCGTCGATCCTACCCTTATTGACATTGCTTCACTAAAAGTTGAATGACTCGGTGAAAAAAAATCGTGCCACAAATTTCTAGGAACCATTTTGGAAAGGAGATTTCAGGCTACAAAATGGCTATCTCAAAAGTTCTCTGCGATTCTTTGAACGCCCCGTAGAGAACTTTGAAAAACTTGTTTTTTTTCTGGCGTTTCGCAACTCGGCACTCAAACCTATGCCACGAGATCAACAATGGCCGTAGAAAGAATTTTCAAAAACCATCTTGGAGATGCAGTTTCAACCTTCAAAATACTCCCCCAAATGATTTTTTTCGACAATTTTTCATTGAGTTACAGCATTTTGAAAATCGGCATTATTTCCCCGAGTGCCGGGTGTGCCGTTAATTTTGTTGCTGAATGTATTTCATACAGCGCATTTCATTCTAATCCAATCTGGGTATATTTACAACCCCAAAAGCACCTGGGTGCAAACACCTTGCGCCAAGTAAATTAAAACGTAGTAACTAGCATCAAAAATTTGTTACCATAATATTTAAAGAAGTAGCGTTTGATCTACAAAAGTATTGAAATCAATGGACGTTGCCAAGTACAATTAAATTTCCTCCCAATTAATTTCTGAATGTGAACTAGTCTTAGTTTTCGCGAGGTACTCACATTTCAATATACAGTAGAACCTCGATTATCCGAACCCTCAATTATCCGAACGACGACTTAGTTTATCCGAACGCTCAATTATCCGAACGTTGGCGCGAAAGATACATTGTTGTACATTAAAAATTGACGATTTTATAAAAAAAAATACAAAAAAAAGCATTCTACTTTTTTCAGGTGTTCAAAATACATATAATATATATTTCAACGTTAATATCCCGCTAAACATGACACATTGAGGTGACGTTGCATTCAGTCAGTAGTTCTGTTTCATTGCAACCATCTGTGATAAACGTTCAGGAAATAATCCGCAAACGTTTTGAAGAAACATTATATTCGCAACATCCGTGAACCGCAACTAAAACATTGCATTTTGGCAGTTTTCGAGTAAATTTGTGAATTCACTGAAGAAATGTTCCAAGACGTTTCATAAATGTTCAATATGTAACATTGGATTTTGAACGTCGAAAAATATTTCATAACGGTTGCATACGTCACGTCACTGACACGTTTTATTTGCAACATTCTGGGAATGTTGCATATTAAACATTCAATTGGAAATATACAATAACGTAACGAAAGCGTTACGTTCGTGATGTTACTGAAACATTCTGGTGTCAACATTCTATCAATATTTTATGTTCTTCGTATAGTTAGCACTATCCAATTAAGTTACAAAAACGTTACATACGTGATGTGACAGAGTCATTCTATTTTCGTCGATCTTTCGAGTGACAAATTCACTTTCCATCTTGAAATAACTAGCCATTGTGAAAAAGATAGTCTGTATCTTTATATGCGATATTGCTAAAAAATCCCTTTTGTCACATGTGTACCGTTTTATGCGCTACGTTAAGTTGTGAATATGAAGAATTACATCTTCTTCTCATTTTCATTTTATCAATTGTTTGTCAGACTCGGACTGATCCTTAATCAAATTTCGCACAAAAAATCATATGGCAACATATGGTCCAAGGTTGCGGGGATTAGGAGTGGAAGAGATATAATTATCGGGACTTATGATTTAGATAATTTTAGAAAAAAGTGAAAGATACTCTATGTAGCCGTTATTGTTCAGATGTTATCGAAGGTCATTGAGTACTTCTAGTACGTGACCATATTATCACATATTTCTTGCAATGTTGTGCAAATTTTTCATGTGAAACTTAAAAGTAAAAGCATGGCATATGTATTGAAAAACATTACAAAATTGTAATACACAACCATTACATTTTCAACGTTTCAACAACGTTCGATGGGGAACATTTACTCATTGTCAGTGCTCGAGTGATTAGTACCGCATTGTGCCGATAGATGCTCAATAGCTTGCTTGTCTCTCGCAAGTAAACTAACGCCTAGCTGAGTTGATTAGAGGTATGCATCATCAACTTACTCCAACATTATCGGCTCCCAAGTCGAGTGAGAGACCGCCCGCTTTCAAAGACATGTTAGTAGTCTAGTTCGTCACAAAATTCTGTGCAACCCCAAAAATATGTTCAAGTAAGAAAGTTACATCCATTTTAGGGAATCGTCACAAATGCATGATACGTTTTATGTAGGACATTGCTGAAATCGAAAATTTTTCATTCCGAAAAAGTTATCGACATGTTCCCGCGACAAAAATTTCATCGAGGTCCCATGTATGTTATCTGTATATTAGGGTGGTCGTTAAAAATTAAATTCTTTCCGACGCCCAAAAAAATCCTTTCTTTCGACGAAAAACTGAGGGGAAAAAACTTTTTTTTGCTTTCCAAAAGTAAGAACACGTGCCGGTGGCCAATTGAAGTTTATTTTTCGATAAAATTGTAGTTTTTTTAAAATATCTCTTACAAAATTTAGTTTTGAGAAAAATTAGTGGGGACAATTTCGTAGGAAATTAAATTCTCTACAAAAAAGGTTTCTATCAATTTTTCCATAAAGTTCATATTTATCATTGATAAATCAGTTTATGAGAAATAAATTTGCACTTTTTCGTTTTGAAACCAAATAAATAATATTAAATATAATTTGGTAGTCATTAACTAGACCTATTTGAACAAATAATTGTAGATAGAAGTTACAAAATTGTTCATATTTCCGGAAAAATAAAGTTTTTAGTGCTAAAATGACTGACATAATAAAGTTTATAGGTTTACTAATGAGAATATCTTGATAAATATGAACTTTATGGAAAAATTGATGGAAACCTTTTTTGTAGAGAATTTAATTTCCTACAAAATTGTCCCTACTAATTTTTCTCAAAACTGAATTCTGTAAGAGATATTTTCAAAAAACTACAATTTTATCGAAAAATAAACTTCAATTGGTCACCGGCACGTGTTCTTACTTTTGAAAACCAAAAAAAAGTTTTTTCCCCTCAGTTTTTCGTCGAAAGAAAGGATTTTTTTGGGCGTCGGAAAGAATTTAATTTTTAACGACCACCCTACTGTATATGTTATCTGTAAGCGTCGCAGAAATGTTACGAATGAAACGTTTCAAATGGCATGTCACTGAGATATTATATATTCGATCACTGTGATGTTTGTTAACGTTGCAAATGAAACGTCCCGTGGGAAACGTAAATGAGGTAGGACATTTACAGTTGCCAAAATGTTCTATTAATGTTAACGAAACATTATGATGAAAGTCACACTGCCGTAATGTGATGTTACAAAAACATTGCTGTAACGCAATTTTGTTCAGCGGGATGTATGTCAAATTTTAATATATATGTATGTACTGTTTTTATGTTAAAAAGTGTTGTTTATGATCTTGTCCTAAAAAACCCACGTTTCGATTATCCGAACTTTTGATTATCCGAACTAGTCTCGGTCCCAATTGGTTCGGATAATCGAGGTTCTACTGTACATAACATGCGTAACACGTTATAACATGCAACATACGTACTCATATTGGAAACGATCGATTAAAAATAAAATTCGGAAAAAATAAATAAAAGAAAAAAAAAGTTTGGAGTTACTCCAAATTTTTTTTTCTTGTATTTGTTTTTTCCGAATTTTATTTTTAATCGATCGTTTCCAATATGAGTATGTATGTTGCATGTTATAACGTGTTACGCATGTTATGTATATTGAAATGTGAGTACCTCGCGAAAACTAAGACTAGTTCACATTCAGAAATTAATTGGGAGAAAATTTAATTGTACTTGGCAACGTCCATTGATTTCAATACTTTTGTAGATCAAATGCTACTTCTTCAAATATTATGGTAACAAATTTTTGATGCTAGTTACTACGTTTTAATTTACTTGGCGCAAGGTTTTTGCACCCGAGGTGCTTTTAGGGGATTTCATTACTTTTTGCACACGTTTTGATTTTTTCAACCGTTTTTGTTAAATGGTTGTGAATATTCTAGCGATCCAAGGTTGATCAGCAACTGAGCCACCGATGATGAAATTATAGACCATCGTATCTCATCATTTTGACTTTGAAAGATGCTCTGCGTACTAAAAGTTGTCCGAAGAGTTTCGTGCTGACAGAACAAAGTTGAAAGAAAATTAAAAAAAACATCTACCAAGAAAGTTTTGGCTACGAAGAACTATCGTAACGTCAGCAAAGACCCGAATGCTAATCAAATTAACTTGAACTAGTAAGATGGTCATAATTACACAGCAAAATTACATCTTTAGTTTTTGTTTTTTTTTTTTCATTTTTTACATATAATTTCGATCAGCTAATTGCATGCGGTGATAGCTCTCAGTACAAGGGATATTACATGAGGCACGATGACTTAGTTCACGTCATTCATTATATTTGGCGTTGAATTACAAATATCTCATTGAATCTTAGGTAACGATGACATCTCCCTACTTATTTTTACACCATAGAAAATATCCAAATTTTATACACGATATTGGTACCTTGTAACAATTCTTTATCCTCGTAATTAATCGGTTGCATACTTTTACTGATTTTGATAACAGACGGTGACATTTTCTACAACAGCTGTAGTAAGTTCCGCGACTGATTTATGTGGAGATGAGGTAATTTTTATTCTGTTGTTTAGCTGAAAAAAAACTCATCGCATCTTAGGTAACAATGTCATGTGCCTACTTACTTTTACAATGTAGAATACATCTGAATTTTAGACACGATGTTGGAACCATATAACAATTCTTTATCCTCGATAACTAATGGATGACATGTTTTTACTCATTTTGATCACGTACAGTCACATAAACTTCCTTGGAACCGTCAAAATATTGTTGCGATACCACCTTATGCTCCATAAATATTATTAGCATTAATCTCATCTTTATAACTTAATTACTGAATTTTTCTACGGATTCTATGTGAGCCACCTTCTGATATCAGAGAAATGAATATTCAAATAAATATAGGTAATTTACTGCCGACCTAATCGTAACCAACCAATCGTTACAGATAATTCTCATAACCTCAAAGGCTCGATCTCGTAAAATAATCACCAAGGCAAATATTATTATTCCATTGGATTCGGGTAATAATTGTAATGAATAACTATCACTTCACAATCAATTTCCAAAATTAGTTCATCTTATTACTACTCCTAATTATATTATTCTCATCCCTAGTCCCCGCAACTGTCATCGAGAATATGCGATAAATCATACGTTCGGCCATGTGCCGTGCGCGATTATGCTGCCCCTCGTGGGCCATAGACGATACAGAGCATTATTGCATGATAGACCGACGAACTCGCCCGGTTTTTATGCCCATCTATTAGTATAGAAATTAGTGATAACTTTCGTCTCGTCGGGGTACTCTCTATGTATCTATATCCGCACGGTTTGTTTGCGCGGAGCGAAAATCTGGTCAGACGACGACGTTGAAATTGCTGAGATGAAACTGACCCTCTCGATTTTAGAAATAATCATATCTCAGCTATCCGTGCACCGATTGCATTGATATTAGGCTTAAATGAAATCTTTTTCGCATCTTATTCCTGTATTAAATCGGAGAGCCATGAGATATTGCCTGTACGCTGTAATGAAATAATATGGTTACCCCCACTCCCTCGCCGAGCTCCCGTTCCGGTAAAAAAGAGTGGTAGAGTCATACTTGATATAATTTTTTTTTTTTTTTTTTTAATTTACTTGCCGCGAGACTCTACCGCGTCTCTTGATTTTTTGTTTGTCATTAGCAAGAAACGCGCTATATATTGACAAACGACAATTTTATACAGTGCATTTTATTCGAATTCGATCTGGGTATATTTAAATTTTTTTGTTCGTCATTGGTAAGGAACGCCATATATAATATATGGGGCATTCCATGACATCTCGATCAAGATTCGGCGTCGATGTCTCAGATTGGTTTGATATTTTTTTGCATAAAAGTACATGACGAAAAACGCAATCCTAATTTTTTCAGAATTTTTTAGTCCAGCGTCTCCGAAGTATGATTTAATAACTTGAAAAAAAACACCCACTTTGTAAAATCTGAAAAAATTCAGGAAAATCTTATAAAATAAAAAAAAAACTTTGACAGCTATTAGAAGATGGAGATTTCATAACTTCAAAAGATAAATCAGGAAAATAAAATATAAAAAAATTATTATTATTCCATTGCATTTCTGACATCAGAATGAACATAAAAGCTCCTTGTAATATGAGCCGAAAAATGTCTATTTAGAGAGTTACAGGAAATCAAAAATAACAGGATAATATTTATAAATATAAATTTGCGAATATAAATATTATATTAATATATTTGATTTCCTGTAACTCTCCAAATAGACATTTTTCGGCCCATATTATAAAGAGCTTTTATGTTCATTCTGATGTCAAAAATGCAATGGAATATCAATAATTTTTTAATTTTTAATTTTCCTTATTTATCTTTTGAAGTTATGAAATCTCCATCTTCTAATAGCTGTCAAAATTTTTTTTTTATTTCATAAGATTTTTCTGCATTTTTTCAGATTTTACAAAGTGGGTGTTTGTTTTCAAGTTTTTAAATCATACTTCAGAGACGCCGGATCAAAAAATTCTGAAAAAAAATTAGGATTGCGTTTTTCGTCGTGTACTTTTATGCAAAAAATTATCAAACCAATCCGAGACATCGACGCCGAATCTTGATCGAGATGTCATGGAATGCCCCATATGTATTCATAAATAAGTTCTCCTGTCGCATTTTCGTTACATCCGAGTTTCATTTTATGCCTACCGCGCGATATGAAGTTTCACTTCAAAAGTTTTTCAATTTTTATTTGCAATTAATTTTTGATCGTACGTTTGAAATCGGCAGCATGCTAGCGAATAGAATATCTTCAATCAACGCTAGTGCCAACCGATGCGCCATCAAACAACTGACGCCCGTACTTGGTAGGTCTCTACGTAGCCTAGCGAATGCCACTTTATACTGTTTATACGAATAGATTTAGTGCCAAGCGATCTGACTGAAGAAGGTGAACAAAAATTCGTGATGAAAACGGGTATTCTAAAACGTTAAATAATCATATTTCAGCTCTACGTTCATCGATTTCATTGTAAAAGGGCTCAAATAAAAGCTTTTCTTGGCCACAACCTGCGATAAATATTACAATTCCGTACCTATATATAGCGAGGCGGAAGAAATTAACGATCATGAATTGCCGTATAGGCTGTTTGCTCTCGTTCGGGTATATAGACTCGGTCGAGTCTCGCGCGGCGCATATAAATTTTTTTTTTTATATACGGGCGAGTGGGGCACATTCGGACGGTTTTTTCCGGAGCCACTTATCATACTTAAAAATTGTTTATAGCGGTCCGGTTTTGGTATGCATCCATCGTCTTGTTCATTACACAGTGACCTGAAATGCGTACAATGACATTTTCACTGATGTGACAATGCACTAAGCATTTCACCGGAACGCTGCGTTTTTCCGAATGTGCCCCACTATGGGGCACATTCGGACACACGTGGGGCACATTCGGACACATCAATTTCCTTAGCTATGAATGACTTCAGTCATGGGTAGATATGATTCTATAGTTCAAAATCTAATTACGCGAGTCCTATTATATAAAATTAATGATTGAATAATCCATCCTAGTTTTTATCGAAATGGGAGCCTACTTAACATTATGAAAAGAAGATACAATCGTGTTTGTCATGAAAAAATATTTATTCATTTCGTGTTTCAGAATTTGTCCTTAAATTATTTAATGTTATAACAGCTGAAGTTAATAGGAAACCTCAAGTATGCGGATAATCGAGATGAGCCAGACAGTGTTTGCGGCTTAGGCAACTTAGACACTATCTCTTCCCTCATAATTTCAGCGGAATCGTGTTTTGTAGGAAAAGAAAACCCTGTTTGTGACCACCTTAAAAATTTTATAATGTATTCATCTCTTGAAATGCATTCGTCTATTTGACCGACGTAAAAAACGACTTTGGTTTTTGTCGGGAACTTAACCAATACGTAATCGCCCGATACTATAGTATCTCTAGCTGAAAGGTCTCGTGGCTCATCGTAGACTGGTTGCTGTTCGATATAGTCGTCGCTTATCTCGTCTTCGATTTCTGAATTTGACAATGCCTTGACTCTTGACTTCACAGTCATCTTCTCGCTCGCACAGCTTTTGACGTTCGCTACTTTTTTGTTCCTTTTATCATCTTTTTTTGCCTCTGGCGCCTTTCGTTTTTTACCTTTCTTCTCTTCTTTCTCTTTTTTAATTCGGTCTATTTCAAGTCTTCGCTGCATTTCGGGTGAATTGGTGTAGATTCGGGATTTGCCACATCTAGATTTCCCAGCAGTCTTGCGCTGTGCCGCTTTTGGATGAGGTCGAATATCCTCCAAGCTTGGTCGACTTGACGATGCTTCGAGGTGCAAAGCTTGATCAGTTTCAGATATCGTTGCATTCAGGACATGTTCCACGATATCTCCGACGATGTCTCGTATGAAATTTGTTGAGGAACTAATGATATTGTTATTCACCTCCGAAGCTGCAGTCAATGAAGCATTCACTTCGGCTCTAGAAATTTCAGGACGATCTGTCACGTAAGAACCATCGAAGTCGAGATCCTGAAACACAAGTCTATTCAAAGGCCATATTCCTGCTTTTTGAAATGCCCTAACGATATTCGAAGGAGTGAATGATTGCAAGTATGGCTGAGCACTTAATTGTGCTATATTGCCAATCGTTATTGGTCTCCCAGCGTTTGAGACCATGTGATCGTTGAAGGAAACTTTGCAATACGCCTTGAAGGGACCGTACACTCCGATGTCAAGAGGCTGCATTCTGTGGGTGCAGTGAGGAGGAAAAGATAGCAAAACAATGCCGTTTTCTCGAGCAAAATTTATGGCAGCTAAACTTGTATGAGTTTCGTGATTATCCATGATGAGGAGGATTGGATTTCCTGGATTACAGTTCGTATGTTTAGTGATATGAAACAGCAGTTTTACGAATATCTCAGCCGTCATCCATCCAGATTTCGCAGCAAATCCAACAGCTCCAGGAACACTACCGTGTAAAAAGTAGTCCTGCATTCGAACCCGAGGAAAGATATAGAGTGGCGGTATTGTGACACCCGTAGCCGAAATGACACCACAGAATGTTACAAGCGCTCCTCGTTCTGCTGAGACACATTGACCAACCTGCTTTTTGCCAGTCTGCGCAATGACTTTCGGAGCTTCAAGTACGGTAGTGATACCAGTTTCATCGGTATTGAAGATTCGATCCGGTGAAAATTTGTGTTTCTTTAGGACTTCCGAATAATTTGTGAAGAACTGGTCAACGTTATGCTTATTGAAAGCTGAGGAACGTGCGATGCTGGTGTTTTCAGGCTTACGGTAGGATAGGCCCGGATTTCCTTTCATGAAACCACGCATCCATTCCATACCGGCAGATTCCGTTTCTTTCCACTGTGAAGGATAGATTTTCCCTAGCTGCTGTGCGTATTGGAAGGCCAGTCTTCGTGCATTGTTATACGTGAGTCCAAAGTGAATTTGTGAAGCTTTCAGCAAATAGTCTCTGATCTCATGTTCTTCGTGAGTAGTGAAAATCTGACGGGCTGCGTATTTTGAAGATCCAGCCACTTGTGGCTTCAGACAATTATCACTCTCAGGATCAGAGCAATCTTCTCTTCTTTTTTTGATTACTTGCAGACGATCGTGCAAAGTCGATCTTGATATGCTGAAAGCGGTAGAAGCAGCTCGAATAGAAGCCTTTCCCTCCAATACAGCTTTGACTGCATTGCAGACGTGCTCTTCATTTATTTTCGTGCGGGATGTCTTTTTTTTATAATTTCGAACCATTCTGTAACAAATAATTCTCATTGGTTTGTCACAAATTCGAATTTATTTCAAAAAGCGTGTCCAAATGTGCCCCACGTAAATTGTCCGAATGTCACTGCCGATGTATACAAAAATTTCGCAAACAAAGGTGCTAGGTTAGGTAGCCGTGAGTTTGTGGCGTCAAATTCAACGTAAAGTAGGACAGAATAATTTCCCAAAACTGCTTTTGATGAAACACAACACTCAGAAATCTGCATCCTTATGAATAAATATGGAAAATACTTACTTTCGAACAGGAAATATTTAATTCCGCAATGACACGAGGCATATCCGAGGGATTTTCACTTTCAGCGAGGAAGTTGTCTTCGTTTGATATCAACAATGCACACAAGAGATAGCGCCACTATACATATAATATCTTTTTATATCAGAGGTTGGAGTTGTCCGATTAAATAAACCAAAATTTGTTTCTCTGTAAATAAGAGATTTTATATTATAACCGGTGTTACTATTTACAATATATACACAAATTACAAGTTACCTGTAAATAAGAGAAACGACAATTAAGGTCAATTATTCGTCTCTCTTTCACAACTCCGCTTTAATCACCTATATTATTTATAACAATCAATTATCTTTGCGTATCTTTAATCTTAGCACGTGTTCTCTCTTATAATTCTATTCTCTATCTATCTCTCTCACACAACTCTGTTTACCTGTCGATTCCTTCTCATTTAATACTCAACGAGACATCTAGCAGGTGTTATAGAAGCGCGCGTGGAGCATGCTAAGCGCGCTAAATTTTAAAGAGAGTATATTCTCTTTACATCTCCCCTCTTCAAGATGAAAATTGCACCATTTTTCAGTCATCCTCATCTTTTAACATTGGAACTAGTTTTGTCGCATGGAATAGACTTGTATCTTGATTTCTTTTTTCAGTTTTTATTTTATAAATCGAGTTTGAAATTTTTTCTTCTATCGTGAATGGTCCGATTCTTAGTTCTTCTAGCTTTTTCCTATTGAGTTTGTTCCCATTTTCTACGAATACCATGTCTCCCACGTTAAATTCGTGGTGCCTTCTATTTCTGTCAAATATGTTTTTATTATACCTATGTGATCTTAGTGTTCTTTCCAATGCTAACTTCTTATCTCTTATCCAGTCTTCTCCGTTTTTCTTATTTCTTAATTCTTCTGGTATGTTGCTGGTGTCTGTGCCATGTAATAGATACTCTGGTGTAAATCCTGTGATTGTATGTTCTAGTCTATTATACTTGTTCACGCATTCTCTCGCTATCGATGTCCATGCTCTCTTCTTTTCCTCTTCGTTTATTTTACATCTTATTTTATTTACTAGCGTTTGGTTCAATCTTTCATTCAAACCATTAGAAAATGGTGCATTTACCGCCGTAAAAATTAGTTGCACCTCTTTCTTTTTTAAATAATCTTTAAATTCTCTCGAATTTATCCCGGGGTATTGATCCGTTAAGATTGTTCCGATGTTTTCTATTTCTAGCACAGTTTGAACTAATTTTATAAAATCATTGGCGTTTTGAGTTTTTGATGTTAAAATGAATGCGTATCTCGTGAAATGATCGACAAGTAAATGTATATATTTTTTTGTCGATCTATTGCTACCAAATCCTCCAATTGTGTCTATGGACATAATTTCGAAAGCTTTAGTTGCTGGTCCTAATTGTGACATTGAGCCGATTTTATGTTGTCCTCTTGATTTATTCCTAATACATATATCACATTCTTTACACATTTTCTTTATATTCTCCACTAAATTTTTAGCAGTATAATATGGGCTTATTTTCATTCTTGTTTGTGTTATTCCTGTGTGGCACCATTCTTTGTGTACTTTCTTAATTAAATCAATGCTGAACTTTTCAGATAATATGATTTTTTCTCTTTTTTTAACTTTTTTATAATATATTCCATTTTTCTTTACTAACTTTTCTTTTTTATTTTGTAATGATATGTTATTCATCTGATCTAATTTTATTTCATCTATCTCTATAAAATTTATCGTTTTCAACAAGTCCTCCTCTTCTTCTATATTTGATTCTAGCACCGGGTTTCTACTTAAGCAGTCCGCTTCTGTATTATCTTTCCCTGGGACGTATATAATTTTAAAATCGTATTGGGATAGGTAGTGGGTTAGATCGCCTAATTCTTCGTCTGTTCGTGCTCTTATATTCATTTTTTCTAGTGGTTTGTGATCAGAGTGTATTTCGAAGTGTCTCCCTATCAACCAATGTTGCCAGTACTTTATTGCCTCTTTTATAGCTAAGCATTCCAGATATATCGCTTTTTTTTTCCTTTGTGTTTCATTGAGTTTCTTCGAAAAGTAGGCCACAGGTTTTTCTTTTCCATCATCTTGTGTTTGTTTCAATATTGCGCCTATGCCTTTAAGCGATGCGTCTGTATATATTTTGATTGGAAGGTCCTTGTCGAATATCTCTAACACTGGTTGTGAACATAGCATTTCCTTTATATTTGTGAAAGCTTTTTCGCAATCCTCTGTCCATATGAATTTTATATTCTTCCTTAATAGTTGATGTAATGGGTCTAATAATATTGAGCTCTTTTCTATATATTCATTGTAAAAGTTTATTTTTCCTAGAAATTGTCTGATCTGTTTTTGTGTGGTAGGAGTCGGGAAATTTTGTATTGATGTTATGTTATCTTTCAATGGTGTAACCGTATTTTCTCCTATTACATGTCCTAAATACCTAACTGAACTAGCCGCGAACGTACATTTCTTAAATTTTAACCTAAATCCTTCTTTTTTTATTGCATCTAATACTTTTTCAATGTGATCTAGATGTTCTCCAAACGTTGGTGAGTGTATTAGGATGTCGTCTATATAGTTTACTGAAAATTCAATCAGTCCATGTTTTCTCAATATGTTACTCAGAATTCGTTGGAATATAGCTGGAGACGTTTTCAAACCAAACGGTAGACATGTCCACTGAAAGTGACCATCTTGCGTTACAAATCCCGTTTTTCCTCGATCTTCAATTCTTAGTGGTATTGACCAAAAAGCTGAATTTATGTCTAGTGTCGTGAAGTATTTACAGTTTCTGGCTCTTATTATTATATCGTCTATTAAAGGAAATGGTTGTGCTTGAGGGACAACGTTCTTGTTTAAATCTCTGAAGTCTATGCACATACGTGTCTTACCTTCATTTTTCTTATATGCTAGCGTGACAGGTGCAGCAAAAGGACTATAAGATTCCTCGATTAACTTCTTCTCTAGTAATTTGGCTATTTGTTTTTCTATTTCTTTTTTGTCATCTATATTACATCTATATGGTCTTTTACTGCTGTATCTCTCCACTATTAAATCAATCCTAGCTTCATACTCGTTAACAGTCCCCACATCGTATTTGTCCTTTGCAAACACTGATTTGTTGTTATCTATCAATTTTTCTATTCTAATCTTCTTATCTCTATCCAAATGTTCTATCTTTGTTTGGAATTCATCTGTTTCCACGTGTTCATTAAAATTAACTGAACAATTTATAGCTTTACTTTTTATTTCACTTAATATTATCTTTGGTTTTTCTATCTCTTTCGCTATTCCCTGTGAAACTTCTAAATTTTCATTCAACCTTAATTTGAACATGGGAATTAAATCTAATCCTATTATGAAGTCTTCGAAATCCTCTCTTTCGACTATATATATGTCTACTTCTTTTTCTATATTAAATATTTTTATTTTTATTCTTACCAATCCATTTGTATGATTCACACCATTGACTGACTTTAAGAATATTTTGTTTACATCTTCTCTATTATCTTTTATCTTTATCCACTTCGAGTTTATTAAGGAGACTTGAGAACCTGGGTCATATGTTCCCATTATCTCTATCTTATTCTCAACTAGCACCTTAAGTCTGATCAATGGTGCGGCTATTCGTTTTTTTTCTCGGTACTCAGATCTACTTCTATTACTGAATTGCTTCCTATCGCTTTAGATTTCTCTTTTTTCTCTAGTTTGAACCAGCATTTCTCTTCTGGGTGGTATCTTACACCTTTACCCATATCCTCACATGTCTTGCATGGTTTTTTTTCTTCATTTCTAACTTTGTGTTCTGGTTTACCTTCTTTTTTAAATATTTTCTTTTTATCTGTCATTCCTTCGAGCTTTTGTAATTCATTAATTAAATCTTGTGTATCTTCCACTTCATCCCTGTCAATCTTCTCTCTGATGAATTCTGGCAACCCAAATGCAATCCTATCTATCATTGTATCCGCGTCCATATCCTTATTTATTTCTAATAATAGTCGTTCTTTCTTTATTGCATATTGTACGAGTGAACCTTCTTTGTACCTAAAGTAATGAGCATATGTTCTGCTACTCCATCCTTTACTTGAAAAGGTTTTCATTAATATCTGTTTCCATCCATCCCAATCATTTTCATGCTCTCCTTTTATGACTGTAGAAGTGTACCAGTCTTGGCAAGTTCCATCTAAAAATAATCTTAATAATTCGATCTTGGTTTCGTCTTTTTCTATGTTAAATCTCCCACATTCTTTCTCAAATGTGTTTAACCATTGTTTAACATTAGATGTTTTATAATTAAATTTTTCTAATACGAATTTATCTACAATGTGTTTCAAGTTTTTGTCTTCTTCCTTTTTCTCTGATTTTCCCACTAATTTTTCCAATATCTTTGCCAGGTCTGAGTGTTCTTTAATATTCTCTTGGAATATTTGTTTTAAATATCGCCCTCCAAACTGGATATTTCCTTCGTCATCCAAGTATATCTTTTGCAGTTCTTTTGACAGCGTTATCCATATCTTCAACTCATCATGCCGTTTCCCTAGTGACTCTCTTACTTTTTTGAAAGCATCCGTATTTTTTAACTCCTCATGAAACTCTGCATAGATGAGTTCATCTGGTATGGCATATTTTTCTCCTTGTTCTGTGACAATTGAGGTTATGGCTACCACTGTAGTTTTACTATCCTTTGGGGAAGCCACAGCTCTGAATTCAAATTTTAGTTTCATTTTGTGACGAAAATTGTCGTTTTATAATATCTTTTTATATCAGAGGTTGGAGTTGTCCGATTAAATAAACCAAAATTTGTTTCTCTGTAAATAAGAGATTTTATATTATAACCGGTGTTACTATTTACAGTATATACACAAATTACAAGTTACCTGTAAATAAGAGAAACGACAATTAAGGTCAATTATTCGTCTCTCTTTCACAACTCCGCTTTAATCACCTATATTATTTATAACAATCAATTATCTTTGCGTATCTTTAATCTTAGCACGTGCTCTCTCTTATAATTCTATTCTCTATCTATCTCTCTCACACAACTCTGTTTACCTGTCGATTCCTTCTCATTTAATACTCAACGAGACATCTAGCAGGTGTTATAGAAGCGCGCGTGGAGCATGCTAAGCGCGCTAAATTTTAAAGAGAGTATATTCTCTTTACATACATACATTGCAAATCCGAAAAATCGCAACGTCCGAATGTGCCCCACTCTCCCCTAACTAGGCTCGAGACTCTACCGAGTCTCTTGATTGATGGCAATTTAATGTCGAATGGACAGTGAGTCATCGCAAAACCTCGTGCAATTGTCTTACAAGAATTCTTTGTATTGTAACGTGTACGGCTGTTCAAGAGCCGTATCGCGCAACTCCTACGGCGCATAACAACTATGACGTCACGAACCGTATAAAAGGGGGCGCTCTTGCAGTCTCGACAGCAGTCGTATGGCAAAGCGCCCGACCGACTCACAAAGCAAATTCTTCGAGCAATCTACGGCAAAGCGCCTAGTTGTCTCAATCTCTTATTTCTTGCTAGGAACCGAGCTAAACCAGCCGGTTACCTCCAACGCAGCTTTCTTAACACAATTTAATTGGTCAAAACGACAATTTAAAATTCAATGTTAAATTAGCCTGAATTCAAACAAAAAAAAAAAAACGCAAACATAAAAGACGTCCTAGTAAAATCTATCGACGCAATTTAAAATTATTTTATTTCATAAAATAATTCAAATTCTATTCAACTCACACTACTTTCAAACTCTTATATCCAAAACATAACAATCCTTTCTTTCGACAAACACACTTATTCTATAAATAGCTTTCGCTCTTCTATATTCAGACAAAATAAAAACAAACATAAAATCAGAGACAAATTTAAAAACATAAATTTAATATTACAGTATAGCATAACTCTCTTTTCATTATATCGAGTCATTACAAAAGTTATTATTTTATATTATTTTATAACTGGTTTCAACATTTCTAGTATCGATTTCATCATATTAATTCTATCAATTAAATCATATTATTTCTATGGAGTTGACTCATTGCAGACATCAGCCTACAAAATTCCTTTTCTCCTTAATAGCACAATAACACCTAGGTAGATAGCACAGCTTTGGCTCTAGAGTAAATACGCACAGCGTGGTCTTAGCATCCCCGTCTCGTGTTGTTTACTTTACAATAGTCCGAGTCTGTACAGGCTTGGCATTACTGTCCGGCTCTGAGGGACGCAGCCTTGAGACACTATATAAACCGAGTCTGATGTTATCAAGAGACTCGGCAGAGTCTCGCGCCAAGTACAATAAAAAAATCCATATATATAGGTATATAGCCGCGCGAGACTCGACGAGTCTTTATACCCGTACGGGAGCTAAACGTCATGGTGGGGGGACAGTATTTTCCTAATTTCTTTCGCCTCGAGATATCAATGGGATTGAGATTTTTATCTCAGAATGTGGGCACGAAGAGCTTTCATTTGAGTCTAGCATCAATTGAATCGGTGCACGGAGAGCTGAGATATGATTAATTTAAGTTTCTGAGTACCCGTTTCGATCGAAAATTTTTCGTCTCCTTCACCTTATTCAGCCAGATTACAGTCCACTAAAGCTATGCGGATGAGAATGAGGAAAGAGTGGCCACTACAGCACTACTAGACAGCAGAAATATAAGTACTCGACATCAGTTGCTAGATGGCGCTCATATCGACAATGTTAACGTAAGATCAAGAATCGATTGCACAAGACGACGGACTCCCGAGACAGAGCTGTCAGTTCGGTCACAGAATCATAACCTAGTTCTGTTCGTATTCATTCCATATTCATACGTCTTAACATATTGCAAATTTTATTTTCTCATTTATGCTCCCTATAGTTACTCATTATGAAATTTACGTTCAAAGCGAGGGTCGGAATCGTAAAAATCTCTCATAAAATGATTGAGCGCGCAATTTTGAGGTTGGGTTTTAGATGCGGTTATTGAATCGCATGAAGGTTAATCTATACCTTATATGACACAATCGATTATGCACGAATGAAATGAATAAATATGTTAATTTCCGAATATTTTCGTATGTTTAGAAAAGATTATATGGTAACTGGTAAAAGAGTGTTTCTCAAAATAATAATTTGTATTAGACTACCACATTTAACATTACTGTTTACCGAGGGATTCAGATGATATAAAATGTATCGCCGTACATGCATGCATTAAGATACTTATTGAAACAATTAGCAGAATGATGACGACCGAGCGAACCTAGCGAGCAAGGATATAGGGAAACTCAATCGAGCGAGCGTAGCGAGCGAGCACAATTATTAGGTAGTCAAGCAAAATTCTACAAAAAGTAGTGATATCACCCCCAAAAGCACCTCTGGTGCAAAAACCTTTCGCCAAGTACAATAATGCAGTCACCACCGACAAAAAAATCCATCAACAAAATACTATAAAAATGTCTACTCACAAAAGACTTGAAATCAGATACAATTGCCAAGTACATACATGTTTTCTGTATAGTAAAGGCTCACAACAGAAAATTATTAAATAGTTATTATTAAATAGTGTTGTTTTCTTCTGAATAGTGGCTTTTGATAATTTGTAGGAAAAAAATTATGAAAAAAAATTTAGAAAGTGGTACTTGGCGGGCCTTTATAGCAATATACATATTACAGAACAAACTACGTACCGATCTGAGTGCAGTGCACTCTTCCATTCATCTATACCTGGCCCGCCAAGTACCACTTTCTAAATTTTTTTTCATAATTTTTTCCCTACAAATTATCAAAAGCCACTATTCAGAAGAAAACAACACTATTTAATAATAACTATTTAATAATTTTCTGTTGTGAGCCTTTACTATACAAAAAACACGTATGTACTTGGCAATTGTATCTGATTTCAAGTCTTTTGTGAGTAGACATTTTTATAGTATTTTGTTGATGGATTTTTTTGTCGGTGGTGACTGCATTATTGTACTTGGCGAAAGGTTTTTGCACCAGAGGTGCTTTTGGGGGTATCAGCTTTGTTATAATAGATACTCTGGGTCTGCTGAAATAGCGAGTGTTTTTCTTGGCATTACTGTCCGGAGGCACGCCAACGGGACTAAATTTTCGTAATTTTATTTTAATAGTTTTTTGACGCTCAAATCTTAAAATTCGACAATCGAATCCATGCTAGCTTGGAATTTTTAGTTAATTTATAATTAATTAAAAATTCCGCAAAAGTTACAGTATTTTTATACAAGTTTGAGAAAAATGTATATTGTGTGCTCACAATTGTTATTCGACGCAACTCGATTAGTACGTGCATTGAAGTTAGAATTATTGATCAAAAATTTTGGTGCTCTCATCTACGGGTTTGTTGATTCGTTACCAATAACTCGACGAATAACTGGTAAAACAGGAAAAGGTGAAAATACTTTGATTGCGTTAGCCTCAGCACTGAGCATTCCAGCTGATGAAGCTCATGACGCTCTTAATGATGTTGTGATGCTTGATGAGATTGTTAAAAAACTCAAAATTACTGAGGAAGAACTGATTGCTAACAATCAAACTGAGGCTACTTTTATTGCTAATGAATCTTGATCTGAACATTCTGCGTCGACTTTAAAAACTTTGGCACCTTTAAGAGACTGTGTTTCACTTTCAATGAGAAAAAAAATGGCCGAGGCAAATATTTCAATAACACAATAGATGAAAATAATAAAGTGCGAGTAACCAAGTCCTCACGAGTATTGCTACCGATTTTTGGATATTTGAAAAAGATTTCTGGATTTTAAGCTAAATTTTCAATATGAAAAAAATATACTCTTCACTATCTATCATTTTTATACCCCGTTAATGCCACAAAATTTCTGAACTTTTGTGATACGTACTTGTCGACTGTTGATACTCATACTTGTTGATTCAAAATTAAAAAAAAAATTCGAATGATTCATATGACTATTTTATTTATAAAAATTGAAACTCAGTATACTTACATTATAAGTAATAGTCGAGTAATAGTTTATAATATTAGATTGCATGGTTTACGATCTGAAACATTTGAATTTCCGGCCATTTATTCTTAAATGCAACGTTGCTGCTTCGTCAAGCATAAATAGTCAATCACCCAAAGGTAGTTGTAATTATTGTTATTTTT
This sequence comes from Macrophya alboannulata, assembly GCA_949628255.1. NCBI lineage: Eukaryota > Metazoa > Arthropoda > Insecta > Hymenoptera > Tenthredinidae > Macrophya > Macrophya alboannulata. The sequence goes on along the minus strand of OX451210.1, from coordinate 7,220,235 downwards.
TCTAGGTTAAAAGCTTCCTAATTAAATTACAGATAATTCTAAAAAAATCGTGAAATCTCAATATCCAACATATTTAATTTTCGTATTGCTGACACTATTTTTCTATTTGTTATAAAGCAACATGTGTCATTAGTGTATTGAATTGACACGTTTTCCATAAGACTACATGTAATGGTTTAATTCGATGTATGACTAAACAAGCTTCCTAATCGGCTTTAAATTTTCATAGAAAATTTGCAAATTAATTAATCTGTTGAAATAAATTTATTTTAGATTTTTTTCACTATTTTCGTCTAACGCCCCAACCTCCTTAAAGGAGAAGTCAACATGATTAAAAACTGCCTGCTTAAAAACTCCACCACTCCGTGAGAGCAGATACTCTTGTGGAAAAACACATGAACTACGTTAATGGCCGATGAAAATTGTGGATGCTGCCTCAGTAACCGGCCATCATGTAAGGTCACCCCGAACCAATCATGACCGCTCACCCTACACCAATAATGTGAACGTCACGGAAGGAGCGACAACGATAAATTTTAAACAATGAAGATGGAGCTGAGCCTAGGGTAGCACGTTCAGTAAGCCCAAAATGCTCTGAATGTGCGAATTGAGTTGGAGCACATATATGCAATATCTGTTCTAAAGCAATACATGCGTTAGAATTCTGTTCCACATCACTGGAAGAAGAAGATGAAGGCTACGGCAAATGAAGAATATCGTTAGCTATATAGAAAAGGCACATAACTACCAAAAAGTACATTTTGTCGGGAAAACCATGACGTATCTCCAGAAAATAATTATGTGACTATTCCTCAAATTTTCAAACGGTGGAAATGTTGGTCGTTATGTGACTTTTCTATTTAGCTAACGATATGTTTAGCTTGCAGCAAAACAGAAGAATTGGATAACATTCTGGCTGCAAGGGAAATTGAAAATTGTGGTAGGTTGGCAATACAAGGGAAGGATAAGCGACAGACGAAGAACTCATAGTATCTGCATACCAGTTATACTGCGAATGAATTTGTTTTGCATACGAAATTGTCAAAAGTTATGTTGGCGATTAATTCTATTAGGAACGATCTGTGAGAGATTGTTGTTAGGAAATATTAGTTAGTAAAAAAGCTCTTTCTCTTACGCTATGAACAAAAATACTTTATTAAACTCTTTCAATCTTTACTTGACAATTGCCCATGGCTGACTAACTAGAGCTAGTTTCGAATCAAGTGAGGGAGAGAGGGGGAACAAAGCGACTGCTCTGCCTCGCTTGATACCTGTCTGTATTTTTCTACTAAAGGTTCAGGTGCACAGAACAAGCTCAACAACTATTGTTATTATCGTCACACGACTTTTTTATATAATACTAGGGGCTTCGCCCCTGCGCGCTTCGCGCGTCAACCCCGCTCGGCGCTACGCGCGTCACTCTGTGACATGTCCTAACTCATTCTAACCGTCCGAGGAATATCCTGAATCATTCTTGCGGAACCAGGAAAGTTCTAACTTGTTCTAACCGTCCCAGGATGACCTGGACACCGAGAACTACTGTCATGCCACCCAAATTGCATTGTGGGCCTTACGTTGCTATTGTTATTATTGTCACACAATGACCTGGACACCGAGGACGTGACTGTGATACTGAAGATTACGAAGCGGAGGACCTGGACACCGAGAACTACGAACCGAAAGACCTAGACACCGAAAACTACGACCCGGATAACCTGGACACCGAGAACTACGATCTGGATGACCTGGACACCAAGAACTACGGAGCGGATGACCCGGACGCCAACAACTACGACCCGGATGACCTGGACATCGAGAACTACGATCCGGATGACTTGGACCACGTCGAGAATGAAAAAGCACGAAGACAATAACCTTCCTGTTATTATTGGCACACGACTTTTTTATATACTGTAAGTTTTCCTATCTGCGGAACGACCCGTGCGTTCAGCTCATGTTTAGGTCGAGCACCGTATCCGCTCGGATAATTCAATGGCGGTCGCTGCACGAGCCGGACACGTTTTCTATCGGTATTCTGGAATCCATTAAATCCTTTGATGTGAGGATATTCCAAGTATTGTAATGAGCGAATTATGATAGAAAACGATTATATATTTTATTTGTCCAAAGTATTTTCGGAGTGAGTCCGCTGACTAATCGGAAAAGGTACCTAGCGTTGTGCGTGATAGTAGTCGCAACGAGGTGATCCCGTGACGTGCTGGAATAATCTCCGTAATACAACTAATTGAATTAAAATTTTAATAAAATTCAATAATTATAATAATAAATAAATAATCACTTAAATATAAACGTACTAAAGCTTTTATACCCCCACTCAAAGAAAAGGTGGGCTGACAGATCCATTTTTTCTTGGTTGAGGAATAATTAGTCACAACATCTACTCAGAATGATAGACCAACTAGGACCCTTGGTCACAGTGACCATTTTTAAATGTAGCGGTTTAAGTAGTAACTTCGTCATTGTGTTGGTTGCTGCACCTACCGGCAAGGCATGGCAGACAACGCATGGCTGGGACAGCCAAGTTGTTTGATGAACGCTTGGCGCCAAATCATGGAATATGGCGTCGTATCACGTACATTGTCAACAGAGTGCATTTGGTTCGGAATCTACATCCAATAAAAATAAGCCGTTGGTGCAATAATAATAATAATCATTCCATAACAATGGTCGAAAAGACCGAGAATTTTCTTAATGAAAGACAATTGTCTTGCTTAATCGAAAAATGCAAAGGTAAGTATGTTTTTATTGCACTAAGTTCATATTGTCGTTTGTAGCATATGCACGATTTTCGCGTTTTTCGTGCCCAAAAAGCGGGCCTAAGGTGACTGTTTTCCGACCGGCGAGCGAATAAAGTCGCGGGCAGACGCCAAAAACGTATAAATAGTCAATTAATTTACATTTTGTACTTGATTATGCCCGTAGTCGCTGTGTCGAATAACGGTCACTCCAGTCTCGCCGTTTCGGTGCGAAAAATACGAAAATTAAAACATTTATATGTGATGTGCACGGAAGTAGATATAATATGGGGATTCTGGAACAGCCGCCAGGGGCGCTGCAGTCGTGGGTTACCGACAGTCGGTAACTTGCCGATTCTTGAGTGGGTAAGTTACCATCCGATTTTCTGTATTACCGATCTCGCCGATCTGCCGCCAGAAGCGCTGCGGTGGTGTTACCATCCGATTTTCTGCATTACCGATCTCAGACTGCCGATTTTCTGCAATACTGATCTCAGAATTCCGATTTTCTGCACTACCGATCTGAGAGCGGATATGTTATCTGTCGATTTTGCGTCATGCGGGGGCGCCACTGCCGATTCGCGGGCAGGTATGTTACCATCCGATTGCCGATTATCCGATTTTCCGGCCTTACCGATCAGTGAGCAGGTATGTTATCATCAGCTTGCCGATCAGCCGATTTTCCGACCTTACCGATCCGCGAGCTGGTCTGTTATCAGCCGATTTTCTGCCAGCCATAGTTAAGCATGAACCAACGTGAATTCTATAAAAGCATTCATTTTATACATGAATATATCAGTTACCCTGGCACATAATCATCATTTGTTATAAACAATTCCTCTGTCAGCTGTGATCGTCTAGTGGTTAGGACCCTATGTTGTGGCCGTAGTAACCCAGGTTCGAATCCTGGTCACGGCAAAAGACTTTCTCGTATCGTCAAAGCGGAGGTGAATTTTTAGCATTTTGATTCTAATAATATTAATAATTGTGTAATAATAATAATAATAATAATGAGAATATAAATTTCATGAAAAACTTCTCAAATCATGGGGATGAAATAAGTAGATGCAAATTCTAAATCAAATTCGATATTATATGTATATATTCTGGTAAATATACAAAAATTAAACTTATTATTAAACTTAACTAATCTTAAAAACTAAAACGTAAACTAATAACCTAAAGATTATATATTGACAATAATCCTCCCGGCATCTGCCACGCAGGATGGCTCCAATCTTGCACCGGGTGATCTTCGCCCCAGCGTCCATCCTGCATCCATCTGATGCCGAAGAGGTCAAAGTCTTCCTCGCTGCCGCATTCCAGCTCTACGGCAGCTTCGAAGAATGCCGCTTCGCGGCGAATTTGGTCGAGATTCGGCTCACCAGCCTCCCGCTCAATCCTCATGTAGTGAAGCTATAATGGAAAATGATTAAAATTATTATAACATCTAACCACAGAATCACTTTCAGATAACTCGATCACTTATCGATAAACACCAATATGGATACTCACCATCATCGCTCTGAAGTATCCGATCAAGTTCAATCTATATCCGTTTGCCATTTTTTTTGCTTCTTTTTTTTTTGTAAATTCAATTTATATCTTATATATACGGTTCTTCGTCTTATAGCTCGATGTTCGCTAGAGAGCACAAGTGATGAGTAAAAACGGGTCGATTCCTCATTTTATACCTGTGGAAACTCGAAAGCTTACACCCGATGCATAGTGGTCGACCAATGAAATTTCTCACACCCACCGTGTCGTAAAAGGTTCGGCCAATAGCGTGAGGGTCTTTTCTTTTGAAGAAAGATTTTGACAGCATGCTGTTAGCGTAACAGCCAATGGGTTGGATATTCGACTGAGAAAAAATTGTGGGGTAGGATTTCCCCATAATGGGGGAGGATTTCAAGAAACTGACCCACAGTGGGGGTGTATATTGAGCCAATGATCAGTTTGCATTCCTCAACGATCTAGTGTATATGAAACTGCAACATTAGAAGGGTGAAGAAAAAAAAGTCATGGACGGTAAAATGTACGCGGAACTTCTTGAGATGATGGAAAATGCTTACGCCTTGCTACGCACACTGAGCCCTGGACCGATCAGCAAAGATATTATTTCCCGTTGGTGCGATATCGGTCTTCAAAATATCGGATTTTTGTGCGATATTCTCAAACGTCCACACCTGAGCGTTGCCGAAAAACAACAGATTCAGCATACAATTTCCTTGCTGCAATCATACTTGGTGAAATTTGAACGACAATGCGGGGGTATTGTTGGGGGTAATATTGGCGATGACATCCATAATCGTGTTCGATGGGATGATATGGAGAGTGCCTTCAACTGCCGTGTACGTACCGGAGCTGTGACAAATCTCCAACACAAGGATTTGGCAAGATTTTTGAGCGATGCTGAGGCTGTTACGATGGAACGCTTGAAAGATACTCTACGCGATGAAGGAAGTATTGAGGTGAACGTGAGCATTTCATGTAAATTTGAGAACGTCAAAGGCGACGAGGTTAGTCTGGAGGTAAAGACCTTCAATACGCGCAACGCCACGATTCTTCCATCGACGGGGCTGGAAACCTGGTTCATCGATAACGTAACGAATCCTCTGCTGGTTAAGGTGGAGGATTTTGAGCAACGTGACTCTGGCTGGAGTATGATTGAGATAATCAACGCCGTGGTCTGTATCAACCGATACGAGCCTCTTTGCGGCGGACTCTCAACGTTCGTCGTGCTGCCTCGGGACATTCAACTAAAGAAAGCCGTGGTCAACGTGCAGAATGATGACAACCGATGCTTCTTGTGGTCCGTCACTGCCGCCCTACATCCCGTCAACATGGGTGTGAGCAGGACGCAGAGCTATGAACGATACATTTCCAACTTCAACTGTACAGGTATAAAGTTTCCCACCACCCTGCGTTGTGTGGAAAAATTTGAAAAGTTAAACAATTTGAGCATTAATGTATACGGAATCGAATCGGAAACTTTTCAGAGAAAGAAAGAGTCTGAAAATAGCGTTATCACCCCTCTTTATTTAAGTAAAAATGTAACTGAGAGCGATGCAATCCACCTGCTAATGATTGAAAGTAAGAGCGAACCGAATGATAATGATTTAAATAATTTTGAACCCCGATTTCACTTTGCTTGGATTAAGAATCTTTCGCTTTTAGTTGACAAACAATTGTCAGGCCATAAATGTGCACAATTTTTATGTGATAGATGTCTGTGCCACTTTAGCATACAAAATGCCTATGAAAATCATCGGCAAGATTGTCTGCGAATGAATAAAGTCCGCATGGAGTTTCCCACGGAGAAAATCTTGGAATTTTCCAATTTTCAAAAGCAGGGTACCGTGTCGTTTGTCGTATATGCCGATCTTGAATGTATGATGCAGCCGGGGGTGAAAGAAGCTCAAGAGCATATCCCACATAGTGCAGCGTATTATATGCACTGCGCCTACGATGAAACATTGTCAGAATTTAAGAGTCATCGCGGATCCGATTGCATTGAATGGCTGATCACAGAGCTTTGCGAATTATCAGTGAAAGTAGAGTCGCGTGTAAAGAATATAATACCGATGGAAGCGTTGAATCAAGTGCAGTGCGATCGTCACATGCGCGCGAAAAATTGTTACATATGCGAGAAGCCGTTTCTACCTGAGGAGAAAAAATGTCGCGATCATTGTCATTTTACGGGAAAATATCGCGGGGCTGCACACAATCGCTGCAATCTTAATTTTCAAGAGTCGCACACAATTCCGGTGGTTTTTTACAATTTATCGGGCTATGATTCTCATTTTATCAAAATCTCTAGCCACAACTTTTCCAGGCGATATTACCCTACTACCTATCAATAAGGAAAAATACATATCGTTCACGAAGAAAGTGGATGGTACCATAGTTTGAGATTCATAGATTCGCTCAGATTCATGGCTAGTGGTATAGAGAAGCTAGCATCGTACGTCAACGACTCGGATAAGCAAATCACGCGAAAATTTTACAAAGATCAGGATAAATTTAGCTTGATGATTCGTAAAGGCGTCTTTCCATACGAATATATTGATTCTTGGGAAAAACTCAATGAAACGAAATTACCCAGCAAACAAGATTTCTATTCAAAGCTGAGCGCCTCGGGTATTAACGATGCCGATTATGAGCATGCTAAGAATGTTTGGGCCAAGTTCGACCTGAAAACTCTGGGTGGATATTCCGATTTATACCTAGAAACAGATGTACTTTTATTAGCCGATATATTTCAAAATTTCCGCGATAGCTGTGTCAAAACGTACAACTTGGATCCATTGCATTATTATACAGCGCCGGGGCTTGCTTTCGATGCGATGCTAAAGCATACGAAAATTAATCTGCAACTTTTAGATGATCCTGAAATGATTCTATTCATTGAGAAAAGCATTCGTGGCGGTGTGGCTCAATGCTCCAATCGACAAGCTAGAGCAAACAATAGATTCATGGGCGAAGATTTCGATTCAAGCAAAGCGGAATCATATTTAATGTATTTCGACGTGAATAATCTTTACGGCGCGGCTATGAGTGAGAATTTACCGAGCGGCTCATTCGAGTGGGAACTTGATAATAACACCGATGTAATGTCCCATCCTGATGACTCACCGATCGGCTACATTCTCGAGGTGGACTTGGATTATCCAACCATGTTACATAAGCAACATGCAGATTTACCCCTCTGCCCCGAACATTTCATACCACCGGGTAGCAAAATTAGAAAACTAGCAATGACGCTTCTACCCGAAAGAAAATATGTTCTACACTATCGAAATTTGAAACAATGCGTAAAATTGGGTTTAAAGGTGGTGAAAGTGCACAGAATTCTCAGGTTCGCACAATCACCGTGGTTGAAGCCATATATCGATCTCAATACAAATATGCGGAAGCAGTCGAAAAACGAGTTTGAGAAAAATTTCTACAAGCTTATGAATAACGCGGTATTCGGCAAGACTATGGAGAATGTGCGTAATCATAGGACTGTAAAACTAATCACAAAATGGGGCGGTAGGGGTGGTGCGCGCGCTCTCATTGCAAGACCAACTTTTCATAGCTGTACCGTATTCGATCGAGACATGGTGATTATTGAGCTAAATCGCACCAAGGTATATTTCAACAAGCCTATATAAATTCGTGCTGCAATTCTCGGTCTTTCGAAAATATTTTTGTACAACTTTCACTATGATTATGTAAAGAAGAATTTTTCAAGTGGTGAAGCAAAATTAATGTATACCGATACAGATAGCCTGATATATCACTTTACCGTACCAAACATCTACGAAATCATCAAACGTGATGTTGCGACAATGTTCGATACATCAGACTACCCACTAGACAATGTCTACGGTATTCCTCAGATGAATAAAAAACGTCTTGGTCTGATGAAGGATGAGAATAATGGGAAAATTATGACTGAATTTATCGGTCTGCGGGCGAAATTATATACATTCAGAACTCGCGGGAATACCGATAAAAAGCGTGCAAAGGGTGTAAAAGGGTCGACCTTGAAATCTATCACGTTCGATGATTACAAACGATGCCTTATTGATCATAAGAATTTAGTTGAGCAACAGTGCATGATAAAAAGTAGTCGGCATATAGTTAGCACTATTGTACAGAATAAGTTAGCCTTAAGCTGGGGTGATGACAAAAGACAGCTGATACCTGGTGAAACCGACACTCTACCCTGGGGTTTCCAGGATGATGCAATCTTGTAAAAAATTCTGATTGTTTTAAGGTTTTGTGTAAAAAAAAAAAATAATAAAAAATAAAAAATGAAAAAAAAAATTAATAAAATAATCCTCAATTTACTTTACATGCAAATGTGAGAAAATTTTACCAAATGTGAGAAAACTTTTTCCAAATGTGAGAAAACTTTTTTCAAATGTGAGAAAACTTTTTCCACACGTTTGAGAATTTTTTTCTCTGAAGATTTTGTAAAACTATCGGTAGGATTGGGTGAATGAAGAAACAATGCTTGATACATAATAAATTCTTTTATTAAAAAATGATTACATGTTTGATTTATTTATCCAACTATTGTGTATATTGTCCATTCCCAACCATTTGACATATAGCTCATCACCACGTTTCCGCAGGACCTTCGCCACAAGATAACCATCAGGATATTTCACCTTACCGAGTTCCTCCTCATAAAAACCCCCGGAGATGGGATTATTCAGGTAGTCGATAAGTTTGTATGTCGGTGGGTTCGTATTCATCACCTCAGTCACGGTGAATATTTCCGTTGTCCAATTTGGTGTATAGCCCTTCTCGAAAACATGCTTATATATACTAATTCGAACTTTATCGCATACTTTAAACTTTCGCTTTCGTTGACTTCTCTTGATCTGTCGAGGTTTATACACATCTCGATATAGTTGCTTTTCATTGGTCGCAGTGACGTCGTTCGGTCTCATTCGTATTGTTCGATGCTTGGTGTCGTTGTAGGATTTAATTGTATCGGATAAAATATCAATCCACCTATGATTCCCGCGGCGAGTGAACTGCACCCACATCTTATTTTTCAACGTCCGATTGAAGCGTTCGCATATCGATGCCTTCAGGTTGCTGAATGTCGAGTACATGTTAATACCATACTGATCCATGAGGGCTTTAAATTTGCTGTTATAAAACTCAGTACCCCGGTCTACATGTAGATGCTTCGGAATACGTCCTTGAGTCAACACGAATTTCATTGCGGTTGTCACATCATCGGCATTCTTAGTCTTGAGGGGCACACCCCACGCAAACTTGGAAAATATATCGATAATTGTGAGTAAAAATTTATGTCCATTGTTGAATCGTGAGTATGCAGACATATCGACAAGATCAGCTTGCCAAGTCTCATCCAAGCCGCGTATATCAACATAACGCCTGGAGTATCTGCGTCTAGCGGGTCTATGGAGCTCGTCGGCTGTCGTCTGCTCCATGTTTGATTAAGGGAATTCCACGGATATAGTCGTGTTGGCTAAGCGTTTGAACGTTTTTTGCGATCACCGCCAATCGATTCTCCAGAGCTTCGTTTCCCTCCTTCAGAGCCGCAATCTTTACTTTCGTTAGCGACCAAAGATGCTGACCTGTTTCATCAAAATTGCAGCTATGTTCTTGATCTAGGCGCGCAACAAGTCTAGATTCCAGGGCATCGAGTGCCAATTTCATGGATTGCTCAAATTCGGTTTTGATCGCATTCTCAAGAGCATTGAACGAGTTGCGTGTAATAGCCTCAAGACTTTTCAGAGATGCTGCGTCGTTTGGCTGCTGCGGATCTGCGATGTTACACAATCGTTTGTTGCCTATGTCATACTGTTTATCTGTGGTAGTCTTGAATCCGACACCAGGAGGACCCCGAATACCCACACTTTTAATTTTTCCGTCAGTCAACTGACGACCGAATATATCTATGCTCATTGCAGAATAATTCAGTCTGATTTAAAGCGAATTCCTCGGAGCATCCCGTTGTGGCTGAATCTTTCAAGAACACTTTCCACCCCAGCCAATCGCATATCTAGATCTTCATTATCTTCCGTAAGAGCATCAATTTTTTTCGTTGCAAGAGACCAAATATGTTGACCCTCCTCGAAATGGTTGGTATGTTCTTGATCTATGCGCGCATTGAGTTTGGATTCGAAAGCATGAACTGCTTGCAACGTAGATTGTGCAAATGCCTTTATCATAGCATACTCAAAAACCGCTAATGACTGCTGTGTAATATCCGTAACACGTTTTAGAGAAATGGCATCGTTCGCATCCTGAGGATCTGCGATATTACACAATCGTTTGTTTTCTATATCGTACTGACCATCGGTGGTAGTTTTGTATCCTATACCTGGCGATCCCCGACTACCCAAGCGTTTGAATTTTTTTTTGCTCACCAGCTGCCGCCCGAATATGTCTATGCTCATTGCTCAACGGTCACTGGGTGAATGGTGGTTTAAAGATGATTTGTTGCTAATAAATAATCCTTGCCTCGCGCAGTTCTTCAATAATGGAGGATATTTCGTTGGTATGACTGGTATTACCTGCGGCTTGAGATGCCGTTAGTAACCGAAGACGATCAACGAGTTCATTAGGATCATTCCAGTATACATAATCCATTCTTCGTCCCTGTGCAATCTTATGAGTGGGTAAACCTTTACCGAATCTTTCCTCGACCTTTTTCGTCGGTGGGCTCATGTATGGAGCAATGTAATCTCTATATTTGGCGCTTTTTTCCCTATCTTCGTGGGGGCTTCTTTCGGGGTTGTAATATTTTCGGTATGCATTCGTTTTTTTCACAATTTTGATATAATTTTGTCTGTCACTTTTATTCACAATCGCGGGATCGGGTGACTTTTTGAATAACAATTCAAGCAATCCCGGTGTGTTCTCATAGCTTTTATCGCCTACATATATCAGATCATCGCTAAATTCGATATCCGAATTGCCAATCTTCATTCCGCTCACCAACTTTCGAACACCATATTTCTCATCCAAGTTCTTACGCTGTTTGGTCGAGGCAAACATGTTTAAATAATGCGCTGTCTTGACCCCTTTTTTCGGATTCGGCGTGCTTGTAGAGGCGGGTGGAACTTCATCATCATCTTCCTGGTTGATATCATTTGATGCATCCATAGCGGTAGCTGATGCACCATTATTGTCTTCAATAGCTGTGTTAGCTACAAGGGTATCCTCATTCGCACTTTGATACGCATCATAATCATCATTGTCAACATCATAATCATAATTCTCAGTTTTCACAAAATCTTCAGTTTTCTCAGGCTTCATCGAACCCTGCTCCATCTTTACTTCTTGTTTTATTAATCGCTGCTGCTGCTTCGATGAATTCACCAATTCATGCAGTGGTGTTACCAAAGGTTTAAACATTTCGCCAATAGCCTGCTCACTTGTGTCTTTCTCCATTTTGATCATTTTGTGTTTACGTCGAATAATATCGCTAGCTCTCGCTAATTCCTGCAGCACATCATTCTTCTTACGTATCTTGGCGCTCTCCATGTTGCTAGCTTGATCGATGCTGTGTGACTGTATGTCATTTATTGATGATTTAGACTTATAAAGCAGTCAAAACCTCTCCTATATCGTCCCTCATTGATCTCGCTGTCTTTGTCGATGGTTACAAAACTGTATCTGCCGTCATTCCAACAAGCCAAGCACAAATCTTTAAATTGTTGATAGGTCATGTCCGTATTCACATGATCAGCGTAGATGTGTTTCAAATTCATTTCATCTTGTCGGAAAAGGACCAACAAGTTTGCATTATCACGAACCAGATGTTTTGGAATCCGAGCATACGTTTGACATAGATAAAAACTATCGACATCTCTGTGTCGACCCATACAGAAATAGGCTCTGATATTATCTTGCTTCTCGCATGCTACGTCATCGAAAATCATAATCGAGTTGGGTTGTGCATCTTTCGGCTCTACAACCTCCTTGTGTTCATCGAATGGAAAATAGCCCATCCCCTCGACCGGTTCCAGTAACCTCTTCAAGAACTCATATTTGGGTTGATTGAGGGATTTCGAATAGACGTACACATTTCCAAATCGTAGACCATTAGCATGGGTAAGCAGCGTGAGAAGAGCATTAGTTTTACCGCAATTAGAAGGACCACAGAAAACAGCCCTCACACTATTTGGTAGTAGAGGCCCATGCCGTTTTCCATTCTTCTTCTTTCGCCGCTCGACCAATTTATCGAAATTGACGATGGGTAGTTTTGTTGTTTGATTGTGGAATTTCATGATGCTTGGTAAACATCACACTGGGAACTGATATATTCGTGTATAAAATACATGCTTTTATAGAATTGACGTTAGTTCATGCTTAACTATGGTTGGATACACACGTAGGCAAAGGAGTGGTCGTGGATTAATAAATAAAATCATAAACAATCTTCCGGTTGAATTACATGTTCCTGGTTATCAATACTGTGGGCCTGGTACAAAATTAACGCAGAGGTTAACTCGTGGTGATCGAGGTGTTAATCCTCTAGATGCCGCATGCAAGGAACACGATATTGCATACTCAAAGAATCATAGTAATATTGCGGAGCGTAATAAGGCCGACAAAGTGCTGGCCGAGAGAGCGTGGAATCGTGTTTTGGCTAAAGACTCAAGTGTAACCGAAAAAGCTATCGCCTGGGCAATCACCAACACAATGAAAGCAAAATCTAAACTGGGTATGGGTATGCGGAGGAGCAACCCGCAAATATCTGTCAAGACCAAGAAAAAAACATTGAAATCTATTATTCGGGCTGCGAAGAAATCTATGAGGCCGGGTCCTAGAGCCATTCTGTCGGCGTTAGAAGGTGCACGTATGGCATTGTCCAAAGGGAAAGTCAACGTGCCTCGTATTTTACCCGTCCCTAATAAAATCGGCGGTTTCCTGCGATTCCTTATCCCCATTTTCGCGGCTCTCAGCGCTACAGGTGCCTTAGCGGGTGGTGCAGCAGGTATAGCAAAAGCCGTAAATGAGGTTAGTGCTAACAAGCATCAATTAACAAAGGCTAAACGCCACAATGCATCCATGGAGGCAATTGCGTTGGGAAAGGGATTATACCTGAAACCGTATAGAAAAGGTATGGGACTGTATTTGAAACAGGCAAAAAACTAATAAAGCTGCCACACCGAGCTCTCACCGATATCGACTTGCTCAACTATGCCAGAGCTATGAAAATTCCACATTTTCGAGGAGTTTTTATGCGGAATGATTTACCCATTCGGGACCTAGAAAGCGTGAATCTGCAATTATCAATCTTGATGATAAAAACGGTCCGGGGACGCATTGGGTTGCATATGTCAAAAACGGCAACGATGCGGTGTATTTTGATAGTTTCGGCGATTTACAACCACCAGGAGATCTTATGAAATATCTTGGTGTTGGCAGCGTAAAATACAACCACAAGAGATATCAAGAATATAACACAGTAATTTGCGGTCACTTGTGTCTCAAGTTTCTCAGTGGACAGCTATAAAACAGGTGCATATCCAAGATATGATATTAGTCATGGCTCAATCGTTCACTTTGACACTCTCCGGAGAATCATCTATATTGGGGACTCAATATTTTCCGCCTATCGAGTTATCAACAACAAAAGAATATGTTCTCGGGCTCATAGAGCTCTTGACATTCAACTCAATTCCTAATATTGATGGAGGATATAATAAGTTTCACATATCACATCCGCAGAGATCTGTGAATGGTATTCAAACACCCGACACAATAATTACAATACCCACAGGTAGCTATGAAATCGACGATATTGCAAGTTATTTGAAAAAGTCACTACCCAAGGATATTACAGTCAATCTAAAAGCTAACAATAATAAGCTGCATAGTGAAATCGTGTGTAATCATGCGGTAAACTTTGAATCAGAAAATTCCATAGGCCGACTGCTTGGATTCAAATCAAATATTCTCCCGGGCGGTATTGCCCATAAGTCTGAGTTACCTGTTCGCATACTCAAAGTCAACGCCTTGCGTGTTGAGTGTAATATTACCACGGGTGCATACATAAACGAACATCAAGTACACACGATTCATCAATTTTTCCCAACCGTTCCGCCTGGATATAAGATTGTGGAAGTGCCAAACAACGTCATTTACCATCCAATCACCGTGCGGTCAATACACGATATACAATTGAGAATAGTTGATCAGAGCGGAGACTTGGTCAATTTCCGAGGCGAAACCGTGACTATACGATTGCATGTGAAATCTTTAAGATAATATGGGTATAGTGTTTGAGCGCAAAAGAAAGTCTGGTGGTAGCTATAAAAGTCCGACAATATGTACAAGCATCATCAGTCATCGAGCATCTCTGATTCGAGTGACACATCAGAACGCTCAGTTTCTCCAGAGCCTAGGACTTCGACTTCGCGGTGGAAAATAAGAATTCGTTGTTATATCTGCATATGCCCATCTCGAAAATGACAAAAATCCAAACACCTGTGACATTCGATGAGTCGATTGCTCACTGTGAAGTGCATGCACATCATCCATATGGATCGTCTACATTCAAGAATAATGATGAGATTCGCATCACTGTGCAGAATCAAGACTCGTGTGTATTACCAAGCAAAAGTTCACTCCATATCTACGGCAGGATTACAAAAGCAGATGGCACCGACGTTGGTGCAACCACGGAATTGGTCAATATGGCTGTGTGTCATATGTTTAGCGAGATGCGTTACGAGTTGAATGGTCAAGAGATTGATCAAAATAAGAATCCGGGCATCATAAGCGTTATGAAGGGATATTTATCATTCACACCTGAACAGCAACATCTTCTGGAAAACAACGGCTGGCTGGTTGGCAATAACAAGCTGGCTAACACCCAGGGATACTTTGACGTTGTTATACCAATGAATTTTCTGCTTGGATTTGCTGAGGATTATAATAGGATTATCGTCAACGCAAAGCATGAGTTGATTTTGACTCGATCGAACAATGATTTGAATACTATACGTCAAACTGCTGCGGATGAGATCAAAGTTTCGCTCCAGAAAATTGTGTGGCTGTTACCATACATCAGACTCTCGGATCCTGCAAAAATCAAGATCCTCAATTATATAGCCGCAGATCCTGCTATATCTATGAGCTTCCGCTCGTGGGAAATGTACGAGTATCCAATGCTGCCTGCAACAACGAGACACGTATGGGTTGTCAAGACGTCGACACAGCTAGAGAAGCCAAGACAAGTTATACTAGGATTCCAAACAGCACGACGAAACGATTCGATGAAAAATGCTAGCGAATTTGATCACTGCAACATCAGAGATGTTAAGCTTTTCCTAAACTCACAGTGCTATCCGTATGGGAATTTGAATCTCGATATTACCAATAATCAATATGCCATTCTCTATGATATGTATACTAACTTTCAATTTTCATACTATGATAAAGAACCCGAGCCGCTTTTGTCAAAGAGTAATTTTTTGAAACAGGCTCCGCTTATTGCTATAGATTGTTCCAAGCAGAATGATTCGTTAAAGAGCGGACCGGTGGATATTCGGTTAGAATTTGAAACTAGTGTTGCATTTCCAGCAAACACGTCAGCATACTGTATGATCATACACGATCGCATTGTTGAATATAACCCCATCAGTGGGACCGTAAAAAAATTAACCACATTTTAAGAATTCTGCATGCTTGAGAACTAGAATAAGCTTATTATAAACCAAAAGGATCAATGAATAAATTTATTCACAATTTATATATATATATATACACGTGTCATAAGTATTTATTTATTTATTCAACCCAACCCATCCCATTACATAAGTGATTTTTTGTATGTATGTTCAAATTTTACTACAAAATTCAAATTTATTAAATTGACCGCCAAGGTAGAGGATCTGAAGACGTTTTCCAGCTGCCTCTTTGTTTAAAACGGCGAGTTGAGCAGGCTCCTCCTCCAAGATCTTGCCGATTCTCGCTGGTAGGAAGATTCGTCATCGATTGTAGCCAAGACTCTGGGGCCGAATTTCGTCTTCACTAGCTTCAGTTCAGTGATGTCATATTTCTGTTTAATCTCCAAATCAGACATCTTTTTCGTTAGCATATCATTCTGCAGACGGCTGGTGTTGTTGATTTTGCTGAAGTCCATCTGCACACGAATGAATAATTTGAAATTAGTTTTTATAATAGAATTGAATATTATTGACGTGTGACAATATTCTTACCTTTATCAAACGAGTTTGCAACTGTTACGTGTTCAACTATATGTGAGGGTTGTATCAACGCTGAAGAGTCGAGACGCACGAGTGCAGCTCCCCGCGAGCTCTGCGCTTTTAAACCATCATCCCCACTACGATCCTCGAGAAATATAGGTGATTTTTTATAATCCCCCATATACCAGTTTTTTAACCGCTGAACGTTTTCGAATGCGCAATGGTACCCTCCAGGCACATCCCCATGACAGTCGCCATGCCAGCGAAATATTTTTGATTCCAATCGTAGTATTCGAAAGTTTGGACATCCCAGCTCGTCTAGATCAACTATCGCAGGTATTGCATCATCTTCAGTGAAGATTTTTTCCACCCAGCGTTTCTTTTCCAATCCCTTCACATAAATGGAAGTTGCATCATGCACAACTTCTTTCACGATTTCCACCACATCCCGATACACCGTTTCCCCAACATTCCAGGGAATTCCATGGTGGAACCGTGTTAGCCACGAATTGAGATTCTTATACTCGCTCGAGAGAATCACCCAAGAGCATGGTGCTTTGAAAAGGATGCGCGTGATACATTGCTTATATTCTTCATGTCTGTGAATGCTTATTGCAGCTAGCTCTTTGACAACAAATTTTTCACCGAAACGTCCGAAACCTTGCAGATCCAAGATTAGCTCCATGTTAACGGGCGTGTGTATGACTCCAAGTATAGACTAAGATTGTGAAAAAATTCTGACACTCCGAATGATATTCATTGTCCTATTCATTGGAGCTGACCGCGCACCATGCTGGGTGCGCGAAAGATTTAGCGGTTGGACAAAAAAAAAGGGGTTCAAGGCATATTTCACTGTCATTGTGAACAACATTTACAGTTTCGTTTTTCGATGAGTTTGGCCTGACTTTGAGGCATGTACCGACAAGTTCGGCTTGACTTTGATGCGCGTTCCGACAAGTTTGGCATCAGGTGGATGCATGATGGAAAATGGGGTGAAGATCGTCCCACGCAAGATTTGAACCATCCCACATCCATCACCTTAAGGTATTGCGGAAATCTTAAGATCTAGATAGTATTTATTATTCTATTCATTGGGGCTGACCGCGCACCATGCTGGTTGCACAAAAGATTCAGTGGTTGTACAAAAAGCGTTTCGCCGCATAGTTCACATTCATTATGAGCGACATTTATAGCTGCGTTTTTTTTTTTTTTTTTTTGGAGGGGTTTGGCTTAATTTTGAGGCGTGGTTCGTAGTGAGTAGGATGCAGCCCCTCAGCAGTTCAGTTTGAGTGGAAAAAATGGTTAGTTCCAAAAAGTGTTGGGTTGTGGTGAGTACTAGAATTTTTCGATACGTGTCAGAGTGACTTATTAAGGGTGAATTTGTGCGGAAATAGGTGAAAAAAAATTGTAGACTCGAATTTTCCCGATCGAACAAAGAGAAAGAACAAGAAATATTATCAACATGATGGCTGATGATGATGCGAATATGTGTGAGTATGACTCGAGTATAACTTGGTGTTTTCATACAATTCATTGCAATTGATCGAATAAACTTTTTTCTTACAGCAAGATTCTTTACTGGGTATGATTGGGCAACTCCAGTAGAATGGGGGGTTGGAGATAATATTCCCATTTTTGTGATGAGCCAGCTAGCTCCATATTTGAATGAACCATGTGGCTTGCTTGGTGCACAAGTCATCATCAATGGAACACCGGCAACGCTCGTCATAAGCCACCAAGTCTTCTATTGGTGGTTCAAGAAAGAAGATGACGTAGGTCTTCATCCTGACGATGAAGATTATTTAATGTGCGATCATCTTCCTGATCGTATATACCAAGCGTTGATGATCCTTCACACCGAAAGTGACGAAGGATTCTGCGAGGAATGGTGTGTATGATTTATCATTGCAGAATCGCAAACGACATAACTAACTTCGTTTTCTCTATTTTCAGATACCAGCATTTTTCATATTACAGTAGAACCTCGATTATCCGAACCAATTGGGACCGAGACTAGTTCGGATAATCAAAAGTTCGGATAATCGAAACGTGGGTTTTTTAGGACAAGATCATAAACAACACCTTTTAACATAAAAACAGTACATACATATATATTGAAATTTGACATACATCCCGCTGAACAAAATTGCGTTACAGCAATGTTTTTGTAACATCACATTACGGCAGTGTGACTTTCATCATAATATTTCGTTAACATTAATAGAACATTTTGGCAACTGTAAATGTCCTACCTCATTTACGTTTCCCACGGGACGTTTCATTTGCAACGTTAACAAACATCACAGTGATCGAATATATAATATCTCAGTGACATGCCATTTGAAACGTTTCATTCGTAACATTTCTGCGACGCTTACAGATAACATATACAGTAGGGTGGTCGTTAAAAATTAAATTCTTTCCGACGCCCGAAAAAATCCTTCCTTTCGACGAAAAACTGAGGGGAAAAAACTTTTTTTTGGTTTTCAAAAGTAAGAACACGTGCCGGTGGCCAATTGAAGTTTATTTTTCGATAAAATTGTAGTTTTTTGAAAATATCTCTTACAGAATTTAGTTTTGAGAAAAATTAGTAGGGACAATTTTGTAGGAAATTAAATTCTCTACAAAAAAGGTTTCCATCAATTTTTCCATAAAGTTCATATTTATCAAGATATTCTCATTAGTAAACCTATAAACTTTATTATGTCAGTCATTTTAGCACTAAAAACTTTATTTTTCCGGAAATATGAACAATTTTGTAACTTCTATCTACAATTATTTGTTCAAATAGGTCTAGTTAATGACTACCAAATTATATTTAATATTATTTATTTGGTTTCAAAACGAAAAAGTGCAAATTTATTTCTCATAAACTGATTTATCAATGATAAATATGAACTTTATGGAAAAATTGATAGAAACCTTTTTTGTAGAGAATTTAATTTCCTACGAAATTGTCCCCACTAATTTTTCTCAAAACTAAATTTTGTAAGAGATATTTTAAAAAAACTACAATTTTATCGAAAAATAAACTTCAATTGGCCACCGGCACGTGTTCTTACTTTTGGAAAGCAAAAAAAAGTTTTTTCCCCTCAGTTTTTCGTCGAAAGAAAGGATTTTTTTGGGCGTCGGAAAGAATTTAATTTTTAACGACCACCCTAATATACAGATAACATACATGGGACCTCGATGAAATTTTTGTCGCGGGAACATGTCGATAACTTTTTCGGAATGAAAAATTTTCGATTTCAGCAATGTCCTACATAAAACGTATCATGCATTTGTGACGATTCCCTAAAATGGATGTAACTTTCTTACTTGAACATATTTTTGGGGTTGCACAGAATTTTGTGACGAACTAGACTACTAACATGTCTTTGAAAGCGGGCGGTCTCTCACTCGACTTGGGAGCCGATAATGTTGGAGTAAGTTGATGATGCATACCTCTAATCAACTCAGCTAGGCGTTAGTTTACTTGCGAGAGACAAGCAAGCTATTGAGCATCTATCGGCACAATGCGGTACTAATCACTCGAGCACTGACAATGAGTAAATGTTCCCCATCGAACGTTGTTGAAACGTTGAAAATGTAATGGTTGTGTATTACAATTTTGTAATGTTTTTCAATACATATGCCATGCTTTTACTTTTAAGTTTCACATGAAAAATTTGCACAACATTGCAAGAAATATGTGATAATATGGTCACGTACTAGAAGTACTCAATGACCTTCGATAACATCTGAACAATAACGGCTACATAGAGTATCTTTCACTTTTTTCTAAAATTATCTAAATCATAAGTCCCGATAATTATATCTCTTCCACTCCTAATCCCCGCAACCTTGGACCATATGTTGCCATATGATTTTTTGTGCGAAATTTGATTAAGGATCAGTCCGAGTCTGACAAACAATTGATAAAATGAAAATGAGAAGAAGATGTAATTCTTCATATTCACAACTTAACGTAGCGCATAAAACGGTACACATGTGACAAAAGGGATTTTTTAGCAATATCGCATATAAAGATACAGACTATCTTTTTCACAATGGCTAGTTATTTCAAGATGGAAAGTGAATTTGTCACTCGAAAGATCGACGAAAATAGAATGACTCTGTCACATCACGTATGTAACGTTTTTGTAACTTAATTGGATAGTGCTAACTATACGAAGAACATAAAATATTGATAGAATGTTGACACCAGAATGTTTCAGTAACATCACGAACGTAACGCTTTCGTTACGTTATTGTATATTTCCAATTGAATGTTTAATATGCAACATTCCCAGAATGTTGCAAATAAAACGTGTCAGTGACGTGACGTATGCAACCGTTATGAAATATTTTTCGACGTTCAAAATCCAATGTTACATATTGAACATTTATGAAACGTCTTGGAACATTTCTTCAGTGAATTCACAAATTTACTCGAAAACTGCCAAAATGCAATGTTTTAGTTGCGGTTCACGGATGTTGCGAATATAATGTTTCTTCAAAACGTTTGCGGATTATTTCCTGAACGTTTATCACAGATGGTTGCAATGAAACAGAACTACTGACTGAATGCAACGTCACCTCAATGTGTCATGTTTAGCGGGATATTAACGTTGAAATATATATTATATGTATTTTGAACACCTGAAAAAAGTAGAATGCTTTTTTTTGTATTTTTTTTTATAAAATCGTCAATTTTTAATGTACAACAATGTATCTTTCGCGCCAACGTTCGGATAATTGAGCGTTCGGATAAACTAAGTCGTCGTTCGGATAATTGAGGGTTCGGATAATTGAGGTTCGGATAATCGAGGTTCTACTGTATATAACTTCCGTGACTGGCCCTTCGTTCTTCTAATTTGCTAGATATACTGTACCGATGACCATTAAATGAATCTGGCTAATTACCCTAACATAATTAGTCGAGGTTTCGCGTTATGAGATTCCACATCAGAGTGAATATTTGTACATTAAATTATGTAATTTTTGCACACCAAATTTTAAAAATTTATCATCCTAGGTGGGTCATTCCATCTCAAATCGACCAATGGTTGGAATCGACCACTTTCGATTCGGATGAATTTTTGTCAGAAGTTTTATTTTATCATAAAACGAAGTTCTGCCAAAGAAAAAAAATTTTTCTTCATATTTCGGTCGAAAGTACGTATTCTCGTCCCCGATTTGGAGAAGGAAGATAGGTCTTTTACTCCCTGCTGAAACGTAGGGCGCGCCATCTGTGTCGCGGGACGAAAATCAAGCAATTCGGGAGGAAAGTTAGTAAGTGACAGTTGGAGGTTAAGTAAACGTCTCTGTATCACGGACACGTGATTTGTATTAAATGTCGGAAGATTAATATGAAGTGAAAATGGATGAAACCATATCCTCATCCGAGGAATGAGAAAATGAGGAAGCCATTTTCAGCTATTTTGATTCCGAGGCAACATTAATTGTGCGAAAGGAAACCCTACCGAAGAAATCGACGGATCGGTATTTATTGGTTTACGACACTTACAAGAATTGGCGACAAGAAAATAAAAATGCCTTATCCAAAGAAGAGGAGAATCATTTGATTGTTCACTTCAAACAAATGAGTCAAAAATTGAAACCGACGACTTCATGGAGTGTATGGTCGATGTTAAAAAAAACGTTGAGTACGCATGAAAATCTTGATATTGGTCAATTTCTCAAGTTAAAAAGTTTACTAAAAACTAATACCAAAGGTTATAAACCGAAAAAATCTCTAGTTTTCAAATGGAAAGAGATTGAGAACTTCATGAATGACGCAGAGGATCATTTATATTTGGGTGCGAAGGTTAGTATTTACAGTTGTGTGAAATTATTGTTCTCTTCTATCATTTTTGAGGTTATAAATACAATATGAATTCAAGTTATACTGGTGTTCGGGATTTGCGGGGCACTCACAAGGGAAGTCTTTGGGTGACCCAACCCAGATTGGTTCGAGATAATTTTCTTCATGTTCGTCCAAGTCCCTAAGATAAAACTCTTCAGCCGTTCGCCTGCAAATTAAGATTTTCAAAAGTTACGAATTTTTTAAATTGATAATTTCATAATTTTGACAGGGTGTATCTTCTGAACGGCTCCATAGATCGAAGTGATTCAAAGCGGAAAATCTATTTCGCTTGAAGCTCTTTAATTAACTACATTTAAAAAAATTACCAATTTTTCGTTTTTTTTTTCTTAAAATTTTGGAATATTATGTACGAATTCATAAATTACAGGTTCTGTTTTCATCAGAAATAGTTTTTGAATAAAAAAACAGACCAAGATCTAGCATGATCATTGCGTTCAAATATGCATCTCTGTTCGATAATTATTTTGAGCTTGATAGTCACTTGATACTTGAAAAGCGATTAATGGATTCATTAAAATCAAACTATGAAAAGATGCGGTACTAGCCTACTAATCACCTTTGAATGTGTCATTACGTACATAATAATCGGTAGTAATACCAATGTGACTCTACATTCATAATTTCGGAGTTCGGCTACGATATAGTTGTGAGAATACTAGCACATGCAATTTCAAGGTTAGGTTGCGATATAATTTCGATAATTCTAACTTCTATAAATACTTTCGATTTGTGACTTCGATGTTATTTTGACAATTTTTAATATAATCATGATTATGCAAAAAGTTCGATCCGATATAATTTCCATAAATTACATCTTTATAATTTCGAGGTTATAGTAGACTCCGATGTATTATAATTTGGACACACCTATATTCTTCATTTTTTTCCGACAGTACAGTCTACATATTTTTTGGTGTATAAATAGTAGTCGAATCAGATCAAATCGAATGGAATATGAAATGAAATGTTCGAATGATTAATTAAATATTTGGACTATTCAAATTTTTGGATTATCCGGACTATTCGGATTATTCGATTCGCAATGAATCAATTGGCATGTCGAATTATTCGCACACGCCAACGTGTGCGAATAGTGATTTCGGTCGAACGGTTATATTATGCGTGTCGTTAAATAGATGTATACGTGTTTCTAATGATTCACTTTATTTACAGAAAGAATGACCATAAATCCGATAAACGTAGTCGCAATACTCGCAGATTTGGTCAAGGAGAAATACAGGCGTCAGTATAAGGACAAAGAAAAAATGAAAAGTGATAATTTATTTGCACAGTCTCTGTTTGCTTTGGTTATCCAAAAATTACAAACGAATGCGTCGAATAAGAGCATTGAATGTGTCGAAACACTATGGTACGACGCATCAGACAGTTTTGAAGAGATCGAGCAGGAAAATGAGAGTACAATATATTGTGAAGAGAATGAAGAATTACCTTGCGCTTCTCAAACTTCATCCTTTTCTTACGTACCATCGTCTCCAGAAAGCAAAAAACCTTGATTGTCTTTACATGAGCAGTATCCGCCAGAATTACGTAAAACTATTTACGAGTTTTGTCAAATGTATTCAAAGAAAAAAGCGTTCAGCAGATGGAAATCATTAAATGGTGATTACAAAAAACTCGACGCGATTTGTCAAATGCATTTAAACGGCATTAGTCGGTCGACAAAAATCAAAGAAGTGAAAAATATAATGATGAATCACTTTAAATACGCCTGTGATGCTGGGATGATAATTCACTACTGGCATTTAGTGAGTTGGGCTTACTTGGGGGCCAAGGAAGTTGATTTGGATAATTTCAACATTTCCGAATCGTTTATTAAAAATTTCAAAAAATCTCATAGAATCGTGGCTAGGAAAATCACAAAGTTTGTAACAAGTGCGGAAATTGAAGGAGATGACAAATTGAAAGAAGATGCGAAATCATTCAATACATACGTGAAAACTCAACAGATAGAGAAGGGTATCAGTCAGGGAGATACTTGGAATGCAGATCAATCTCGTATAGAATACGAAAGTTTTGTTCCTCGCACACTGTGTAATAAAGGAAGCAAACATGTGATAGCAACGGTACAGTCTATGAGCAATGTTACGCATTCGTACACGATAATGCCGTTACTTTCGATGTCAGGAAATTTGGCGAAAAAGTTATATGTATTGTGACGTTGCACTTTTGCAAACGTCCAGTAAGCAACAACTGTACGATAAATCGACGAAGGCAAATGAGCTCTCGGAGGTAGCGACAGATCCCAGGTCAAAGTAGATTTTATTTATCACCTTATTAACATTTTTCTATGCTTATTTTCTTTTTATGCAACTCTTTGTAACACTCGGAGCTGACACCAGGACGTCGAGGGATTGGAATTTTCCGTCATCTTGTTGTCACATCTCACAGAACGTCTCACTACCAGTGCGCTTCCTATCAACCTTTGATAGTGGATGCCGCGGGATCGGTTGAATAAGGATAGCTCCCTGAGTCAACTCCTCCCGTCCCGAGGACTTATCAGCCAGAAGCTGAACCACATATCGTCAACAAATTCTGGACGTCTCGGCGAGGGTCGAATAAAGCAGGGCGAATTTAGTAACCCAACGAAGCTTCCCGTCGTCGAAGACTCATCGACCTTGGAGTCGAGCCAGACTAGAACATCGACTGTCTCGTCATCGTCACACCACCGGCGTTATCCTCGGAAGATCCTAGTGGAAGAATCGCAATCATACGATGCAGGTTCGCTAGTATACCTTCCGTATCGTCGATGGGGAACCCTAGGTGCAGTTCCGAGTAGAGGAGCATTAACGGTTCCGCCAGATCCTCTGACTGGTCAGCCCTTCGTTTAGAGCGCATTCAGGGTGCGTTTCGCAGAACGATGAAGCGAGGAGTCCCAAGACGAACGTCGAGGTCGTAAAAGAGGTACACTGTGTAAGTCGAGACTAATCATTTGACTATTTCAACTATTTGAATTCTACCGCCGAGCTGCCGTATTCCGTCGGAGTCCGAGACGGCCAACCACCAGCCATCAACACGGCTACGACGCGCGTTGGCACGAGCCAATCGGAGCCAGTCGTCTGAGCACGGATCTACGGTGCGAACTTCTCGAATTCCCAAAACCTATATAAACGGGCGCAGCACAGAAATCGGCCTACTTCTACGCTCAGTTGCCTTCGAAGATCTATCGTCAGTATCGTCAAATACCGTCTTGTATCGTCGTCAGCTACCGAGTGATTCCGTCTTTCATTTCGTCAAGTCTTATCGTCAGTGTTATCGTCAAGTCTTTTTTTTTCCTATAACGTTCACTTTTTATCGTCGCTTCGTATTTTTGTATGAATTAAATTAATTAGATTCAGTTAGTGTCAAATCCAGAGTTCGACTCTAAGGTAAGACCCTCCATCTTGTACAACTTCGAGTCTCACTGGAAATCCGTCTATTCGTTTATTATATTGTATATTCAATATTTTCTGCGACGCAGTCGCTGTATTTTTCGGTATGTAGGTAAGTCGTGAGACTTCGTCCCGCTAGTCTCATCTGTATTTTTCTAAGTAAGAATTCCCGAGGTGACTCGTAGTTACGATCTATTTGTGGCATAGTATTTGGTCATTGGACTAGTAGTCTTCCTTAGAAGCAATGATTTTTCATTATTTTTGTAATATATAGCAGCCATTCCGTAGTTTGAACATGTGCCTGATTACTTTTACAGCATAGTTCTATTATATTTGCTCATATGATCTGTCGATAAAGCCTCCCGAGAGCTAGGGCGTAGAAGCCAGCATTGTTATTTAGTTTCCAAGTTATAAATTAGTTATTAAGAATTCTTTATTCTTTTTCGTTTCTTGATTGGGGAATCTGTTCCCGTCTATTCATAATTCTGTGTGTTAGATTCAAGTACTTTCTTATATCGAGTCCTTTGTAATAACAATAATAATTCCGTCTGATTTATTTCTCGTATAAATTCCAGTATTAATACTGCGTGATTTCGCTTCTGAATGTTATCTGAACCTTTTTGATAATCTTTTGATAATCTGTTGATAATCTTTTTGATAATCTATTTCCTGTTTATTTGCCACTGTATCGCTTCCTTTGATTTCTCCTTGTTACTGAGAGAAAATTTATAAATTGTTACTGATTTACCTTGAATGCTTGTCTCGTCGAATTGAATAAACGGTCTAGCACATGTTAAATATCATTTACTGTTTCCTTTTTATTTGGTGAACCTAGCCACTCTACCATTTATTACTATATTCTGAGCTACCCGGCATTTCCGCCGTTAAACTCGTATTTTCTTGTACTAATTCTTTGTCTTAAGTGACGTGAAAACGTCTGGCGCCGAATATAATAAATTTCTGGTAAAAATTATTGTTCTACCCATTTTGAGTAAAACGCCGAAGGCGCGGTCTTGTCTAGATTACTTTCAAATTTAGTACAACCGTTGCAGTATGTCTTCAAGAAACCGATGGCAAATTTGGGCCCAGAATTCAACGAGTGATGAACGAAAATTTGCCATTCAACTTGCACGTTGATGCAAGTAAAAGTGGCAAGATGGAAAAGAAGCACATGATTACGTTCAAAAATGAAATTTTATCACCCGAGGTTAATTCGACAGCACTCATACTGTTAGATAGTTGGACCGGCCAAACTGATGCAAATGCCATAGCGATTCCCGGAAAAACTGCAATCTTGGCTACTCTACCAAAAAAAGACAACGAAATTTTGTCAACCACTAGATGTTTATTTTTTCCGGCAATATAAAATGCTGGATAAACGTATAGCCGATTGTATCAGAGCTAACAATACTTATGAGAATTCGACGATCCGATTGAAAGATCGTATATTCATCATGAGGAAACATTCTGCTATATACGATCAATTTTGTTCCCCTCGATTTAAACCGATGCTGATGTACGCCTGGCAAGCCGCAGGGTATGACATAGGAAAAAAAATAGACTCTTTCGAAAATGTGTTACAGATCTGTTTACAGAGTCCTAAATCCATGTGTGTAGCGGTTGAATGCAACGAATATCCAATCATAACTTGTGCCTGGTGTGTAGATTGTTTTTGTGTCAAACATTGGATTGGCATTGATTGCGATACTCATACTCATAGCAACGAAGAGAATTGAGAAGAAGGGTTATCTTTCATTATCATATCATCTTACCTTTTGTTTATATGATTTCTCATGTGATTAATACTTTTTATAACGCGATACTAATGCCATAAGGTCGCAAACGCCAAAAATGCAATTTTAGTGCCAGAAGGTCGTATAATTTTTTTTTTTTCTGAATTCGCTTTAGAATCGACAATTACGTGTGAATCAATTGAAATTGGAAAATTGGAAAATTAAAAGCAGAAGGTCGTATGTGCTGAACACATACGACCCTCTGGCTTTATTTTCAGGGAAAAATCGAGAAAATTAAAGTCAGAAGGTCGCATCCGCCATTTTTTTTTTCTTGCAATTGTCTTGAAATTGATGGAAACGCGTATTTCCATTAAAATTCACGATTTTTTTTCTTTTTTTCTGGCGGATATATCCTCCGGATATCCGTAAAAAAAAAAAAAATTTCGTGAATTTTAATGGAAATACGCGTTTCCATCAATTTTAAGACGATTGCAAGAAAAAAAAAATGGCGGATACGACCTTCTGGCTTTGCTTTTACGAAAAAATCACGAAAACTAAAGTCAGAAGGTCGTATTCGCCATTTTTTTTTCTCGCAATCGTCTTGAAATTGATGGAAACGCGTATTTCCATTAAAATTCACGAAATTCTTTTTTTTTTTTCTTGGCGGATATATCCGCCGGATATCCGCAAAAAAAAAAAATGTGAATTTCAATGGAAATACGCGTTTTCATCAATTTCAAGACGATTACACGAAAAAAAAATGGCGGATACGACCTTCTGACTTTAAATTTCTCGTTTTTTCCCTGAAAATAAAGCCAGAGGGTCGTATCCGCCAAAAAATTTGTTTTTCGGGAATTTCAATAGATCTATGTGTTTTCATCGATTTCATAGCGAATCCGAGAAAAAAAAAATAATGGCGGATACGATCTTCTGGCTTTAGTTTTCGTGATTTTTTCGTAAAACTAACGCCAGAGGGTCGTATCCGTCAAAAAAATTTTTTCCGGGAATTTCAATAGATCTATGTGTTTTCATTGATTTCATGACGAATCCGAGAAGAAAAAAAAAATATACGACCTTTTGGTCTTAATAGAACCAGAAGGTCGTATAGTGTCGCTTACGACCTTATGGCATTAGTAACGCGATATATCATATCAATAAATATTGAATCGCCGTATTTACAATTAAATGATTTTTGAATTATTGAATTTCGATAAGATTGAACCCGGACAAATTTATTACAACCCATTCCGGCTTGTCAGTTTAAAAAATAGAGATAATATACAAAATCGAGTAATCGTCCGGATTCCTACCGTAAAAACTCATTATATAGGTAAGCTCCTTACAATGATTCAGTTGCTGTTTGTCCTCCCAATCGAAAACAAGGTATTTCTGATGAAATTGAATTTATAATTAGTGAATTTGTACACAATTTTCCAAAATCTGAGGGAAAAAGGAAACGGATGGTAATTTTTTTTAATGTGTCAAATTGAAGGGCTCTCAGCAAAACAGATTTTTCACTTTACATCGCTTCGATCTATGGAGCGGTTCGAAAGATACACCCTGTCGAAATTCCGAAATTACCATGTTTAAAAATTCGTAACTTTTGAAAATCTTGATCTGCAGGCGAACGGCTTAAGGGTTTCGTCTTGGGGACTTGGACGAACATGAAAAAATTATTTCGAATCAATCTGAGTTGGGTCACCCAAAGACTTCCCTTGTCAGATGTAATGAACTCACTCATCTGAAAACCGACGACGTTGAAGACACTGGTAATAAGTTTATAGTTTCCGTCAAAGACACGAAAACTGATTTTGATCGACAGTTTATTATTGGACCACTTTTTTATAATACCGTCAAGAAATATATAATGCTGAAACCGGCTGAGAAATTTACGGACAGATTTTTCCTCCATTATTGTAAAGGAAAGTGTAATCGCCAAGTGATCGGTAAAAATAAAATAGGTGAAACACCCGAAATCATCGCTTCATATTTACAATTAGAAAACCCAAAAATGTATACCGGACATTGTTTTTGAAGAAGTGCAGCAACACTTCTTTCTGACTCGGGAGCAAACATGCAGATGATTAAACAACTGGGAGGATAGTGTTCTGACACCGTAGCGCAAGGTTACGTGGAAAATTCCCTTCATAATAGAGACAACATTTTCAAAGGCATAACACACGCTGCTACATCCAATACCCAAACTAACTCAAAATCAACAATTAATAAAGAGACTGCAAACAACGAAAATGAGCCTCCTACTATAATATTGGATTGGGATGATTTTTCCAATGATTTTGTTAATATAGCTGATAACATTCAAAATCAATCAAAAGCAATAGAAAATTCGCCATCGTTTACTACGGCTGCAATTCTACATGAAAAACCACAAGAAAAAATTTCACCACAAATTCAATTAAATTAACTAAAAATCATATAGAAGCAGGTCATTCAAATGTAAAGCAACATTTTTTAACAAAAGAACCAATCGAGTTAATTATCAACAAAGGAGAATCTAGTGAATCGCCATCAAAAAAAAAGAAGGAATGCAGAAGGTGAATCTGGACCAAATGTACAGCCTGTACCTTCATTGAACAAACAAAATGAGATTGAGAATAATGTAAGTTCTATCCTCGACAAAAATTCATGTGTGAAATTTGAAAACTGTACGTTTAATAATTGTACATTTACAATAGTGTCTTGTGCGTGTGAAGATAAAAAGTCATAAAATATTAAAGTTGCCTTGGTGATTAGTCATAAAATATTCGAGTCAAGTTAGTTACTAGTCATGAAATATTCAAGTTACCTTAGTTACTAGTCATAAAATATTTAAATTGTCTTAGCTATTAGTCAGAACTCAGAACATATTCAAGGTGTCTTGGTTACTATAAATATAATAAACAACAATCATAAAATATTCAAGTTGTCTTAATTACTTTTAACGATAAAAGAATGTATTTAATTATTAATTATTGGTTGTCAATGCCCGCCGTCGGCCAGCAGCCCTCGCTGGCGCTTGGGCTGCAAATGCCGCGGGCATTGACCACGACTCCAACTCATAACTTCCGCCGAATTAGGCGCAAGCCTAGGTTCTTGTTAGGCATACCTGATGCGGCATGCCATATCTGGCCTGTATTCGGGCATTTCGTACATGCCTCACATGAACATAATTTGTGGCATGGATTCGGCAATCTCGTGTGGGCCTGATCATTACCTGATTCGGCAAGCTTAAGGCCCATCCCTAGTCGCCCACCTCCTTTTTGCCGAAAAAGGGGCGGGGGAGGCACATCTCGATTATTATCCGGGCCCAGGCGTCGAAGACGCAAAAATAAAATGCAGAGCGGCGATTCTATTTCAATTCCAAACACATACGTCCGAAAATATGTTTGTTTTATGCGAAAATAGAGCTGCAGCACCGCTTTTAGATTTGTCAAATGTCAATTTCCTCGGCGGCCATTATTATGTAGCTGTACGCCGAGTTTCGCTTGCTCGGGAGGTAAGTGGCGCCACGAATATATTGCTCCGACGCAAAAATAGTACACTACGAGTGATATCCTTGGGTCCGACGGTAAGTGTAGGAGTCTGTGGGCAGGACGCGCTTGGTATTCTGTGGGTAAGACCGCTCTGGCAGGCCGCCATGTTACACGGTGCGTGATCTCTCCGACTCACCGATCGATGTAGTCAGCTGTCAGTGATAAAGACACGAAGAATTTTTGATAAAAATTCGAAGCCGATCGATTCGGGCTATCCGTTCATTGGGTCTTTGTGTTTTTGGGACCAAACCCGTGGTCCACAGAATCTAAAACTTGGTAAAAGATGTTTTATTCGTCTACTCTACGCCATACTCAAAAATAAAAGAAATCGCCGATGGTGAGGGTCAGACGTAGGTCGGTTTGGCGTGGAATGCCTTATATATGTATGTTCATTAATATCAATATACGAAGTGCATGGATTTTTCAAAAATGGCATTCTGTGAATTAAGTCTATGATAAGAAACCAGAATTAATTATTTTCATGAGTTATATCAAATTCGGTAATTAAACGGTAGGTCTGATCCGGTAGGTATTCGGTTTCTCCAACATTTGCCGTTTATAAAATTAATTATTCTGATCTTTGTGAATTTCACCCTCGGAAATCAATAAGTCTAATCATGAGGATACGCCTCAAGGCCGTCAAGTATAATTCGCTCTCGCATGAGAACGGCGCATTACAAACGTGAGCGGTCAGGTGATATGATATTTCGTATTTTGGAAGATGACACCTTTTAAGGGAGTATATTCATCTCAAGTGCTAGTTTTCTGTTGTGTTTAAAAAAAATGGATTTGGATGATGTGGGAAGTAAGCGAACACGTGAGTTGGCACGATTACGCATGAAAGAACGTCGAAAAAGTCAAAAGGAACGAGCCAGTGAAAATAATCGGAGACTCGATGACGAGTGGATTAACAACATATTCAGCGATCAAGAATCAACCGAATCACTTTTCATGAGAAATAATTCTAACGTAGAAGTATTTCACTCCCAACCCGCTGATTGTCGAGAATGAAAAATGAATCAACTCGATACCTCAGACATAACCTCAACGAGGAATGCAGCAGTCAATTCCAGTGAGCAAACAAGTGGTGGAGAAGACGAAAATGTGAATGAAACCAATGATAATGATATAAACTGATAGAGAGAAGAAGCTGTTGATGGGGAACAGAATGAATATTATGACTGCGTACAAGGGGGAGACGAGTTCTTTGAGGAAGAGGAAGAGGATGACATTCGTGAGGCCAGTATTGGAGAGGAATATTTTTCTGATTCAGTCAACGAACTTGAAGCACCTGAGATTGAACAACTCCGTAAGTGATGTGTAGATGAGTATCCACCGCTTGCTCTCAAAGTTGTCTACTCAAAATTTTGAGACGTCGATTACTCCCTATGCTGCCTCGATGTGCTAAAACTTTCCTTGACACCACAAAAGCTGATTATGACATTCAACAACATGGTGACGGTGAATTCGTTTACTTCGGAGCAACCAAACCTCTCAGCGAGGTCAATCCTGATTTACACGAGACAAATACACTTCATTTAATTATTAATGTTGATGGGATACAGTTGTTTCGATCAAGCTCTAGACAATTTTGGCCCATATTGTGTCAAGTATATTCTGAAAAAACGTCGTATGATTCTTTCCCGATGGCTATTTATTCCGGAAATAAAAAACCTGATGACGTGAATAAATTTTCAGAAAATTTCGTTGAAGAAATCAATGAATTGTACGCGAATGGGTTGATGATTGATGGAAGATTATTTAGAATTTGCATTAAAGCTTTTGTATGTGATACTCCTGCTCGTGCGTTTCTGAAGAAAATAAAAGGACACGAGGCATATTGGAGCTGCGAAAGGTGTACTGTCAAAGGGGAGTATGAACAGCTTAGAGTAATTCATCATGATGTTAATGCTGAAGAGACGACTGATGAGTCTTTCCGAGAACGATGGAATTCCCATCATCACACTGGTGTTTCTCCGTTGTTGAACATTAAACCTGCTGTGAACATGATAAATATGTTTGTTTCATGGACTGGATTTCATGCACTTATTGTGTTTAGGAGTGATGAAAAAATTATTAAATTACTGGATTTCGGGGAAACAATCGAAGATAAAATTGATTCAAAATGCCAAATTGTTTCTATCTAAATATCTGGTGAGTTTACAGTCCCAAATACCTGCTGAATTTCATAGAACGACTAGATCGTTAATAAATTTTGAGACATTTGCAGCAGTAGAATTTAAATTCATCCTCCTGTACGCTGGACCCGTGACATTCAGAAAAATTTTATCTGAAAACATTTATAAATATTGTCTACCCCTTCACGCGGCGTGCAGAGTGTTATGTTCGAGAGAAGCTGCTGTAAGCAATTGGGAATGCGCTAAACTTTATCTTAGGAAATTTGTTGAGTTATCCCAAAAATTTTATGGAAAGACCATTTTGATAGGGAATATCCATAATTTAATACACTTAGCTGATGATGTCAACTACATGAAATGTCCTCTCTATTATATCTCCGCATTTACATCCGAGAATGCTCTAGGAAAAATGAAAAAGCTTCTCAGATCCGGTAATAGGCCTCTTTCGCAGGTATGTCGTCGATTACACGAAATATTCTTTGCCAAATCTGGAATGCCTCCATTCATAATTATGTCCTTCGGTAAAAATATTGAAGAGTCTCTGCGCAGATTCAAGTGGGAAAATTGTTATCAAGCGTTTAATGTATAAAGGTGTGATTCTCACACTAACATCTCCCAATAACACTGTACTGATAGACACTGGAACACTCCTAGCAATTCATGAAATATATCTTTCACCAAACGAAATACTTGATAACATACAAATTCGTGGAATCCAGTTGGATAAAAAATAGTATATTACACTACAAGGGCAGAAAGTTGAAATTCCTGCACTGCGTGATAGGGCATCACATCACGCAGTGCAGGGCTTTCGAATTTCTGCCCGCGTTGTGTATACTGTTTTTCTCTATACCCGGTCGAAGGTACGCTGACTAATTAAATTGTCATAAGTAATGTAACTACATTTTGGCAAGTGTCGATGCCTGCCCCGACAGTTGCAAGCACGCGCGAAGCGAGTGCTGCTGGTCGGGGGCAGGCATCGAATACACCTAAAAAAACAAGTATAATCTTTTTTCTTCTTAGCCGGTCGAAAGCACGGGATTGTTTGCAGAAATTAAATCGTTATTATTAATTCCAAAAGTTGAGGTTATGAGTTCGAGTTCGTGGTCAATGCCCGCGGCATTTGCAGCACGAGCGCCAGCGAGGGGTGCTGGCCGACAGCGGGCATTGACAACCAATAATTATTAAATAAATACAATCTTTTATCGTTAAAAGTAACTAAGACAGCTTGAATATTCTATGATTGTTTTCAATTATATTTATAGTAACTAAGACACCTTGAATATGTTATGACTAGTACTTCCTCACAGGCAACTTTTACCCTACTTGACTATTCCGATACCGTGAGTCGTTTAGGAACTGCAGCGGTTTTAAAAACGGGATGCACAAATTTTGTGTCCGCTGCTTCTCATGTGAATTTTCATGATTCAGAGGAATTTTTCTTTCGACTATACCTTCAAACTCGCCAAGTTAGAAAAAAATCGCAGGGGTAGTGGACAACGAATATCCGTTTTCGTATGGAACTCCCCATATAATATATAATATATTGTAACTTATCGGTGTTTGTTGCTGATCCTAGAATCATGAACAAACACGGTTACTGTGAGTTCTGAGTCCCTCGGGACTGGTTTAGGAGCTCCTTTTCATTAGGGGAAAACGTTGAAAAACCTATCAATCGTCCCTGTTTCGTGAACTAGGCTAGGTATTTGGCATCTAGCAAAGTCACCTTCTAGTTTTACGGACTAGGACAGGTATTTTGCATCTGCCGGAGCTGGGACAGAGTTAACTGCTGAGCCTGCCTACAGACGCGGGGTCTGGTTTTACCTCCACTATCACAGGTTGCTCTTTGAGTGCGACCGGTGCTAGCTTTTGGCAAAACCTCGCCGTTGCTATCACTAGCTAACTAAGTTTAATTTAGCTGAAATTGCAAATACGATTGATTAAGGCAACAGGTCGACAAAAGCACGGTTCTTTAAACAAAAACAAAAAATAATGTTTAATTTGTTTGAATGTGAGAAAATAATAAAGTACAAAAATAATACAAATGAGTTGTCTTACGTTCTAGGATTTAAATAGTAGTGTTGTGATGCTAAGCTCTGTCTGTTTCCGTGTGTGTGTCTGTGCCTTGTGTTTGTTTTGTTTTGCGTGATAACCTACTGGTTACACGACTTTTAAATTTTATTCTGTTCTGGTTTTGCTTTAAATCTACGTTTCTTTCTTTAAATTGACTTTTATTTTGTTTTGAATTTATGCTTGTAGAAGAGTTATTGAAATTTATATTCGAATTTGATAGACTTTTGCTTATTAGATTTACGAATGCTTTATTCGTAATCAAAGCGGAATTTTAGATTTATCAAGAAAACTGCTATAGATAATCTCGACAAGTAAAGTTAGGTTAATTTCGAGTGAAATTCCTGCTATGGTCGCTTCCTCTAGATTAAGAAGTGAGTAAGTGAGTCAATAGGTGCTATACCGATATTGCTGCTGAGTACCGATCTTACGCGCTTTATACAGGGTGTTTATGTTAACTCTGGACATACTTCTAGGGTGTGTAGGGGCTGCCTAGACAAGCATTTTGAGGTAAGACACCCATGGTCGGAAACTCATCCTAAAGGCTGTGGAGGGCTTTGAAGGATTTGGTACCGCGCGCTTATTCGTAGTGTAATGAATCAGATGTGATCACTTTCGAACCAACGTACTTTTATTCAGCCAAAGACAACAGTACAAAATCCTTATGTAAAATCAACAAAACGATCAACTTTGAAAAAAACGATAAACAATAAGAAATAACAAAACAATTTTTTGTAGGGGAGTCCACTACACACTGTGCACACGCTTACTTGGGCTTTTCGCTACCTATAACTTTTTCAAATTCTATTATAAGAACCGGAAATTATTTTTTTATTTTTTTATTGTCAAGTTTATCGTTTTGTTGATTTTACACGAGAACTTTGGACTGTTGTCTTTGCATGAATAAAACGTTGGTTCGAAAGTGATCACATCTGATTCAGTACACTACGAATAAGCGCGCGGTACCAAATCCTTCAAAGCCCTCCACAGCCGTTAGCATAAGTTTCCGACCATGGGTGTCTTACCTCAAAATGCTCGCCTACACACCGTAGAAGTATGTCCAGAGTTAACATAAACACCCTGTATACTCGTCGCGTAAAGTTATTAACTTTATGCCTGGATAAAACAAGGCTAAAAAAGCGTTATACTTTACGCCACATGACGAAAAATCATGTTCGCACTGCGGGCATAAAGTGCATCACACCCGTGGTTGATCGAGTGCGATCTTCGGGCCGGCTGCGCCGGGCCTCGTGCGCGTTCGATTACCCGCGGGCGTAAAATTGCATTTCACGTCTATGGTACGAAAATAACTATTTATACCAAATAAATTATTTTCTCCTCCTGAATTTGATGTAAAGATTGAAAAAAAAAAAAAAACCGAGCTGACGAAATATAATCTCACACGTGTTCTATTCCTATCATTCAAGCATATTGCATTTTGATATTCCTATTCATGCGGTATCAAATAATGAAATATTAAATCTTCTCTAAGAAACAAAAATTTTGGCGTCTCTACTACTTGTGGTCCATTTGTTTACATAAACAATTCGGGGAGAAAACCGCACATAATTCCTTCATATCGTATTTGAAATTCTTTTGATAATTAATATTGCCTCATGTCTATTGAAAGTTTACGATATACCTGAGGGTTGTGAAGATATTGCGAGTTCTCTTGGCGCGAGGTAGAAATGGACAAATTTTTTCCTACTTAACCTCTAATATTTCTAACGTTTTCTTTGATCAACTCATGATGGATTTGAATTGTCTCTTGAATGTTGTAGAGTGTATTTATTCATAGGGATATTATATCTGATGTGTTTATAGATGAGTACCTCAAAAACCTCCAGATACAAGTGTGTAATTTTTCCACGAGACAAAGGCCGTCTGAAAAGTATCAATGGTTTACCATCAGAATGGGTTTTTTACGATCCAAGCCTCGATAAACTTTTCGCGTATTACCCGGAGACACAGCTGAAGAATGGAAAGAAATTCGAGGGAATTGGAGAGATGATAAGGGCATGTGAAGATCCAGACCAATTTTGGCTAATCCATGAAGTGGAAATACGTGGGATCGCAGGTAAATGAATCTTTATAATTACGTGTTTTCATTCGAAAATGAAAAAACTGATTCATCTGTTCATTCGTTACATCGATTCTAATTGACCTTTCTGGAAAATTTTTTCCCTCACAACTCTGACTAATATTCTTGAAGAAAATGATCGACAAATGAGTGAAGAATATGAACTTTTTAATTATTTTTCTGATGGTTTTATTGACAGATTACTCGAGGAATTTTTTTTCTTGAACATTTATCATTCAATTTTATCAAACACATATGAAGAGCTTGAAAAAAAATTCTCCAGTCTCGGCAAGAAAAGTTTCGTGTTCACTACGGATTCTGACGTGTCCCCTAAGGAGAAAGCGTTGCTTGAGAGTCAGAAGTATAAAAGCCAAGTAGTCAAGAATAACTCAAAGGAAGTAGATGACTTATTCGAGGGCGCACGGTGTGAATTGACCACACAACGGAGTTCATCTCGTCCAGATGTACAAAAATCTAGTGCTGTTTCTACCCGAAAGAAGACATCGAGAGAACTGCTTTCCACTAATCGTATTTTGATGGATAAGAGGTGGGATGGAGCTTCTTCAAAAGACTTAGATCCCAAGAACTTGGAAAAATCATTGCCATCTCTCGATGGAAGCACCAGCACGTTTGATGTGTCCCCAAATCATGTTAAACTGAGCAAAACTCCAAAACGGCGACAGAATATCATAGAGAGTTTTCCGGACGCATCTCCACTCCCAAAGCCTCCATCCAAGAAGTTCAAAAAAAAGTGAAGCGATCAAACGCTCTGACTTCAGGAGACTGGACAATAAGACAAGACACTCTACACAAAGTAAAAAAGCTGATGACAAAATTGAGGACACAATTCTGGAGGAAGGATCTGATGCTGGAAGAGATTCTCTCCAAATTATCACATCGACTCCGCGGAACACGTCACAAAAATCATCAGCAGCTTCAAACAACCGCAAACGACGTGTTCCATGATCATTAGCGGCTCAAACGATTCGACGAGCTCCTCATCTTCTACTAAATCTAAGAATTCTCCGAAGTCAGTGGAAATGCCTAAGCAGAGACTCCCCCTAAACGATGTCAGTAATCGATTAGTTTCGAGAGACCATTCTAATTTACGTGGAACACCTCAAAGCTTGTCCAATTTACACGTGTCGAGGAGTTCGACGAGCTACTCTGCTAAGCCAGGACGATCGTCAGGATTTCTTAAAGATAACCTTCCAGGTTCAGCCGCTGATGCATTGGAGAGTAAGGATTCGTTTTATTACCTTCTTTCTTTTTATGTTCTATTTGATACGAATAATCTAGTACTTCACTTTACGCAATCTAAACCAAACACAAAATATTCAAAATGCAGACTAGGAGAGGAAAAAAAATAATGCTATTGTATCTTCCCTTCTGTTTCGAATCGTTTTGCATTTGATTTGATTCAATGGGAAAATTAATTAATATCTCAAGTGATACCATTATTACAAAGCATTTTCCATGAATTTGCGATGTAAGAGTTCAGATTCTCAAGGACAATTATAGGAGTCGATTCTGAAAAGTGTTACAATTCATTGGAAAAAATGGAACAAATGTTTTCACTTTGTGATGATGCCAACACGTGATTTGATTTTTTTCATGGTTCCGATGATACATTTGTTCATTTTTTTTTTCGAGCCAATAACGATAGTTCTCAAAATTTTACAACTCAAAATTTTGTAACACAGATATATAATATACGGGTAATTTCACCAATTATTGTTCCGGTGTTTCACCTTCAAAATTTGATTTGGTTGATCTCATATGGTGTTTGTTATTCAAGTTGCTGATCTGATTTTTTTTTTTTTTTTTTATTTTTAATTAATTTAATTTTTGAGAATTCACATCCTGGAATATGTTGAAACAAACTAAATACACTCTGACTTTTTGTTATTTAGGAGAAACCTTGAAGGATATTATGGTCAACTGTTGTCGACATGTCCGCATGAATGGACAAAAGATTGATCGTCTAAAAGGGCAAGTTATTGAAATGAAGAATGAGATAGCTCATCTCAGGAGTGACCCTCATCTACGTCAACCAAACGATGCTTTGGATATAGAATCCGAAGTAGATGAAGAACGCGATGGGTTTAAACTACCGTGCGAGACACTACCAGAGTTACAAGCCTTTGACAGGAAACTGAAAGACGATAAAGCGTTTAGGAAGAGAACGGTGAGGTTTTCTTATCAGTATAATTGTGGTCTATTATAATTCTCTTTCTGAAAAGTGTTCAATATTGCAATTTTTCTGTCACAGTGCAGAAAAATATATGATCAAATCAATAAAGAGCGTACAATGGCCCGAAACTTTGGCGATATCGTTCGAAAATATATCCCACAGAAGGTGGGTAATCAAATGACTCCCTTGAAGAAGGTGCCTCTTCGGTATGTTCATTCTCATTAAGATAACCGTCTAATTGCATTGATTATTGTTTCAGCTGGAAGAATAATAATTTTTTACTCTGATATTTTTCTCGTAGCTGTATTCTCACGTACATTTGGATCCAAAAAATAGCCTCTCGGACTTCAGAAGTTCCATGAGGCATTGAAAGGTGTCCTTAATCACTCAGAACCCGCTGAACAAAATTGCGTTACAGCAATGTTTTTGTAACATCACATTACGGCAGTGTGACTTTCATCATAATGTTTCGTTAACATTAATAGAACATTTTGGCAACTGTAAATGTCCTACCTCATTTACGTTTCCCACGGGACGTTTCATTTGCAACGTTAACAAACATCACAGTGATCGAATATATAATATCTCAGTGACATGCCATTTGAAACGTTTCATTCGTAACATTTCTGCGACGCTTACAGATAACATATACAGTAGGGTGGTCGTTAAAAATTAAATTCTTTCCGACGCCCGAAAAAATCCTTCCTTTCGACGAAAAACTGAGGGGAAAAAACTTTTTTTTGGTTTTCAAAAGTAAGAACACGTGCCGGTGGCCAATTGAAGTTTATTTTTCGATAAAATTGTAGTTTTTTGAAAATATCTCTTACAGAATTTAGTTTTGAGAAAAATTAGTAGGGACAATTTTGTAGGAAATTAAATTCTCTACAAAAAAGGTTTCCATCAATTTTTCCATAAAGTTCATATTTATCAAGATATTCTCATTAGTAAACCTATAAACTTTATTATGTCAGTCATTTTAGCACTAAAAACTTTATTTTTCCGGAAATATGAACAATTTTGTAACTTCTATCTACAATTATTTGTTCAAATAGGTCTAGTTAATGACTACCAAATTATATTTAATATTATTTATTTGGTTTCAAAACGAAAAAGTGCAAATTTATTTCTCATAAACTGATTTATCAATGATAAATATGAACTTTATGGAAAAATTGATAGAAACCTTTTTTGTAGAGAATTTAATTTCCTACGAAATTGTCCCCACTAATTTTTCTCAAAACTAAATTTTGTAAGAGATATTTTAAAAAAACTACAATTTTATCGAAAAATAAACTTCAATTGGCCACCGGCACGTGTTCTTACTTTTGGAAAGCAAAAAAAAGTTTTTTCCCCTCAGTTTTTCGTCGAAAGAAAGGATTTTTTTGGGCGTCGGAAAGAATTTAATTTTTAACGACCACCCTAATATACAGATAACATACATGGGACCTCGATGAAATTTTTGTCGCGGGAACATGTCGATAACTTTTTCGGAATGAAAAATTTTCGATTTCAGCAATGTCCTACATAAAACGTATCATGCATTTGTGACGATTCCCTAAAATGGATGTAACTTTCTTACTCGAACATATTTTTGGGGTTGCACAGAATTTTGTGACGAACTAGACTACTAACATGTCTTTGAAAGCGGGCGGTCTCTCACTCGACTTGGGAGCCGATAATGTTGGAGTAAGTTGATGATGCATACCTCTAATCAACTCAGCTAGGCGTTAGTTTACTTGCGAGAGACAAGCAAGCTATTGAGCATCTATCGGCACAATGCGGTACTAATCACTCGAGCACTGACAATGAGTAAATGTTCCCCATCGAACGTTGTTGAAACGTTGAAAATGTAATGGTTGTGTATTACAATTTTGTAATGTTTTTCAATACATATGCCATGCTTTTACTTTTAAGTTTCACATGAAAAATTTGCACAACATTGCAAGAAATATGTGATAATATGGTCACGTACTAGAAGTACTCAATGACCTTCGATAACATCTGAACAATAACGGCTACATAGAGTATCTTTCACTTTTTTCTAAAATTATCTAAATCATAAGTCCCGATAATTATATCTCTTCCACTCCTAATCCCCGCAACCTTGGACCATATGTTGCCATATGATTTTTTGTGCGAAATTTGATTAAGGATCAGTCCGAGTCTGACAAACAATTGATAAAATGAAAATGAGAAGAAGATGTAATTCTTCATATTCACAACTTAACGTAGCGCATAAAACGGTACACATGTGACAAAAGGGATTTTTTAGCAATATCGCATATAAAGATACAGACTATCTTTTTCACAATGGCTAGTTATTTCAAGATGGAAAGTGAATTTGTCACTCGAAAGATCGACGAAAATAGAATGACTCTGTCACATCACGTATGTAACGTTTTTGTAACTTAATTGGATAGTGCTAACTATACGAAGAACATAAAATATTGATAGAATGTTGACACCAGAATGTTTCAGTAACATCACGAACGTAACGCTTTCGTTACGTTATTGTATATTTCCAATTGAATGTTTAATATGCAACATTCCCAGAATGTTGCAAATAAAACGTGTCAGTGACGTGACGTATGCAACCGTTATGAAATATTTTTCGACGTTCAAAATCCAATGTTACATATTGAACATTTATGAAACGTCTTGGAACATTTCTTCAGTGAATTCACAAATTTACTCGAAAACTGCCAAAATGCAATGTTTTAGTTGCGGTTCACGGATGTTGCGAATATAATGTTTCTTCAAAACGTTTGCGGATTATTTCCTGAACGTTTATCACAGATGGTTGCAATGAAACAGAACTACTGACTGAATGCAACGTCACCTCAATGTGTCATGTTCAGCGGGAAGATTGGGCGGGTGGACGTTCACGACGTGCAAAACGAGACAAAAAAAAATAGAATGTTCAACCACAGCTGAGTGATGTATCTCTGGGAGATTTACACGAAGAAAGACAAGATTTTTAGGGGACAAAAG
Organism: Macrophya alboannulata; assembly: GCA_949628255.1. NCBI lineage: Eukaryota > Metazoa > Arthropoda > Insecta > Hymenoptera > Tenthredinidae > Macrophya > Macrophya alboannulata. The sequence continues at coordinate 7,177,785 of OX451210.1, read as the reverse complement.
AAATGACCGAGTATTTTAACAGCAAGGAAGTCGAGTGTTTAGAGAAGCTTACAAAAAAGATGAATATAATTAGTTAATGTTTATGTTCGAAAGAGTTTGAAGAAGACATAGTGTGATATATTATTGAGGGTTTCAATATCATTATAAACATATATGAACACAGTTCAGATAATTTTCAAGACTAAAACAGAACTGTGTAGTAAATAAACCCCTGCCAATAAAGATAAAAGTAACTCTAGTTTTCATCCCCCGGAACCGACCCACAGCCGAATCAGGGCCACACTTAAGGCTGTCCGAGGGGGCCCCATGGTGGGGGTAACGGCACCTACACATGTACACACCTACGAGTGAATTTCGCCCCCTAAAATCTCACGAATCAAGAATTATTTCGCGAATCTGATGTGTGTGAATCGTTCCTTGAATACAAATGTTTGGCGTGAAATAGCAGGGGCTAACCACAAATGAACCTGAACTTATAATAAAATGTTAACTAAATAGCCGACACACGGATACACACACTGACACAACAAACATGGCTGCCGCGTAAGCCGAGTGAAATTTAATTATGGTGATATGATTTTTTGCACTTTTCGGGTACTGAGCACTATTTCACGCCAAACAATATTATTGTAGAAATAATTGAATCCCCATCCCGAGCTGAAACACACCCTACTTTCGGAGAATTTAGGGGGCGAAATTTTATAGCTAATAGATGGCTAATAGATTGGTTCGTCGACTCAAGCTGTCAGGACTCATAGCCGAATATAAATTCCCGAGGGCCCAGTCCATTCCACTCACACAGTCACACACTTTTGTATCTAATACGAAACGTACACTCTTGCGGCTTGAGCAGTGCGCTGCGTGAATATGATAGAAATTAGAATATTCGGTTATACGCTAAAATCTCGTTTGAAGGTTAGGTGTCACTTTGGTGTGTAAAATATATATATAAAGCCAGCATGATTTAGCATAACAATAAGCAACAAATAATTATGACTTCAACCAACTGTACAGAACTAGGTGTAGTTCTAATTATAGTGGCTAGAAAAGAATCCCGAATTTATTTTCGTGTTCTCTGATTCAATGAATTTCTTTTGCAAGTCCTGTCGCATAGATTTTTGCATATTTACGAAACTATGATGTGAATTATTTCAGGCTGAATAAGGATAATCTCGTGAACTTAAAATATTGTCTCAAATAATCACCGATGAATTACTGTGATTGTTTTTTTGACAATTTCAATTTTTTTTCACTTGATTTTTAATTTAACGATGCGGATAATTCAGTATTGCATAGTTGAATAAACTAACACAACCATGTGCAAATTGTTCAATTATAAGAAGAGTATAGTCCCTTCGTGCGTTGACTGATGTCATGGATTTGAATAGTAAAGTTTCAGGGGATTTCCCAAACCAAAAGTTGAGGCTGCTCTGCGGCATTCATTCTGAGTTCTCAGTTCTTCAATTGAGCCCCTGGGTATAGTATTATTGAGTGATCGATGCATTTTCGACGATTGCAATAATGCCTATTATTCCTTCTTTAATGAGTGTTCATCATTGAAATATTACATATTCTAATTGATATTAATGTGAGTAGCTAAGCAACAGGCATAAGATTTAGCACGTATGATTTATTCGATAAGTCACCTGATTTAGCGCTTCGTCAGAGGCATGTTAGTGAAAAACATAAAATTGTGTGAAAATAATACAAAATGAAATGACAGCGCTTCAAGTAGCCTGAATGCAATGCTGCTATTCGATCGTAATCATCATACCAGTTCAATTTGGCCAGATAGGCTTTTGAGCCTTCGATGATGTTGGAATCTCAACGATGAAATATTCCTCCGGAGCCAAAGATCTAGGCTTCGAAAGGTTTCCTGTCAAAAAATCAACCGAAGAGCTCTACACTTATAGAACTTATTCAAAATCATATTATAAAAGCAGTTACAGAGCGAAATTCAAAAAGTAGCTACCAGTTTCAGGAAATATTCTTTTTTCTTGAATCCATTGTAATTTTTGGGTTGTGATCAAAACTAAAAAATTCCAACAGAAGTTGGATATTCTTAGGATTCAGTTCTATATTTGCTTTTGTGTTATAATTTTGAATACGTTCCATATGTTTGAAGATCTTTCGTTATTTCTTGGAAGGCAGGAGACCTTACGCAGCCAAAATCATGGTCTCCGGAGGAATATTGCATCGTTCAGTTTTTAGCATCATCGAAGACTCAACAGCTGATCGAACTAATGAGTTGAACTGGTATAATGATCACGATCAAATAGTAAGATTTTATTAAGACTTCTTGAAGTGCTCCAATCTGATTGTTTTACCATTTCCATACAATTTTCTATATTTTATACTACCAGGCCTCGAGAAGAACCGCCAAGTCAGGTAACTTTTCGCTGTCGCATTGAACTGTACGCTTCTGATATCTATTCCTTGGCTGCTCACAATAATATCAGTTATAAAATGTGATATCATAATTATAAAGTCTCAATAATTAGATTGAGTACAATGGTCTTGTCGTGACAATCAAGAATTCATTAATTGCTGGATAATATTGATTGGATCTTGAGCAGAAAATAGAGACCCATTTCCCGCTAAACAAAATTGCGTTACAGCAATGTTTTTGTAACATCACATTACGGCAGTGTGACTTTCATCATAATGTTTCGTTAACATCAATAGAACATTTTGGCAACTGTAAATGTCCTACCTCATTTACGTTTCCCACGGGACGTTTCATTTGCAACGTTAACAAACATCACAGTGATCGAATATATAATATCTCAGTGACATGCCATTTGAAACGTTTCATTCGTAACATTTCTGCGACGCTCACAGATAACATATACAGATAACATACATGGGACCTCGATGAAATTTTTGTCGCGGGAACATGTCGATAACTTTTTCGGAATGAAAAATTTTCGATTTCAGCAATGTCCCACATAAAACGTATCATGCATTTGTGACGATTCCCTAAAATGGATGTAACTTTCTTACTTGAACATATTTTTGAGGTTGCACAGAATTTTGTGACGAACTAGACTACTTAAACATGTCTTTGAAAGCGGGCGGTCTCTCACTCGACTTGGGAGCCGATAATGTTGGAGTAAGTTGATGATGCATACCTCTAATCAACTCAGCTAGGCGTTAGTTTACTTGCGAGAGACAAGCAAGCTATTGAGCATCTATCGGCACAATGCGGTACTAATCACTCGAGCACTGACAATGAGTAAATGTTCCTCATCGAACGTTGTTGAAACGTTGAAAATGTAATGTTTGTGTATTACAATTTTGTAATGTTCTTCAATACATATGCCATGCTTTTACTTTTAAGTTTCATATGAAAAATTTGCACAACATTGCAAGAAATATGTGATAATATGGTCACGTACTAGAAGTACTCAATGACCTTCGATAACATCTGAACAATAACGGCTACATAGAGTATCTTTCACTTTTTTCTAAAATTATCTAAATTATAAGTCCCGATAGTTATATCTCTTCCACTCCTAATCCCCGCAACCTTGGACCATATGTTGCCATATGATTTTTTGTGCGAAATTTGATTAAGGATCAGTCCGAGTCTGACAAACAATTGATAAAATGAAAATGGGAAGAAGATGTAATTCTTCATATTCACAACTTAACGTAGCGCATAAAACGGTACACATGTAACAAAAGGGATTTTTTAGCAATATCGCATGTAAAGATACAGACTATCTTTTTCATATTAGCTAGTTATTTCAAGATGGAAAGTGAATTTGTCACTCGAAAGATCGACGAAAATAGAATGACTCTGTCACATCACGTATGTAACGTTTTTGTAACTTAATTGGATAGTGCTAACTATACGAAGAACATAAAATATTGATAGAATGTTGACACCAGAATGTTTCAGTAACATCACGAACGTGACGCTTTCGTTACGTTCCTTTCATAAAAGATCGGTTTGTCACGATTAATATCGAAGTCCATTGTCGTCGCTTAAGACCCGTTCTGATTGATTTTCGAGATCGTCGCGGGGCGAACTTTGTGGTTTAGAATCGGTCTGAAGGGAGCAGTTCATAGTTCAGATCAGATTTTCAGAATTGATCGGAATGACGAGAATGATCACAGCTATTGAGTCAGAGTATTATTTGAATGGTCGTGTCAGGAGATTTTTCGAGGATTGTTGGTCATCTTTTATTAGTTAATTTTCGAAAATGTACTGGAAACCTCATTCGGAAAAAGGGTCATTCAGTGATTCGCTACAAATATTTGGCAGTTGAATAAGAGAAATTACTCTCGCATAAGAAGAAGGCTGGTTGGAGAAGCGCGCGGAGCGCGCTATTCTGAGCTAGTATTGTATATTTCCAATTGAATGTTTAATATGCAACATTCCCAGAATGTTGCAAATAAAACGTGTCCGTGACGTGACGTATGCAACCGTTATGAAATATTTTTCGACGTTCAAAATCCAATGTTACATATTGAACATTTATGAAACGTCTTGGAACATTTCTTCAGTGAATTCACAAATTTACTCGAAAACTGCCAAAATGCAATGTTTTAGTTGCGGTTCACGGATGTTGCGAATATAATGTTACTTCAAAACGTTTGCGGATTATTTCCTGAGCGTTTATCACAGATGGTTGCAATGAAACAGAACTACTGACTGAATGCAACGTCACCTCAATGTGTCATGTTTAGCGGGTTGAATGAATCATGCTGACCGGATCTCAAGTTTTGGCCAAAGGAATCACTTCAAGGAGCTCTGTTTGATTTAAATCCATGATCCCGAGGGAAGGAGATACTCTCCTTATTGCTTACCACAAAATACTCCTATTATTTTACAACGTTTAATGGTAATAATTAAAACAATTGGACATTCAATTTTTGTTTCTGTTATTATAATTAGATAACTGCGAATTTAACTGCCAAATTAACTTATCATGTGTGCCATTGGTCTACCGTCAACTTTTTTGTATTAGTTTATAGATAAGTTTGATGTGAAGATATGGAAAAAGGGATAGATGATCTCAATATTATAAAATATAACTTGCAGAATTGTTTATAGATAGGCAAGAATTCAGCTTTAGTAACCATTCTCAATTTATAGGAATTCAGAAAAATTCAGGGGCCCTCTCAATAACACCCATAGTTCGTTTGAGCACGGCCCTGGCGGGCAGTAGTTCTGGAACGCATCGCGTAGCGGCGCTGCCATCAACTCTTAAAATGGCCGGACCCCCTTGCACAGCCTTAATTGCTGTGCACGGCACGAATACGGCGAGGATCATTCGGCCCAAACGTCAAAAACACGTAACACGCCTGATCAGGGCCGAATTTGCTCAACCAAACTGGCACCGAACCTAAGGCTTGGCATACCTTATTTGGTCCAAACGTTCGCCGTGTCAGATTTCTAGTAGGGTATAGGCATGTATACGACCCGCTATTATGGTCTTACTAATACAACACTTGGTAACGCTACGTGAGAACACCATATCGACGCCCGATACGAATAAGAGCACGTTTCAGAATCCGGGTGGAAAAGAGCACGTTCCAAATTCCGGGTGGAAAAGAGCACGTTTCAAATTCCGGGTGAAAAAGAGCACGTTTCGGTTTCCGGGGGAAAAAGAGCACGTTTCGGGTTGACTCGAATACTAGCACGTTTCGGGTTGACTCAGCTCACTTGAAACGTGCTAGTATTCGAGTCAACCTGAAACGTGCTCTTTTTCTCCCGGAAATCGAAACGTGCTCTTCTCCACCCGGAATTTGAAACGTGCTCTTTTCCACCCGGAATCTGAAACCTGCTTTTATTCGTATCGGGCGTCGATATGGAACCCCTATCGGGGCTCTGCTAATATTAGGGGCATCCCTTGGAAAATTTCTGCATGGGTAGCGGTCTCAAGACAGGACAACGTTAATCCATACAGGGTTCAGCAATAGAAAATTTAGTTGATTATGCCGTCCGGGAGTCGGGGAGCATTATGTAACGTCAGATGCAAGTTGCCATGTTACAGTATACCGTGCTTCTCACTGGATGCGGGCCACTCGATTTGGTTCGACACAGTAGTTGGCGTCTACGCTATTGCTACCCATAGCAGACGCTATGCATAGCAGACGCCAAGCAGCGGGAGCACGGAACGGTGGAAGTGAAACGCAATAGCGTAGACGCCAACTACTGTGTCGAACCAAATCGAGTGGCCCGCATCCAGTGAAAAGCACGGTATACTTTTTAATAGGAACAACCTAGATGGGATTGAATTAATAGTTTTTGGTATCTAAATTCCTAATATCCACTTATTTTTATCGCTGTCTACTTGGATGTGCCCCCTTATACTTGACTGGTTTTTATTATTAACAGTGCATATGTATGTACACTTCGGCTTACAATGATTATAATAATTATATACACTATCAAATATATTATTTACTCTTCCATAAAAAATATAATACACAGGGGTATAACAGTTATCGTATCATAGTCGCCAGACTGACAGAATTATTTTAGTAATTAGAGCTGAACAAAACTGTCAAGATAGAGAGTATGGCTACCAAACTTATATTGATGCTTGAAGTTACACCTCCACTGTCTGGATCCTCGGTCGTTGTTGCTTCAGCTTCTGTTGTTGCTTCAGCTTCCGTTGTTGCTTCAGCTTCCGTTGTGGTTTCAGCTTCTGTTGTTGACGAGTCACCTTCTAACCAAGCAGCTATTGCCGGAGAATTTGTTTCATACCATTCAAGATTTGCCCTGGCACTGGTCACATATGAAGCAAGTGCAGTCAAGATCTCCGCAGCAGCATTGGGGTTATCAACGATGAAGGCCTCGAGCTATATGTAAATCATAAATCGCGAGTTGTTATTAGTACATTCATTCATAACCTTCACCAGGTCTAATTAAAAGAAAGTTCAACGACTAATTCCAGCAAGATATTTATGCCGAATGCATATCAGAAACCAGTCATCAAGTTCAAAAGTACACGCCCATAATAATTCTCAACCCTTACAAGGGAAGACTATGAACGTCAGCTCATCGATTCGAACCATTTTTGTCCTACGTATAGTCAACTGAATTCAAATGAAATCATGCAGGCCAGCGGACGTGATGTTCCAGAATCGATCGGCGTTCAAATATATTGTTCCTCATACAAAAGAGCCGACTTATAGTTTCTTGTAATTTTCAGGCACGATCGCATAGCGGAGTGCCTATTAGATTCGTCATCGCGAAAAACGTCGGATTGAAAAAAAAAATCCCCTTCCCCTTAGAAATCCGTTTCATCACTCACACAATCGTTTTCCAGTATTTTCCAAAAACTGTGTGTGTGAGTGTGTGTGAGTGTGTGTGTATGTGTATGTGTGTGTACGCACGAAGTTTGTATCCTGAATTCCGCGAGAACGACTCGACAGATTTGAATGGAATTTGGGGAAAAAATCAAGTGTTCGGTGAAGATGATCCACGAAACTTTTGAGGATCCCACCACTTCCGGTTGCGAAATGGCGAGTGTTTCAATATTCAAATAAATCTTATTAGGTGTATCCTGAATTCCGGGAGAACGACCCGACAAGCTCGAATAAAATTTTAGAGGAAAATCAAGTGTCCGGTGAAGATGATCCACGAAACTTTTGAGGATTCCACCACTCCCGGTTAAAACATGGCAAGTGTTACAATATTCGATTAAATATTATTACGTGTATCCTGGATTCCGGGAGAACGACTTGACAGATTCGAATGGAATTTGGGAGAAAGAACAAGTGTTCGGTGAAGACGAACCACGAAACTTTTGAGGATCCCACCACTTCCGGTTTCAAAATGGCGTGTTTGAATATTGAGATGAATCTTATAATTTTTTTATCAAGACTACGATCGTGCCTGTTGCAAAAAAGCGAAGCTTTTTTGTTCGTACCGCTAGTTACAAAAATGACCGCCAAGTACCACTACCTCCAAATTTTTTTTTCTTTTCTTTGTTTTTTCCTAATTTTAATTTCAATTCATCTTTTCTAATGAGTTCGTATGTCGCATATTATTACGTGTTACGCACATTATAGGTATACATCGAGATGTAAATTGCTACCAAAATCTAAAACTGGATCACATTAAGAAATTAATTGGGAGCAAATTTATTTGTACTTGGTAACGTCCTTTAATTTCAATACTTTTGTAGATTAAATGGCTGCAAAACTATTTTTGTAGGAAATATCGCATTAATGTACTTGGCGAAAGGTTTTTGCACCTGAGGTGCTTTTTGGGGGGGGGTTTCATTACTTTTTGTTCATGATACAAAGTAATTTAAAGTATTGTGTAAGAGAAACACCGCGTAGAAAATTAAATAACGAGATATTCGGCAGCCCGAAAAATATACAAATGGGATTCTATAGAAAATAAAAGCTCGCGAGTATATAGCATGGAAACAGTGAAAATACGGCCGTGCAGGAATTCAGAAAATAAAATAGTCAATTATTCGGAAAGCAAGAAAGAATACCAGTCGCCATTGATAGGGTAAGTAGTCAATATCACCCGGAAAAACATATCAAATTTTGAGAAAAAAAATGGGGTTTTTGAGAAAAATGAATTCTTATTTTTTCCAAAAAACATCGATATTTTCAGCAATTTTCAATTTTTTTTTTTTTTTTTTATTTTTCTCGATGGAGTACGAAATTCCGGATCACATTAAACAAGAATCGTCGAAAAAACTCGAGAATTACGGATTTGGCGGCTATTTTTCGAATATTTGGTTCCTCAAATTGGCGAAGAAAGTTTTTCACCTCTAAATCTTAATAAATCGATATCGGGCTTGGATAATTTTTTTGGGTCAAACAACAAAATACGTGTCGGCTCATTTTGTATGAGGAACAACATATTTGAACGCCGATCGATTCTGGAACACCACGTCCGCTGGCCTGCATGATTTCATTTGGATTCAGTCAGTCCATTACCAGGACTTCAATATGTGCTGATAGTAGAACGCACTACAGTAGCAAGCCCGCCGGTCGTGGGGACTAAAAGCAGCCGACCGATGAGAACGCGACAAAGAACTTTGCGTTTACGCGCGAGTCGAACGTCAGTGAGGGAACACTTATACCTACGCTTGATCGAGAGGAAAGTGACCAGACGCGCTCTTAGCGAGCATGCACTTAGCGGGAGGCTACTGTATTAGGAACGATCTTACAATTAGTCAATCCAGTCGAGTCAAGAAATACGTGTGTCGCTTGACGTTTCGGCTGCAGTGATGTTCTGTCCCCATTAGGTTTACGTAACGGCTTACGTAACGTATCTGTTGACTCAAATGTATTGACTAAGACTTTTGACAATATGTAGTACATACAAGTTCGAGTTCTAACTGCGAAATCGCAAAATTTTCAGTAGAACGCGCTATTCAGCCATTTCCGAGAAAATGGATTTCGAAAAATTCAGGTTTCGAGTTCTAACTGCGAAATCGCAAAATTTTCAGTAGAACGCACTATTCAGCCATTTCCGAGAAAATGGATTTCGAAAAATTCAGGTGTCCTCATATTTTTAGTAGGAGTTGATCGCATCTTTGGATTATATATGGATGGATGGATCTTGTCCAAACTCTTGTGGTGATTTTTGGTACCAAAATATGAAGTACACCTGCTATAGAAGTCTCTGGAATGGACTTTTATTCTTTTAATTGACCAAAATATACTGTACTGATAAACATTACATGGGTTTAGCTAATTGCCATGAAATAATCTGTTTTGGTTGGCGTTATGAGATACCACATTAGAGTAAACATCTATACATTAAATTATGTAGTTATTGTAATCAGGTTAGCTATATTCTATATTTCGATAGCACAGATAGCACCGTTGCCGCAGCCAACGCCAGATAACACTACTGCCTTTTTCGTTCATGTTACCGCTTGCTTGCACCCATTCACTCACGGTAGTAATGCCTTATTTCCACATGTAAACTAGCAAAGATCCCTATGCCATTTCAATGTTTGTTAACGCCTATCAGCAATGGGACCCGTAGAAAATCAAACTCTGTAATAACGCTAACTAGTGATCACTGATCAGGCGTTAACGGAGAGAGCTTTTAGCACGGCCGCAGCCTGAGCGGGTGGTAGTTGTTACAGTGGGTGTTGAAGACTCTCCGTTGATGCAAACTTACTAGTCAGTGTTATCATAGGGTTTGGTTTTCTATGGGCTCAATTGTTGATAGGCGTGAACAAACATTCAAATGCCTCTAGTTGAGGCGTTGACAAAAGGCATATGGGTACTAGCGGGGGGTGAACGGGTGCAAGCAAGTGGTAACATGAGAGAAAGGCAGTGATGTCTGGCGTTAGCTGCGTTAACTGTGCTATTGAGATCGAGAATCACTACCCTTGTGTACATGGGGCATTCCATGCCAAATCACCGAGGTTTCGGCCCGACCCCCTTCGATTTCGCTGAAAATTTTTTATCATTTTCTACCCTACCAAAGACATTATTCTGAATTTTTTCAGATTTTTTTACCCAACCCAAAAAAAGTTACGAATTTTTGGAAAAAACCGCTCTTTTTTTTTTTAAATGCTAGAACTTTTTCAAAAATTGACAGATGTCAGGATTTATGAAATATTTCAATATTTTCAAAAAAAACGTTTTTTTTCGAAGTCCGAAACCTTCGATTCTCAATTTTTTTGTCTCAAAAAAAACTTCAACTAAGATAGTATTTAACCCCCCTATTTAGATTTTGTGCCGACTTTTCTTTCTATTTTTTTTTTCGATTGAAAAAAAAAATAATTCTACAATTAGCTTATTTTACATAACTTTGCGTTAAAATTTTTTTGGATTGTTTTTAAAATCTTAGAAATTGAAAAAAATTGTACAAAAACAATCGGTAAGTGTATTTACAGCCAGGATTGAGTTATTTTATAAAGTATCGTTGTTACAATGTTAAATGTTAAGTTAATGTTACAATGTTAATGTTACAATGTTAATAGTTAAGTCTTTTTCTTCGTCGGAACAATCCACACAACACAGTACAGTTAAGAAACCAAGAAAACCATCGTTAAATCGAGGAAAATAATTATAATATTTAAATTTTTAACATTGTAACAACGATACTTTAATAAAATAACTCAATCCTGGCTGTAAATACACTTAACGGTTGTTTTTGTACAATTTTTTTTTCAATTTCTAAGATTTTAAAAACAATCCAAAAAAATTTTAACGCAAAGTTATGTAAAATAAGCTAATTTTAGAATTATTTTTTTTTCAATCGAAAAAAAAAATAGAAAGAAAAGTCGGCACAAAATCTAAATAGGGGGGTTAAATACTATCTTAGTTGAAGTTTTTTTTGAGACAAAAAAATTGAGAATCGAAGGTTTCGGACTTCGAAAAAAAAACGTTATTTTTGAAAATATTGAAATATTTCATAGATCCTGACATCTGTCAATTTTTGAAAAAGTTCTAGCATTTAAAAAAAAAAAGAGCGGTTTTTTCCAAAAATTCGTAACTTTTTTTGGGTTGGGTGAAAAAATCTGAAAAAATGCAGAAAAATGTCTTTGGTAGGGTAGAAAATGATAAAAAATTTTCAGCGAAATCGAAGGGGGTCGGGCCGAAACCTCGGTGATTTGGCATGGAATGCCCCACATACAATAACTACATAATTCAATGTTCACTCTGATGTAGAATCCCATAACGCCAAACCTAAAGAGATTATTCCAGAGCAATTACCAAACCCATGTAATTTTGAGGTGAAAGTCTCAATTAATATAGTCGAGGCAATAAACGTATATCGCCTGACGTTTCGACAGTCGTGTTCTGTTGTCATCGTAGACTTAGGCTAATTAATGGCGTGTGCAAAAACCTTGATGTCTGTGGTTATCCATAGTCTACTAAGAGGATCGACTAGCTATCGTCCTCCTGTGATTATAAATAGTTAATCAGCCATCAACTACTCATCGAACACGATTGCTGAAACGTCAAGCGATATACGTTATTGCCTCGACTGGATTGATTTAGACCTTCCCCTCAAAAACCTACAATTCCGAGTGTTAGCTTCAGCATAATGTGTACAAACCCATGGAATGCTTATCGGTACAGTATATTTTCGTGAATTCAAAGAATAAAGGTCCATTCCGGAGAGTTAAACATATAGAGTATTCATATGTGGGTTCCCAGTGGCTCAGTATTTCTTTTTGGCCCATAACTAAAACGAATTTCCACTCTCGCGAGTTTCATGTGCCTATGTCCAACGAAGCAGTAGCATTGTCGGCTACTGCGTCGTTGCGGGCATAGGCACCCGAAATTCGCGAGAGAAAATAGCGAACCACTGGAAACCCATGTACCGTGAATATAGCTGGACACGCACCACGCCTAATGCCGAAGATACCCGAACGTATGCCCTAACATATGCAATTGAGCATCGAATACTGAAACAAAACAAAGCCAACCCTTGCACCAATGTGTCAGAGAGAGACCGAGATAGCAAAATAATATCGCTTTCTTTCTTTTAGACATTAGTGCAAGAGTAAGCTCGTTTTGTTTTAGTTCTTGAATGGGCGCATCCACGAAATCTCTCATAAACAGTGATATACCGTGCCTTTTCGAGGATGCGGAACGCCATGTATACCAAGCCACAATTTCGTTATTCTGGGGATTGAGTTCGACCATACCCTGTTCGAGCTAACTTTATTCTGTTGTAGAATTTGAATAGTTAGTCTGCCAGCCGTTAGTTAGCCAAGGCCCCGATTGGCCACGGCGATCAGCCTACAGCCAATCATTACTTTTTTTTCTGTGTCATCAACGGCCCTTGGGTTTTACCGTTCAAACAGAATGAAGTTAGCTCGAACAGGGTATGGTTGAACGCAATCCCCAGAAAAAAGTAGTTTTATCCAAAGAGGTTGGTATCTGTGGCGTTCCGCATCCTCGAAAAGGTACGGTATAGGTATACAACGACATGTACACTCAATTGCATATCCTAGGGCGTACGTTTGGGTATCTTCGGCATGGTGCGCTTCCGCGAATATTTACGGTGTGAACATTACTGTACTTCATATTTTGGTACAAGAAAACACCTCAAAAAGCTTGGACAAGATCCATCCTCCAGAGGTGCGATCGACTCCTAGTTCATACATTACAAGTTCTCTAACCATCGCGTGGCGGAGCGAACAAGCGCTCTGTTTCATGATTGTGGAGTCGCTAAATCGAGTCGCTTTGCTGGAGTTTAATTTTTTTCTTAATCCTATACGTTATTTGGACTACAAATCTATAATTATACAGGATACAATGCAATCAATAATCATATTTGAATAAAAAAAATTCACAGTTTATTACTTTCATCATCGCTATTGTGAAACCATCAGACTTTCCACCGAAATTATACAATGCGTAGGTATTGCTATCAAATACTTATTATTTTAAATATTATGTATATTTACAATTATTCATCATGCTGGTATAACAATGGAAAACGTGGGATTGGGAATAAGATTTGTTGTTAGTTTTTTGTTTGGAATAAGAGATTATGACAAAATCATACTCGAGTACTTTCCAATATTTTCTATTATTATACCAGCATGATGATTAATCATAGATATACATAATATTGGGAATAATAGATATTTAATAGCAATAATCACGTATTGTATATTTTCGATGGAAAGTCCGACGGTTTCATGGTAGAGACTATGAAAGTAACAAGCTGTGATTTTTTGTTTGTTGAGATATGATTATTTAATGCATTTTATCTTGCATATTTGCGATGCATTTTTAATGTGAACAACGAAGGATGAAACAAACAAAAAAATTACTCCAGTATCGAGACTCGATCCAGCGACTCCACGCTGATGAACAGAGCACTTGCTTACTGCGACACGCGATTGCTGAAGAACTTGCCACGTATAAAGTCGATTTCTTCAGAAATGGCTGGATAGTGCGTTCCACTATCCGTACATATTGAAGGCCTAGTTATGGACTATACGTAAGATAAAAATGGTTCGAATCGGTGAACTGACGTTCATAGCCTCCCCTTGTCAGTGTGCACACCGGATCTTTTTGACCGCAATATTTTTCTGTAAATTAGATTTTGTGTAGAAATAATTCTGCTTCGAGCACGTTTTTCGATAACTCTATTATCTTTTTTCAAAAATCTAATTATGCGACCTTATAGTTGAATAAGTTTGCTACAAAAACGTCTCAACATTTTTTCCAAAAACTTGCATAGTTTTCGAAGTATTTTGAGCCGAAAATCGCTTGGGGTCAATTTACTCACATGTAAACTTTGAGATTCGCTACAGAGGTGTGCACACTTCAGGTTAAGGCGGGGTCCTAGTCGATTCTACCGACATCAACTATTTGTTACAATATCTCCGGAACGAAGGGTCCAATCGAATTGTCCTTTTGGCAGCCGATATTGACGAGGAATGAATTCGAGCTATCAGGTTAAATTCAGTGAAATAATCAATCAATTTTTTTTTTCATCGTAAAGTGAGGGCGTTTGCCCTTATTTTGACTTATATCAGAGCCTTCGCATCAAAAATGCAAGAACCGTTCTTGAGCTTGATTCTATATGGAATTTCAAACACAGCCATCCAAAAACATCTTTGTTTTCAACAACGATACAGAAATGGCATCGAATCTACGAATTTCTGGTAATTAGCTATTGTCAACAGCTGAAGAGGCCATTATATTAGTTCCCAGAACGCCCGTGAGATGTCGGTCAGAGATGATTTGAAGACTCACAAGACGTATATTTACAATATAATGCTTTTCAATCATTTTTTTTGTTCATTTATTTCCGTTATTTTAGAATTGAGACATTGGAGAAATCATTGAAAAGCATTATTTTGTAAATATACAGCTTGTCTATTCGGTTTAGGCACTTCACGCGCTTCGGTCGAATCGCGAATAAGTTCAGAATTCAAAACATCAGTCTATATTTGTGCGCATGCGCAAGGCACAATGCAAGCGCGCGTAAATACTACGCACAGAGTGTTTTTAAAGTAAACGTACTCATATTTATAGTGTGTTGAAGAAACACACGACTCTAATTAGGCATCATTCAATATTATCCTTTCATTTTTCTCTGAAACACTCGGAAAAATTCGTTATAATACAACAGAATTGAGGTTAGTTGTAAGCTGATATGTCAAATATATTTATCACGGCATTTGTATTAGAATTTTCATTTTGTCGATGTTATACTCGCCCGTGATACTGTTATTCCATTCATTAAACTAGTACTCCACCAATAATCACTACACACTGCACTTTGCTGCTCAAATTGAGCATTCAAACTTCAAAGACGCTATCTGAATATCGCGGGTTATGAAAAAGGTCAAGGTCTTAAATGATGTTTTTTGAACGGGATTTAAAACCGTCAATTTGAAATAGTTCCAACTTTTGCCGAGTGCCTAAACCGAATAGACAAGCTGTACGTTTGTTAGTCTGCAAATCATCTCTGACCAACATCTCACGGGCGTTCTGGAAACTCACATAATGGCCTCTCCAGCGGTTGACAATCGTTAATTACCAGAAATTCGTAGATTCGATGCCATTTCTTTATCATTGTCAAAAACATTAATGTTTTTAGATAGATGTGTTCGGAATCCGATATAGAATCGGGCTCAGGGACGCTTTTTTGCATTTTTGATGCATAGGCTTTGATATAAATCGAAATAAGTGACACGGCCACACTGTGTGATGAAAAAAAAAATTAATTATTTCGTCGAATTTCACCTGATAGATCGAATTCATCCCTCGTCAAACATCGGCTGCCAAAAAGACACTCCCATCGGACCTTCCATTTTGGAGATAGTCAAAAACATAGTTGATATCGGTAAAAATCGGCTAGAGCCCCGCCTGAACACTGGTCCCCAATGCTTCTGGCATGCATCGAATCTCTGGATGCTTAGATGTGTCACAGAGAAGTTGGCAGGTTGGTTGAAGTACTTTATGGGTCTCTGCGTAATGTTCATTTATCCGAAAACGTAATACGTACCGTCGCGATTTGCTCCTCAGTTGACAGCCGAGTTGCTATAGCCGAGAAGATGGATAAGACGTTGCTCCAGCTCTGATAGCTGTGAAAAAAATTAAATAAAATTGGCACAAGTGGCAAATGAGTGCGAGATTCAAGAGAGAATGTAACTAAGCTTGAAAGCACTTACTATTCGTACATGTCGTTGTAGTGGTTGGTGAGGAAATCCAAGGTTTGTTCCAAGCCGAATTGACCTGCGCTGTACGCTGCTGAGAATACCGTTGAACTGTCCTGTCTTCGAATGCCTTGATCTGTTGATATTCCCAAATGGAGGAAGCTGCGAATTATGAATAAGCGTGTCATTTTTGTGCATCGAAACAAAAGACAAAACAATTATAAGAGCATAGCAAATAATAATTCCGATTCAAAAATTCAATAAATCAATAAAATATGAACTTATATATCCATAGTAGAAGAGTTTCATAAAACCTTATCGGTTCGAAAATGAGATGAACTAAACTTTCTTTGTATGGGTAATATCGATAGTATAACAAATTTTGCTAGGTGAGTAAATTGTTTTTTTTTTTTTTTTTCCTGTGGAACATCGTGACAAACAAATACGAGTCTAGGCTGCCATTGCACTTACTTGTGTAGCGTAGTGGCATTTTTCGTACATCCGAGCGCATTCAAAATAACCAACTGTTCGGAGGCAAAATTTGTAGTTCCGTACTGTTCCCACAAAAACTGCCAGTCCTCATGGGTACCATACCTAACGGCTGTACAGTAAACAGCCGGTCGAATGTTTGGCGTGATCCTGAAACACACATACGTATTACCGTGAGTTAATAACGCTTGCGGATAGGTTACTGCAATGTCCACCGTTTCAAAATTGCCGAAACTGATTAGGTCAAGACAAATCATTTCAAATAAAAGTCATTCTAATTGTCTTGCTGTGATTTATTTCGATTTTGTTAAGGATCTCTGACACTTGCCACTGCGAGGCGTCGTTCCGCCAGTTTGCAAATAGATTTTGTGCTTGTGTGATGCAGCCTGCATGCCCGTAATTGCACGCCGAGCTTACGATCAGCTGTCTGTTAAGCTCATTTAATTGACCTTCGCCATCGACGTCACTTAAGCCAATCTGTTCGTAAACGTCAGCTATGATGTTGAGCACATACTCGTCGAAAGACTGTTTGATACTCCGTCCTTCAAAACGTCTGTTCAAATATGCTATCCCGTTGAAATACGCCCTCCAGGGGAGGTGGTTCGATTCCTGCTTTAAGTATTGAGTAGCGTCCAGTGCAAGGCTGTACTCTATATACCCGGATCGTGCCAAGTTCAGAAGGTCATCAATGATCTGGGCGCGATTGATTTCATGAATTGTTCCGAATTCACTGCTTTGGAGAGCGGCAACGATCCGCGACCAGGTAACTGCGTCATAGTTCACGCGATAATAGCCTACTTCCTGTACATTCAAGATGAACCATTCATCATTAATTCCCAAGTTGATTGAGGTAGAAGTATCGCCAAACCAAAGTTTCGGCGCAGTTGATTCAAAGTCTGCATTCGACTGAGTAGTGTACGTAACGGGTATCCAGAAATCATAGTTGGTGACCGAGGACGCTGTTCTTGTGAGCAAAAATCGTTCCTGCAAAGAAAACACTCGTTTAATAAATCGCCTGTGCACATTTTTCTTGATCCCTTCCCAATCATTATGGCCAACCGTTTTGACAATATTTTTCATTATCAACCATACTGGCAATATATTACATTAATGCGTTGTCACCACGAGCGAAATGACTTTTCAAATACAGCAAGACCTCGATCTTTCGAAATTCTCAACTTATTGATTTCTCTGATTTTACTATACCCGCTTGGCTAATTAGGAGAAGCGATCTAGTCAAGGTGATGACACGCTGAGAATATATTCCAATCATATATTGCATGTTAGAAAGTGCGGTATTATGCGATCAACAAAAGTATTCAGGGGCTTATTCTCCAAGATTGACGGCAGGAATAATGGCTAAAATTACACTGAAACCCCGAAAAATAATCGGCACAGGAATTGAAAACCGAAACGAAAAACGGAAAGTTCACAAAAATATTGAAACTCTGTCCGGACCCGAATCCAAATTCAAAACCCTTGTTCAAGATCTTCGCTAAGTCGACTCGAAAAACAAAATAGTACCGAATTTTAATAGAGTCGTAATCAAAACCGAAACTGACATCAGTCATATCTTCATCCAGCTTCTATGCCTCGATATAGACACACCTGTCGCGCTCGAGACGGTTGAATTCAGAAGAAAAGACGAATCATAGAGTAGACTTATCATATTGATGGAACGAAATCAACGAGTGAAATTCATTGCACGTACTTGTGAAAGGGTAACGATACCAGATGTCAGGCTCGCATTAATGACGGGGTATCCCGATTGTGTTGCCCAGCTGTTCATTACTGTTTCGACGCTTTGATCCAGATCACCAAGTGAACCGTATTGATCCACTTGGGTTTGAATGGCTGCCCACAGCTTTTCAGGTGTCACAGTGCTGTACTGATTTTCATCGAGGTAGTTGTGCAAGGCATTGGCAAAGGTTGTCGGGCCAAAACTGTGTTGCATCATGCGGATAACGCTCGCGGCTGTATTAAAATAATATATTTCGTAACTATACTGTTGATTGAATAGTGATGTTGATATTATCTGAACTGATGAATGAATGACACAAGTATAAGTAATTCCATGCACAGGTAACGAGAGACATCCAGTAATCATAAGAAACATTCAAGCGCCCTCCTCTGACGATGTTCATTATATTTGATCAGTAGATACATTATAGTATCGCAAGAATAGCTGGTGACGAAATGCTTGCAATGTTTTTTAAAAAGAGTGCATCGACGGCTGGTTTTTTAACCATCTAGTTTAAGTCTTACATTTTGCGTAAGCGATTGTATCGAAGCCACTGCTGATTTCACTTGGAGTCGAGACATTATTATTCATTGCACGAATCGAGGCTGATGCATCGGTTTCCATAGCAGACTGAAGTCCGTAAAGGACGAACTGTTGTAACAGTTTCGATTCGGGTTCAACCTAAAGATACATAACCGAGGTGAATAACAGTTTTCAAAAAGTGACAAACGGACTTGTTTCCGCCAGACAATCGATCATGGCAAGCAATTGTTTTCCTTCAACTTCTGACTCTAGGTTTCATCACGTCCGGACGAAATTACGTTCGTGATCATGGACTACCGAGCAGTAGATATAACGCTACTCATTTATGTTCATTATACATCTATCGTCAAACTTGAAACTCACCGCATCACCAGCAACGAATTGATAGTATTGCGCGAATCCTTCGTTAAGCCAGGTGTAGTCCCACCAATCGCAGGTCACTAAATTTCCGAACCACATATGCACGAGTTCATGTGAGACGATGGTGTTGATGTACTTTTTATACGTTGCTGAAGTCACGTTGTCGTTTGACAGTAAACCATATTCCCTGAAAAGCGCACATCTCATGAGCAATTACTGCATGAAACGATGAGACCAGATCTCACCGGATAAGTCTAAGCAACCTCCTATCTACTTTATGATTGTACGCCCAACCTCACGCCAAAAACAATTAAGGCGCTCAGAAGCCAATGGGGTTGAGTGGCTTTTTCAAAAAATATGAATTACAGTATTTTGGGGCAGTTAAAGCTAATGAAAAACGAATGCCAACAATTTCTCGAAATTGAAAAAAGTGCACTTGTCCCCCTTGGCTTTCTAAGCATCTCAATTGTTAAACTGGTCATCACACTGACCTGTAGGTAACAAGGCCCCAGTTTTCCATAGCCCCGGACGAAAAGTCTGGTATTGCTGC
This sequence comes from Macrophya alboannulata, assembly GCA_949628255.1. Taxonomy (NCBI): domain Eukaryota; kingdom Metazoa; phylum Arthropoda; class Insecta; order Hymenoptera; family Tenthredinidae; genus Macrophya; species Macrophya alboannulata. The sequence continues at coordinate 7,158,020 of OX451210.1, read as the reverse complement.
CATGTCCATTTTTGCCAGGGGATAAGATGTGTTGGTATATCCAGCCAGGAAGTCCAATATTTGCGGTCCTATTGTCAAAGCGTATTCACCGTGCTCAACAGCGTTTGGTCGTGCCCAGACTTTGAAGTCCCCATTTTCATTGTTTATCGATTCGAAATCAGAGACAATGAAAGCAAGTAGGTAAGATGACATCGTGGGGGTTTGTTCGAATGAAATCCATGTGCGATTCACGTCACTGAAATACGATGATGTGAACATTAAGGTTAGCAACATAAATTTCCATCTGTGTTGGTAGGCCTGAATATACACTCAACCGAACAATTAAGGGATCACTTTCCGAACCTCAAAAAATCGAAGAATTTCAAAGTCTCGTAACTTCGTCGAAAATAAACGAACAGTCATGATTTAGGTAGCGATGGAAAGGTCGAGGTCTCTAATTTTCAAATCTTTTTGCAGATTAAAATTTACTTGCGATTTCGCTAAGATACGAGGTTTTGAAGCGAGGTGTGTGTGATCACAAAATTTTTGTCAAGTTTGTCACGCTGTACCTCAAGAAAAAAAATGCGCAGAAGAAATCGGTTTACGCTATTGAAAAGTCTAAAGCTTCTTCTTCAAAATGCCGTTCTTGAAATTACTGTACGATTTTTTTTCGTCGAATTGTGCTCCTTTGAAGACAAAGCTGCACTTTTGACTTTGAAGACGCATAACAATTGAAAAAATTATCGTATCATATTCGTTCAAAAAGCATTCTCAAGCTTGAAATCCCCCTTTTTCGAAGCTTTTTGCAAATTTGAGTTCCATCCATTTTTTGCAAAACTGCACATTTTTGAAGTGAACGCGGCACAAGCCGAATTCCCATTGACTCAACCGGCCTACGAAACGTGAAAAAAAAAATCATTGACTAATCGCAATATTGTTTCTCGTTATTTTTCATCGAGTTTTTCAGATTTCAATACCGAAAAAAAATTTTCCTCAAAATCAAACTCTTTACTCGATTATTCCATGAAAAGCAAACGATTCATCGTACCACCGGCATTAGCGTTATCAAGGCGAAGATTTTTTCCAGGACTAACTTAGTTCATTTGAATATTGGCCCCCAATATCTTGCAATGATTCTTCAAGTTTTTTCAGCGTTGCGAATTAACTTCACGTCGCTTTTTGCTGTGATAACATGATGAAAATCCTGACTTCTTTGTCCATTCATTTTCACAGTCTTCCAAGACCGATTCTACGTTCAAGCCTGTTCATATTGATTCATTCAGATTTGATTGGCAGCATGCTGTTGAGAATCATTTTCTTGCAATAGAGTGGAAATTCGTGCCGCGAAAAATTGTGGGACCTGTTGTCCTCGCCGTTGTCTAAGCATTGTTGTGGGAAAAAAGCTTGTTTAGCGAATTTTAAGTCCTCTGGACCTTCCTGTGGCACATTTGATTATTATTATTTTTTTTCGCAGTCAAATATAGGGTACTTTTTCTGAATGTTCCGCATGTACAAGTATCGAGTTTGAGCTGTACGAAAATGCTGTCGGTCAGATCGACAACACAATACTAACACACTGTAGGGGGTCCTTACCTCACACACACATTCACGCGACACACACGTACACTGAGGTGTAAATCCGACCGTGCAACCTCCTCGTGGTACGCTTCCGATAACGCTAATGCCGGTGGTACCTACGATGAATCGTTTGCTTTTCATGGAATTACCGAGTAAAGAGTTTGATTTTGAGAAAAAAATTTTTTTCGATCTTGAAATCTGAAAAACTCGATGAAAAATAACGAGGAACAATATTGCGATTAGTCGATGAATTTTTTTTTCACGTTTCGCAGGCCGGGTGGGTCAATGGAAATTCGGCTTGTGCCGCGTTCACTTAAAAAATGTGCAGTTTTGCAAAAAATGGATGAAACTCAAATTTGCAAAAAGCGTCGAAAAAGGGGGATTTCAAGCTTGAGAATGCTTTTTGAACGAATATGATACGATAATTTTTTCAATTGTTATGCGTCTTCAAAGTCAAAAGTGCAGCTTTGACTTCAAAGGAGCACAATTCGACGAAAAAAAATCGAACAGTAATTTCAAGAACGGCATTTTGAAGAAGAAGCTTCAGACTTTTCAATAGCGTAAACCGATTTCTTCTGCGAATTTTTTTTCTTGAGGTACAGCGTGACAAACTTGACAAAAATTTTGTGATCACACACACCTCGCTTCAAAACCTCGCATCTTAGCGAAATCGCAAGTGAATTCCAATCTGCAGAAAGATTTGAAAATTAGAGACCTTGACCTTTCCATCGCTAGTAGAATCATAACTGTACGTTTATTTTCGACGAAGTTACGAGACTTTGAAATTCGTCGATTTTCTGAGGTTTGGAAAGTGATCCCTTAATTGTTCGGTTGAGTGTAGCTATGTGGAAAATATGTACGCATGTATTGAAACTCACTCTTCTGACGTAACTAAATTGCTTCGAGGCATGTTGCTGATGGAATGGTAACCGTCCGGTGTTTCAATGTGTACGGTGAATTTGGCCTTAAACGACGGTTCGTCGAAGCATGGAAAAGCACGCCGGGCATGGGTCGGCTGGAACTGCGTAGATGCTATCCAGCTATAATGTTGTTGATATACAAGTAAATACGTTATTACGATGAATAAATGATGGGCCTGGGTGAAGCGAGCTCCAAAATTTTAGGCAATAAAAATCCTCAAAAATTATAAAGCAGCCTACCATCGTTCATCGGCAGACTGAGGCAGTAGGTACTATTAAGTTTTCATGTATTACATTGAATTTGTACGATTTCATGAGATTCATCAACAATTTTTCCGGATATTACAATGGTGTTTATAAAATCTACAGACATTCACATAAAGAAGGAGCATATGAGCGCTTTACTTACTGAATCGTTCCGTCGGTGGCCTCATAAGAACTGCGATAGAATCCTTGCATTTCAGTATTCAAGATTCCAGTGTACCTGATGTACACTGTGAGGGTAGTACCCACCGTGAAGGCAGCGTTGAAAGAAAGTGTCAGTTTGTGGGTAATCGAGTTATAGTTTTGACTGGACACTATTAAAGATTCTCCAACATTTCTTGAGACTAAGATTTCTTGAATCGTGAGTTCGTTCGCTTGTAACACGATCTGCGAAGTCTCCGTGAAAACTGTCATGGTAATAGAGCACTCTCCCGAGAATGTAAAGTTGTCTACTTCGAGCCAAGGTCGTAGATATATGTCGTAAGTGTTGGGGAGGATGTTTGTTGGAAGTCGATAATCCGATGATGAGCTTGGGTTCTCATCCTCGTATGTTTCTGACAACCACTGAATTATGGCCGGCGAATTTTGGTCGAACCAATTTAATTCGAATTTCGCAAGGGTAAGATACGAGTTAAGAGAGGAGGAAATCGAAGAAAGAGCTTCGCCATTGTCATCAATAAAAAGTTCGAATTTATCGACAAGCTCCGGCGTAGACAGTCGGGCAGCAACTCCCGAGAGTATCGTCGCGACGCTGGAGTAGCTACCGTAGCTGCAATAGTAAGTGATACGGTGATGAACACGATTCCATTGTTAAACCGCTAGTATTTCATTGTATTATTACATGACAGGAGAAATTACTTACTATGCGTACATGTCTTCGTAATGGTCTTCGACGAAAGCGAGAACATATTCAGCTCCCAACAGACCTGCGCTGTAAACCGAAGAAAATACGGCAGTGCTGTCCTGAGTACGAATGCCATTCTCAGAGAAATCCGAAATCCCGTAGTTCAAGTAGCTATAACAAAAATTACGCTAGTTTAAAGTTCAAAGTTCGATTTTTAAACTTTGTCTCAACAATCTAGGATTTTTCCTCCAATTGATTAATCTATTTTTCGTATGGAGCTAAACGCTTACTTGTGAAGAATAGTTGTGTTTTGTGAACACCCAAGAGCAGTTATGATAACAATGTGTTCCGTAGCGACGTTAGAATCATGGTACTGTTGCCACAAAAATTCCCAGTCTTCCGATGTACCGTACTTGATAGCTGCGCAGTAGATCGCAGTTCTTTGATTGGCAGGGATACTGTGCACAGAAAATCAAAGACTTGTTATAGAGTTCAATGTAATGCATTTAAATTCTCTATATGTAATGTATCAGAATAAAAAATTACGCTGCAGAAGAATTAGCTCTCCACGCTGCAAATAATTCCCTAGACGTGGCTATACAGCCTTCGTGTCCAAAGGTACAAGCCCAATTCAGAACGTATCGCCTCAGGAGAGTATCGAAGTGATCTTCTCCGACGACTTCACTAAATCCAAGATTTTCGTACACTGTATCCAGAATGGTGAGAATGTGTTTCTGAGAAATGATAAAAAATCATCAAATAAATTAATGAAGGCAGTTTTTGAATTGTTTTAATGCCGCTAATTTAATCATAAATTAGGCAAACCTTATCAGGGCGAAGTGTCATAAAGAGATTCACAAGAATGCCTATATAGTCTATGCAAACATTCACCTTGTACAAATCATTAGCATCTGTTCCGGCGAATCGTCGATTCAAATAAGCCAGTTCGTTGAAAGCGGCTCTCCATGGAATATAATTAGTTTCATCCCTCAGATATTGCGTTGCCTCAAACACCATGCCGTATTCAACGTAGCCCATCCTGGCCAGATTGAATAAGTCATCAATTATGGAGGCACGATTGAGTTCATGGATTGTTGCAGAGTCGTCAGATTTCAATGCGTTGATAATACGTAGCCAGGACTGGGTGTCATAGTTGACTCGATAATAGCCTGCAAAGAAGTTGACACATACAGACTATGAGGTAGTAGAAACACCGAGAAGTTTCATTCTTTTTCACTGACAAGGAATCGCAAGACATATCTTGGTAAGGTCAGAGGAATTTCAATTTTGTCGAATGGTAGGTGATGTCGAATTATAACGTTCTGCTGAACGCATTGCCGTGCCATTCTTTTTTATAAAACATTTCAAAAAAATGAATGAGTTTTTCAAGATAATTGCTCTATGTCGCGCTATTTCTCATGGCTATACATTATGACCCATGGCACTATAATGAGCTCGCGAAAGGAATCAAACTCACCTGATTCCTGAAGGTTGAATATTATCCACTCGTCTGTTCCGTCGTTCACAATAATGTCCGCACTCTGAATACTCAGCCAATACACTGGAGTTGTGTTAGTGAACTGAGCGTCACTCCGAGTCGTCCATGTAACGGGTATCCACCAGGTCTGTTCAGTACTCGCGTTCACGGTATTTCTTAGGATGAATTTTTCCTGAGAGAGAGTTGCAACGCCGGATGATATCGTAACATTAAGAACCGGGAAACCAGCCTGTGTGACCCACGTATCCATGATAGTCTTTATACTTGCATCAAGGTTTAAATTCGAAGCGTCTATTTGTCCTTGAAATCCCTCCCAGAGATGTTCAGGTGTGGCGTAATTGTATTGCCTGAAATCGTGAATAGTAATGCACCGTTACGATAAACCTCTTTATAATGAGAACTGATATTTCCAGGGGATATCGATATAGACGTGTTAGAAAATTTCAATGTCAAGAATTGAAATACAAGTATAAAATGTTTTTCAAGTGTGTGACTGACGTTCTGTGTTTCTCGCACTCACAGTAGCGATGTTGTACTGTAACTACTAAGCATATCGGGATCACATTTACACTTACCGAGCTTCTAGGTAATCGTGTAGAGCATTGTGAAATAGAGTGGTACCGAAACTCTTATGCATCATACGCAAGACGCTCGCAGCTTTTGCGTAGGAAATTGTATCAAAAATTCCACGAACTTGGGTCGGATTCCAAACATCGTAGCTCATCGCATGGGTCGATGTTAAGCCATCGGTGGCAAACGATGATTGAAGCTGCTCGACAACAAACTGGGACTCCAAGCCCCACGTAGGTTCAACCTAGGTTTAGAAAATCGTTCCAAAATAAGTGTAAGCATGATTGAAAGTATAGTCTGATATTTTCAGCTATATATTTACGACTAAAGAGATCCTATGGAAAGCTTGTCAATTGGTAATGAAAATTTGATCGACCTTTCGGGAAACCCTCCGAAATAAAAATATAATGTAGGGCTCCTACAATCGGTTTTTCCTCTAAACCGAAACTTACGCTTGAGGTAGCATGGTATTGATAGTATCTGGCAAATCCTTCGTTCAGCCACAAATACTTCCACCATTCTGGACTGACGAGATCTCCAAACCACTGATGCGTTATTTCGTGAGCGATAACGTTGGCTATGACTTGCTTGTCCGGTGTCGATGTGTGCTCCTCGTCGAGCAGCATCCGCGTTTCTCTGTACGTCAGAAGACCCCAGTTCTCCATGGCACCTGACGTAAAGTCTGGCAGAGCCGTCATGTCAAGTTTCGACAATTGATACTCGTGGTCGAACAGGTTTTCTAAATGGGTGACCAGTGGTGGCCCGACGGATAACGCATATTCTGCCTGGCTAATAGCGTTTGGTCTAGCCCATACACTGAAGTCAGCGGTTTCGTCGGTGAGGCTTGTGAAATCAGAGACTATTACCGCGACCAGGTATGTTGACATGGTAACGCTCTGTTTGAAAGTATCCCAAACACGACCATCACTGGAATAAAATCACGTCGTAATATTTACATTGAACTACTTCTGCGTGCACGTATTATTTCCAATGTAAGCGGAACGTCACTCCGAAGCACATGGCATGGAATCATAAATGTTCACAAAAATATTAATAAAAACACACGTTATGTAACCTGCGCCGAGTACTGTATGCGTTATTACGAATAACCTGAATTGAGGATCTCGCAATCAGTGTTTATTAGGGCGGTTCAAAAAAACGCTTTATTTTTTCTCAGCATTGCTCATCAATATTTTTGTTCGGGTTCATAAAATAATGGCTTTCGCCCAAGCTGAGGCTCGCACGATTTTTTTTACCACTGCCGCATCGATGTTGAAATATCGAGGAAATGCCGTTTTTGGCAATTTCAAAGTTGAGATATCGAGGTGCTCTTCGAGGGTCTCGTTCGTCTCAACATGTAAAGAAATTCTGTGGAAGCGGGGATCTATCGGATAATATTCGATACTGCCGCATTGATATTGAAATTCAAAAAATCGTGAAATTAAGTTTGTTAATAGCTAAGTTGCGCAGCAGCTCATTGAATCCCTCGTTGACTTTGCCTCAAATATGTGTAACGTGAAAACGGAGAGTTGTCAGACAATGTTTATTGCTGTAGATATGTAGTTTTTGGAAATGAAGGTCTGGTATCACGTATTTTATTATTGTTAACGTTTCGGCCCGAGTGGGGGCCCTCCTCAGAACTGAATCGTGTTTATTCTGTCAATAGTATACATAATGTAAGTGAAAAACCAAAAAAATATGAAAAAATATAAAAAAAAGATGTTTTTTAAAAACATATACAAATTATAGAGAAGAATATATATATATAGAGAGGTGTAAGGTTGGTGTAACATGCATGACATACGTAGTGATGATGCAGCTGTTATTTATCAAGATTTAACCTCCACTAGGAAAATACCTTAATAATTACAAAGGAACTAGAGTTGTATAGACTTCGGACATTCTGGATGAGAGGAGATCCTAAGCTCCCATTTCGCCATCATGATATGATGTTGTTTAGTTTCAGAGATAAAGAGGAAACACTGTCAATTTTCAACTGGTAGCCGAGAAACAAATGGCCGACTACTCATTTGAAACATATCATAGACCGAAACTAGAGAGGCATACAATAGGAGTAAACAAGTCATGTATTAGAGCCGCGATCAACAAACTTATAGTTAGAGTAGTTTGAAGTAAAATTAGGAATTATTGGACAATACAGGTTTATAGATGTCACTCAAGTGTTCGACATCCTGTCTTAGATTGACCAAATTTGAATGGCTCACGATGTTGCACATTTCCAACAAAATCCTTTTGTAGTAGTTTGGTTCCTCATCTAATATCTTAACACCATTATAATCAAACAGATGGTCGTTATTGATCATGTGTTTCGTTAATGCAGTATAATGTTCCTCACAATCGTGGATATTTCTTTTGTGTTCATTAAGTCTAGTATTTAGGTGTCTACTCGTCTGTCCTATGTACACTTGGTTACAATCTTTACACGGTATCTTATAAATTACATCGGAACGCTTATCTACCGGCAGAACATCCTTTCCAGAGTCGAATATATATTTCAAATCATGTGTGCTCTTCCCTACAAATTTGATGTTGTATTTTTTGAAAATTCTGTTGAGTGACTCGAAAAGTCCTGCAACATAAGGTAGAGATACAAATTTTAAAGGAGTTGAATTGAGGTCCAATTGACCAACATCATTGTTGTTGGACTCACTAGAATTTAAGATCGATCTATATCTGGAGTTGATATGTTTTTTTAACAAACCCGGCGGATAATTATTCCAAAGTAGTACATTGTAGATGAGTGACAAATTCTTGTCGTGGAAAGCTGAGCTAGATAATTTAATGCCTCTATCTACTAAACTAAAAATGGTGCCAATTTTGTAAGACCTTGGATGGTGAGATTGAAAATTTAAGTACCTCTGTGACCAAGTTTTTTTGTGGTACCAATCTGTTTTCAGGGTCGAGTTTTCATGGAGCAACAGTACATCTAGGAAACTGATCTTATTATCTACCTCCTTTTCGATAGTGTATATATATATATATATATTCTTCTCTATAATTTGTATATGTTTTTAAAAAACATCTTTTTTTTATATTTTTTCATATTTTTTTGGTTTTTTACTTACATTATGTATACTATTGTCAGAATAAACACGATTCAGTTCTGAGGAGGGCCCCCACTCGGGCCGAAACGTTAACAATAATAAAATACGTGATACCAGACCTTCATTTCCAAAAACTACATATCTACATCAATTAAGAGGTCAATAAACGAAATTATCAATGTTTGTTGCTGCCGCATCTATGACAAAGTTTTTGAAGTTTCAAATTCATCCAGTATATGTTGCTATTAAAATATCTTATAGCTCATCGATTGTATGGTTCCTCCTACGTAAAAAATCGGACACACGAAATTTGGAGGTCGTACGATATCATTCAATACTGCCGCATGGATTGAAACGTTTGTTTTCTGGGCAAAAAAAATTGAGATAGATATAGAGAGCATGTAACAAAAAATAGAATCAGATCGACAGCTCTGCTTTTTGTAAATATATTCGGCTCGAACAATCGTCATTTGCTTTATAAAAAACAAAAAAATGAAAAATAAAAAAAGTACAGTGGTAAAATTCTTTCCAACCCGTATCGACTGTATATCTGTATTTTATCCATGCAAATCTTTGAGTCAAGTTGATCGATGTGCTATTCCCAACGATGAGCTTTCAATAAATTATTTTCCCATTTTGGAAGTTTTCAATTTATGCGGCAGTATTGAATGATATCGTACGACCTCCAAATTTCGCGTGTTCGATTTTTTGCGTAGGAGGAACCATACAATCGATGAGCTATAAGATATTTCAATAGCAACATATACTGGATGAATTTGAAACTTTAAGAACTTTGTCATAGATGCGGCAGCAATAAACATTGTCTGACAACTCTCCGCTTTCACTTGACACATACTTGAGGCAAAGTCAACGAAGGATTCAATGAGCTGCTGCGCAACTAAGTTATCAACAAACTTAATTTCACGATTTTACAAGTTTCGAAATCAATGCGGCAGTATCGAATATCATCCGATAGATCCCCGCTTCCACAGAATTTCTTTACATGTTAAGACGAACGAGAATCTCGAAGAGCACCTCGATATCTTAACTTTGAAATTGCCAAAAACGGCATTTTCTCGATATTTCAACATCGATGCGGCAGTGGTAAAAAAAATCGTGCGGGCCTCAACTTGTGCGAAAGCCATTTTTTTATGAACCGGAACAAAAATATCGATGAGCAATGCTGAGAAAAAATAAAGGATTTTTTTGAACCGCCCTAGTGTTTATATATGGGGGTTTCCATGCAAAATCAGCAAGCCCGCGACCCTGACTATTTTAGATTTTGCTGATTTTAATATATTTGTTAGTCTTCTTCACGAAAACCACCAAACTAAAGGATTTTTTTTTTTGATTAATTATTTAAGCTTAAGCTAAAATTATTATCTCAAAAACTACATAATTCGAAATTTTCAAAAAATTCACGTATATTCTATGAGTAATCCGATTTTGGTTCTTTTCATGTTTTCCAGAGGGATTTCAATAATATTCAACTTCGATCATTTCAATGTAAGTTGTAAATCTTGTTTTGCGGCCATTTTTCTCGAGTTTTTTGAGGTTAGGTTTTTTAAGGTTAATGAGGGATTAAGATAAAAAATGTAGATAATATGATACAATCGCAACTCCATATAATATACATGGGGTACGCATACAAAGAGAGGAACATGAAAGTTAACACTTAGTCACAGCCAACTCGGCACACTCTACGTTTTTCGTCTGTTTATTGCAGGCTGGCCATCCGCTATTTTTTTCTGGTCAAATTGATGAACATCGGGAAGATTCGAAGAAAAACAAGAAAAGAAAAAAAAAAAAATAGCGGATAGTCGGCCTGCATAAACAGACGAAAAACGTGGAGTGTGCCGAGTTGGCTGTGACTGAGTGTTAACTTTCACGGTAATCTCTCTGTATATACAGGGTGAGTCTTATCAAAGGTCCCAAATGGGCACGGCAAAGGTATGCTAACATGCAGTCCGCGGCTAGCTGCACGACGGGAAGGCTAGAAAATCAAGCGTTACTCTCACACTGTTACTCTCACATGGCTGGTTCCTGTGAATCCAACTTTCACGGGACCCCACGTTCTATTTTCCCAAAAATCATGTTTTTATAGTAACTGAGGCTGGATCTTTGATAAGATTCACCCTGTATATGGAGTTGCAATTTTATCATAATTTATTTACATTTTTCATCCTTATCCCTCATTAACCATGAAGAGAAAAATGGCCGCAAAACCAGGTTCACAATTTATATTGAAATAATCGAGATCAAATGTTACTGAAATCACTTTGGAGAACTTTGAAAGAACTGGAATTTAACTCTCGCTAAGGTCTTAAAATCATTGAATTTCCTCAAAGAATCTATGTGAATTTTTTGAAAATTTTGAATTATGTAGTTTGCGAGATAGCTTAAATAATTGATAATAAACAGTGCAGAATGACACTGTAAAAAGAAAAAAATTGTCTTTATTTTGGTGGCTTTTGGAGTGAGGACTACCAAATACAAAATCAGCAAAATCGACAATAGTCAGGGTTGCGGGCTGGCTGATTTGGCGTGGAAACCTTCAAGTATATATACCTGGAGGGAGCACGCTCTATCTTTCCCCATAAGTGGAAGATGTAGTAGAGACAGACTGAGGCGCAGGATACCCTCTCTCTATCTTCGAAGACCTGATTGGTCAGAAAATTTGATCCACGTGACCAGTCAGTCCTGTACTAAACGCGCTAGAGAGAGAGTGTGTATCCTTCTATTGTTTCCCTCTCAGTCTTCTCGCTTTTCAGCAGTCCTGCTCCCTCCAGGTATATATGCTCGAAGGTGGAAACCCTCTCATACATACAACTTGAAGGTTGGCCTGACCTGGTTTCTATTACTTCACGCAATCACGGATCAACTTATTGTTCAGTATAAACATAGGTATTACTGATGAATGTGATTTGCAGATTTTCAGGAGATTTAGCATTGCATACTATCCCAGTTAGAATCAAATGAATCATGAATTAGTCGATAAATTAACTGTATGCAATTCGAAAGAAAGCTTGGAAGATCGAATGTGGATGCGTCATCCTAAGTTATGGCTTAGTACTCACACAATGGAAGAAGAGTAGTCCAGCGGCATGTTACTGAGGACATGATAGTCTTCTGGTCTGTTCACGTGAATGATGAACTTCGCCTTGAGTGCCGGCTCATCGAAGCAGGGGAATGTTCTTCTGGCCGCAACTGGTTCTAAATGAGTCGCAGCTAACCACCTATGGAGATATAAAATCAGTGCTAACATTTTCACGTAACAATCAATAGTATTGTTATGAAATTTGAATTTGGTCTTTGAAATCATATACACAACAAAGTGGTGGATTCAGCATATCGGAAAAACATGAATTCAGTCCGACTCTATCAAATGCTAACCTTGTCTCGTTTTCCTCGTTAATGTATGAGCTCCTATAAAATCCGCGCATCTCAGTATTGAGGGTGCCTACGTATTCGATGTGGATACCCAAGACGGAGCCAACAGCGATTGTAGAGGTAAGGTCGATTTTGAGGAAGTGGTAGGTCGAGCTGTAAGTGACATTTGCAATTCCAATCGCTGTTGCATCGCTAGTTACGGTTATTTCATTCCATGTGATTTGGTCGGCATGAAGAACGATTTGATTTGTCGCCGTGACTACGTTGGCAACAATGTTTACCGCGCCGTCAAAAATGAAGTTGCCGACTTCGAGATACGGTGTAAGATATATCTCGTAGGTTTCTGGAACGATGTTTGTAGGAAGTCTGTAGTCGGTTGTCGCACTTGTATCTGCGTCGTACTCTTCAGAGAGCCAAGTCACAATGGCTGGTGCATTATCGTTATACCAATTCAGTTCCCATTTCGCCAAGGTAAGGTACGAATTGAGGGAAGTCGTGATCGAGCCGAGATTAGCACTGTGATTTTCTATCAGGAGTTCAAACTTGTCGATCAGATCCTGAGTTGACAGCCTGAGAGAGATTGCTGACAGAATGGAAGCCACGCTACTGTAGCCTCCGTAGCTGCAAAATTTCATGTATGATAATCAAATATGACAGAGATAAGCAAAGGATTGGCAAATTGTGTCGCAATTTGCGACAAAACATTACTCACTATTCAGACATGGATTCGTAGTTCTCTGTTACATAATCAAGCGCATATTCCACACCGAACAAGCCTGCGCCATAAACGGCGGCGAACACAGATGTGCTGTCTTGGCGACGAATTCCATTCCCGGCGAAACCGGAGGTTGCGAAGTCAAGGTAGCTGAAAAAAAAGTTGGCGTTTCGTTAAAAGGGGCGATTGACAAATGTTGAATATGAAGTAAAATTAAGACCGGGCGGTATAGACAGTATGATATACTATGAGTTTTAGGAGCGTACGTGCGGAGGACGGTTTCGTTTTGACTACAGCCGAGGGCAGTTATGATTACTGTCTGTTCTGCCGCGACATTAGAATTCAAATATGCCTGGTACAGATGAAACCAGTCTTGGGACGTGCCGTATTTGATGGCTGTGCAATATACAGCGGGCCTCAGGTTCTTGGGAACTCTGGAAATAGAAACTACTATGAAAAAACTATGATTATACATCACCTACATAAGTACAGCATAATGGATTACGAAAAAAAAATCATAAATGTGGTCGGCCGCATGAAAAGGCCTACTTTGTCGATCCTTGTTTCCGAGATATTCGCATTCTCCCAGTGTTGCTCAGAATTATCATTTTTTTTTTTTTTTTTTGTCCTAAATGGGAACGGAACTATTCCCACGTCGAATGAGACATATTGAGTTTTTCGAATTATCAAGTTTAAACCTTCATAACTCCGCCAGTTTCCAACTTAGAGGGTTCTACCTGGTCTCAAAAGATGGGGAAATTCACTAGCAAGACGCCCATAGTGCCAACTCCATATCGACAATGTGGGCCCTTTTCATGCGGACGGCTACAAATATTGTTTCCGATCAAAAATCCAGAGTTACTATAAGACCTACATATTTGAAGAATTGGCTCTCCAGTTCGCGAAATACTCGAGCGATTTGGATTTGCATTCGGCATGGCCAAAATCGCACGCCCAGCTAAGGGCTGCACTCCTCAAAAGGACTGTAAGTCTGTCGTCTCCATCTTGTTCCTCAAAGCCAAGTTGATTGTAGATATTTTCAATGATAGCCAGCATGTAAGCCTGGAAAACATAAATGAATATATGTCGGTGCGTGTCATTTTTAAGACCTTTCTTGGAGAGATGGAGCGATCTTCATCATGTCGCTCGCACAGCCGTTATTGCGATTATAGTCGCTCCAATTTTGAAAAAAGGAATATCGTTGTTGGAATTCGGATATTTTGAAAAGATCTGCGATGAAGATCATAATTGCATTCATGCTCGAGCTCGCGGAACTGTGTCATCTTTCTGATATAAAAGAAACTAAATACTTTGATTTTTCAGTTAATAGTTTAGCTTTTGTTATAATTGATCTTCGAAAGTTTCTTTACTTGTAAAACCCTTGTTATCATCAAAATGCCTTCGAAGCCGACAAGGAAAATAAAAAGCGCTTCTTCATTGCCCATTACTTGACGGGAAGACCCGTCTTATATGGAAACAGAAATGCAAGGGATACATATTATTGAGGCACATTTTGCGCATAAAAGTTAACTCACTGTATATAATGACTCGCCATCCTGCCCAGCAAAACGCCGATTAAGATACGCCAATGAGGTGAATGCGGCTTTGAAAGGTAAGTAGTTTGTTTCTCGTGTTAGGTATTTCAGGCCATCCAGCGCGGTCTTATAGTCCAGGTAGCCAGCCCTCGCAAGATGGAGCGAATCGTCCACAATTGCAGCTCGATTCAATTCATGAATATTTTCGTAGCTATCACTATTCAACAAGTTGATGATGCGCGACCACGAGTCAGCGTCATAATTGACGCGATAGTATCCTGAAAACGGGAAAATGCTCAGAATCGATCATGGTGGGAATTTGCAACCCTCGAAAATTTGATAGGTGCTATCGGATCACATTGGCAAACTTAATAGTACATAAGAGGTCTTTTGGGAAAAGCATAACCTAAATTTCAGATTGTTATAGTGCATAAAGTTGCAAAGAGTCTTACAGAAATTACGAATCGCAATAATGGAATGGTTCACTTCAAAACAATCATGGTTCAGCTATTACTTGCTCATGAATCAGCAATACTACTAACCGGATTCTTGAATATTGAAGACGATCCACTCCGGGGTTGCGTCGGCTACTTGAACTGTCGCAGTTTCGTCGCTCAGCCAATATTTGGTTGTTGTGTTTTCGAAGTTGGGATCGTTATTGGTCGCCCATGTAATTGGCACCCACCATGTGATGTTGGTCACAGAGGTATTCGTTCTTCGTAGCAAAAATCGCTCCTGGGTAAACGTAGCGATACCGTTAGCGATAGAAACGGTGACCACTGGAAAACCAGATTGTTCAGTCCACGTCTTCAAAATGTTCTCAATGGAGCTTCCAAGCACTAGTCCGTGACTGTCAATTTGCTCTTGTAATGCTTCCCATAGGTCTTCGGGATTTGCCGTAGAATATTGTCTGAAAAAATGAAGTTGCGATGAGTCAATCCGTCCTAACGTTTGAGAAGAAGTAACAGCGAAGGGGAAGTCTCTTCTTTAGTCGTTAGTACCTCGCTGCGAGATAATTGTGGAGCGCTGTGAGGAAGACATCAGATCCAAGGAAATTCTCCGTCATCCGAACAATGCTGGCACCTTTAGCGTAGGAAATCGTACCGAAGTTCGCGCTGATTTGCGCTGGAGTGGACACGTCGTTGGTCATTGGAATTGAAGATTCGAGGCCGTCGGTTGCGAATACAACTTGCAGTTGCTCCACGACAAACTGCTGATCGAATTTCCAAGTCGGCTCGAGCTGGAGTAGAAAAAGATTTCTGCTCATAAACTAATGTATAATCAGCTTTCACACATCTCACGATGTTTTCTTATTAATTACATACTCAGAATCTGCACACGAATAATCATTGAAAATGCAAATTCAAGCCCACTTACCGCAGCTGTAGCGAAATATTGATAGTATCTGGCGAAAGCTTCATTAAGCCAAACTACGTTCCACCAGCTGGGGCTGACCAGGTTTCCGAAATATGAATGCAAAAGCTCGTGGCTAATGACCGGCGACGTTGTCTGCTGCGCTGTAGCAGAGGAATGATCTTCGTCGTAGAGCACCCTTGTTTCTCTGTATGTAATCATACCCCAGTTTTCCATAGCACCAGCGGAAAAGTCAGGAATCGCTGCCATGTCCACTTTTGGTAACTGGTATGCCAGCGCGAAGAGATCCTCGAAATACGTCAGGGCCTTAGGACCAAAGTCCATGGCATATGCGGTCTGCGATACAGCCTCTGGCCTCGCCCATACACTGAAGTTTCCAGTTTCAGTGGTTTCAACGGAGAAATCTGAGACGAGGAACGCGACCAAGTAAGAGGACATAGTGATACTCTCTTCGAATGAATCCCAAACATAACCATTCCTGCAAATAATGTTCGACTGTAGACCATAGCGAGACGAAAATATGCAATTATGCAATTCTTATTGTTAAATAAGCACATGCTCCTCAAAAGACTTCATACGTACTCGGATTCGCTCGAACTGACTAGGGGCATGTTACTGACGCTCGTATAATTCTCTGGCCTTCGAATGTGGATTGTAAACTTCGCCTTGAATGCTGGTTCGTCGAAGCAGGGGAATGCCTGTCTTGCGTACGTTGCTTCGAATTGAGTGGTAGCGAGCCACCTAATAAATGGATTGATGACAAATCATAAAAATTGAGGCTTCGTGATCCTGACTTTGAACTAGACTAGACAGTTTGCGGGAAATAAGACCGGAAAAAATAGAAATCGTTCCTTTTCTGCCAAAACCCATGTAATGTATGATACCTTGTGTCTCCAGCGGCGTTGATGTATGAGCTTCTATAGAATCCTTGCATATCTTCGTCCAGAGTTCCAACATAATTGATGTTAATGGTAACGGATGTTCCTGCTGCTAGTACAGTACTGAGATAAATCGTGTACTTGTTGGTAGTCAGGTCATAATCGGTACTCAAAATTGTAACAGTTACGGAGTTTACCGTAACAGAAATCTCGCTGACTGCGATTTCGTTATAGTGCAATACGATCTCATCTGTTTGTTCGACCACATTCGCCACAATCTGCACCTGTCCGTCTAATGTGAAGTTGTCTACTACGAGGTATGGCGACAAAAAAACTTCATAGGTTTCAGGATAGATCGTTGTTGGCAGGCGATAATCGACCGTGGTTTCATACTCTTCGGTAAGCCAGCCAAAAATTTCACTAAAGTGCTCCGTGTACCAATTGAGTTCATATTGAGCCAGGGTGAGCTGGGACGACAGACTGCTCAATATCGAGGACAGCTCGGTGGAATGGGTATTAATGATAGTTGAAAACTGAAAGGATTGATTGTATCTGGTTATTTTATTCCTGAAAAAATGTGCGCCATAAATGTACCCGTGATATGACTGTACCGGGTGTAATAAAAAGTTTGGTCACCACTTTACCGGGTAATTCTCTAGCTTACGATCGGTGAAGATCTATCAAAACTTATAGCCGCAAAACTGATATTGCCCTTCAAAATCAAGGTCAAAATTTCTTATTGTCTCAAATAATCCTTCTCACTCAGAGAATGAAAAGTCTCAAAGGAACCATGGGTCTGAATTGATTCTTTCCCATCGAATAAAAACTCGAAAGATGAAAAAAATTCGATATAATCATAACAATAAAAATTCCAATTGGTTGTCTACCACAAGACTTCGGTCTCGTCTTGAATTTCTCTTTATAATTAAAAAAAAAAAAAAATTTCAATTATTTCGCACTTCTCTTGCATTGCTTTGAATTCTCTTCAATTCTATTGAAGCTTTCTTCGGTAAAAGAAAAAAAAATCGTCGTAGCTTCTATTGTTTTTATTTTTTTTTGGATTCAAGCTTATGTTCAATACCACTGCCTATTGTAACGGTCGGAAATTAATATTCAACATTTTGTATCTTAAACTTATATCCTTTCGATCAGAGTCCGCAGTGCACTTGCTCTACCACTGAAGGCAAGAACCCCGATGAGCGCGGCCGAGAACCCTGTCGGCTGACCACGAACGACACCCGGCCCAAGACTGCTCTCGTTAGAAATGTAACAAAAGTTCTCCTAAAAACCCGGGTCAGAGATAAATGTTCTCGCTTTTGGTAGTAGAGGGAGTGCACTAGGGACCCTGATAAAAACAATATAAGTTTGAGATAAAAAAACAAGCGGCTTTAGGCTGCCCATGTGTCAGCCCTTCAACTTCCCGTTCTCACGCTAATTTGAGCTTAAAAAATTCGCCATCATAAATTTTGCAAATCTGACTTCAGATTTGTGGTCAGCGCCCCAAACAACCTCGTGGTACCAGTTTCCATTCGAGTCCATTCATCCATTCTCAAGACATCATGATTTTTATTTTATTTTTCAGAATTTTGTTATTTGAATGAATCGAAAAAAAAAAATCTGACTTTAGGTTCGTAATCAGCGCTCCAAAAAACCTTGTGGTACCAATTTTCATTTGAATCCATTCATCCATTTTCAAGATATTATGATTTTCATTTTATTTTTCAGAATTTTGTTGTTTAAATAATTCAAAAACCACTAAACCGATCGAAACCAAAATCTAATCAGTTCTAAGTTTTGAAGAGGCGCGTCGATTGAGACCAAGTTGATCAAAATCTGACCACTCGTTCTCGAGATATCGTCGGACAAAAAAATCGATCACATACATACATACATACATACATACATACACACACACACACAGCGTCCATCTGAAAATGATCGGAGATGATTCTCTAGACTTCAAAACGTCGAGATCTAGTGAAAACTCAACTTTTCATTTTTGGGGTGAATACAATAACTTCCACTTTTCTCTGATATCAGAAAAACGGGTTCCGAGAAAGTTAATAATATATTAATATGCGACCGTTACAATAGGCATTGGTATTGAACATAAGATTGAATACAGAAAAAAAAAAAAAACAGAAGCTATAAAAAAACAGCTAGCTATGACGACTATTTTTTTCTTACCGAAAAAATTAAAAAAAAAAAAAACATTGAAGAGAATTTAAAAAAATGCAGAAAAAATGCGAAAAAATTGAAAAAAAATTATGAAAAGAAATTCAAGACGAGACCGACATCTTGTGGTTGACAACCAATTGGAATTTTTATTGTTATAATTTATACTGAATTTTTTTCATCTTTTGAGGTCTTTTTCGATAGGAAACAATCAATTTAGACCCATGGTTCCTTTGAGACATTTGATTCGCTGAGTGAGTAGGATTTTTTAAGACGATAAAAAATGTTGACCCTGATTTTGAAGGTCGTCAGTTTTGCAGCTGCAATGGTTTGATAGATCTTCACCGACCTTGAGCTGGCGAATCACCTAGTGAAGAGGCGACCAAACTTTTTGTTACACCCGGTACTGGAAGCTTTAAGGCTTACCTTGGTCAGAAGCTCTTCAGTTGACAATCTCAGAGATGCTCCAGATAGAATACTTGAAACGTAACTCAGGCTGCCATAACTGGAACATATTGAGGACTTAATAAACTCTTTACTACCCCTGCAGGAAGTAGTCGAACTTAATTCCATGCAATCTTTTAAACAGCTATAGCTGATAGCAAACAAAAGAGATATTATTGCACTAAAAAACGCACTAAGACTCCACGTCTGCGTAGTAATTTGCGATGAAGTCTAACGTGGCCTCAACTCCCACTAGTCCGCCGTAGGTGTATACGGCAGCATACACGGTGGACATGTCCTGAGGTCTGATACCGCGCTCCTTTTCGATTAGGTAGTGCAGGTAATTATAGAGGATAGTGTGGTTCTGGGAGCATCCGAGAGTTTGGAGTATAACTATTTGTTCCGCAGCTACATTTGCCAGGGCATACTGGTTCCACAGAAAGTACCAGTCATCTGAGGTACCGTACTTGATGGCGGTGCAGTATACGGCGACGCGCTGGTTCGGTGAAACTCTAGGAAACAAATAGTATACATAATGGGATAGAGCCATGCAGCGATTTATTCAAATATCAAATCGTAATTGTTGAATACGAATGAAAATTTTATCGAATAAAAGAGTTTACTACTGTCATTTCCAGAAGGCAAGTACTTTCGGTTTACTATCGATTGACTTGAAGAGAAAAAATCACAAAGATATGATCGGAAGAGCACTTTGATTTGCTTAGCGGTAATGTCTATTATATTATTTTCATACTCTATCGAATCAATTAAATTATCTGCTGACTATTTTTGTAATAAGATTGAGCTTTTTGGAAGGTGATGGTGCAAAACATTATAATCGAAGTGTTTGGCAGGGAAAGACCAAAGTTCTTTCCGGCGGTTAATGTACGCAGAAGCGTTTGGTCCTCAAAGTGCCTTTTGGTTTCGGCCCCTGTGCTGTCTTTCCGTAAAGTTATTAGATCTCGGAAAGACGTCACGAGATTCAGAAAATGGATAACAGGGTTATCTTGTTCTATAATAAATGTTTCTGGCAAATACTATTTGCCAATGAACTTTTTATTGTCATTTGTAATAGGAATAGTATTTCTCACGTGTTCATCGTATTAGCTTTATATGCAGCAAAGTATTCCTGAGATTTCAGAATACAATCCGCGTGTCCGTAGTTGCAGGCCCAGTCTAAAAGTACCCGGCGATTAAGGACATTCAGCCAATCCTCTCCAGGCACGTCGTCGAAGCCAAGTTGGTTGTAGAGACCATCGATAAGAGTTAACACGTGAGTCTGTAATAGAGGTATTCCGAAAAAAAGTTTTAAACATTTCGCTTTAAACTTTCGAAGACCACAGCAGTGAACAAATTATAGTCCAGTTGACGTTCTTGCACATAGATGGGATTTTGCCATAACAGTAAGTGTGAGCAATGTTCTTATAAGTTTCGACATCCTGCATCTAATGGTGTAAAAATTTTTGCCCCGAGGGGTTCAAAAAAATGTTTGAAAATTAAAATTGCAATATTGCAATAACGACAATATAGTGAAAGGACCCAGTGCCTCGTGCGCTGCGTCTCCTCTATCACCACTGGTCCGCAAATGCATTCTTCTCGCTTACCTGTCGTCTCAATTCTTCATTTCTGTCTATTGAAAATTTTAAACTCATTCCACTGACTCACATGTTGAATTCAGAGGAGAAGTTCAATTGTTTTTTACGCAGCTTCTTTTTCTCTACAACTCTTCTCAATTTTTTCGTCGCTATCGCAATATTGCAATTTTAATTATCACAAAAAAATTTTTAACCCCTTCCGCAAAACTTAGTGTGAAAATTCTTGCACCAATAGATTTAGGATGTCGAAACCTATAATCATAGTGTTAATACTTACTGTTATGGCAAATCGTATCTATACATACGATAATTAACTGGATACGTTAACTGGAATATTACCAAACATTCCCACCTTAAACAAGGCGTGAACATTATTGTGTCCTTGTAAGCGACGATCTATGTAGTCCAATCCGGTAAAGAGTGCCCTCCATGGAATATAGTTATTTTCTCGCGTGAGGTACCTCGTCGCGGCGAGAGCAGTTTCGTAACTGACGTAGTCGGCTCTAGCGAGATTGAGGAGGTCATCAATGATCTGTGCCCTGTTCAGAACGTGAATCGTTTCAAACTCTTCGCTGTTAAGGAGATCGATGATCTTTGACCAGGACTCGGCATCGTAGTTGACTCTGTAGTAGCCGTTCTCTTGAACGTTGAATAAAACCCAGTCTTCAGATCCGTTGTCTACTTGAACTGTCGCGGCCTCGTTGCCTAACCAGTACTTTATACTCGTGTCGTTGGTGTTTGGATTGCTTTCGGTGATGAAACTTATTGGTACCCACCAGGTCAAATCGGTAACGGAATCTGCGGTTCCGCGGAGCAAGAAACGCTCCTGGGATATCTCGGCGATCCCCGTTGTACGGTTAAGATTCACGCTTACAACGGGGTAGCCTGCCTGCAATGTCCAAGAGTCTAACACAGTCTTCGCAGTCTGTCCTCCCAAATCGATTCCATTGAGATCTACTTGGCCCTGAATTGCCGTCCAAAGGTCATCCGGCTCTACATTTCCGTACAAGCTGTTAAGCAGATAATGATAAAACATGCAATATCATTTAAAACCGCAAGTAATAAGTTGTAGTGTCGGTCTTAATAGAGGAAGATCTTCAGAAAATGTGGGTCAAGTGCGATAATCACGGGTATAATGCTTACTTAGCCTCAATATATTCGTGTAAAACTGCGTGCCATACTGATTCTCCGAGGATATTTTCAATCATCCTAATAATGCTGGCACCTTTGTTGTACGAGATTGTGCTGAAGTGATTGCTGATTTCGGAGGGGGTCAATACAGAGGAAGACAACGCGTGTGCTGATTCCAGTGCATCATTTGCGAATACTACTTGGTGCTGTTCAACCAAAAACTGATATCGCAAATTCCACGACGTTTCAATCTGGAACCAACCACAAGGTTTTATAATATGCATCGGCACGCAGAGCCGTATAGGGGATACTTCATGTCTCCACAACAAAACTAAACGAGAGCTTATTGTTAGAGGTCCAAAAATTGGTCGTCATTAGATACATGATAACTTACCGCATCAGTCGCCAGGTACTGAAATCTCCTAGCAAATCCTTCGTTAAGCCACGCGTAATCCCACCACTCCAGAGTGATGATATTGCCAAACCACATGTGAGCTAACTCGTGAGCCACGACAGTGGCAACTCTGGCCTTGGCTGTAGCCGAGGAATGCTCCTCGTCGTAAAGCATGGCCGTTTCCCGATACGTCACCAGGCCCCAATTTTCCATGGCGCCCCATGAAAAGTCGCTCAGAGCTGCCATATCAATTTTAGGTAGGGGAAAGTCGTGGCCCGTTACTTCCGTGAAGTACGCTAAAAGTGGGGGACCTAAACTTAGAGCATATTCGCCCTGGTAAATCGCGTTCGACCTAGCCCAGACACTGAAATTCCCATCTGAGGTTGTCGAGCTTTCAAAATCGGAGACAATGAAGGCCAGAAGATAGGTGGAAGTTATTGGAGTTTCCTCAAAGACATCTGTGATGCGCCCATCACTAAAATACGAGCAAATTATATTTTCGTTTAATTTTCCAAATACCAAAGTACTGGGCATGGATCAAAATTTTCCAATCCGTCAAGGTAAAGGATATGTTAAGCCAAATAGTGGATCATTCAATATGTATTGATCTCATGGAACGTACATTGGCTCAGAGGAGGTCGCTAGTGGCATGTTGCTGATGGCGTGTAGTTCTTCTGGTCTATTGATGCGGATGTTGAACCTTGCCTTGAAGGCTGGCTCATCAAAACAAGGAAATGCTTGCCTAGCGTAGGTCGGTTGAAACTGGGTGGTAGCAAGCCATTTGGTGTTTCCTTCAGAATCGGTATATGAGCTCCTGTAAAATCCAGACATATCGTCGCCGAGTACTCCGATGTATCTGATCCTCAGATTAACGGTTGAATTCGCAGGCAAAGTGCTTCCGAGGGTGAGAGTCAGGATATCAGTAACCGCATTCAAGGCGTCAAGTGAAACAGCTACGGTGCTTGAGTTCGACAAAGTCACCTCGATCGACAAAATGTTCAAGTTCTTGGCATGTAGTGTGATAAGATTCGTCTCCTCGACTACATTTATTACTATGTAGACAGACCCATCGAAGGTAAAGTTCCCTTCCTTTATGAAGGGGGTTAGGGTAACCGTGTAAGTTTCCGGGGCCAAAGTAGTTGGTAGCCGATAGTCCTCATCAACGCGGGTTTGAATTTGGCGGTCTTCAATTTCGGGCACATTTTCATCGAGAGTAGGATACGCTTGTGCAAAAGCTAGCAACGCTGCTGCGGCGACCACCGCAAGCTGGGCGGTGTTCATCCTGTAACGATCACAGTGAAATTTCAATATCTCGTCAAGTCGCTGCAGAAATTTCGTCTTCCTCGTGTAAAACTGTCACGTCATTTCGATTTTAACCATTCGAGAATCGCTACACTATATTGCTCAATGGTAAAGGCTTTATACCGCAATCGGCTTATGACACGGTTGATTAATTTATGATACAAAATTACAGAGTGATACCCACAATATGCGGTAAAAGAAGGCTTATCTGTCTATGAGAAGGGATTTTCTTGACTCTTATTACCGATCTTAGATAATAATATGAGTGACTCTATATCAATACGTAATGCCAATTCGTTGATTCGTTGATACTAAATATTGCATGGCAATGCTACGCGGACGATTTAGGTATATGATGAAATGACGTTACCGCCCACTAGCGACAAACATGTTGCTGCGTAATCTTGAATAATAAAGTGAAGTTAATGCGTATATTAACGATAACAATGACGATATTGTAATTTCATTTAGTATTCTCACGTCGTGGTTACTAATACGTAGATATAGTACAAATGTACGTTGCAAATGTACAGTGCAGACTCGATTTTCTCAACATCTATCGTAATTGCAGTCCATCAATTATTTTTACTAGATTTAAAATATTTACTATGTGAGGTTTGAATATGCTTGTGATTGAAATTGCACAGGGTATCGAATGGTTCACTGATAACTACGGACGATGTCGTCGACTCGTTTGACTTAAACTCAGACTTTGGACTGGTTGCGAGAATTGATGAACAAAGGCCGAACGGCAACGGCTGGACAAAAGTAGACGTAAAACGCAAGGTAATCTACTACGGATAGACGTACCTGTCAGATCCGAGGTCTCTTCTCAGTCCTCAGACCGCAGCCCGTGTCTGACGGTTTTATAACACTCCCAACTATCTTATCTCGAACGAAAAGCTATTTTTTTCTCACTAAAAGATTGCACAATTGCAATATTTTTATTATCGCCCCAACCGCGAATGGTTTTTCACGTACTTGATTTATGCAGCATTCCAGCTTGGAATCCAACGTGGCAGGATTTATTTTCTCATTATTTACAAACTATTTATTACCATCTGTTCAATTACCATTACGATTGCGTACCATATAAGCTCTAGCTATTATTTCTTGTTGCACAGAATATCTACTAGCAAAATGTTTAATTAACTGGAAACTTAAGATCTAATTGCACAATTTACAACAATATTCCAGAATCAAACTTGAAGAGGATCGATATATCCAGAAGTGATTAAAAGCGATCATCTGTACTCTTGATCAAAAACTCGATGATCATTCAAAAAACTTTGAAGAATTATTTTGCTTAGAAAATGGAAAAAAAAATTTCGGAGATCAAAACCAATCATCAAACATTATCGAAAACGTTACAAATCTGACAAGATTATTAAAATATCATTCATTCATAGTTGAATGGGCCAAAAATAATAGAAATTTGGAAACATTATGTATAGGCAAAATCGCAGCAGAATTGGCCTAGCTTAAAATCGCGGATACAAAAAACTGAAAAACGCATCTCAGGCCCGCCTAATCGATGTTTGAATTTTTAAAATTCCGAACAATACGGTAAAACTATGTTTCTTTAGCAGATAAATCCAGTCCAAAGGTTATTGAGTCATCATAAGAGAAATGTGAAAATTATTGGCACTCATCACGAACGGGAACATTCCTACTTTGGTCTGGATTTTTTCAATTCACGATTCCTATTTTTCGATCTTATGAAATCCAATTTATTAGAAACTTCATATACTCACATTATAGTTTCTTTGCCTTGAATTATTTTTACGTTTCATCACTTACGGTGTTATAAGAAAAGTATTGGTTTCGGTCGGAAAGTGAATTTTGCTCATTTGAACGAATCTTGTTTTCGATCCTCTAGAATCCGAAAAACAGGTTGTTAGAAAGATGTCGGTCTGTCTGACCGTCTGAATCTCTGAATCTGAAACTCGCAGGACTTTACAGCCAAACAATGGGCATGAAAAATTACCATTTCTCGTTTAAGTTGAACTTCCGGTTCTACCGGAGACGAATCGATTTTCGATATTTCACCGAGAAACCTATACTTTTTCCTCTGTATTGCCTTTCTTAATGAAAGATTATGTTTTTCAGAGTTGAGTTATTCATTTTATATATATTAGGGTGGGCCAAATAAACCGACTATTTTTTTTCGAGAGGCCCTTTTAAAAACTTGTTCTTTATGATCAAATAACAAGCCTCGAACAATCTGAACTCTCAATTTAATATTTAGAGGTCGGTCATTGCAATTTTCTATTTACCTTTTGAATAACATGGGAAACGTTCTTGTAGCATACTTCGATTTTTATATCTCAAGTACTACTCTACTAAGAAGGATTCAGCATGGCTATTCATGTTCAAAATTGAACGCTCTACAAAAAAGGTTTCTTGATGTTGTTCGATGAATCTAACTGTTTGCAAGTTGGTAATTGGCTATTAATGGTAATGGGCAAATATATATAGGGGGTTCCTTGCCAATGACAACAAAAAAATTGTAAATATACCCAGATCCAATTGGAATGAAACGCGCCATGCAAAAGTTGTTGTTTGTCAATATAAAGGGCGTTTTTTTCTGTAAAATTTTCAATCTTCATTTTTTTATCTGGTTTTTCATTATTTCTTTATTATACTGTTTTTTCCCCTGACAAACCTATGAGGTATTCCATGCCAAGTGAACCAATCGTTGACCCTCACCTCTTCAAAAACTGACGCCGATTTTTCTGGTGATGAAGGAGTAGAAAAAAATATTTCCTGAATTTTTTCAGAATTTTCGGATGACAGCCGATGTTCTATATAATTTTTTTCTCTTTTTTTGGTTTTTTATGCATAACTCCCGTTCTTTTTCATCGATTTCCATCAAGGAAAAACGAAAATTTTCATTTTCCGGTCGACTTTCACAATAAATTTTTTTCATATTTTTATTCTCGCTTTCTGATGCCTAAGACGTGAAAAGTTCGGAAAAATAACAAAAAAATTGAGTTTTGACCACTTATGACGGTCTCGATTTTTTTGAAAAAAATTACCAAGATTCCTACTCTCAAAACGATTTTTTTGAGCCGTGCCAAATCATGGGCAGAGCACTGGATCCAATTTATTTCGTGGATTTTCTGTAGAATTTTTCTCATTCTCTATATCGATGTTGACATTGAATGTTCGAAAAAGTTATTAAAACATCAAACGATCATAATTTTTGCTCAAAATGGCACTAAATTAACATCAAAGATTCATCGCGTTCGTTGTGGATCATTTTTATCCTTTAATTCAATCATTATTCTTATGAAAAATGATCCACAAAGAACTCGATGAATCTTTGATGTTAATTTAGTGCCATTTTGAGCAAAAATTATGATCGTTTGATGTTTTAATAACTTTTTCGAACATTCAATGTCAACATCGATATAGAGAATGAGAAAAATTCTACAGAAAAACCACGAAATAAATTGGATCCAGTGCTCTGCCCATGATTTGGCACGGCTCAAAAAAATCGTTTTGAGAGTAGGAATCTTGGTAATTTTTTTCAAAAAAATCGAGACCGTCATAAGTGGTCAAAACTCAATTTTTTTGTTATTTTTCCGAACTTTTCACGTCTTAGGCATCAGAAAGCGAGAATAAAAATATGAAAAAAATTTATTGTGAAAGTCGACCGAAAAAGGAAAATTTTCGTTTTTCCTTGATGGAAATCGATGAAAAAGAACGGGAGTTATGCATAAAAAACCAAAAAAAGAGAAAAAAATTATATAGAACATCGGCTGTCATCCGAAAATTCTGAAAAAATTCAGGAAATATTTTTTTCTACTCCTTCATCACCAGAAAAATCGGCGTCAGTTTTTGAAGAGGTGAGGGTCAACGATTGGTTCACTTGGCATGGAATACCTCCTATACTTTTTCCTTTATGATGAAAAGTACCCCAAAAAACCGTTTTTCCGGCTTGTTCAGTTTGTCGACGAAGAAAATTTGGGAAAGTTCCTCTGCCACGTTCTGATATCAGCTTGTGTAATGTCTTGATGAAAATGACCGTGGACTTTGATACGTTGGAACTAACGCGTGATAAAAAAAAAAACAAATAAGAAAATTTGTTATAGTCATGCAATTCTTTCCTCCGAGAAATAATGAAAGCCTTGATCTAATCTTTTCTTGACAAGTAAAAAATAAGATGCATATTCGAGAAGGTCGAGAGTGCTGCACCCAATACAGTGTGACAATTATTTATTTATTTATTTTTTGAGATTATGTTTACGTCCATACCAACCTTACTTATCTTATAAGATAGCCATTCCAAGAGCGCATTAACCCTAGCCGATCACACCTATATTTTGTCATCTATCGATACATCAAGATAGATTGATTTTTTGAACAGTTTTATACGTGTTATACTCTATCCAACTGTCAAGCAATTTCGAGCGCTACAGTTAGCTTTCGACTCCGATATAATCTGCTAGGAGTTCTACTGTAGACTCACCAGAGAAGCATATGAGATAATAGAGTTCGATTTTGAAATCATTTGTTGTTTGAAAGGAAAAGTATGTGCCTCTAACGGTACATTTTATATTTAAATTTCTGTTTTCATTCGCTTATCATTATTTAATTTTTGAAAATCTTGTTTACAATTTTCTTTGAACCTTTTTCTAAATCTGTGACGTACTCCAAATGTCAACAATGTTCGCTGGCTTATTAAGCATTTTGTCACATCTTTCTCATCTATAACTTATTAACCTTCACAATTCCGGAAGCTACTTCAGTGGATTTGAACTGTTTCAGTCAATTTTATACTGTTTCTAGTCTCAATTGACAAAAATGTTATAGGGTAAAGGTGGGTAGTCCCGGTCGGGGGGTAGCCCCGGCCATTGCAAGATTGTATATTTTTCGCGTGTTTACTACTAGCGTCTCATCATATGTTGTGTCCGGTGGGACACAAACTTGCGCAGACATGATGGAACACTAATAGTAAACACGCGAAAATATACAATCTTGCAATGGCCGGGGCTACCCACCTTTCCCCTAATGAATGTTCTACATCTCGGCGTGTGTATCTGTGAGTAGTTATAGCACGGTAAGGACGGGGGCAACGAAATAGAGGCGGAGCTAGATTCCAAGCTTTTTATTCCAACCACATAAGCATGGTGAAGATGTTTCACACTAGTTATTTATGAAATATTACCCTAATTTTTTACTTTTCGTGACTTTAGTGAAACGAAGGTATTGTATTCGGTCGAAAAGCGACTTTGCCTACGGATGATGTAACCGACTTTCTGAAAACACTAAAATACTCGACTCACCCTTCCGAACAAATGTCTGTCTGAAAATTTCAGACTTCACGGGGTCGTAGGGTATTCCTCAACGATGAAAATTGCCGCGTCGCATCCAGATTGAACTATCAGTTCGGCAGAAATAAATCATTTTGTGAATTTTCGATTTTCAATAGAGTAAAAACTACAGCTGACAGTGGCATCATTCAAATCATTATTATTACATTCACTATCGTGACGAAATGTAGTGGGGCAATTTACTCGTCGATTTGTGTTTCAAAAATTATTGTTTCGATACTGATTATTATCTTACCACTGAAAGTGAAAAAAATGATGAAAAAGGTATGAGGTTACCGCTCTAGATCGGAAGCCACTGTAATGGCACGAGGAGTGGGTCATCATTTTCACCATTCAACCCAATGACATTGATGAAAAAGCTCTAGCACTAAAAATAGTAAAGTCGGTCAAAAAGATACCGGTCGTGTAAAGGTTAAGAAAAGATTCACACAGTAGATCGACCTCACATCACTAATTTTGTGAAATATAAGAACACAAGAACAATATGGGGCATTCCACGTGAAATCGACCAGGCCAAAACCCTGACCCTCTCAGAACTGGTGCAAACTTAGTAAAACGTTGATGTTAGTTGATAAAAATATGGGTGATTTTTTGTAGATGTTCGTTGAAGATGTTCAGACGTCAGCAGTCGATGTAATATATGCAAAAATCGACATTGTCCGAGTTTTAATTGTGTATAACTCGAAAACTATACATCATACAAAAAAATGTTGATTATCAAAAAGTTTCAGTTTCAAGAGAGCTTCAAAGTCATGATATGCAAAAAAATATGGCGGCTTCGAAAAGTTAAAAAAAATAATTATAAAATTAGTTTTTTAAATTTCTTAAAAACCATACGTTTTTATCGCTCAAAATTTCAGAGATTATTCCTTTTTAGTGTAAAAACAGCGTGTATAAATTTCATCATGGGACCAGATTCCGTGTAGAAAATATGTATTGTTTCCTGAATTTATTCCGAAATAAAAACGCAGTCAATTTTTCAGCACTCTGCGAAATCGAAGGAATCAAAGCACAGATCATAAATTTCTGTTTATTCAACGGTTTTAAAGATTTTATGAGTCAATATACTCAATACAAAGTTTTTGTGAAATGAAACGTTATTGTTTTTGTTTCGAAATAAATTCAGTGAAAAATTCATATCTTCAAAACGAATTCTGGTCCCATGTTAAGATTTATACACGTTGTTTTTACATTAAAGAGGAATATTTTCTGAAATTTTTAGGGATTAAAGCGTATGGTTTTTAAGAAGTTTCAAAAACGATTATATGTATAAGTATATATTTTTCATAAACTATTATATATATTTTTTTGCATATCATGACTTTGAAGCTCACTTTAAACTGAAACTCTTTGATGCTCAACATTTTTTTGTATGATGTATAGTTTTCGAGTTATACTCAATTGAAACTCGGACATTGTCGATTTTCGCATATATTACATCGACTGCTGACGTCTAAACGTCTTCTCCAATTTTTTCATACTTTCGAAGATTTGTGGAAATCATCTTGGAAATATTCGAAAAACCATTTAAAAAACCTCTCATAAATGTTTAATTGAGATATTTCCGCAGAGTCATTAAAAATGTATTCTGCTGCTGCTATATATGCGGGTCTTGGTGGCTAATTTTTCATATTCATCAATATTCGAAATATCGATATATAAATCTTTATAGAATAGAACCTACAAATACGAACTACGCAAACTCCCAGATTCGTTAGAACACGATCAGAGCTCTGACTTTCAGAAACCGACCAGTACTGATGTTCGTTTAGCTTTGAGCTATTACCTGCAGGTCCCAGGTGCAGCAGTTTCGCCTGATGAACAATGCCGGAGAAGTTCTTCATGGTAAACATGTACTCAAATTGATGTAATGATTAGACATTTTTTTCGATTCGTCATTTTTGTGGCGATTTGAATGTTCATGTCTACTGAAGAAATTTTTGTTTCACTACTTCGTGCGACCTCCTAATGTCTTGAAAAGTCATCGGATTTCAGTGTAACATTACTATAGCGAAAGGTGAGTGGCTGTATTCTAAAGAAGCGTATTACGGTAAGGCAAGCGCTTCACGGTAAGAAAAAATTAATTGATTTTGAGATAATAGTGCATGTTATCAAGGATACCAGCATAACTGTAAGAGTTCAATAGAATTTAACAGTCTAAACTATTGGATTTAATAGTATAGCTGATGGAATTGAATATTCTTCAGTAATTTGTACTTTTGCAGTCGACAGAGTAACTGCTGGAACCCAATATTCTCTAATAGTGCGTACTGTGACTATTAATTCGCAATATTGGAGCATGGACCGGTAATCACCTGCACCGAAAGTGATAATTATTGCAGTCGAATGATCTCAGTCAGTACAGACTATTAGAGCCAATCATGAAAACAGTGTCACTTGTGGAAAACTGATACGGATCTCTATTGATGACGAGTGCACCGAACTCCGTCAGCGAAGTACCGATTACTATTATTACATAAAATCGTCTTAACAGACTAATTGAATTGTCACTATTTCGCAGCGGTTTGTTAAGAATGGAGATCGTTATTCGTAGTTTATTTTTCTGGAACAACAGATTACTGCACTATAGTGTAGTGTGTGCTAGTTAAAGCCAGTGTACCACTTATGACTGTCCACCTGTGCCAACGGAGAGTGCCAATGCCAATAGTACGAGGAATTACGTTTGGTATACTACACCACCAGTACTCCGAGAGTATAAATTCCAAAAGCGCCAATATTTTCTGTTTGTCAAATTTCAAGAATACACTTTTCGATGACATTATGTCTCATTAAACTTTCAAAATAAAAAGTGTAAAACAGAAATGTGTTTATAGATACAAGAGTCTATCCTATTGAGGCATCTAATTTTTCGATTTATGTAGTCTATCTATTATGGGTATTGTAAGTATCTAATTATGAGTATTGTTGAATCTGATCGAGCGGATTACATTTAACGGGGGAAAGAATCACAGATTAATCGATAAGTAATTGACAAATAACAAAATTTCATCACATATTCAGCCAAGTCACACGTCTGACATTAAAGATGAAAGATAAAGAGACAGTGAAATATCGTTCGACTATCATAATTTTTTTCGATATTTTTCTCCAGTTGTAGCCGTGACATATCTGCTATCTGCCTTTACTCACTTCAATCGCAACTACTTTATCACAAAAATGTGTCAATTTCAAATGGAATTAGTTTGGACTGTAACCTACGGGTATAAGGATGTTGATTCATTGCTAGATAACATATAGTATGCTATATGGCTGTCGTTAATAATTGAAATGAACGGATAATCTGAAGGAAGAACGGTGACAATAATACTCGTGCCTTTTTTTAATTATTATGTTTTAATCCGCATGGTTTGATTAGGGAGCACATAGTCATACTTTTTTCTTAATCTTTTAATCGGCTAAACAACTGGTACCAATAAAATATTCCCGGTAACCTAGTTATATACATGTTACATACTTGTCCGCTGATAATCTACCATAGGAAGCGTATTTTGATAATGGTACTATCTTAATCTGTGATCTACAGTCTAGTATTATGATATAAATTACGTATTTTCCCAAGTGATTAATTGATTATGTGAGTACAATCAGATTCGATACAATATATTTATGTATGCGTACTAGGGCGATTTTTTTTCGACTATTTTTATTTTTTCACTCCCCACCTAAAATTTTGTTGGACATGTCGAACAAAAAATTCCCTAAAAGTTATAGCCCTTAATATTAATATTAAGTACTTTCCCAGAGCGTGAAAAGATTTTCCATCTAAAATACACGTAAAGCTAAAATTTTTTTTTTCAAAATTCTATCACTCAGCGGCATTTTATGCTATCACATTGGTCTTGGTCGCAATTTACGCAGAATTGAATGATCTTCAAAAGTGTCTGTAACGGCGTATATGCAACTTACACTGGTGAGATGGTACGGGTCACTAAAGTTGATTTTTACCCAAAATTCTCGTTTTTTCGCTGTTATCTCCGAAATGATTAACCTTACCGAAAAAATGTAAAGGAAAATTTTGTTGGAAATTTAATTTTCTACAAAAAAGGTCCTTCAGACCTAAATGCTCAGATTAATATTTCCTGAGATATTGAACTTTAACTTACTTGTGGTATAACATTTTTATGGTTTATTGTTTACATAATTATGATAAATATCATAAATTATGATATGGAATATCAACAATTTGAAACGTTTGATTCAATAAACCATAAAAATTTTATCTACCACAAGTAAGTTAAAGTTCAATATCTCAAGAAATATTAATCTGAGCATTTAGGTCTAAAGGACCTTTTCTGTCGGAAATTAAATTTCCGCCAAAATTATCCTCTACATTTTTTCGGTAAAGTTAATCATTTCGGAGATAACAGCGAAAAAACGAGAATTTTAGGTAAAAGTCAACTTTTGTGACCCCTACCATCTCACCAGTATAAGTTGCACTTACGCCGTTAGAAACACTTCTGAAGAACGTTCAATTCTGCGTAAATTGAGACCAAGACCAATGTGATAGCATAAAATGCCGCTGAGTGATAGAATTTTGAAAAAAAAAAAAATTTTTTGCTTTACGTGTATTTTAGATGGAAAATCTAAAATTAAGGGCTATAACTTTCAGGGAATTTTTTGTTCGACATGTCCAACAAAATTTTAGGTGGGGAGTGAAAAAATAAAAATAGTCGAAAAAAAATCGCCCTAATGTGTACGTACATTTTTTTACAAACACAATTACTTGTAAGTAAAAAACAAAACAGTGCGCAAAAAATTATTCCATGTTAATCAAATTCCAATAAACTGTAATCTTTATGTTAAAAACAAGTTTCTCAATAAATTATCCATGCAAAAATGCGTTTCATTTTTACTAGTGCATACGTATGTTCACTTCGATTCACATATCCATATCTCTGTTTCGCGTGTAATTTATTACAATTATCTTCTTACTCGAATAATATTTTCCCAGTGATGTGTGAATGATTCCGCTTCGTTTCAATATATATTACAAAGTTCCTCAAAGTGTGTGTATTCCTTTTTTTGTCGTAAGCCTTTACTGTCCTCCTTTCTAATAACATCTATGGCAGAATCAGATTTGTTGAAGCGGAGTACGTATACAAGTATGAATATCACTCCACACGATTTTCCGATGTTTTAGACTATTGATTCAATTTCAAGTGATAAACGAAACCAAGTGAAAGCTGATGTTACTGGTAATAGAATTTGATTCGCCTTTTCTACGGTTGAATGGTTTCAATTACAGAAAAGCTCGTGAAAAGCATAAATATATTTTCCACGACGTGGAGCCTGGGTACATGTCAGGGATTAATCAAACCTGTTATAATTTAAATTATTTATTCTTACAATGTTGCTATTCACATTTATTGTACAAATGAAGGATTGCTAGATGTTTATCACGAACGGATTGGAAAAGGTTGACAATATTTATTGCATGCTTTCGTTGATGCAGCGGTCAGAGTCGGCGGTGGATTGTTATATCTGCCCACTCTCTGATAAAGACATAAACTAGACCGAAATTCCATTGGAATCTCACTATCATAACGGCTTCCCAACGTGAATTGTTCTTGCCAAAGTAGACTTCCGAATGGCAATTATTAGTTCGCTTAGATTTTTCAGACATCCGTTTCCTACAAGGATTACTACCAGTTTATCTCGACAAGACAGATAGATACCAGGATTACTGCAATGAAGTTGAGATATGCGGTGGTAGCGGAACTATCGGCAATTGATGTTTGATCATCGACAGTTTCATCAAGCCATCTGCTGATTTCCGGTGCATTAGCTTCGATCCATGCTAAATTCTGCCGGGCACTGGAAATGCCGGTATTCGCTGCTGTTCCTAAGAGAGTCGCTTGAGCGGTAGCAAAATTTTGCAGCTGCGAATGCGGAAAACGGAAGAACATGAATGAACAAGCGCTTGTTTGTCATCATCGAAGAAATTATATTTTTGCTTTGATTTCGGGATGTAGTAAAGAAAAAACCGTAACCAGCCGTTACGTTACCTTCTCGAGCTGTGCAGTTGTCGTTATTCTGAGGCCGATACCAGAGAGTAAAGTTGTCACTGAAGAGGTGCCACCGTAGCTGTGCATAGCAAAATGAATTCGTTTAAGTACTTTTAGAAAATAAGGGATCACTAGTTTGCTGATTTGCGATACTGACTATTCGATTATGGCTTCCAAGTTATTGATGATGTAGTTCAATGCCGGTTCGACATTCTGCGCGCCTCCATAAGTATACACAGCTGCAAAAGCCGTTGTTGAATCCTGAGAGCGAATGCCGGATCCTGATGTTGTGGCGAGAGCCATGTAGCTGAAACATCATCATTGCTTGGATTGGATTATAATCAGATGAAAAAATCATTCTGCTGCAAATTCTAACGGTTATGTCTTTTTCCATCTCATGTAAGGACAAAAACGACGCGCATCATGAATTCGTACGTCTATTCTATATGTTTGAATGCTAATCGTGTGTAAATAGCTAAATCGTTATCACCAGCTTAGATCAATGAAAACGCAAAGAATCTGGATTAGATTTTACTGAAATTTGTGCTGGAAACTTGAATAGGTTATTGATAATAAAAAATTTTAATTTCGAGTGACAATCAGACTGTGAAGAAGGTCTTGGTGGAACTGTGATACTTACGCGTTGAGAATTTCTGTGTCTGGAGAGCATCCAAGTCCTCGGAGTATCAGGGTTTGCTCGGAGGAAAGATCAGTGGCCAGATACTTCTGCCACAACAAGTTCCAAATTGTAGAATTCGCAGTGCGAATCCCCGAGCAGTAAACGACACTTTTTAGGTTTGGCGTAATTCTAAATTAAAGAAAAAAAACAAGACTACATATAAATACCCGCGATTTTGGCGGCTGCATGATCAGTGCACAAAATTTCTACGGAATTGCTGAACCTTACGCAGTTTCGTTCCCGTCGACCAGCCAACTCACAAGCCGCTCATTCGAAAACCGAAGACATGCTTCTTGCTCCAGATTGCAAGACCAAGTCAAGCTGTTGATCCTGAGGAATTTGTGAACGTGTTCATCATCATCTAATTCCTCGTACCCAGCCGTCTCCAATACATTCGCCAACAGACTTGTAAGGTAAGTCTGAATATCAAGATAAGCAAAAATGAGGAATTCCTAAGAATTTTAGCCCTATCGCATTTTCACTCAGTGCGGATATATCTGTCTATCAAATATATCAATCTGCTAATGACAAGTGTCAAGAGATCACGAATTTGAATTACTTCAAATTTATTTAATTAATAAATGTTATAGCTGGATAAGATAGTGGCTATTAACAAGGTGACGGCTTTGAGTTCGGAATCGATAAACTTGAGAGTTATTACAGATAAGACGAACGAGTGTCGATAATTGAACGCAATAGTTGAAATATTGTGATAAGATCAATAAATAATGCAGATCTGATATCGTTGACATCGGATATTGCCAATAAATTCAAAGTCAAAGTCAATAAAGTCAAATCCCTAGGCTAATGCCAGAAAATTCCGGATTATCGCCTCATCCCGCAGGCTATGAAAATATGTTAAGAAATGTTATAATCAGGAACATACGAGGCATTTCGCGTCAATTCTACATTTTCAAACCCTCACATTGCTTCAATTCATTTGCGATTTTTACATGTTATTCTATACTTAAAATGAGTCGACACGTATTTCACGTTTTGTCGATATAAAGATTTTTTCGATTTTTCACCAGCTAGTTCAAGTTTTGAGTTTATTGACAATATCATTTCTCTACCCACATATATCTCAAAATCTGCTAATTGTTCAAGAAAAATCAATTGTAGTAAACTTGTTAAGTTTGAATTATACTTCACGAAAAACATTATATCTTGGAATTTTTGTTACCCTCTAAGAGTGAGTATGTCACCATTGAAATACTAAAAAGACCATCACAAGAAGCCCTTCTTTCATTTTTATTTTTAATTTTTTTTTCAAAAACTATAAAAAAAATATAACAGTTTTGACGTATTTGCAAGACGGCTAGAATTTTGAAATGATCAATCTGCCGGTTTGAAGCTTTCAATATTTATTTGTTTGCATTGAGTAGATCAAAAAATCTTGAAATCTATGAAGGTTGATACACACAAATTTCCACAAAATTTGTTCGAGGGGCAGGTTCTCGATTTCGTTTCAACATATCAAACGCATAACCAATTAGTTTTTCCTAACGGTTCTTTGCAAATTGGTTATGTTCAATGTGTCAAAATAAAATTGAGATCCTGTCCCTCAAACAAATTTTGTGGAAATTTGTGTGTATAAACCTTCATAGATTTGAAGGTGTTTTGATCTACTAGATGTAAATAAAGAATTATTGAAAACTTCAAACCGCCAGATCGATCATTTAAGCAATTTCAGTCATCTTGCAAAAAACATCAAAATTTTCGTATTTTTCTCTAGTTTCAGAGGAAAAAAAAATGGAAACAAACATAAAAAAGAGGTTTTCTTTTCATGGTCTTTTTAGTACTTCAATGGTAAAAGAAACTTACTCTTGGAGAGTAACAAGAATTTCAAAATAATGTTTATCGTGAAGTACATGTCAAACTGAACGAGTTTAAGTTGTGAATAAACTCAAAACTTGAACTAGCTGGTGAATAAGCGAAAAAATCACTATATCGACTAATCGTGAAATACGTGTTGACTCATTTTGAGTATAGAATACCATGTAAAAATCGCAAATGAACAAAACAATGTGAGGGTTTATAAATGTAAAATTGACGTGGAATCCCCCATACATACCGTGCGTTTTAGTGGAGGTGCGACAAGGCGCCTGTGTACAGGCAAGTCAAATAACAAATAATTGGCATTTGTTTCCCACGAAGCCAATGGGCACACGATATGCGTTACGAAAGCCGATCTTTCGATTGTTTGACCAGTTATTTCGCACCTCGACGAAAACGCACTGTATATAGCTTTGAGCATCGTTTACTTTGAAATTATCGTAGGAATCAGTTTCAGCTAAGAGCCTGTTGATGTAGGTGAAAGCGGTGAACGCCGAGTACCAAGGGATGTAGTCTGTTTCTTGAGCCAAATATTTTGTCACGTTCAAAGCCGTAGCGTAGTCCAAGTAACCGCCTCTCGCCAAATTTAGAGAGTCGTCAATGAGCTGTGCTCGATTTACCGGCGATATTTGGGTATAATTTGAACCGCTCAGAAAGGCCATCAGCAGATTCCAATTAGTCTGGTCGTAATTGACGCGGTAGTATCCTGCATGAAAAAAATTCGATTCAGGTGTGATTTCACTCCATGCATTACAACCTGCTAATCGTGTTATGATTTTGAGAACATCTAACATTGTCGATAATGAAAAGCTTTTAATCGTATACTGCTTGTACTCAGAAATCGGAAGCTCTGTTGCGAATGGATTCCTATGCTAATGTCTACTATCCCTGGTCGCGATATTGATCAGCACTAGATGGTACTGACAGTAAGAATCGTGTGAAAAAATCAGAAACAGGATCTGAATTTTTCGATGTACTGCGACCTTTGTCTAATGTTTATAGTGACATCTGTGTTTTGTACCAGTTTGTTGTTTATTTAGCAAAATCCAGTCGGATGAAGGTGGTGATATGATAGCGATGCTTTTATTGGCTGGAATCCACGTAGTAGCGGTGGTCACAGAGTAGTCAGGGTCAGAAGCAGTTGCCCAGTTAATTGGCACCCACCAGTATACCTCAGGGTCATACAAGGTCGCGTCCCTCAAGAAAAATCTTTCCTGAAAAGAGAAAGTTAGTCAGACATCTTGAGATTGCACGATTGCATTAAGTCCTGCACCCGGCGCGGCATCTTTCCAACGAAATTCACCTGGCTCAAAACCGCCGTGTTTGCCGCATAATCACGAGTCACTGTAACGACAGGAAATCCCGCCTGGGTTACCCACGTGTCCATCACTTCTTTGACATTGAAAGACTGACCCGCAGCGTCCACGACCTCTTGGATTGCTTCCCACAAACGATCGGAAGTCCCGTAATCGAATGCACTGCAGTGATTAAAAATCTCTAGAAATCTGATGTAACATACATACACCATATATAGAAATAAATAGATCAATGGATGTAGCTTACTTAATATTGAGATAATTCGTTAGACCAGCCTTGAACACAGAACTCGTAACGATGTGCTCCATCATGCGTATTACACTTCCAGCTGTAAGAAAGCATCGATTTTATGTTGATGTCGATCTTATTTATTGAACATTAGGGGGAGCTGGATTGAAATAAACCAACCTTTCGCATAAGAAATGGAGTCGAAGATGGCTTGGATTTCCGTGATAATTTCAACCTCAGCGTTCATTGGGTGTGACGTTCCCAGACCATCCGCGGCAAACGCACTAGCTTGCATCTCTATAACGGGGAATTGCTCATCGAGACGCCATTCTGGCTCAAGTTCATCAGGTGTGAAGTACTCAAAGTACCTCGCAAAGCCTTCGTTTAACCAAAGGTAACGCCACCACTCTGGGCTGACTAAGTTCCCGAACCATTGGTGGGCAAACTCATGACTGACGACAGTGGCAATGTTCTGTTTGTCCGAAGTCGTTGAGACGCCTTCTTGGTAGAGTAAGTATCTCTCCCTTGGTGGTGGCAAGTCAGAGAAAATCAGAAAGAGGATCTTTGGTATTGACTCTAGAGAATGAGTGAGAAAAAACTCACCTATAAGTTACAAGACCCCAATTTTCCATGGCGCCAGAGGCAAAGTCCGGAATCGCAATTTGATCCATCTTTTTTAAGGCGTAGTTGTAGTAATCAATGCCTGTATAATTCTCCAACGATTCCAATGACCGGATCCCGATATCGAAAGCATATTGCCCCGTAGCAATGGATGAAGATCTCGCCCAAACTCCAAACGTATCATCATCGGTCGTAATGTTCGCGAAGTCGGAAGCTATGAAGGCGACCAAGTACGTAGAGATCAGCGGTGTGGTTTCAAACACGCTCCATATCTTTCCATCCGTGCTGAAAATCGACAAATTACGGTTGTCATCGTAAACTGATTTCAAATTAAACATCCGAACATGACTTATGGGCTGCTATACTTGCTGATCAATTTAGTTTGGATTACGGTTAAAGTAATCTTCATGCAGCGCTTAAGTAATAGAATTTTTATGAAAATGATAATCAGTATAATATCATTAGGCATGACGTTCTTCAAGCCACAAGCTGATATTGATCATCGACTTTTATACCAGGCGTATTAGGCCGACAGCGTTTATTACCAGGAAATATCAGATCATAATAATACACGCGCATTAGGAGTTAATCTGAAAAGCTACTACTATTTAGATTAGATTTGTCGATGCTCATGCTCTGTCAGCGCGTCAAATAACGTCTTACACTGCTTTACGTGAAAGAATATAATCAACGCCTCGATTTTTTAGCCATTTCCAGCCGGATCAAATTCACGTAAATCTTACCTGTCGACGATCTCGTTAAGGATCGGCGTATTCGCCAAGGAATTTTGCCACGATTCTCGTTTCAGCCAAATATCTACAGTAGCTTTTAAAGCCGGTTCATCGTAGCAGGGAAACGCGTACCGCGCATGTGTCGGCTCAAATTTGCTAGTTGCTATCCATCTGGTAACAAAATATTCATAGGTTTATAGGCATGCCATTCATGAAATTCCTAGAAGCAATATTCCTCTTTGTGTAGCTTACAAAACAAGGAAACAAAAAAAAAAAGTCTTCACACTCGTTCGAATGAAACGAATGTGCAATATTGCATCTACGTTCAATATTTTACTTTAATATGTTTACTAGGCACATTGAACTTCATGATGCGCTCAGTAAGATGGTAGGGTTGAAGGTCAACGCGCACTTTGCCGAAACGCAGCAAACCGAAGGTATCAGAAGCTAAACGAAGGTATCGGAAGCGATCGGAAGTGAACCGAAGCTTCCTGTATTGCCGGTCCTGTATTGGGTGCCTGCAAGAGACTTCCTAATTTTTCCCTTTTTTTGAATAATATAAAATTTTTTTATCCGTGGGCTATTATCCAAACGACATTATTTCATTTATATCGATCTCGGTGATTTGTTTTGGCCTTCTGTTGAACGTAGACCACTGTGCCGAGGTTCATACTTTTTGAATTATTAATTAATCAGTTGGAAGATTGAAAATGACAGTAGATCGAATACTTTGCGCAGTTACCCATAGCTACCGAAAGCTTCGTTTCACTTTGGAACGCTTCCGATACCTCCATTTCGCTTCCGATACCTTCGTTCAGCTTCCGATACCTTTGTTTCGCTTCGCCCCATTTCACTTCTTTTCGGCATAGTGCGCGTTGACCTTAACTCCGTAAGTTTGTGAGGTGTTGGAATTTGCGATTCGGAATAATCTCCACTCATATCCTGGCCCTGGGTTTTATTTTGATTTGCAGACAGCGGGCGGCAGTTGTTGTCATTAATTCTATATGTACTTCTTGGTGTAACGATTTCACTACAAGTTTCTCAGATTAAGAGAAACCCAGAGACGAATATTAGAGTAAATTGATAGAATGTAATTTCCGAATTCTAAATGAACTCATGGACTCAGCTGCTCATGGGTACGTATCAGCACAAGGAAACGTAGCAATCTGAGATCTACCTTGTTCTGTACTGCACTGTACTGTACCAAATGATTGCATGGCTTGTGCGGATGTCCGTATTAATATTAATTAACTTACATCGTGGCGCCGGTACTATTGGTGTATGAACTCTTGTAGAATCCGATCATGTCATCTCTCAGTGTCCCCGTGTAGTACAACGTGAGTGTATAGTTTCCAACTGGTAACGTTGTTGCT
Organism: Macrophya alboannulata; assembly: GCA_949628255.1. Classification (NCBI taxonomy): domain Eukaryota; kingdom Metazoa; phylum Arthropoda; class Insecta; order Hymenoptera; family Tenthredinidae; genus Macrophya; species Macrophya alboannulata. The sequence goes on along the minus strand of OX451210.1, from coordinate 7,116,219 downwards.
GTCGTTAGTGTCAAAAAGTCTCTGTCAATGTCGTAGGTATGGTTCAAACTATACGAGGTGGTATTCCCATGATCTGTCAAGGTTGTCTCGCTCTCAGCGATCGTCTGCTGCTTGGAGTGGATTGTGATCGAATTTGTTTCCTGCAGGATTTCAAGAGTAATCGTGTTCTCCCCGGTGAATGTGAAGTTATCATCCTGGAGATGAGGGTTCAACTTGATAACGTAGTGAATGGGTCTGGATGTGTTTGGAAGTCTGTAGTCCCCATTAGCTCTCGACAGAGTATTACGTAGCCCATCGATTTCTTGGGTAAAGACGTCGTCTGGTAGAAATAAGGGGCTAGCTCGCAACAGGACAAAGCCTAAAGAACAATGCAAATACGCATACATATGGTATCAACATGCACATGGTCGGTACTGTGTGTAATTTCAACTAACGTAAAGATTGTTCCCTAACATGATTGACTGTCTGGAAAATGGATGCTTATACTGACTCAAGCATTCTGATCACAATATATGAGCCCCTGACGTAAAAAATGTAGTGACGTGTGAGTCAATTTTATCAAGAATTACAAGAATTGCAAAAATATATTTTAAATCGTCGGAAAGTAATATACTTTTGCGCTGCACCGCTCAAGTTCTTAAGGTATTATGTGGTACACAGTATGGGGTATTTTGAGTTGATGGATTCCGTAACCGACTTAACATACCTGACAATAAACATGTAAGCAGTAGAAGTTTCGATTCCATGATGGTCTTTTTTGATCCAAGTCATCCCCCAGCACAAGCATCGATTGCTCGGATCGCACATATTATATCGAGGGGCTATTGTCCCACCAATACCGTGTTATCTTATCGTTGATCTTTTGATAGTCGTATTACTGTCCCACATCGCCTGAAATGCGGAATCGTTAAGGCGTCGATACTCCGTTATGCGCGAATTTTCGTGTAGTATCGAAGTTTTTTCATCCTTTACGAAGTCTGGTAATTTTTGTGAGGACAGAAGTTCATCAAACTATGTTACCAAACATATCTTGACTCCTGAGTCGCTGCCTTGTAGTTTTTCTTTTTCAAAACAATCTGATCATGCGAAATCGTGTTAATTTTTAAAAAGAATGCGACCATTGAGTTGCGTCTTGGTTTTCAGTCTCATTGTAAGAAAATCGTCGAGTGCATGGTAGGTACATTAGATTCTTATTATGATGACCCGGTAGATTGACATATTTAGCGCTGATTGTACAATTTGTATTGGTCGTAAAAATGACTATCTCTCGATCAGATTGACAAAGACGGCACCGTCTACTGGCTTTAAATATATAAGATAATAACAATGAAATTATTATTGCCAACGACGGTTTAAAAAAAAATATATGTATAGTAATCACACACGTTGATCTGTATCTTACCACGACGATAAATGCTTTGACGCAAAGATACTTTAGTGATAAAGCCCAATATCTTTTGAACGGTTGTATCCAATCGAGGTTGATTTTGTCCCGATCGGGCGTACGGACCACCCTTGCCTTTAGATACTGAGAAATGCACTTTTTTTAGAACAGGTTAACTGATTAAAATTTTCCTTATCCAACAGCGTTGAAATTATTAAAATTATTTCAATGCAAAAATCACCACCTTCCAAACTGACTGTTCATTCGGCAAATTTAAGCGTTTTCGAGACAGTAATATCTCAATCACTCGTTCAATTAGTTACTGATAACGGTTCTTTCATATATCACATCGTGTCATGATATAATATAAAATGTTATGCCATTCTCAGCACAATCGGGTGGACATATGTCGAGATTCTTATCATGGTTTGTCTCGCCTAGACTTTTAGTATGAAATTTCAGTGCAATAGCTATTGATATTAAGAAACGTGGCTCAGGATAACGTATAGACTCACAGTAAATTCCACTGACAACGGCTCAACAAGTATTGAGCTAACTTGCCACGAAATTCCGAAATCGTACTATATTTGACCGAAAAGCTGGTCGTCATAACACTGAAACGGTGGTGAAAAAAATTCTGACCGATTTGTTAGTTACTAATGTCGTCACCGTAATAACTTTTCGTTTATTGACTTAATACTTTGCCACTTTTCATAATAGGACCACTACACATGAAAAATACACATTTTGTATTCATTTTTTTCAACCCAAAATTGGTAACTTCGCGAACTAACTACGATAACGGTCTCCGGCTACTTAGCCTTCGAATTCTCGCATTTGAAAAACACAAGAATTTTGGCACTCCGTGGTTAATATTTCTTTCCACTCGCAGTATCGCCTCAAGAAATGTGATACTTGACAAACTTCTTACTTATATTATGCAGTATGTCGAAGGTAAAGATTAACTATTCAAATTGTATCAGAATAATCAAAATTCTCCCAGATGCATGAAAATTGATGACATATTGTGAAATTGTATAATGTGAAAATATGAAGCAGATAATAATAAAAAGATGTGATTATTGATTCTATTTGAAAGAAAGAAAAAAATGTTATCCTTCATATTATTCATCCTATAAAATATGTGAGAATTCACATTGAAAATATTTCAGATCACATAAATGTAATTCATCTCAAATTATGCATGATGAAATACACTCGTAATAAAGTGAAATAAAATTCACAAAAAGGTTGAACAGCTGAGATAAGAAAATTTCTTTGTCGAGCTATAAGCTTCGACAATCTTATCGTTGAAAGTCTATAAAGTTTTCATGAAATACCTACTACTATAGGTAAGAAGTATGCCACGTTGCAGATTATTTGAGGTCATACTGCGTTTGAAAAATAATATCAGCTGCGAAGTGCCAAAGACCGTGTGTTACTGAAATGGTGAAATTTGAAGGCTTGAGGACAGTTGTCAGGATTGAGCTAGAAACCTGAGCTGTAAGCTACATTATTTTTTATTTATTCAGAGACATTCTAGTCCATCGGAGCGATGAATTTCGAATATGACCAAATTAAGGACTACCCTAACCTATAGGGTAGCGTGGTCCCAAACCGACCGGTGGTCCCATCCCGACCTCTCCATGTTTGTCAGTATTTATGCTGCCACGGAAAATGTCAGTGGTGGCATTTGAAAGCTCTCACAACACCGACAATTTGGAGGTAAAAAGCCATTTTTTTCCCCCATTTTATTCTATGGTTTCGTGCCGTGTTTTGTTTTGAAAGCCGTGAAGTTAATTTTGGAGCTGCACGGAATTTCAGTTTGAAGTGTTTTATTGTGTCGTGAAAAATCCAAAGGTAGGTTGTTCTGATTGCTCATGGCCCAGACTTGAACACGCACTATCAGATTTAGATCACTTTCATCGTTGAGAGTAAACGGCGAGTCATTGTTTGAAAAAATTCGTGGTGGTCCTAAACCGACCGCCAAGGGGTGGTCCGAAATCGACCCCTATGTTCTTGTGCACTACAGATTTTCTAGCTTGTTTTTGACAGTCAAACTGTGATTTAATGACTTCCGACGGTAATTACACATAGTTTTTTAGAGATCGGGCGATCGTTCACACGTAAAAAGCCGAACCGAGATTCGGCAATTTTGCGGCGAGCAGTTGCTGCAATGGCTTCCTGAAAAAAGGCCTTCAAATGTTCTAAAATAAATTCAAAGATTATTCCCAAATCGTATTGTTTTGCTAATATGTTGCAAAATAACTTCAAAATTTCAGCCGCTTCCCTTGATCCGCTGCAAAAAAATAGGGGGTCGGGTTCGGACCATGGGGAGGTCGGTTTCGGACCACGATTTTTGAGAACGACCAATATGCAGACTCTCACTACGGCCTCGGTATCTTAAACAAACGGTACCCGAAACCTCGTCAAGCTGCCTAAAACTTCAAATAACGTTCCCTTCAAAGAATCAAAATGTTGTTTCAGCAAAAAAATCAATTTGAGGCACTTTTATCGCCTTTGCTACTTAGGCGGTCGGTTTGGGACCACGCTACCCTATATAGGGTAAGTTTTCTCCAGTGTCCTGAGAGGGTGTAGCTTAAATCGGCTGAGACCCCCCCCCCCCCCCGATTCATACTTGTAATTATCAGGATAACAATTCTCACTCATTGTCAGCTACTATTTATCTGGCTCGTGCCGAGTAACTACAATATACGAAAATATAAAACAATGCGATAATACTATTTACTTAAATTTCTGAATAGGTTGTCTATCATGAGGTAGCTCGCTCGGAGAATAATAGGTCGCTTTAGCGATAAAGGTATCTGTATCTGAATGGAAACTCTAATTGTCCTGATAATAACAAGTATGAACAAAAGGAGGCAGAGTCTCAGCCGATTTGAGCCACACCCTCTCTAGATCCCGGGAAAAATTTACCCTGTATAGTGTGTCGTGCACTACCGACGGTTGCATGAACGGTAGAAGATCGGGTTGGCTAGGCTAGCAAAACAGGCGATTCCCAATTAGTTATTTCTAGGAGCTGGGTGCTATCAAGGTAACAAGGAAAAATGAAGAATCGTCATCTCAATAATCAGGAATTTAAATCAATAGGCAAAACTAAATAGAAGGTAAAAGATAATACAAATCGAAATAAACGTTGTGACACACTAAACTATAATTTAAAACATACAAAAGGAAAATTAGTATGGACGGAACAATAATGCTACTCGGCTAGATTAGCTAGAAGGGGGCGTGAGGGTGAAATAATTAGGTTAAATACAGTGCTGTGACTGGTTTGGAATACATGCATTTGAAATGCAAATACAAAATGCAAGATACCTATTTTTATTTTGTATTTGAACACCCTAATACAAAGAAGCATTTTGTATTTTATTTGAAAGACTTTTACGAACATATTTGCTATTTAAGAAATGAAAAATTTATCTCATAGTGGCTGCTTTCCAGCAAGAAACACAGATAGACACGAAGCAATAGAATTGGTCGGATCCAACGGAAGTGACCAGTTATATCCCTTATCGTTGGTGTCTATCTGTGTCGACTGCACAGGCCTTGCTAGAAACCAACCAGAGTTACCTCATGGATATGAATTTATGACCGCACGAACACGAGTTGCGTGTTGTGATTGTTTTGTTTGTCGTTTCTATGCCGGTTTTGTTCGTTCGATGGATGTAAATCATTAAAATGTGAGTAAAACATTAAAAATAAGTTTTTATTCACTACTGCACACCACACACAATATATCAACACTCTCAAATTCAACTGTCGATCTTCGTTGTGCAAAGGTAGGTTAGTTCGGCTAGTTCTTGCTAATTCGGTGAATTACAATTCATGAATTCCGTTTTATTATTAGTTTAGGATATTCAATCCAACGCATACACTGTATTGTGTAATTCACACACGATGGGCATGAAAATTTGCCATGTTCCTTTTAATTTGAACTTCCGGTTCTACCGGAAATGAATCGATTTCAGATGTTTTACTGACAAACCTATACTTTTTTCCTCTTTATCACTGTTTTTAATAAAAGGCGAGTTAATTTATTCATTTTGGCGAAAATTTTTACAATTTTTTTTTTCCTCGTAAAATGTTTATTTTCAATTTGTATTTGTATTTTTTGTCTGTTTTTTTTTTTTTTTTATTACTTTTTCGTATTTTTTTTTGCCATCGACAAACTTATACTTCTTGCTTTTTATTGAAAAGTATCCTGAAAAAGAACTATTTCGTAAAAAGTTTCGTAAAAGATAGCTCACATACTGAATTCGATGTTTAAATAAACAGATGATTATTATATACCCCCAAGATGAAAACAACTCATTTGCAAACGATCCACGTGACCAATCCCGAAACAACAATTTTTTTCCCACATTTTTACAGTTCTCAGAGCATAGAAAGATCGTCCAAGCGATATTTTCAACAATCAGGGATTCCGAATTTTCACTTACGGATTTCCTGAAGAGGGTCAAGGTGATGGCGATATCTTATACTTATAGTACATGCTACTACGGTATATTCTCAGATCATTATAATAAATGCTTTCATCATACATACAAAGATAGAATATGAATTTGTATTTACAAACGAGAACAAATACACCAGCTTTTAATTCTTGACATGTTTAACTTTTAACTCTGACTCCTGATGTCTTCATGTTGTTACCGGTCTATGAAAGAAGCTAAACTAAGCCTCTTCCTATACCGGCTGTTGGCTTTGTTTATACTAGCGACAACCTAGGCATCGACCACACACCTTTAATCTGATAAGTTAATTAGCTTCTGAAGAGGACAGCGATAGGCTGTCGAAACGTTAAGCAATAATAGTACATTTCAGTACGAGTATGGAAAGGCTTTTTTGGCGAAACGAGAGGTTTACGGCACGAACCGAAAGCGAGTGCTGTAACGAGTTTCGTCAAAAAGCCTTTACGTAGTACAAGTTACGACCATTATTTTTTATCCCGAAAGCCGAGAAATCGCAACGAAGTTGCGATTTTGAGGTTAGAGTGATGAAAAAGATTTTTCGTAACTATCTGACTCGACTTGATCGCTACCTCCGTACAGAAATAAGAGAAAAAATACACTTCACCAAAGGTCATTTAAGGGGGATAAACAGGTTAAAAATGCCTTTTGAAAATATTTTAAGGGGGGAGTTCTGTTTTTCACGGTCAAGTAATCGATTCTCGTTTTATCGCATTTTCATATAGCTTATAGTTTTGAAAATATTTCCTTCAAATATGATTAGGAATTTCACAAAATCGGCGGAGTTATAGAGGTTTGAAAGAACGGGTACGCCGCAGGTATAATACCAGTCGCGCGTGAGCCGCCTGGCGACCCAGCAAGCGCAGTTACATAACCATAAGGTAACATTGAGCAAACCCAATATAACGCGTTATGCAGCTGGTTAGTAGCCAGCAACTGTGTCGTTGGTTGTAATTTCCCACTCAGTTTAACGTTACAGGCACGTAACACTTACGTTACCATGTTACCATTGGTTATATCAGCAATACTTAACAGTGGCATAACAGTTAGGTAACGCGTTGTAACATGTGATATAACGTTGTGATCAGTATGTTAGCAGGTCCGTATGCTTTAAAATCTGAACTTGAATCTATTGAGAGAAATCCGCGCACGCACTCGAGCAAATATACCCAATAATGATTCTGTATATTCACTGAACTTTTGTGCACGGATTTCTTTCAATAGACTCAAATTGAGACTCCAATAAGCAGTAATAATGTTTCCAACATGTTTCTTTAAAATCAGAGGCTTTCTTAAATCTTTTTTTTTCTCCTTTGTTTATTCGTTTTTGTATCATACAGACATAATTAACTTTCTTTAACAGTACATCACAGTGCGCAGAGTACATAACATTTTAATTATTTATGTATATAAAAATTACGTGTTAATCATGGAAATATATTTGTCACAACACTTACATGTAACTTTATATTTTGAAGTCTTTTATTGGATCATCTAATAATACTGTTAATCATGCACCTCGTATCAGAGCTTATACCCAATCATCACAGTAAGTATCTATATACAGGGTGTCTTTCAATTAGTCATACAAACCTATATAAGGCGATTCCTTGCTTGAAAAGAAAAAGATTTTTCCGCTGCCAAATTTTTATCAATACAATAGTTTTACAGCAATAGCAACACATAGTCAGCCAATCAGCAGCCACTTTTAGCGTGTATAAGAAGGTGCTGAGTTTGAAAATCACCCCGTTCGCCCCCGCGCCGCAGCCGGCCTACAACAACGAGCGAGGCGGCGAGTCGCGTTCGTCTTTTTCATCTCGCTGTTGTGGGCCGGCTGTGGCGCGGGGGCGAACGGGGTGATTTTCAAACTCAGCACCTTCTTATACACGCTAAAAGTGGCTGCTGATTGGCTGACTATTTGTTGCTATTGCTGTAAAACTATTGTACTGATGAAAATTTGGCAGAGGGAAAATCGTTTTCTTTTCAAGCAAGGAATCGCCCTATATAGGTTTGTATGACTAATTGAAAGACACCCTGTATAACCTACATATACACTTTATATCGTGTGTGTAATACTTCGTTATTATGTGTAGATTTTTCTTGATAGTTTTTATATTTGTATGTTGTATATGCTATAAAATAATTATTAGATAGTATTTTAATATTCTTGTAATGTTGGAGAAACTGAGTAATAATATCTAATTTTTTTGGTTATTTTAGAAAATAATAATGTGTAAATTATACATCTACAGTCAAAGCTTTCACCCATCATAGAGAGTACGACCCTATAGTTTATATTCTTATAGTAACATCCTACGATAATTGAGCAATACTGAATTATTATTGGACTTTTCACATGCAGCCAGTCTATTTTAATATGACTTTGTAGCGTAGATCATGCTAACACCTCTCGGCGATGTCTTTGACCAGCAAAAGAGAACCACTCTGAGGCCACAGCTCCAAATTCCACTTCTGTATAGTCAGCAAATTTTTGGAATATTGCACCTGTAAATGGCAAATATTTTTGGAGTATAATTCATATACTTTGACCAAATATTCAACTCATTTTCCTACTAGCCTTTAGCTGTAAAATATATACTTACTCTTCATAATATTTGTTATTTTTGATTGAAAAATACCGTAGTGATTTTTGAAACCTTTCCAAGAACAGCCCACAGCACAACTGTTCGTGAAGGTTAGTTTCAAAGCTCGTTGTACGAAATCACGTGGTGAATTCCCACTCGTTCTTACAATTCTTTTTTTTTGTAAGAAGTCAAATATCATGCATCATAATATAGTCAATTGATGGTCACACATTATTGCAAGTCAGTTTTTGATATGTATATTATCACAGATGCAATGCAACATCATTTCCAACTCAATGAACGGCAATATCTTTAGTGGCTCACGTTGAAGACAAAACTTCTGATAGATGTATATTAAAAATCATAATGAGTAATAAGGTTGTTTCCATACAAAAGCTTTTCCTGCGTCTTTTGATTTTGTTAACAGATCCTCAAAGAGTTTTACGTCGCTGATGGTTTTCAGTGGTAAAAGTTCTTCAGTGACATCTACAATATCGTTTTCTGACACATCTGATTTGGTAGATTCCAATGCCTGCAATCGTCTATCAATGCTTCGAATGTTAATACTCATGCGAGCTTGAAAGTTCAAAATTCTTTCCAGATACCCTATAACCAAGTTAATGATACATATTATTATATTGTGTATGGTGATTCTATTCAGTAATTATAAAGTTACGATCATCAGTACTAAATACTTGATGGATTGAGCCATAAGAATTACCCTTTATAGTACAGGGTTCTGTATTACAGTTCGTGGGAAGCTCGTCGGATGGCAAACTTCTGTTACTATTTACCGAATTGTTGAAACAGGGCTTTGTAGTAACAGAAGGTGCAGCGCTTCCTGTTGCTAGAACTTTTAAAATACATATTTATTTTTCATTTGCCTATATAACAGTGAGAAATGATATCTGGTGTCACCAGCGATACATGCCTATGGGTTGATCCAAGATTATATCTTCGCTTATCGATAATTTTGATTTTGAATTCTTATTAACTGCAAGGGCCCCTGTTTGAAAAAGTGAAATATCAGTGTAAAAACCTTGGTCAAGCAAAAAAATCACAATTATTCTGCTTAGTGACCCTCTAGAGAGTGATGAGACATATAGATTAATCGAATGCGCCTAAACCAGAAGTCTTCCGATCTGAAAATATGAACCCATTAAAAATATTATGGAAGTTTTCAATGCTCTTCTATTTTTTATATACGTCTTTATATGTATCTTTTTATCTCCATCTACTTCAGCTTTAAGCTTACATTTCCGTGACCAATCAGAAATTATCACCTGATTATCTCATCACTCTTTATAGGGTCACTAGTTCTGTTATTCTGCTTGAATATCACCATCACATTCTGCAATAACGATCGGCATGTGTTCGATTTCTGATTCAAGATTCAGATCCAATTCCCATGTGTTGTTGTTTCCCATTTCGTCTGTATCTCGATTATTGGTCACGGCAATTGAATGCACATCATCTGGTTGATCAAATACACTTCCGACATTAACTACAGTGTTGTTCGCTAAAATATTTTCAAACATTTGCACTATAAATGCACATTATTTATGATATCTAATGACAATTTTCACGTAATCGGTGGTTCGATATGCGAATAACTTTATTATTGGAGTATGAGTTCTCTCATTACTCACAAATTGAAAAACTACTCCCTTGCGCTGCTGCAGATGTGAAAGCTTGCTCCAATACAGGAGAATGAGTACGGACTACTTGCGTCGAATGAGAATGTTCCATCTCCTCTACAAAATTTAACAATCAAATGCATATGATAATTATATTCCAACTAAGGGAACTTATGGCATATTAAATCTTGCGAACAAATGAAAGATTTGGTCGAATATGTTCGGACTGTGTATTGAATAAATTACTTATGAATCAAAGAACTACCTCGTTCCGATGTAGCAGTGGGCACTTCTTTCAATGCAAAAAAATTAGGGCATAGTGGTCGTTTTGATTTCGGTGGGTTTTTATCTGCAAAACATGAACCGCCAATGGTTTTAAGCAAGAAATATATCTGTTGTTTTTGACAAATTGACTTTGGATTTGTTGGGCAGACTATAATACAGATGATGTTTTGAGCAACTGATGGAATATACCAAGCTGGTTCTCAAGAAATGTAATTCTTACTTGGGATTCTTGCTCCTACATTTTTCAGCCCTTTTTTCGGCCGTACGATGTTTCCTTCGACACCAAATTCGACTGCGAGGCTCATAGCCTTTCGCTTTCCTCTACCAAGGTTCTCATCGTCAGTCGTGATATAATCCGAATCAGCTGCTGCACTTCTCGCAGATTTGTGGGATGCTATATAATGATGGATCTTTTGTTACTCTACATATGAGTTTCATCTGAATTTATAATCAATAATTATCTCTAAGAATTAAAAGGGCTTTATTACAACGGGAATTATAATTGCCTGCGAATGCCCGACAATATATACTGAATAAATGAAATAACGCACAACACTTGTCTTAAATGATTTCCACGTCGAAGACATCCCACCTTGAAGTTGGCTTAGTGTTCTTCGCAATTAAATTGGTTACATTATTAGCATGCGAAGGCCATTGACATTGCGATGGTACACCGGATCCTTGAATTATCCAGGATCTCGGTACCTCCGAAACAGACTCGTCATCCAAAAATTTGATAACTACATATGTGTCGTTTGAAGCTTTGTTGTTGTCTGGTGAATTCATACCCGAATAATTGATTCTGAAAAAATCCTACCAGCAGTTACGTGTACATGAACGTGTATTGATTTCCAGCATTCGCATACCATTGGAAATCTAAACATAAATTTAAAGAGGTATATACAAGTTGAAAATAAGTTTTTCAAATCACTGGTACGCTTCACAGGAATGATTTATTAACTCAGTTTTTATACAGCAGATTACAAGTATTTTAAGTTGTTATTTAGAGCTCTTTTGGATTCTAAGGACCTTGCCTTAGATGGTGGCAGACGATTGTAGAAGAAGTGGTTGTCGTAGGGTACATTTCATATTATTCATCGACACCTTTTAAAATTTGCGGGAAATCTTCTACATCGATATTATTCTGCGCCAAGCCAATCATATTCAAAAATAAGATCTAACTTTCATTATTGGGAAAAGTTAACACACTTTTTTCCCACACAGAAGCATACAAATCGCTTATAAACACCTAAAAATTGCCCATCTGAGAATTGAATTCATCGAATATCATTAGTTTGGGCCAAAACTACATCATTGAAGGAAATTCCCTGCAAATTCAAAAAAGGTTTCAATGATAATTCGACATGTATCCTACGACAATCACTGCTTCTTCAACTGCTTGCAACTATCTAAGGCGAAGTCCTCAAAATTCAAAATAGATGTGAATTATACTTTGAAATACTACAATAATCTGCCGTATAAAAACGGAGTCAGTCAATCATTTTTACAATTTTATTTTAACAATTCATTTTCAAGGCGTATATACTCTCTCAATTCTATGAACAGTTGTGGATGCAAAACTAATTATTTATATGTAACAGTGGAATTATTACGTGAGTCCCAGTTTTGTTTACACATTTCAATTTCATACATTTTCTTTTGATTTTGTTAGGTGATATGTTTTTTGTTTCGGATAAGGTTCTCGGGGAAATTACTGTTATACCAAGTTTGGATGATTCACACAGATAATTGTAGAATGACTCCGTATTCGAAAAAGATTTGACTGAAATGCGTGGTACATGATTTTCCTCAAATATGTCAATTATCTCGGCTAATGAATTGTCTTCCAGCAAGCAATACTTGTTTTTTTCTGATTTGGATATTATGAAAGTCTTGTATTGTAAATGAGAAATTGATTTATTTGTTGATAATGATAATAATGCTTTATAATGAACAACTGGATACGAAGGTTGAACATTGGAAGTTGGTACCAAAATTTTGTTCTCTTCCAGAAGACGATTCGCAAGTTCTTGTAACGGTTTGCCACAGTTTTTAATTTTTTTTTTTATCTTCTGCATTTTATTTTCGAATTTGAAACAACTGAAACTGTCCAGACAGCCAAAGGTTCTAACGTCATCTGAAAGGTGTATTAAATTGTGGACGTTGTGTGACATATATTCTTGCCCATACAGCTCTCCATATTTTGAGACAAAATCCGATAACAACCACTGTGTATAATCTAGTCCAAATAAACACAACTCTGGATCAGCCAGAATACGTATTGCAACGCTTAGGGATAAAAAGTGGTCATAGTACTCATGAGACATGTATGGTTTTAGTAAAACAGGTCCAGTATAAAGTAGAAACTGACGAAACTCTGTCGCCTGCCATCTGTCAACATCATCTAAGCCTCTAGGCATTCGTGCAAATTCAGGTGTAACGAAAGTCTTCATTTGTAATCAAGTTTCAGATATTGTATTGAATACGGCTGTTGGTAATCTAACATCTTTCTTCCCTTTGGTCCAAAATTGGAGAAGACGCTTCGTGGTACCCAAACATACTAAATGCATATAGTCTAAAGGAATTTGTGAAACCATGCCGATGTTAAGATCCTCCAGCTTAGAATCTCCTGTATGATGCTCTTCCTGAATTCTGTTTTTAAAAGAATCATCGCTTCGCAGTGTTGAATTTATCTCTGGATACGTTACCCTATGCTGCATGTAATCACTCTCCTGTATACATTTTGAACATGCAAAGTAGCCGCTATGGCCTTTAGTATACGTTATAAATGATTTCGCAGGTGCATCACATAATATTGCGTTAATGCTGACTTTACATCTACTAAAACTATTGACCGATATGCCTTCTTGCAACACTTCTTTCATTTCGTCAACAAAAGGTGTGAGAAATTCGTTTACATCTCCGGGCTTAGACGTGCCATGGAATATACCGATTATAAAGGGTTCTGTATAACAATCAGATGATTCTATTGATCCCATTATAGGCCAAAATTGGCTACCAGAACTCTTTGATAGTGGCAAGCCATCGCAGTTAATATTCAATCTCAGCTCTTTCGTTGCGAGTGTACTATATTTCTTCAACGAATGTTGTAATTCTGTAACGAGCCCAAAATGTATGTATCGACCTCCACAATTCAAGTTTTGCACTTTTGAAGAAATATTTCGCGATGTTTTCATTAGGCTACGCCCGCTCTTGGGTAAGTCGGTATGCCCGTGTTGTCGCAAGACTTTCAACAACCTATTAACAGTATTATGCGGGACGTTGCATTCTACGATTAAGTTTTGTAAGTCTTGCTTGAAGCTTGTATCTTTGTTAGCCTCAGCCATATTATTCACGAAATCTAGACTCATCCAATGGTGTATCGCTATTATTTGAGTCACTACCATTACTTACTGCCGAAGTTAATTCTATCGCGGTATTGTCAGAAATATCTGAATCAAGAGATGATCTACTCGATTCGGTAAATGTAGACAAGCTTTCACTTGGTGATTCCAACTTCGTAGATTCTATCATCAAATCAAATTTATAATTGCCACAAGTATTTGACGGAATGCATGACGCAATAGATGTCCGAGTAAGATCCAAAGCGAGTTGATTTTTACGTCTTTTCGATAAGTAGCGAATATCCTTAGGCATTTTAAATCAATTGTAGGTATCACTGGGTTAGAAAAAAGGGACAGATATACGAAATTAATTCTACAAATTAAGGTTAGAAATCTATCAACGGTTCATCAAGCAATTCGACGTAATATAAAATGATAATTCTATTACCTGCAATTAGTTACTTCTTCTACTGAAAGGCCCACAACACAGATTGATGTATAGTACATAGATCACTGCTTATATATTCACTTCACTAGCCGATTATGCACGTGCAACACGCGAGCACGTGGGAATACATATAAAAATCGAGGCAATGGCGCACAGGCGTCGTGACATATAGGTATGTATTGTAACGTGGCGTTTCACCAACCCCGTTCCAGCCCAAGAAACGACACAGATTTGGTCGACGTGTGGCAGGCTAAGCAAAAGGGAACCAACCGATTTACCAAAAGTTAGGCAGGGTCTAGACTAAAAAAACTAATGTTTTGTGTGTATCATTTTGTATTTTGAGCGCTTCGGCGCAAGGTAAAGAAACACTGAAGGGATAAGGTACGACCAACGAGGGATACCAGCGAAGAACTTCACCAGGGACAAGGACAGACCTATGATCTCCGGTATTGCCTGATTCCGACGCACCTGCTAATGAGGAAGATCGTGCAGGTCAAGTGATGTCTGAGAGACGACATTCCGGCTAGCGATCCAAACTACCGCCAAAATCTTCCGTCAGGTACTCCCGAAACTACTTTGGATGCCACGTAGCAGGCGTACAGGGCTCGGCGAAATGCAACAATGCCTCCCGTGCGTGACTTATCGGCCTGGTGCCGAACCATCAATGGAACATCTACCGTCCAGACTCTTGTTATCGTTGCACATGCGTTCCTACGGAAAGGAGCCGTCATGAGTGGAGGCGCAATGCCCAACATGACGCTACCGTTGGAGACGACGATTGATGCTGTGATGCCATCGAACTCCAACGGAGAAACTTCAAAAGAAGAGCGCCTGGAAGTAGGCAAGAGGTCTGGCAGTACCAGGTGAGACGACGGGGATGACTTCATGTGACGTCAGGAATCAACCACCGTATAGGTAATCGCGTTGCGGAAACTTCTGACTGAGGTGCGCAACGCGTACTAATTATTCCAAATAATTGCGTCGACCTACTTATACGGTGGGGAAAAATAGGCCAATCAGGGATCATCAGGATCATCGGAAATACCTCAGGCCCTCAAGACGAGAGTTACATCGCTCTCTCTACGTTCAACCAGCTAAGCAGCAACACGTCGACCACCTCTTCCGTCTTTCTTTCTATCGCTTCTTTTGTTAAATTTCTATCTTTCGTAAATCTATCGTATCCTACCGTCTATTCTATCGTTAGTTTGTTAAGTAAAGTATTGTTTAAAGTAAATTCAGTGTCAAGGAGGATACGAGGTTCAGGAGAGAATTAAGGTAAGGCTTTTGCCTCATACTGTAAAGTTACGACGTCGCTAAAGATTCTGTAAAGTTTGTGAATAAGGTTTTTGGTACAGTAAAGAAATCTGGGAAGCCGAATCTACCGACTCTGAGGTGCGTAAATGCCGTCGTGGATTCGTAGCTGACCACATTTTGAATAAAGTAAAGTTTTGTGAAATAAAGGATCTGTGCGACCTCGTGACTGAAATACGTAGTAACTTAAAATCCTTTAGCATGATCTAGCATGATCTAGCATGTCTTAGTTTTTGTAATAATTTTTGCTTGAGTAGAACTTTTGTAAAATATGTAGTATCGCATTTTGTGGAAATTTAGTAGAAACATTAGTAAGAAATCGGTTGGTTATCCCTGAAAAAGTCTTGAACGTAGAGCAGCCGCGGACGCGCATTTGTTATTAGTTAGAAAATATTGTGTAATTTAGCTTCAGAAAATTTAGTTTGATAGCCGTCCTGCGTTAGAATTTTGCCTAGTTAGTAAGTAAGAATTTTGTCAATCTAAGAAAATTCTCATCTCTCGTACTCTCGTTACGGAAGCCTATCGTAAATTTATTTGTTAATTTGTTTGGAACTGCGACCATCGCGCTGTGATGAGTTAACGTAGCTGATTTTGTGTTATATAGAACTTTGAGAAAACTAAGGTTTCTGAGTACCGTATATTGTGTGAGATTTTGTTAAGTAATCTGAAAATTGGAACTGAATAAATTGTGCAAAAATTGAATTATTGTCTGACTGAATTATTGTATGGTGAACCTAGCCACTCTACTTTTAGTATGTGTCTCTGAGCCTAGCCAGCCATCCGTCGAGCCTAATTTGTTGGTGTGTTGCGTATTATTTGTTAAGTAAGGTGGTGCAACTGCACCTGGCGCCCAGCGAAATAAGGTAAAGTCAGTAAAGTTATTAAGTATCGTTCAGGGGCTGCGACGAAGAGTGAATCGGTGAGTCTAAAGACAAGATTCGGTCACAAAATGGCGCCCAACGTGGGGCCACGCCAATAAACAATACGAACAGTCACGTACAATAATTCAATCCAATTGTTTAGCCAAAAACTAACGAGAGAAAGAAACGAGAATTTTCCAACAAACAAAGAAAAACCCCAAAAAACCCCTAGTTGATTGATACACTAGCAAATAAGCTAGTAGAAATTACGTAGATTTGGTTTTGTTAACGAACAAACTAAGAGTTGATTGGTATACTAGCAAAATAAGCTAGAAGAAATTGCTTGATTCGATTTTGGCAACGAATTAACGGTTGTTGCTAAGAGCGAATTTGAAGATTTCGCATATATAAAAACTTGTTATTCAAAAGTCCCATGACAAAGAGATCATCTTGCGTCGTAAATATCTGTTAATCTCAAGAAGAACAAAGCGTGTTATTGGAATAATAATCCCCAGATCTAATTCTTGTACTATCGCTATTGTTGTTATAATCTTTCGTCTATACGAGACCGCGACTAACAATACATGTCTCAACCTAGCGTCAAGGACTCGTGGATTTATTTATTAACTGCCGAAGAACTACGCGCAGAGCTTAGACAAAGGTCATATTCTATCGTCGGTACTCTCCCTACATTACGCGCTCGACTCGTAAGTGCCTGTAGATTTGAACGAGCAGAACTGGCGACACCGCCAACGCCGTTTGGTAACGGAAAAATGCCTGAAAACATTAATTTACAACCTCTGGACGACGATAGACAAAGTCCACAGTCAACGCAACGCGTAGAGTCACAACAACCACAAACCGATAATACGGAAAGATCGCCCGACGAACGTGCGCGCGAAGATTCGAACTCTCCTCCCGATCATCACCGAAACCTATCGAACTTGACCGAGTCGCCAGGAGCTACCGCGAGCCCCCCGACTCCCGACTATCGCCGGAATATGCCGAACGCGAACGAACTACTCGGAGCTACCGCGCTTCCTCCGACTTCCGACTATCGCCGAGATCTACCGAACATGCACGAATCTACCGGCGCGATCCGAAGAGATCCTCACTATACGCTGCGTCCCGATGCTCCCGCTTTTCGACAAACTTCTTTTCAACCGCAACGCGAGAGACCATCTCCGCCGCGTCAAAATACATCTTCACCCGCTATCGCGGCCTACGAAGCCATGCGTAAGTGGCGTTTAACTTTTTGCGGAACGCGTAAAGAAGATCCCGAAGCCTTTTTAACTCGCCTCGAGGAGGGCAGAACTTTATTCGGACTTCGTGATGCTGACATGCTAAATAGTCTACCGTTTTTTCTATCGGGTGTCGCGTTGTATTGGTTTCGGAGCAACAGAGCCAACTGGCTAGATTTCAACGATTTTGAATGTGCTTGGCGTCAGCGTTTTGGTAACCCTAATTTGCAGTTCGCATTGCGCGAGGAAATTCGGCGCCGTACCCAAGGTGAAAGCGAATCGGTAGCGGACTATATCACTTATATGCGAGCTTATTACGAACGTCTGAGACCGGCTTGGCCGATAGACGAACAGATAGATTATGCCTATCGTAATTTGCTACCGAAGTACCAAGTATTGATACGACGTGATGAATTAAACGATCTAGACGATCTAGAAAATTTAGCCTGCCGATTAGAAGTTAGCTTTCGTGCAATCGGACAGTACGTGCCGCCTCCGACTCCTGAACGTTCTCTAATACCAGATTTGGCCTATCGTGGACCACGGGTCAATAAGAATAACAGAATCGCGTTAGCACACCTCGAGATAAACAACGGGTCCACGGACGGAGATAATAGCGATACAGAAGCCGTAAACGCAGTTGCAACTCCACAAAAGAATAACCATCAGCGTAATTTCGCGAAAAAGGACGATAAACGCAACGGCAACGCGAGCACCCCTCAGACTACCGCCGGAAATCAAAAATCCTCTCGATCACCGGCTAATCCGAATACGAAACAATCAACCGGAGCAAAACAAGCAGCGAGTGCACCTACCGTAGGTCAATCTACCGCGTCCACCGCCGCCAATCCGTTTCTACCGATACCAGAGCTTACAACATCTACCGCTCGACAATGGCCATGCTTCAACTGCGGACAAACCGGACATCGACACCGAGAGTGCACTGTACCACAGACCGGACCATATTGCTATCGGTGCGGCCTACGCGGAGTAACGAGTCCGAACTGCACTAGGTGTTCGGGAAACTAAATAGGGATCCGTGCACCCGGGCAACCCCGGAGCCCTCGCCGACAGCCTCGCCCGATTTATTCACCGAGATAACAAAGGAATTTTGCATACCGCTGTATCCGGAAAAGGGAAAGCCCCTTCTGTTCATCACGTTCAAAATCTTACACGAACCGATATTGGCTCTATTCGACTGCGGGTCGACGCGTACTTTTGTAGATTCACACACAGCATCATTACTAAAAACAATCGGCGTTCCTGTAGACAAATCCCCATTTAAATCTGTGGCATTGGCAGCCGATCGCAAGGCTGAGGTTACCGAAGAATTCAACGCACCGGTCGAATTAGAAGGAGCCACTCGCGATATCAGAATCAACGTGATACCATCACTTACTTTCGGTTGCATAGTCGGATTAGACTTTATTCACACGTTTGGACTAATAGTTGATTTCACGGGACCCGTCTGGTCATTTAAAGAAACACCTACCGTAAGATTTCCTTTTCTATCGTATTCTCGCGCAAAGAAAATTCTCTCGTGTAATGGCATAATTACTCTCGATGAGCAACAGGCTAAGGAACTAGCAGATCTTTTAAAACGCGAAATACCTCCCACTACCGACGTAATAGGCACTACCGATTTAGCGACTCATAACATCGATGTAGGCGATCATCCGGCCATAAGGCAACAGATCTATAGAACGGCTCCCAAAATCCAAGAAGCGATATACGAAGAAGTCGACAAAATGTTGAGAGCAGGTATAATAGAACCTTCCCGAAGTGAATGGGCCAGCCCAATTGTAATGGTTAAAAAACCTAGTGGTTCGTACCGATTTTGCATCGACTTCCGACGAGTTAACGCCATATCGAAGAAGGACGCGTACCCCTTGCCTCGCATGGATGGCATATTAGATAAACTACGATCTGCGCGCTACATCTCAACTATAGATCTGAGTCAGGCTTACTTCCAGATTCCTCTAACCAAATCCAGTCGCGAAATAACTGCATTTATAGTTCCCGGCAAAGGTTTATTCCATTTTACTAGGATGCCATTTGGTCTGACTGGAGCGCCAGCAACCTTTCAACGACTTCTCGATCGTTTAATAGGGCCAGAAATGGACCCCTACGCGTTTGCGTACCTCGACGATATCATAGTCGCAACGCGAACCTTTACAGAACACCTAGAGTGGTTACAACGCGTGTTGAGCACGATTCGTCGAGCCAAGTTAACCATCAACGCGGATAAAAGTAAGTTCTGTTGCTCTGAAGTTAAATACCTTGGATTCTTAGTTAACGAACACGGTCTCCAAGTAGATCCTGAAAAAACATCTCCCGTCGTTGATTACCCGGCACCGAGAACCGTTAAACAACTCCGGCGATTTCTAGGAATGGCGTCATGGTATCGGAAATTTATTCCAAATTTCGCTTCAGTATCTGAACCGTTAACAAAACTTTTGCGGAAGACTCAATCGTGGGTCTGGACTACAGCACAAACTAATGCTTTTGAAACTATTAAAAGTAATCTCACTACCGCACCTACTCTCTCGTGTCCAAATTTTACAGAACCTTTCGTGATACAGACCGACGCTAGTACTTTCGGACTAGGCGCTGTTCTAACACAAGACTCCGAAGACGGTGAACACGTTATCGCTTACGCCAGTCGCACCTTAACTGACCCGGAGAGAAAATATTCCGCTACCGAGCTCGAATGCCTTGCCGTAATTTGGGCCATAAATAAGTTCCGACCATATGTCGAGGGATCACGCTTCACTGTCGTTACAGATCATAGCAGTCTCAGATGGCTCCATGGCCAGAAAAATCCTAATGGCAGATTAGCTAGATGGTCATTAGAGTTATTAGGATATGATTTCAAAACAGTTTATCGAAAAGGTGCTTTAAATCACGTACCCGACGCTCTGTCCAGAATACCAGAGACAGAAACTCCTACCGTCGCGAATTCTATCGAAAACACCGTTAACGTAATAATCGTCCCGTGGTATGATCGTCGTAAGACTGATGTCGAGAACACACCTGCTAAATTTCCGGACTGGAAGATAGAAAACGATCAGTTATACTTCCGCCGAACTGATCCGCTAATCGGAACTCTCGTGAGAGATTTAAATGAATGGAAACTAGTACTACCGGAACACCGACGCGAGGAAGCATTGCGCGAAAAACATGATGATCCGCAGACCGCTCACCCCGGAATTGACAAAACTTACCAACGTATAGCCACTTATTACTACTGGCCCGGTATGTATCGCGACGTGACCAATTACATCCGAAGGTGCGACACTTGCCAAAAATGCAAGGTCGACCAACGTAGCCCCGCCGGCTTAATGGGAAGACGCGTGATAGAACAACCATGGATAGTGATAGCCGCCGATATAATGGGCCCGTTTCCAGCTAGTGCCGCAGGATTTGCGTATCTTCTAGTTATTCAAGACCTTTTTACAAAATGGGTGGAGTGTTGTCCTCTAAGAAAAGCTACCGGCAAAAAGATTTGCGAAGTCTTCCGTGAACTAATAACTACTCGATGGGGAACGCCCCAGATACTGTTTACCGACAACGGTACCGAATTCAATAACCGCGACGTTAGAGATTTCACCGACACCCACGGGATAGTCCATTCTACGACACCGCCTTATCATCCTCAGGCAAACCCGGTTGAACGAGTAAATCGAGTCCTTAAGACCATGATCATGACATTTTTAAAACAAGATCACCGCGAGTGGGATGTTCACATCGCTGATTTCCGTTTCGCGTATAACACGGCCCACCACACCTCACTGGGAACTAGTCCCGCTTTCCTAAACTTAGGGAGAGTACCCGAACCAAAGACTTCTGTCGCGCGAACCACCGCTAACGTAGATAAAATCATACCGCAACCACCTAAGCTATGGGTAGACCGAATGGAACGCATGCAACTTTTAAGGGAATGGGTAGCTAAAGAACTAGATGATGCATTCCACAAACAAGCCCACTACTATAATCTAAAGCGCAGACACCAAACGTACGCCGTAGGTGACTGGGTATTGAAAAGACAGAACGTCTTATCTTCCGCCGTACACAACGTCGCCTCGAAGCTGGCTCCAAGATTTAGTGGACCCTACAAAATCTATCGTATCCTCTCTCCCGTAGTGTATGAGCTCCAAGAAGTCATTGGGAATAAAGTAGTTGGGAAAATGCATGCAAAGGACCTAAAGCCATATCGAAGTTAGCTTGTGTTTCCAGTAAAACTATGGATCCGAACGAGCCCCCGCTACGACGCCCGAATTTGGGTCGTGGTTGGGACAGGTTGGAGCCCTTCTGGCCCCTGCTCGGTAGTTTTGAGCGAGTGTATCCGGCGTTATGGACCGCCGTGACGGCGGCCGCCACCGAGATTCAAGAAGATCGTGAACGAGCCAGGAGCGAGCAAATGTCCCACGCCACGGTTAGGGAATACGTAGAGCCACCGACACCGCCAGAGACCCGCGAGCGAGCGACCCAAACGGAACCTTTGGGCCAAGATCAGGCCACGCAAACAGAACCTTTGGGCCGAGATCAGGCCACGCAAACAGAGCCTTTGGGCCGAGATCAGGCCACGCAAACGGTACCACCAACTCCCGAGGCGATCGCGCTACCACTCCCGGAAATACCGGATGAAGTACCGGTCACGGAATTAATGGCCGTCGATGAGCCGGCACCACTTCCGTCGCCGGAGGTCCTTTCGGCTAGGCCGCTGATAACGCCAGCTGCCGTCATGGCCGAACAACTGCCGTACGCACCACCTCTACCGCCGCGACCACCAACGTGGTCTTCAAATGACAGATCGCGAAGACCCTCACCAGTAGGTCGACCAGGACCAGACGAGTGCTGGAACTGCCGCGAGGTTGGGCATATCTCGAGTCGATGTGAGAGGCCCCGCTCCCGCCACTGCCGCGGATGCGGTTATTGGGGACGCACGAAAGCGGAGTGCCCTGACTGCAGAGCCAATTGGGCAGTTAACTTCTATCGGAATTACTCGGTAGTGCCAAACAAGGCCCGCGGAAAATTCTCCGAGCGTCATCACCCGCACAAGCCCTACCCGCCTTAGCACCGAGCGGCCGTAGGCTAAAACTTTCAAACATCTATCGTTAGATCGTTAGTGTAATAATTTTTTTTTTCTTTTCTATATCGTCTACAAACTACTTATTACTCCCATTATTATTACTAGTCAACGTATATTAAAAACTATTTTTCTACCGCTTAAGGATCTCTTTGTCATAATCGTCTCCATTATTAAATATTATTATTACTATGACCTATCGTTAAAGGATACGCCTTACTATTGTTATTAGTGTAAAAGTTATCAATCTATCGTACTATTATCTATCGTAACGTGTCAAAAACTGCCGTAACGTATCACAATCTATCGTTACGTATCATCTATCGTATTGCAGTCTACCGTTACGTTACATATTAGTTCTACCTGATTGCTATGATGTTATAAAAATCTAAGTCGCTCTTACTAAAAATAATAAAAACTATGTTAACAAAATCAAAACGAATTGAGTTATCAATCAAAAACCCCCCAAAAAAAAAAAAAAAAAAAAAAAAAAAAAAAAAAAAAAAAAAAAAACACAACCCCAAACCGAACAGGCTAACGAACCGATATCAGTCACTAAGTAACGTCCCGTCCGGTTAAGTCAAACTACGTATTCCAAGTCACAAGTCAGCTACCGTCTTTCGTAAGTTTGATGAGTTCAGCACAGTCGTAATTTTACCCGAGGTTAAGGCCTACCCGGCCTCCCCCAGGGGGGGAAGAGTTGTAACGTGGCGTTTCACCAACCCCGTTCCAGCCCAAGAAACGACACAGATTTGGTCGACGTGTGGCAGGCTAAGCAAAAGGGAACCAACCGATTTACCAAAAGTTAGGCAGGGTCTAGACTAAAAAAACTAATGTTTTGTGTGTATCATTTTGTATTTTGAGCGCTTCGGCGCAAGGTAAAGAAACACTGAAGGGATAAGGTACGACCAACGAGGGATACCAGCGAAGAACTTCACCAGGGACAAGGACAGACCTATGATCTCCGGTATTGCCTGATTCCGACGCACCTGCTAATGAGGAAGATCGTGCAGGTCAAGTGATGTCTGAGAGACGACATTCCGGCTAGCGATCCAAACTACCGCCAAAATCTTCCGTCAGGTACTCCCGAAACTACTTTGGATGCCACGTAGCAGGCGTACAGGGCTCGGCGAAATGCAACAATGCCTCCCGTGCGTGACTTATCGGCCTGGTGCCGAACCATCAATGGAACATCTACCGTCCAGACTCTTGTTATCGTTGCACATGCGTTCCTACGGAAAGGAGCCGTCATGAGTGGAGGCGCAATGCCCAACATGACGCTACCGTTGGAGACGACGATTGATGCTGTGATGCCATCGAACTCCAACGGAGAAACTTCAAAAGAAGAGCGCCTGGAAGTAGGCAAGAGGTCTGGCAGTACCAGGTGAGACGACGGGGATGACTTCATGTGACGTCAGGAATCAACCACCGTATAGGTAATCGCGTTGCGGAAACTTCTGACTGAGGTGCGCAACGCGTACTAATTATTCCAAATAATTGCGTCGACCTACTTATACGGTGGGGAAAAATAGGCCAATCAGGGATCATCAGGATCATCGGAAATACCTCAGGCCCTCAAGACGAGAGTTACATCGCTCTCTCTACGTTCAACCAGCTAAGCAGCAACACGTCGACCACCTCTTCCGTCTTTCTTTCTATCGCTTCTTTTGTTAAATTTCTATCTTTCGTAAATCTATCGTATCCTACCGTCTATTCTATCGTTAGTTTGTTAAGTAAAGTATTGTTTAAAGTAAATTCAGTGTCAAGGAGGATACGAGGTTCAGGAGAGAATTAAGGTAAGGCTTTTGCCTCATACTGTAAAGTTACGACGTCGCTAAAGATTCTGTAAAGTTTGTGAATAAGGTTTTTGGTACAGTAAAGAAATCTGGGAAGCCGAATCTACCGACTCTGAGGTGCGTAAATGCCGTCGTGGATTCGTAGCTGACCACATTTTGAATAAAGTAAAGTTTTGTGAAATAAAGGATCTGTGCGACCTCGTGACTGAAATACGTAGTAACTTAAAATCCTTTAGCATGATCTAGCATGATCTAGCATGTCTTAGTTTTTGTAATAATTTTTGCTTGAGTAGAACTTTTGTAAAATATGTAGTATCGCATTTTGTGGAAATTTAGTAGAAACATTAGTAAGAAATCGGTTGGTTATCCCTGAAAAAGTCTTGAACGTAGAGCAGCCGCGGACGCGCATTTGTTATTAGTTAGAAAATATTGTGTAATTTAGCTTCAGAAAATTTAGTTTGATAGCCGTCCTGCGTTAGAATTTTGCCTAGTTAGTAAGTAAGAATTTTGTCAATCTAAGAAAATTCTCATCTCTCGTACTCTCGTTACGGAAGCCTATCGTAAATTTATTTGTTAATTTGTTTGGAACTGCGACCATCGCGCTGTGATGAGTTAACGTAGCTGATTTTGTGTTATATAGAACTTTGAGAAAACTAAGGTTTCTGAGTACCGTATATTGTGTGAGATTTTGTTAAGTAATCTGAAAATTGGAACTGAATAAATTGTGCAAAAATTGAATTATTGTCTGACTGAATTATTGTATGGTGAACCTAGCCACTCTACTTTTAGTATGTGTCTCTGAGCCTAGCCAGCCATCCGTCGAGCCTAATTTGTTGGTGTGTTGCGTATTATTTGTTAAGTAAGGTGGTGCAACTGCACCTGGCGCCCAGCGAAATAAGGTAAAGTCAGTAAAGTTATTAAGTATCGTTCAGGGGCTGCGACGAAGAGTGAATCGGTGAGTCTAAAGACAAGATTCGGTCACAGTATATGTATAGCAAATTGGCGCGCTTTGAAACCGTTAGGCGTAACCTAACGTCAATATAACGTCCACCTAACAGGATGCACATTAGGGTGGCCGTTATTTTGGTTTTGGTAAAATTTTTTCAATCTCCACCAGAAAATATATTATTCAAGGTATGAAAAAAAAATCTGTGTAAATTTTGTACGTGCTCGGATAATTAGAACATGTGCCACCGAGCCATCCAATTTTCTAATGGAAAACACATGTATTTTTAACTTCCCGTTTCTCTGATATCAGAGAAAAGAGGAAGTTATTGTATTCACCCCGAAAATGGAAAGTTGAGTTTTCACTAGATCTCGACGTTTTGAAGTCTAGAGAATCATCTCCGATCATTTTCAGATGGACGTCTGTGTGTGTGTATGTATGTATTGTGACGTTGCAGTTCTACTGCCGTCACAGTAGTATGTAAACCGGAGAAAAATGCGAGAGAGAGTACGGGTACCGCGACACGTCTGGCTATAACAAAAGCCCTCGGGAAAAATTAGGCGAAACACCTAGGTAGGAATTTATAGAGATTTTATATATTTATATATTTATTTAACTAATTTGAGGTCATTTTTTGTTAATGTCATCCGATAACTGTGAGAGAGAGAGTGAGGAAAAGGTAGACGAAGACTCAAGTACCGCTGCACAACTACAGAGAGGACCCTGAGAACATCAAAACCTCGAGGTACGCAGCCCAGGACATGCACCTTAGAAAGTGCCAAGGGTAGTACCGCTGCGAGAGAGGGAAGGTCGCTGACTCTGGGTAAAACGACGCAGTTAAAGATGAAAAGGGCCTGCATACGGCCTCTCTACCGCTGACGTCTCTTACCGCTACGCACCAACCTGGCAAAACGGCGTATAGGGCTGTACGGCAACAACGTCACAGCCTCCCGTACCGCGAGGAGTAACATCTGCTGATCCGGTTGCTATTATCGACGCCAAGAACGGCGTAACGTTACCGCTGAAGGACGAGCCACGTGAGAGTGGGTGAGGATAGCACCCCGCGGAGCTTCTGGTGGACCGAAGAGGGGACTATCCTGTTGGGGAACCCCTGGGCGTCTATCCTGTTGGGGAACGCTTAGGTGTCTATCCTGTTGGGGAACACCTAAGTCCATCCAGAAGGCTACGGCGCTGTAGACTTCGAGTAAGCTTACCGCTGTAGAGCAAGTCTGAAGGAGGTTAGCAACGCAGGGACGGTAACGCATGTAAGACCAGAGAACGCCTTCCTCCAGGCATCCCGCAAGGAGTTCGGTACCGCTGGATAAGGGAGTCCTGCACACATGAGGCTATCGCATCCCGCTACCCCGCACGCGACGGCTTACGAGTCGTCCGTGCGGAACGACGAAACGACGTAGCCAAATTCGAAAATCACCAATCAGCTAATGAGATGCACCTCATAGGTTCCCCACCCCTAGGGTGTAAGGAACAACGAGAAGACGACTGAAGAACAGGACTAGACTCGTCACTTCTACGTTCAGCTTTGAGCAATCAAGACGTGTCACAGAACATACCGCTAAATAAAATCTATCGCACTACCGCTCTCTCGCACAATTGTTCGCAAAGTTTAAGTAAATTCTATCGCTAAGTATTTGTGTTATTATCGCTAAGTTTCTTAATAATTGTAGTCAGTTAAAATAGTTAAGTGTGTGCTTCGAGCAGTTATTTTGTAAGGTAAGACCTTTTGTTTCTGTAAGCCACGAACTTGCTGGAAAAAGACCTAAAGAATTTTATAGTGGGTTAGATATCGCTTGTGTAGCGTGAAGCCTTCGGGCCACGTGATTTATTCATTTTCGTAGTTATTGAGAAAAAGGTCAAGAACAGTAATTTCGTGACTGGCTGCGGCCATTTTGTCTTGCTAATTTTTGGTAGATTGATTAAATAATTTATTAGCCTGCTGATGAATATTTGATAGCTTGTTTCTATAATTTTCTGCTTTTCTTATTGCTCTGATTTTTCTTTGTAATTTCTGGCATGATATAATTTATGTGATTTTTGCTATATGTAACTTGTATTTCTTCTATCGCTTGCATATTTCGTATACTATCTTATGGTGTGTCGCTAATTAATTTCCAACCTCCCGAGGGTTGGTTGAACGTAGGAGTCACTAGATTAAGTTGTTTAGTTATAAGATTTATTTAATTATTTCCTTCACATGATATTTTTGATCGATTTCTGTGTAATTTGCCGCTGTACTGATAATTTTAAGTCATAGTAAAATCTCGCTTGTTTCTTGTAAATTTATTATACTATCTCTGAATTCGTTATATCGCCAAATAATAGTTTATACCGCTAGCATGTCGCCTATATTAGTTACTTGCTCGAGTATCGTATCGCTCGGTGATACGCAGTCTAAACTGTAGTATAATAGTTTGTACGAGGGGTTGATCACTGTTGTAATCTGGTGTACAAGGTATTTGTAATCACTTGTAATCTTTTGTAATTTTTGTAATCTTTTGTAATTTTTGTAATCTCCTGCAATCCTGCTGTAATCGTCGTCATCTCTTGTAATCTTTTGTAATATTTCTGTAATCTTTTCAATTTTTCTGTAATCCTTGTAATCTTCGTAATCTTTTGTAATCCTTGTAATCTTTTGTAATCTTGCTGTAATCTTTGTAATCTTGCAGTAATCTTTGTAATCTTTCTGTAATCTTTGCAATCTTTCTGTATTCCTTGTGACCTCTTGTAATCTTTCGTAATCTTTGTAATCTTTCGTAATTTTTTGTAATCTCTGTAATTGTTACCGATGTATTCATTTCCTACAGTGACTGACCCCTTGACGTACCTATTATAATGCATGGCAAGCTGAATTCAATGCAACGGGTAATTGTCGATGTAACAGGTTCAATAAGCCTCCATATGTGTGCTCGATTTTCAATCTAAACACTACTACTCTATTTATTGATACAGGAGAGAGGTTTCAAGTGGTTGCAAATAAAACAAGCTACGTTAACAAATGGATAATATCGAAGGTAATATTTAATACAGAAAACAAATGATACATTGAGATCTCGATTGAGACGGAAACATATATTTTTAGATACTCATACTTATTCTCTATCAAACATATTTATATACCATGACAAGCGAGACCATGAGTATTCGTGTATGCGGGTCATTCCCGGTTCACTCGATTCAGCTCGACACAGATATTTGCATTGCCGTAGATGCAAATATCTGTGTCGAGCTGAATCGAGTGACCCGCATACACGAATACTCATGGTATACAGTTATAATATTGCTCAGGGGTAGTTAGGGATACTTTTACATTGAGTTCTACCCTCGGTTCTACCACAATATACGCATGATATATGATATCGGTTATAATCTCGGTTATAACATATTAAGTCCGATATCAATACACATATTACACATACACATATTACATATATCTACTTTTTTTCCTTTGTTTGTACTCTAAGCAAACGATCACTGCTCATTTTCGAGTTATCTTGCGTTAGAATCCAACACAGCGTACTCTTTTTTATTAAATGGACAGAACCCTTTTCATCTGTGTACAGTGTTATTGGTCCCTTCTTAAGACTATCTGGATCCGGTACGTTTTCAACATTTCCGCACCCTGCTGCGGCCATTAATAATAAATCATGCTCTACATCCTTTTCTATTTCCGCTACTAATTGAGAATTCGACAAGTCATCAATTTTTCGTGCAGTCTCCTCATCAGAAAACTCGATATGTTCGGCCCGCGATTCGTCTGCACTGTCTTCATTTTCATTTTGTTCAGGCTCTTGATTAATGAAGGTAATGTCATTCATATGTGTAATGACCGGACGAATACAAGAGCCCTTCTCAGTTGATTTTTTATCTGTTATGTTTATATTAGCCGCGATTTCAACAGCATCTTTCCAAGCTTGAAACAAACTGGCCTTCCGTAGGTAACACTTGTAATTGAAGGATTTCTTGCCTTTGTTCAGCTGTTTTCATTTTTTGTTCTATCCTAGGAAACACATATTTTTCATTCAATGCTTGTGTAACCTGAGATTGGAAGAAAATTCTGTTAATTCGTCCAGCGAATTCTAAAATACTGAAATTGACCACCGTTGCAAAAATCGAAGTCATGGACCTAGCAGCTCGAAAAAACTTTTCGCAGGGTTGGCTGCTAAAAAGCCAGGGTAAAAATAAATCTGGACAGTCATTTAGTTCACAGAAGTGAATCGCAGCTACAATTGCATGTGCGTTTAGCTCGATGCATGTATAACAATTTAAGGTGATGAAGTTTTTTGTCACAGAATGTTTGTTTTTTACCAACCATTGGCGCCAAATTCTCAACAAAAAAACGCTCTTCCAGATAAGATACACTCGCTGTATTGGCGATATATTTTCATCTAAGTACGAGACCATTACGTTTTGCATTAATTCCAGGTATAATATAGTGGCATTGGACGATGGAATATTATACAGAAGAGTAATGACTTTTGGTGCGCAAATTTTTTCAGCGGCTTTAAAATTCATTTTATCACGGGCGTCTAGATCGGAGGAACATAAGCAATGTTCTTGCTTACCCTCGTTATTAATCAAGTCTTGTAAATTAGCAGGTGAAGCAATATAATTCCCGATTTTGAGTTGAATTTTTTCGTTCAAAAATCTTGTGCGAAGCTTAGTCAAGATGTGAATTGTGTCTTGAACATACATTTCTTTTTGTACTAATGCTTGTATAAAAAAAGGTTGCCAAATTTTAGGTTTTTGTGGACTTTTTGATAAAGATTCGAATTTCATAGATATTAATAACCTTGTGTCACCGTCAGATGAAAACCCGAGAATTTTAATCCCTCGAATCGCTGCTTGTTCCTTCATCCATTGCCAACGTTGAAGAACCTGGTCTGGTCTGAATTTATTATCAGAGCCAAAAAATGAAAGGCAGAAGGCTGCAACTCCTTCGTGCAATGGCTGAGCCATAATAACGTACGCATAATTCGCAATTGTACTTGACGCGAAATAATTTTGTATCTGCTCACTAGATTCAGCTGGAAAAGATCGACATATTGGCACACCGTGATTGTTAAAGGGTAAGGAAAATCCTGAAATCTGGTTGTTTCGCGCATCGTATTGGATTTTACCTGTTACTCTAGTCGCGTCCTCACTTATCCAAACTAATTTTGGTAAAGATTTTTCTTCCAGGTATCGTCTTAATTGTTCGAAACGAAATTCACCCTCTAAGACAGATTCATTGAAGTCCCGTAAACACCTCCCAACTGTGGCGCTGGATGGTAAAGAACCTGGCAAATTTTGCTCTATTGTTTCATATACACTTCGCCCACCCATTACAAATAAATATGAAGCAAACAATTTCAAAGTCTCCTCGTACCTGTGACCAGATTTATGCCTTCCTGAATTTTTTTCAGCAGTATTTATCAACGCTCTCAGAAATTGACTAGACCTCAAACCGCGGTTCAAACAAGTCTTTGACTGGGGATTGCTATCCGCCCACTCGGTTGAGTCCATGTGAGATACCAACATTTTTTTCAGTTCAGAATTTTCGGTGAGTAACTTTTCTACATTATTTACGACGCGAAAATAATCAGTTATTTCAGTCTGTCCATCAATGGTCCGATTGAGTGCTCTCCTATCTCTCTCTCGTCTCGAATACTTGCAAAGTTTCCATTTTAGAGATGACGTTTCTGATTTTATTGTAGAGTGCGAGGTGGACTGTTTTTTCTGACTCGGAAGAGAATCCGCCCTAATAGTCTCTTCCACATTTAAAAATTTTCTTCGTTGCGTTCGCCGTTGCTTGTACTCGATTCTTGATTTTGAAGCGAGTCTCCGACTGCCTTGGAGCCCGCCGGATCTACTTTTCTCTTCTTGGCGTTTGTCACGTTGTCAATCTCAGAATACGCGGATTTTATTTCGTTTTCGTCCTCAAAAGCACTTGGAGCATTGAGATGGACAATAGAGGGATCTACGTCGACTACAAATGCCTCCATTGGTACTGATCGGCGTGTCCTGTGTACAGTAGAAAGGTGTCTCGTGTAATTCCCTATTATCCATCTTCCTTGAGCGAAGTAACTGCTGACTTGTTGGACGCAAAAGATGCAGGGAATTTTGGTTTCAAATTGAGACTTCCCACTGCCGGATGTGGATTTCTTCGCCCGTACCACGATATTTGTTAATGCGTCCGAACTCTTCTGGTTCAATTCAATTTTCTTCTCTTTCACCAACGTTTTAATGTTGGTCTTAATAGTTTGCGATAGTTTTTTCTCGACTTCGATTAAATTCCTGCCTTTAATGCTATCATCCGTAGCGAGAGTAGTAGTGTCGGTGTCATGAACGTTTTTATTCTGCGGTCTCTTCTTAATTCCAACAGCGATTCCTTGCATCAGTTCTTTACAGCGTCCCGACAAGCGTTGCAATAGCACTCGATGGCCACAGACAATTTTGAAGGATTCTATTTTTCTTGCGTAGATCCCATAATAGTTTGTGAGTGGCTGATCAACATCAACGAAGTCTTTTAGATCATGCCGTGCAAAATTTTCCAGCATTTTAATGTGTTCCTCGGACAACGAGCTTAGTGCAACTGCATTATCAAATCCGTTGAGGAATAACAAATTCTTCAAGTATGTGGGTAGTGTAGCGCCAACATCAGCTTCGATCTTCAGCCACCATGCTTCATTGCAGTCCTCTGCTGTATTATTTCTCGCACCCTATACCCAAAAACAGGAAGAAAACGTGCAATGTAATATTGATAATGCATCGCAGAGAATAAAAAAAATAAATAAATAAAAAACTCAAACAAAATATAAGCCTGCTCTATTCTTACATCATTGTATGAATTCAGATAAAACTTTATAAAATTATATTGAGCAGCGGACAAGGGGCAGATGCTGTAGGCCATGTACTCAAATATTATTGATCCTCATATTTACCCGTATGACTAATTCGCCACCCCGTAGGAAATACCTACAGCCTCGTATTTAGTACATCACGAGGTATGTCATTGTATCCGTAAGTTATTCAATTTGATCTAATTGGAGAAAAATTTTTTTTTGCGCTGAAGGCCAATACATTTTTACAATTGGTAGAATAAACAAGAAATTACTACGTGAGTTTTAATTCCACGACTTGATTGTTGTTCGTCGACCACTAGTGTTTACTCAAGTTCGTTGCGTTCTCAAGAATCAACGATTCCGAGAAAATTGAAAAAAATTTAGTGCAATTGCCATCGACTCTTTTGGCCTTATTTCGCGAGAAATTTCAACTTTTCTCCATCACATCCGCGACGACTTTTTTAGTCCAGTCGAGACAGACATTCACCTGGAAATAATTCGGGGGAGCGATTTTTTTTTTTTAAACTTCGGGGGGCTGGTTGGGAGTGTAAATCTCGATTTTCGGGAAAATCTCACCATTACGTTCGCCGCTATCTTGATTTTAAGGTGAATTTTTTTGTTTTTTCAATATAACTGGCTTATTTACAAGTTTAGAGCGAAAATGGCGGAATCTAAAGTTGTTGGAAATTTAATTTCCCACAAGTTTGGTCATTATAATTTTTACCCTAGGATCGATATTTGCAGAGTTATACTGCATCTCGTTTATTATCAAGTTTATCGAAAAAATGGTCATAGGTAGGGAATCTTATTTCCTTCAACTTTGGTTATCACCATTTTTACCGTGCCTTTTGTACGTAAAAATGTTAATAACCAAAGTTGAAGGAAATAAAGTTGAAGTTGAACTAGTAGTAGAAGTAAAGGTAAAGTTGAAGTTCACTACCTGACCACCTATTACCATTTTTTCGATAAACTTGATAATAAACGAGATGCAGTATAACTCTGCAAATATCGATCCTAGGGTAAAAATTATGATGACTAAACTTGTGGGAAATTAAATTTCCAACAACTTTGGATTGCACCATTTTCGCTCTAAACTTGTAAATAAGCGAGTTATTTTGAGAAAACAAAAAAAATCACCTTAAAATCAAGATGGCGGCGAACGCGATGACGAGATTTTCCCGAAAATCGAGATTTACACACTCCCCCCCCCCCCCCCCCGAAGTCTGAAAAAAAAAAATTGCTCCACCGAATTATTTCCAGGTGGAGCTATTTTTATGTCTATCTCGATTGGACTATTTGCATTCTAATCTTATTGAGAAGAATTATTCTTAAGTACCTATGCTTTGTTATGAGCTGTGATCTTAAGAAATGTTAGGGCTACTTACCGTCGTATGATTCATGGTAGAATCCATCCCGGAGAGACGTTGATCTTGAATCACTTCAAATTTCACTGTCTTAGTAATTATAACAACCGATAGCAACCGTGCCAATAATACACTATTAACAAAATCTGGAGATCTGCAACGTGAGATGCGGCGTGATATCGGCGTCCCAACAATGCAAAAGACTTCTTTTGTTGAACAGAAGGAGAACAGTCCTCCTAGCGGCCGCGTACTGCGAGACCCGTGCGATGCGTTTTTGTTTTACAGTTCATATGTTTGTGGAAAATATATACATTGTATATTATTACTGATTATCGTTAACCATCTCCGAGCCATTCTCTTTGTATTTTATTCTCATTTTGATGAGTGTATATTCCGTATTTCTAGGTGAAAGAAGTATCTGTGATTTTGTTCACGGAATATTTTTAGTTGAGGATTTATACCCTTGTTTATACCAATGTCCAAGGATGCCCTTGGAATTTATCTTAAAACGAATCGGAAATATTCTGCGTCCATAAACTGAACTGAATATCGTTATTCAGCACATACAAATATGGATTGAGTAAAAATATTAATACTGAAATGGAGTGCTCGTTTTTAATTTTTTGTAATCTCTTGCAATCTTGTGCAATCTCTTGTATTCTCTTGTAATTTCTTGTAATCTTTGTAATCTTTTGTTATCTTTTGTAATCTTTGTAATCTTTGTAATCTCTTGTAATCTCTTGTAATTTTTTTTGTAATCTTTTGTAATCTTTTGTAATCTCTTGTAATCTCTTGTAATCTCTTGTAATCTTTGTAATCTCTTGTAATCTTTGTGTTCTCTTGTAATCTCTTGTAATATCTTGTAATCTCTTGTAATATCTTGTAATATCTTGTAATCTATTGTAATCTTTTGTAATCTTTCGTAATCTTTTGTAATCTTTGTAATCTTAGTAATCAATTTCTAATCACTGTAATTGTAATCGGTGTACGCCATTTTCGCCTAGTGATCTACCCCTCGAGTTTGTATTATATCGCTTCACTCGGCGCTCGCTAGAAAGGTCATGCATTATTTTTCTCTCTAATACCGCTGCGTAGAGAATTAGAATTCTGAGCATTTTGTCATTGTAGAGTATTTATCTTATATCACGCTTCACATTGGTTGCTTTGAAAATATTATATGTTGTCGCTGAATAGTTTTATACCTTGAAATGTTATAATAAAAGGAATATCAATTCCATTGAAGGATTTATCTGGTGTTCAAAACGTTATTTTATGAAATAGGTGAACCCTCGCACTCTACCATTACCGCTTATTAAAATATCGCTGAGCTAATCGTGCTTTAAGGCCGCCGCTCCGCTTAGTTCTCTTTGTAAATCTTCTCTTTGCTAATTACTGTGTATTTGTTATCTTTACTATTTTTGATCGACGCATTTAGGGTCTGGCGCCCAACAAAATTTCGATTTAATAATCTAATTGTATCTGATCTGTTTGAGTAATATTATATTTGGGTAAAAATTCGGTAGTGAAAATTAGGAAGGGCGTAGGGCGCGGCGCGGTGTTAGCCTAGAAACACCGTTGCAGTATGTATGTATGTATGTATGTATGTATGTGATCAATTTTTTTGTCCGACGATATCTCGAGAACGAATGATCAGATTTTTATGAATTTGGTATCAATCGACGCGGATTCTCCGAACTTAAAACTGATAAGATTCTGGATTTGATCGGTCCAGTAGTTTTTGAGATATTCGAAGAACAACATTTTGAAATAAATAATTCAATCCACGATATCTCGAGAAAGGATCGACTGATTCCAATAAAAATTGGTTCTCAAGGTTTTCTGGACCGTTGATCACGAATACAAGGACAGATTTTTCTAACCCCTCTCATCTGAAAATTGCCTACCAATAATTACTTTAGGAAATCGTCATACATCTGTTTTTTTGTTTCCTTGAAAAATTTGGGCGGGAAGTTTTAGGTCTGGCCCATCGTGGTCAGCCGATTTACCTGCTTGTTTCTATATGTAATACTAGAATACTTATTGCTCATATAATATCGATTGAAAAAATCTGAAATTCGGCACACTGATCATTGTACAATTGAAAGGTTGAAAATATAATTTTTACAGATTTTTGGAAAAATTTTATTCAAAATTTTTTTTTCAAAAAATCTTATTTAAAATGTTATTTTGTCCAAAAATCTGTAAAAATTATATTTTGAACCTCTCAATATGTACAATAAGTGTCCCGAATTTCAGATTTCTTCAATCGATATTATATGAACAGTAAATATTCTAGTTTTATAAATAAAAAATACGTGTATTTTCCATTAGAAAATTGAATGGCTCGGTGGCATGTGTTCTAATTATCCGGGCGCGTACAAAATTTACACAGATTTTTTTTTCTAAAATATACATTTGCATGATGTCAGACCAAAGTAGAACAGGTTACATTACATTAAGGTTGATGCAACATAACCGATACCAAGTTATTTTGTGGGACTCTGGTTAGATAACAGTTTCATGAAATTAGTTATATGAGGGTGACCAAGCAGTGTAACATTACATTGATGTTGATGTGAGGTAACCGATGTAATGTTGCTTTGTGGGTTCCATGTTATGTAACGGGGAGGTAACGTGTTTGCTGGGGATGCTTCAGAACGCATTAAGAGATTAGGCTTGAAACGTGTAGGCGCTAGTCCGAGAATTTCTTTTCAAAGAAACTCCCTTGCTCTGTCTTGCCCACCTGTCTCTGCTTCAAGATCTAGCCGAAGAAGAATTGCTACAGAGATGTCTGGGGGCCTACATACAAAACACGAATGAGTCTTTCAATGCTACACTCTGGAGCTTGGCTCCAAAACATCTGCATTGTGGTCTCTCCTTGCTTGGAATCGCTACATACATAGCACCCTGCTATTATAACGAGGGTTTCACCCCAATCCTGAGAATAATGTGTGCTATCGATCCGCGTATTGGCGACGAGGCTCGCGATCGTGCAGCTCCACGCGACAACGACCGCGTCAAGCGTGTTGAAAGAAGATCTTTCTTCCCGGTCCAAGAAGCACGGAATTCTGAAAGAGGGACTCACGATATCTCAGAAAAATTATTTTATATTCGTTAGTTTTTTTTCTCAGAAGCCAATTGAGATTGAGGTCTGATACTTTCAGGATTCTAATATTTCAATAGTACCTACTTATCAATAAAACATCATTAAGATATCCGTAAAAGGCATTTTTACTCTGCTTATTCCACTTTGGCCTTTTTAGAATCTTCTTGTGTAAGTGTACAAGTTCACTATTAGTTAACTGCACAACCACACTTCTAAAAGGCCATAACCCATCGAAGACTATACCATTTTTCAAAAATTTCTCGTTTCTGAAATTGAAAGTTTACGTCTAAGTCTACATAACGAAATGGCAGAATACTCATTTCTCGAAGAAAAATTCCATCCAAAAAAAAGTGTCGATCTTTCAATGCTGAACTACCTGATGTTCCCTAAAGCTTGGTACTAGACGAAAAAGGGTACCATAGTTATCAAGTTGACGTTATTGAAAGCTATAAAATGAGGAGAGTATGAAATTAGTGATGTCACTCGTCCAACAATCAGATCGAGATGAATAGGATTATAAACGGTGCTCAACGAGGATGACACTAATTGATTATTGTTTTACTGCCGCGAATAATTGAGTGCTCTTAAGCTGAACACTTACCAATCATGAGCTTCTAAGGCACCCGCAAAGCTGATGCTGCTGAGTGAACTGAGAAAGTCCTTACTTACATGACAATGATGGGATTATTTGAAAAAATTCACCACAGCGAACGGCACCCTTCAAATAGGCTGACCATTCCGTAACTTTGAACGCTTTCAAAATAATAGTGTTGTAATCAGTCGTTCAATTATTTACCGATAACGTCACTTGAATATACCACATCGTATTCTGATATAATGCAACATGTTATGCCATGCTCAGCACAATTCGGTCTATCTCACTCCGACTCTTGATACAAAGTTCCAGTCCTAAGTATTGACGTAATTGAGAAACGTATCCCAAGAAAGTGAGAATAATTTATTATGTAACAAAACTTGTGGAATGAAAATATGAAAGTTGCTACCCACGATGAAATATAAGTCCACCGTGAATTTCGCTAACATCGGGCCAACAAGTGTCGGGCGAAATCGCCACAAAACTTCGAAATCATACTATATTTGGCCAGGAATATGGTATGATTAGCATTACACTAGGACGACTGTCCTGAAAATTTTGACCAATTCGGTAGTGACTAATGTCATCAGCGGTATAATTTCTCATCAATTGACTTGATCCTTCGCCACTTTTCACGAATAAGATAACTTCACATGAATATGCAAATTTTATATTCATTTTCTCAACCTAAGATTGGTAACTTCATGAACTCACTACAATGACTACTTGATTTCTGCTTGAAGCAAAATCAACATTTAACAAACTGAAACCGTTCCGAACTCACTGGTAAAAAGAGTTGTGAAATTCATTTCTCATCATGTTAAGAGTTATGGTTGTTGAAATAGAAACTTACTCTCAAAGTTGATGGTTTTAATGATCTAATGATTTCTATATCGGTCTAGTATCGCTATAAATAGTTTGTGCCGAGGCCCACCAGTGTAGACACCAATCGTAGTCTAACGGGCTAATGGCTTGTGTACAATCTTACTCTCAAAAAGTTGCAGGTACAGATAGGCTCCTGATAATCGCAAATACATATACTTTCCACTGTGTTTCTTCTTTCGCCCAATCGATGTCGACCATATAAATGCGTGATGACTACAGATTTACACCGATGTATAGTTAGGAATACCATAGGTGTGTTTTGTATGCCACAGCGTTGGAGGATAATTAATGCTCAAGTATAAACTTACACGGTGATACACTTTTCACAAATTGTAATAAGTAAAGCCCACGCTTAGAGTTAGTTCGAATAATATCATTATTATTATCATCATTAAACGTTATGGTGCTGGGGTGCAATGCCGGACATCAATGACATTGTTGTAATTGACATTCTTTAATCTTTAGAATGCTGCTATTTACATGTATTATACAAAATAAGGATTGGTGGAGGTCAATCGGAAACGGATTGGGAAATTTTGTTTTTGTTCATTGCATGAATTCGTGGTCGCGGCGTTCAGACTCGGTGGCAGGCTGCTATTTGTCAGCTATCTGATAATGAAAGAAATTGAACCGAAATTCCATTGGAATCTCACCATCATATTGGCGATCCGATGTGGATTGTTCTACCATTCATCCGTTTCCTACAGGGATTACTACCAGTTCATCTCAACAAAGCAGACGGAGACCAGGATCACCGCAAAGAAGCTGAGATAAGCGGTGGCAGCGGAACTGTCGACAGGTGTCGTTTCGTAATCTTCCGGAGTAGTGGGCAGCGCGTCTGTTGTTTGAGGAGCTTCCGCAGTACTGCCTTCAGACTGCAATGTTGACGATTCTTGTTCTTGAGTAGTACTTTCGTCATTGAGAGTCGCCAACCAAGTAACAACCCACGTGCTGATCTCCTCCCCATAAGCGGCATTCCACGCGATGTTCGCCTCAGCGTAGCCGACGGCGGTCGCTGCAGCGTCGTCAAGAATCGCAGATTCGGCTGCGATGAACTTGTTTAACTGTAATACAATGTCACAAGGCGTGTTAAATCATACCATAAAGCCTATAAATGAGAAAAGTATTCGTGAAATTAGGCGTTCCCCATTAGCGAACAACTTGTTACCTTATCTAGCTGAGCTGCAGTTGAGAATCGGTTGGCAATGCCTTCGACGAATGTTTGAACCGTTTCGTTATCACCAAAGCTAAAAAGCGAATTTATGCGGAAAAACCAGGTTTGAAATGGTTAATTAGTATTTGTGAAACTGCTTAAAGGCTGATAAACTCACTATGAGATTATGCTATCCAAGTTATTCACGAGGAAGTCAAAGGCACGGTCCACATTGTATGCACTTCCTTGGTAAACGTATATAAAGGCCGATGAGGAAACTGAAGTGGTCAAACCAGTTGTCGAATTAATAATAGCCCTCAGCCAAGTATTGATGATGGTTTCGTCCTCAGAACACCCGAGACCAGCCAGCAGCGCGGTTCGTTCGGTGGTTGACTCCGAGGCAAGGTATCTGGCGAATGCTCTGTTCCAAGTTATAGCATTGGCTCCGCGGAGTCCCGCACAGATTGTGTTGGTTCGCAAATTTGCAGATAATCTGAGAAATGGATGTCCATTAAAGCATAGAAATGAAAAGAATTACTTCGATCGCCTGCCTGTATTTAAGCCGTGTTTGACTTACGGATTGGCCGTTGAATCATCCAGCCAGGCAATGAGTTTCGCTTCAGCGCTGGATCTGCAGCTTTCGAGTCCATAGTTGCAAGCATAGTTTATTACATTAACTCTGTTGAAACGTGTCACATGATCGTCGTTATCAGTCTCCTCGATGCCTACTGAGTCGAAAATGTTGCTCAACAGGTAAGCAAGATAAGTCTGAAAATCCGTTTGTGGTTAGGTATGACTTTCGGTGGATAGACTGCGAGAATTTAGGTTATAAGCGTAATGCTTTACCCTGAACGTTTCGTATTCGTCAGTGTTTGCAAATACTCTTTGCAGGTAACTGAAACCGGTGAATGCAGAGTACCACGGAATGTAATCAACTTCACGCTGCAGATAAAGGATGAGGTCTAGCACGATAGAATAAGACAGCCGGTCCGCCCGGGCTAGGTTTAGAGCGTCGTCGATCAGCGCCGCTCGGTTTAGTACATGAATGTTCAGATAGTTGTCGCTATTCAGGTAATTTGCGATCATACGCCAGTTGGTGTCATCATAGTTGACGCGGTAGTAACCTAATTATGGCGTTACGAAACGATTACTGTTCGAAAGTCCAATTTCAGCCCGGATTTTCATCACAAAGTCAAAGACTCAGCTCACCCGTCTGCTGCTTGTTGAAGATGACCCATCCATCGGCATTGAAACCGCTAATGATTATGCTTTCATCTTGGCTACGGATCCAATCGGCGGCAACAGTTGAGCTGAAGTCAGGGTTCGCCTGTAACGCCCAGTTTATCGGAATCCACCATTTGTAGTCGTGGTCATCGGTGGCGTCGGCATTACCAAGCAAGAAGCGCTCTTGGGTGATTTCCGTTGTGCCGGTGGTATAGTTTCTCGTAAGCGTCACAACTGGATACCCCATCTGCTCTACCCAAGTGTCGAGGATATCCTTGACATAGACATGTGACGGAAGTATATAGGCCTCAGATGCGGCTTCCTGCAGAGCCTCAAATAGGTCATCTGAGGTGGCCCCACTGTATGCTCTAGAAACAAACATGTGTTTTATTTTATTTCAAAAGTCACAGTTGTTTGTCTGAAGAATCACGACGAAAAACTTACTTGGCATTCAAGTACTTGGTCAGTCCAGCTTTGAAAACATTCTCGGTCAAAAAATGCGATGCCATACGAATCACCGAGGCACCTAAAAGACAACATTCGCATAGAATAATCGGCAGCCTCACTACCACCCATCGAAAGATAAATAATGACACTGACAATGGTTCTCACCTTTTTGGTATGATATAGAATCGAAAATTGAGCTGATTTCGCTTGGACTTGCCACGTCTTGGTTCATTGGGTGAGAATACGCTGAAGAATCGTAAGTAAATGCAGTGCCCTGCTGAACTCTGACCACGAACTGGTCCATCAAACGCCAGTTATCCTCTGCCTAAGGTTGCAAAAAAAAAACTTATTAGAAGAGACGAGCCCGGGAACAGTGCTGAACGTATGTATATTACTGCAGTGCCAATGGTGGTCACCATACCGCATCTGTTGTCAGATATTGAAAGTAAGTTGCGAATCCTTCGTTCAGCCAAAGGTATTTCCACCAAGCTGGGCCGACGAGGTTTCCGAACCATTGATGAGCAAACTCATGGGAGATTACGGTTGCTATACCCTGTTTTGTGGCTAGCGTGGAGTAGCTTTCATTATAATGGAAATTGCTCTCCCTAAAATCATCAATTGTCATGTCGGTAATCTGGTTTCAATTTCTGATAGCAAATTCAGGTAGAATCTAGAAACATGGTCTCACCTGTAGGTGACTAGACCCCAGTTCTCCATAGCACCAGCCGAAAAGTCAGGAATCGAGATCTGGTCCATCTTGGGAAGGCTGTAGTTGACGTTGGTGAAATCCTCGAGCTCTGCCAGTTCTATTATTCCTATATCGTAGCTGTACTGAGACTCACTAATAGCATTGGATCTGCTCCAAACCCCGAACGATCCATCGGAATTTTGTATGGAAGTGTAATCCGAAATTACAAAGGCAACTAAATAGGTAGACATGATGGGAGTGGTCTCAAATATCGTCCATGTTTTCCCGTCCGTGTCATCCGTGTACGTCCTAGCAACAGGCATGTTAGAGAGAGCACCGAGTTCTGGCTCGTGTTTGATCGCGATGTCAAAGGTTGCTTTCAGCCCTGGCTCATCGTAGCATGGAAAAGCTCGGCGAGCGCTTGTCGACTCAAACTGCGTAGTGGCGAGCCATCTGCATAACAATGTTTCAAAAATTTCAGTATGTAGAGGACTAGTACACTATTATCAAAAAATCAAGGGAGGAATGGTAGAAAAAGATGATGCATTCATGTAAAGTAGTGATTTATCGTAAAATTGAAGCTTCCAAAGCAGCTTCTGTGCGTAATCTATCATAAGACTGAATTAAATTGAAATTTGAAAAAAGAAGTTTGGAGCATAATTTTGCGTCAAGTACAAGGGTGTTTCAAATTTTTAGCGATTTTCCCTTCAAAACTTGTCGAGAATAATTCGAATTTCGCTATCGGCCTTTGAACATGACCGAATTTGTAAGGTTTTTGCGTAATATTTTAGAGCTCATTATCACATATGAATTTGTAGAGTGCTTCCAGATAAGAAAATGTTGTTTAATTACCCCTACACATATGCACTGGTATATGTAGGTAGTCACTTATCTTGAGAGTGGTAGGTAATATCCGAAAATAAATGAAATAGGTGGCATTGGGGATTTCCTCATTCCCTTGGCATGGAATCAATCTTATCAGCATCAAACTCAAGATAAGGCACTTGTCCGAGTGAAAGAAATTATCATGCGCAATGTATTAGGACAATTTTAATCTTCTGTATAATCTTAATTCCAATGGAATTAATTAATCCGTGAACTGTGTAAAAATAATATCACTGTTACGAAATCAGTTTACTATGTATAGGACTGAGCTTCAATGGTATTTCTCTGTCCAACCACTTTTGTATCGTAGTACTAAATCATACGGACTCTAACCAGACCATGAAGCAGGCGATAGACAGGCGCTTGAGGCATACAGGTACGGTATGAATATTGAAGAGCAGATATGTTCACAGAAAAACCATTCATGCATAATCCTGTACTTTCAAGAAAAAAGACCGTTGAGATTGAGTACGGTATAATGTAAACAAAATCAAGGAAAAAGATGAGTTCTGCTTTTTCGAAATATTCTCTCTGAATAAACAAACTAGACACTTACACCGTTTCGCCTGCTGCATTGACGTAGGAACTTCTGTAAAATCCAGCCATGTCGTCCGCGAGAATACCGGTGAATGAAAAGCTCAGCGTATAATTTCCAACTGGGAGTTGATCTTGGAATTCAACGATCAGAAATTCTTCGGCCGTGACATAGGTATGATTTGTGATAGTCTGGGATACTCCAGCTTCGGAAACGAGTGTGGTGAGAGTTTCATCGTAGGTCAATGCATTCGTGTGCAAAGTAATGGTGAAGGTTGGTTCCAAGACTCTTAAAAATATCTGCGCTTCGCCGTCGAAGGTGAAATTGCCAACAACGATGTATGGGATTAGCCTTATAATGTACGAAATTGGCACGGTATTACTCGGTAGACGATAGTCACCGTCGACGCGACTTATAGAGTCAATCTTAGCTAACTCGGTTCGAAGCAAGGGATGGGCAGAGGCAGAGGCTGCCAGGAGGGCCAGTAGCAGAACAACCTTCGTCATGGTCATCCTGTTGTTTCTGCAGAAAAACATTTCAAATTATTATTGCAAACAATTACGGACAATTCGTTAACAGCGAGGGATGGCGAGCAAACCTCTGAA
Source organism: Macrophya alboannulata (assembly GCA_949628255.1). Classification (NCBI taxonomy): domain Eukaryota; kingdom Metazoa; phylum Arthropoda; class Insecta; order Hymenoptera; family Tenthredinidae; genus Macrophya; species Macrophya alboannulata. Next base: position 7,072,474 of record OX451210.1, on the reverse strand, counting down.
CTAATCAAAATCTTAAGTGATGTACTGTAACTGATTTTTTCGACATAAAATCCACGCGAGATGTCAAATTCTATGGATGGCTATTTTTTTCACAAACTGGTAGCTTTTCGAATACAAACGTTCTTCTTCGAATACCGGCATTATTTTATCGTATTCACGGGACATAACTCTCTTGATATCGTTCCGATTTACAAAAATTTGACGTGTTCAATGTTTACAACCGAAGGTGTAATAAGTCTACACAGCAAAGTGGCAGAAGCCTGATTTCTTGAAGAACTATTCCATGCGAAAAAGTGACGATCATTAAATGCTTAACCGTCTGATTTTATCTGAAGCTAAGTACAAGTCGAGAAATAATATGACAGTTACTTAGTTTTTCAAGTTCTTTATCCGAATTCGAAGCTATGAAATTTAGGCCAATGTCAAATTAGTTGATTTCATTTTGTTAAGATTAAAATGAATAGGATTTTAAACGGTACCTAACGAGAATGACAATCACTGAATATAGTTTTACGGACGGTAGAACTAGTCCGAGTATCGAGTTGAGCTCCTCGCTTTTATATGGTGCATATGTCGACAGCTCTTAGCAGATAATTAAGTACCGTCAATCTTATCACTTACCAATCATGGGCTCTTAAAGCACACCTAAAGCTGCTACCGTCCGTTAAATACGTTATTAGTGGTGGAAAGTAGGCATATTGTAATACGCGAGCAGTGAGTGTAAAAGTAGCGTCATGCATTATCACAGTTTGTCTTATCTCCAGCGTCTTGTCAAATCACCCCAAGTGCCATACCAATTTCGATAACATCTAAAGTCTAGACTCTGAATCGCCATAATTTCACGTTCATAACTGCTGATATCGACTCGCGTCTTTTACAACTCGGGATTAACGAAACGAAAAATTCAATAAGTTAAGAATGATAAAAATGTCGATATTCCTAGATAGAAATAGAAGCAATTCGCCCATAAATACGTAGCAAATAAGTGGCGAATAGTCGCACCAAGATGCTGAAAATTTTTAGCCACAATAATCCACCAATTGTAGGTGTGCTGATCACGACAAATATGAAACTTATCGCAAGCACTGAAGAAGCACAGTTTTTTGATCATTTCAAGCAAAATATTAGCAAAATCGTAGCTAATGACCTTTTTTTATTTATTTTCGAAACAAATAATAGTTCGTGGCGTGATTTCTTAAACCGCTTCTACGGTTGACTCTCTGCGTTCATTTTTTCCTGGGTTATGAGAGACTTTGAAATCATTTTTCTTTCAGCCCAATGATTTTTTTGTTGCTTAGTGTATGTAAACGGCAGTAATTTTAATTCCTTTTGCTTTTAATCAAACATTTACAATTTGCTGTACTATCGCTTCACTCGCTCCACGTCAATGACCAATTATATCATTGATTTCATCCGGCTTAACAAACGCCTCAATTTGATTGCTGTAAGTTTGTCAATAAAGTCTACAATCCGAGTCTTGCGTTCCAATTACAATCCTTATCAGAGCAACTTTTATCTCTCGGGGTCAGTTTGCTTTCTCTTTTTTGAAGTTTTCTCAGATACTCAATTGCAACTCATCGAGAATAATATCCTGACCCTTTCTTTATCGGGGTAAAATAACTTGCAGACTGTCACTTATCATTTTGATTCTAAAACTTTTCAAATCTACAGAAATCAACGCTCTCCGGCATGAATTATACAGCTCACAGTTCGAGCAACATCGAAACGTTATCTCAGGATTTTTCTGGTATTGTGATGTCATAGTACCAAAAGTCTTGACGAAAAATCCTTTGGAAATTGATCTGTTAGGTGGATTTAGTGCGATAGCTGTTTCAACGTTGAAATGTTGTATTCAGGTTTCAGGTTCTTCGACAAATATGTGGAAGTGACCTGAGCTTGTTTGCGTAACGGATACATGTATAGATAAACTCCACTAATAACAGCATAACACATATAAGTGGATTGTCTGTCAGCTAGTCGATGTCGACTCTACAATGCTGCTTGGGTGACCAATAGATGACACTTGATGGGGTTTGTTTTATTTTATTTTACTTTTTTTTTTTTCAACCACTGAGTAAGTTTTTATGATGCGATCATGTTTTGATTTAACCAAGACGATGCAAGTATCGAAGAAATAACTTTGACTCATTCTTCATACCTTGAATCATTAAACTGCTTTAGATCAAACTTCTCACCTAAAATTGCTGTCTAAAAAAGAAATGAAAGTTTTCTCATTAATACAGAATGAAATTGATAGGTATGTACGTGCATATCAATGTGTGCACTGTTGGGAAATAAAACATGAGACTGCATCTTGTTTGAGAAGTCCAGTACGAGACTGCATAAACGTGATTTGACTAATAAGCTTGGCCCTTTCTTTCCAATCCAACACAATTATGAAGAGAATATGAACAAAATATGCACATGCGCAAAATCAAGTGAACAAAACTACAGTAGGTTATATGTGTCCCTGGGACGTAAAGTGAGACTATTAATCTGATATCTAACGGTACTGAATGTTTAATCATTTCAATGCTTTGAAAGAACACTCTTTATCTGTGCAAGATGAGTTTTTAAATCAAAAATAATGTGCACCGACGCAATAGCCATTATGATCTGACACTTATTACTAGTGTGTGTTATACAGGCTGGGCTAGAAAAAATCGGACCGATTTAAAACGTGAATAAAATCCGAACGCGTCGACCGATTTCCGGAAACTCTATCTTGCTCAAAACGAGAAGAATAAACCTTTCGGCTCGCGTTTGAGAAACCGAAAAATCATAATTCATCGCTGAGATACGCGCTTTTGAGAAACGGGTTTTGAAAAAATCGTGAGGATGAAATAATTTAATAATAAAGAATGTTCAACTCAATTTACATCTGAAATTATGATTTGAAGACTAATTTATTTTGGTTCAATTGATGACAAACCAGCAGGAATTAGCCAAAAAGCTCATTGCTTTTTTGCGTGAGGCACGATCGTATCATGCTAGTTTTTTGTAATGTTTTTTTTTTTTTTGGAATCAATGATTTCAACCATCAATGGAACATCTACCGTCCAGACTCTTGTTATCGCTGCACATGCGTTCCTACGGAACGGAGCCGTCATGAGTGGAGGCGCAATGCCCAACATGACGCTACCGTTGGAGACGACGATTGATGCTGTGATGCCATCGAACTCCAACGGAGAAACTTCAAAAGAAGAGCGCCTGGAAGTAGGCAAGAGGTCTGGCAGTACCAGGTGAGACGACGGGGATGACTTCATGTGACGTCAGGAATCAACCACCGTATAGGTAATCGCGTTGCGGAAAATTCCGACCGAGGTGCGCAACGCGTACTAATTATTCCAAATAATTGCGTCGACCTACTTATACGGTGGGGAAAAAGAGGCCAATCAGGGATCATCAGGATCATCGGACGATACCTCAGGCCCTCAAGACGAGAGTTACATCGTTCTCTCTACGTTCAGCAAGCCAAGCAGCAACACGTCGACCACCTCTTCCGTCTTTCTTTCGTTCTTTCTATCGCTTCTTTTGTAAAAGGCTATAGCGGGATGAGTATGTTAAAATTGCCTTGACCTGGATATTTATTCGGAACTGGCTATTCGAAAGGACATATTTGAAGACTTCCTGAGCCAAATTTTCAGACCCCTAAACTTAATTCTAGGGTCCCTAGGCATAAAAACCTATTTTTTTGAAAAAATCCTTTTCTGTTTCACGGTTTGCTCCAAAAAATCTGAAAAAATTCACGGAGGTGCCATCTTCACTGAGAATACACCCTGATTTTTTTCAAATTTCAACGATCAGAATGGGGCCCAGAGTTTTTTTTTTATTTTTCAATCATTTTTTCGGTTATGAAGGTCATATTTGGCTAACTTCCAAATAACCATTTTTCCTGTATTTTTTCCCCTCCTTTCGAATACCGCTGTCAGAATTACCATTTTCAGACCGGAACATGCTCAAAAATTGAATAAACCATTTTTTTCCGTATTTTTCCCATGTTTTTGGTACATTACCCGCAAATAAGATAGTCCGCTAGAACATCCAAAAATACTCTAGGATTCTATCTTATGTATGAAAAGCTTTTAAAAATAAGGACTATCTCGCTGCAGCAGCAAAGGACCTGATCCGACAAACTTCATCTACAGGAATACTTCATTATAGACTTATTCGCTAAACATTTTAACATGCGAAGTAAGGCTGTGCGATCAATCGATTAATCGGCAGCTTCAATCAATCGTTTTTCCGATTAATCGATTAATCGATAAATCGAGATTGTCGATGATTCATTTTTTGATTAATCTTTTTTCCGATCAATCCATGGTTTTGATTAATCGTTTTTCCGATTAATCGATTAATCATTTTTTCGATTAATCTTTTTTCCGATTAATCGATTAATCGAAATTTCCACATCATAATTCTGCATAATAACTTGGCTGTATCTGCTACGTCTACCCCCGCAGAAAGGATTTTCTCTACAGCCGGAAACATCGTCAACGCAAAGCGAAGTTGCCTATCTTCCGAGTACGTTGATATTCTGATATTTTTGTACCAGAATAAAGATTTGATATAAACACGAGCATTATATTGTTTTCCAGAGGGAATTTAATTTTTTTGTCCTAACTTCTTCAAAAGTTTGGTATCATGTATACGAAGATGATGTTTATAGAGATGTATACAGGGTGTATCAGGTTGAGCGCACCGAATTGTGTAAGTAGATTCCTTGAGACATTCTAAGACTAAATTCCCTTCACCAAAAATTCGAGGGATTAATAGTTTTCGAGTTACAGAATATTTTAGTTGACCAATCACAGGGCCTGGAGGTGACCGAGTCAGGGCCGTGTCAAAAGAATAAAGTAGATAGTGCCCGTGGGTCTGATCCCGTCAAATTTTATTTTCCTTTTTCGAAGAAGGAGTCGACATCATCTTCGGGAAATGTCCTTGTAAAGCATACGTCTTCCTTATCTGCGGTCCTCCGCTTCGTAGTCTTCGTCTTTCAGGTCATCCGCTTCGTAGTCTTCGGCGCCAGGTCATCTGCTTCGAAGTTTTCGTCGTCCAGGTCGTTCGCTTCGTAGTTTTCGGCGTCCAGGTCATCCGCTTCGCATTCTTCGGCGCCAGCTCATCTGCGTTGCTTTCATCTTCCAGGTTCATCGTGCAGGACTTGGACAACAAAAACGACGAACCGGATGACCTGAAAGACGAAAACCACGAAGCGAATGACCCGGACACAGAAAACTACGAAGCGGAGGACCTGGACGCTGAAAACTACGAAGCAGAGAGCCAGGACGCAGATAAGGAAGACGTAGGTATGCTTTACGAGGACATTTCCCGAAGATGAGTCGATGTCACCTTCGAAAAAGGAAAATAAAATTTTTCGGGCTCAGACCCATGGGCACTACCTATTTTATTCTTTTGATACGACCCTAACTCGGCCCTGTGATTGGTCAACTAAGATATTCTATAACTCGGAAACTATTAGGCCCTCGAATTTTTGGTAAAGGGAATTTAGTCTTAGAATGTCTCAAGGAATCTACCCACATAATTCGGTGCGCTCAACCTGATACACCCTGTATATACTATAACCATATATGTATATTAGGGTGTGTCACAAAAAAAAACGATTTCTGGCTACGTTTCTAACGGATAGTTCTCGTCAACACAAAGAGATTCCCCGCTCGAAAAATTTCGTATGTCAAGGCTAAGTGGTTCCGAAACTTTTTGTTAGTTTTTTGGTTGTAGAGTAAATATCACATTTTCCCGTGTGGAAATTTAAACCAGAGAGCTGGTCGGGTCTCGGCCGGGAAGCCCGCCTTTTAAGCGGGTCCCGGTCTGGGGTTCTAGTCGGCATCCGCCTAGAATCGTCACGCTCGTCTGGTCGGTAGCCGGCCAGGAAGCCCGGCCCGGGCCTGGCTAGGACGTCCAGCCAGAATGACGACAATTCGGCTCTGAGCCATTCGTATAAAAAAAAAAAAAATCTTTTCGGTTTTGCACTTGATTTCACCTTATAATTGAACAAGGATCATATGAAACTAATTTTGAAGACTTTAGAAGAATTTTGGAGACTTTAGAAGACTTTGAAGAATTTAGATATGTTTTTAGTTTCGAAAAATTTCACAGTCCGAGGTGCGGGCGCTAACCCTCCTTCAGGGGTACTCTCCGGTTATGAATCCAACGTGCTATCCAATCATCCACGACGACGTTATGAAATAGTCTACTTACAAATTATATTTAGATTATAGTGCTACAGCTAGAAAGGTTTTTTATTAATCATGAAAAACGACATTTAAAGTCAAATATATTTGATTTTGAGGATTAGATATATGCTTGAACAAAGTATTGGCCCGAAGAACAAAGCACAGAATTATGATAAAAAAATTTTAATGAGAGAATCATTGGAAACAAAAAATTGACATCCAAACACTCATATAATTATAGGCACTGCATTTCAAAATTGCCGAAAACTTTTTGTCTTGAAATGAAATATTTTGGCTTCGTAATCGTGATTTTCCGATATTACACGAAAAACGGCCGGCTGTAGAGTAAATTATAATCGAATAATTTTTGTATATAACATTCGGATTAAGTTTTTTCCGGTAATTTCAATAATTTATTTCGTTGAAGTTTTGATGATTTTGATGACGAAATCGGACAAAATATCCTGTTGATTTTGTTTACCATCAATTATTCTAGAGCAATTAGGTTTCTTTTCCGGAACGATTGAATTATAAAGGAAGGAATTTAGTGTATCACATGCGGCTGATGCCTAGAAATTACAACATGATTTCGACTGGCTAGTGCCCAACCAGACCCCGGCTAGGCTATCGAATAAAAAATGACTCAACTAGTCATGGTCAGCGCCCGACCAGGCCCCGGCTAGACTCTCGGATGAAAAAATGGCTCAACTAGTCGTGGTAGCGTTCAGCCAGACACTTTAATGAAACAATTGCCGAACCAGCTCCCGGGTAGCGCCCGATTAGCTACTTCGAACAAATAACTGCCCGACCAGCGCCCGACCAGCAACCGTCCTGGAACAGGCCCAAATAATTGCCTGACCAGCGCCCGACCAGCAACCAACTCAAAACGGGGCCAATCCGGGCAATTTCCACACGGGTTATTATTTTTATAATTTTAATTTATTAATTTTTTTCGTATACAGAATTTCAAAAATTGTTTACAAGTCAATATCTTTTTGAAAAATATTGATTAACTACAAAACTATGTGAGTAGATACGAAAATAGATTTTTTTGTGTGTTAATCAAATGGGAAACTAAAAAAAGTTTCGGAACCACTTAAGCTTGACGGAGAAAAATTTCACCATGTAGGATTCTTCTTCTTGATAAGTCCAGTGACTTGAGAAGTAGCACCATGAAAATTAAAAAAAAAAAGTCAAACTGACACACCCTAATGTATATTCTAAAATAAAATAGATTACTACATTCGGAATTTCAAAACTGAGTTTTGTCAGTACCAAGTAATGAGAAAAAAAACGACCATTATGACGAAACCGTCGATTAATCGATTAATAAAAAAAAAAAGATTAATCAAAACCATCGATTAATCGATTGATCGGAAAAACGATTAATTGAAGCTACCGATTAATCGAATAATCGCACAGCCTTACTTTGTATGTTAAAATGTTTAGCGAATAAGTCTATAATGAAGTTTCTCTGTGGATGAAGTTTATCGGATCAGGTCCTTTGCTGCTGCAGCGAGATATTCCTTATTTTTAAAAGCTTTTTATACATTAGATAGAATCGTAGAGTATTTTCGGATGTTCTGGCGGACTATCTTATTTGCGGGTAATGTATCAAAAACATGGGAAAAATGGGGGAAAAATGGTTTACTCAATTTTTGAGCATGTTCCGGTCTGAAAATGGTAATTCTGACAGCGGTATTCCAAAGAAGGGGAAAAAATACAGAAAAAATGGTTATTTGGAAGTTAGCCAAATATGACCTTCATAACCTAAAAAATGATTGAAAATAAAAAAAAAAAAAAATTCTGGGCCCAATTCTGATCCTTGAAATCTGAAAAAAATCAGGGTGTTTTTGTCAGTGAAGATGGCAATTCCATGAATTTTTTCAGATTTTTCGGAGCAAACCGTGAAGCAGAACGAATTTTTTTCAAAAAAATACGTTTCTATTCCTAGGGACCCTAGAATTAGGTTTAGGGGTCTGAAAATTTGGCTCAGGAAGTCTTCGACCATGTCCTTCCGAATAGCCAGTTCCGAATGAATATACAGGTCAAGGCAATTTTAACATACTTATCCCGCTATAGCCTTTATATCTTTCGTGACAATCTATCGTATCCTATCGTTTAGTTATTTAGTTAAAGTTAAGTTTAAAGTAAATTTAGTGTTGAGGAGGATACGAGGTTCAGGAAATCATTAAGGTAAGGCCTTTGCCTCATACTGTAAAGTTAGGACGTCGCTAGAGATTCTGTAAATTTTTGTGAATAAGGTTTTTGGTACAATAAAGAAATCTGGGAAGCCGAATCTACCGACTCTGAGGTGCGTAAATGCCGTTGTGGATTCGTAGCTGACCACATTTTGAATAAAGTAAAGTTTTGTGAAATAAAGGATCTGTGTGACCTCGTGACTGAAATACGTAGTAACTTAGAATCATTTAGCATGAACTAGCATGATCTAGCATGTCTTAGTTGTTGTAATATCTTTACTTGAGTAGAACTTTTGTAAAATATGTAGTATCGCATTTTGCAGAAATTCAGTAGAAAACATTAGTTGAGAAATCGGTTGGTTATCCCTGGAAAAGTCTTGAACGTAGAGCAGCCGCGGACGAGCATTTGTTGGCTAGAGAAAATATTGTGTAATTTAGCTTCAGTAAATTTAGTTTTGAAAGCCGTCCTGCGTTAGAGTTTTGTCTAGTTAGTATAAATAAGAATTTTGGCAATCTAAGAAAATTCTCATCTCTCGTACTCTCGTTACGGAAGCCTATCGTAAATTTATTTGTCAATTTGTTTGTAACTGCGACCATCGCGCTGTGATGAGTTAACGTAGCTGATTTTTTGTGTTATATGCAACTTTGATGAAATAAGGTTTCTGAGTACCGTATATTGTGTGAAATTTTGTTAAGTCATTTAAAACTTGAACTAAATAAATTGTGCAAAAATTGAATTATTGTCTGACTGAATTATTGTATGGTGAACCTAGCCACTCTACCTTTAGTATGTGTCTCTGAGCCTAGCCAGCCATCCGTCGAGCCTAATTTTTTGGTGTGTTGCGTATTATTTGATAAGTAAGGTGGTGCAACTGCACCTAGCGCCCAGCGAAATAAGATAAAGTTCAGTAAAATTTCCTAAGTATCGTTCAGGGGCTGCGATGAAGAGTGAATCGGTGAGTCTAAAGACAAGATTCGGTCACAGTACGTATGTACGTATGTACGTATGTACGTATGTAGGTGTGTGTGTGTGTGCGTGTGTGTGTGTGTGTATAGAGCATTCCCTGCCAATGACAAAAATAAGATTATCGACACACCCGGATTAAATTGGAATGAAATGCACTGTACAAAATTAATGTTTCTCTACATATAGGTCATTTCTTGTCAATGACAAAAAAAATTGTAAATATACCTCGTTTTGTTACAATCATGTAAAATACGTGATTGATTCTGATAACACGTAACGGGGTGCAGGGGCATAGCCCCGGTGGAGTCAAGTTGCCCCTGGCGGGTGGGTTCTCGAGGAGCCACCCGCGCGTAAAAAAAAAAATCTTTTAAAATTCGTCAAATTTTTATTCGTAGCCAATAGACCGTATTCGAAATCCAACCAACGTATCTCCGAAATTGACGGAGTTAGCAATTTCAGTTTTTAAACCGAAAGTCTGATTGGGAAAACACGATCACTTGCACATCTGCGATGTGAGGAAAATATTCTGTGCAAATTTCACGAAAATCGGTTCGGCGGTTTGACTGTAACCTTGTTTATTACAAATCGGGGACCACATACATACCCTTTTGAAAATGCTCGAAAACGACTTTTCAGATGCCAAAACGTGCTCCCTATATGGTTTGAGATGTTTCTCTCGATCCGACGTTTTTCGCGATTGCGAATGTATAAGGCACTCCGTTTTTCAACGATCGTCCCTAAAAAAGTACAACAATGTGTGATTTTCTCTTATTTTTCTCATGTTTCATATTTCAACATTTTCTAATAATTCGTATCATCAACGCGATCGACGAAAAAGCAAACGTGATGCTCTAGGTAATTTACCAATATTAAAATAGTCAGCCGTAACGCCGTCTCGAAAAATCTCGAAAATGTTCGTTTTAGCTGCCTGGTGGTCGGTCGTTCCCAATTGAATTTAACTGTTGGCTGAAGTATTCAGATGGTTTACTTGACGCCTATCAATTTTGGTTCAGTTCTTGACATCATTTAGGGGAGACCGGGGCGCAATGGACTACCGGGGCAGAACGGTCTCGGTGGTCTAATTTTGTCTAGAGGCGCTAGAGTACGCTCAAACTGGCAAGTGTTCACCTAAACAATGTCTGTTATGTTAATACTAGCGAATTTATCAGACTAGACGAACTCAAATTTTTTAATGCAATAATCAATTTTAATACTGAAGTCCTTATGAACTGTAAGATTCCCACTCAATGAGAGCAGCGTAATCTACAGAAGACAGAAAAAAACCGAAAAGAACATTCTAAATTTTTATCAAGTAAACGAGTTCGTCTAGTCTGATAAATTCGCTAGTATTAATGTATAAAGCACACGAACGATAGAGTCACTACAAACAAACACCTATATTGAGACTATGAAAAAATGTCAACACTTAGAATCACACGAATTTCAAGTAAAGATTCTTTCGGTCCTTCGGTGGTCGAATTGGATAAGGCGTCGCAGTACAGATGCGAAGGTCCCGCTTCGAACCCGGGCCGAAGGAATGTTTACTTGATAAAAATTTAGAATGTTCTTTTCAGTTTTTTTCTGTCTTCTGTAGATTACGCTGCTCTCATTGAGTGGGAATCTTACAGTTCATAAGTACTTCAGTATTAAAATTGATTATTGCATTGAAAAATTTGAGTTCGTCGTGACTGATAAATTCGCTAGTATTAATGTATAAAGCACACGAACGATAGAGTCACTACAAACAATGTCTGGTAAGGTTTAGTAAGGTTGCAACTGTTGTCGCTCGCCAATTACGTAGTCTGTCTATAAAAGTGAGCGAGTTCGCTGTTCTAATATAACTTTTCGGACCGTTTCCAACTACGGTAAGTCTGTCATATTTTCTTCTTCACAATCTACGTTTAGTCCACCTGAATCAGCATGTTCTTAGCCATCTTTGTGTACAATACAGTTGAAAAAAAAAATTGTTCACGGTGGTTACTGAATATTTTCTCAATAGATATGCGTTTGGGGCGGAATGGTTTACTGGTATAGTCCGGTCGGCCCCGGTCGCCTTTTATTCTTCGTTTGACGGATTCTACCGCATGTTTTGTCTTTCTCGTTTGCAGATGATACGTCATTATGTACGAAAAACGGAAAGACAAAATTGGTCCACGAAAAACATGGAACAAGCTGTTGAATCGGTAATTAATAAAACGATGACCCACGAAAAAGCATTGAAACAATTTGTCGTGCCTTTGACTACTTTAAAACGATACGTGAAAAAGAAAAAGGACAATCCCCTTTCAACAATTGACAAAACCTGCGGAAAATATCAATGTGTTTTCAATAAGGAGCAAGAGTTAGAACTTGTTGAATATCTTAAGGATCTGCAAAAGCGACTTTTTGGTATGACTATGAAAGAATTGCGCAGATTAGCGTATCAACTCGCAGAACGAAACGGATTCCCGCATCCATTCAACAAAGAAACGGAAATGGCTGGAGAAGATTGGGTCCTTGGATTTCTGGCTCGCCATCCTGACTTAGGTTTGAGGAAACCAGAAGCCACATCCGGGACGCGTGCTATGGGATTCAATAAAGTTGCAGTATCACAGTTTTTTGACTTATTGACTAAAGTTATCGACGAAAAAAAAAAATAACTGGAGAAAGAATTTACAACTGTGACGAGACCGGTATAACTGTCGTACCGAAACAGCATTCAAAAGTGATTGCAAATAAAGGACAGCGTCAAGTTGGAGTGCTCACATCTGCAGAACGTGGAAATACAGTGACAGCTGAAATTTGTTGTTCAGCGGACGGAAGATTCATGCCTCTGATGTTGATCTATCCTAGGAAAAGGAAACAGCAAGAATTCGAATCTGGTTTGACACCAGGAGGTTGGGCCGAAGCTCATGAATCTGGATGGATGACAAGAATTTTCTTACGCTGGTTCCACAAATTCATCGACTTTTCCAATGCAAGGATAGAAAATCCGGTTCTGCTGCTCCTTGATGGGCATGCCTTTCATACAAAAAACTTGAACGTGATTGAACTGGCTCGGAGGAACGGTGTTATTTTACTGTGCTTTCAGTAGATATATAAGGGGGGTTCTGGATATAGATTCCTGCACCGACACATTACCGACATCTTATCCGAGACGCAAACCCTTCATTCTGGAAGGTTCGACGATAAGGTCATGCTATAACTCTCTACACCAGGTCGTTCACTCCTATGAATAGCGTCACACACCCTTAAATTGACGGTACACCCTCAATTAATTGAGGCCATACACTCTCAATTTAACGTCACATACACTCAGGTCAACGTCACATGCCTCAAATAAAACTCTGACCCTAAGGATAAGTCGAGGACGGGGGGTCTGCCAGAGTTTCCAGGAATTGAGTCGGCGCGAGTCATCAAAGAGGTGATGACGGAAAGGGGTCAGATGTCATAAATCTTTACACGATAACTGTCTTGCAACTCCTGTATGCAGGTGGTCAATTTTTTTTGCTTATGCACGTGCACTTGACACATACACGGTTACACATACATACGCTACACCCACTCTACAGAGTCTGCTCATGTATTCGTGCATGAGATGAAGGCAAAAAATAGATACCTACGGCTAATGGATTGGACACATTACACTAATTTATGACAAGTGTTCTGACTAATTTATGACAAGTGTTGTGACAAGGTCAATCTTCCCCGATTCCTTGAATTTTCACCGACGAACGGTTCCTGGAATTATCACCGAGTTTTCGGCACCTTGTAAGATTTGAGAAGTTTCGAATCCGATCAAGTTACCTTGCATACTGAATGAAAAACTTTATTACCATACAATTTTCAAAACAGTAGCTCTCAGAATGACCTGCAACTGACATATGTGAAAATGTGAAGAAATATAGGAAGATCCTTTTTCGGAATGAAGTTGACACGTTCTAGTAATAAAGTCCATGGAAGTTAGTAGAGGGGTTGAGAGCTATAAAAGAGAGAAACATCTAGAGATGGCAATTAGTCCTCAACAGATCCTCGTTGAGTGATGCAGAATATCGATAGGCAGTGAAAAGAAAACAAAATATTATCATATCTACTGCTGAGAAATATTGAAGAAGTAAAAAGTCTAATTAAAATAAAGTCTGATCTCAATCAACTCACAAGCGTACTCAGAAATATCGAAATCTGAACCCGAAAACAACATGGACTTCAACAAGCTTAAGGACGTTCCCAAACAGCAGTCGTGCTCAGCTTACAGAAAGATCCCCCCCCCACGTCAAGTACCGTGCGTACAATAGAAAATAGTTGAGGAGCAGTGCGCTCCCTTGTCCCCTCTGATATGCGCAGAACTATGAAAATGATCCTACTGCGCTATGTCTCAAAAATGGCAACCGTGCATTCTCAAGAGTGACAGAGACGTTGTTTACGTTGGTCAGAGTTCTTTTCATACAACCTCTGAAATGCTTCCGCGATTAAAAAACGGAAGATTCGTTAAAAGAAAAACTGCCGAGAAAATAAATCGGGCCTTGGCGAGCATGTCGGACGCAAAGAAGAAGGAATTTCGAGCGACATGTGATGAAATAATTCAATCCGAAATTTCCGATGAGCATAGTTTAGTCTCTTTGAGAGAGTTGGCTAAAAATCTGAAATGTACTAACTGCCAAAGTCTTTTGGATATGGAAAAATTGAGTGATTTCGAAAGAGAAGGGCTTCATTCAAAGTTTAGAATAAAATGTGATAACTGTACGGAATGTAATTCAGTAAATACAGGAGTGATAAGAAACCAAGCGTCTGACATTAACGCATCTGTGATTCTGGGTGAGTGTTAAAGTTTATTTAGATTAATGTGTAGACAAATTATTGAAACGAATATTATTGAACGATATTTCGTGTGACAGCTTAATAAAAATATATAAAGATGGGGGCGAAAAAGCTATTGTGCAATTGTTTACAGGAAAATTAGATGATAATAAGGTACGAATAACCCAAAAAAAAAGATATTATTACAAAAGTCTTAGGCTTCCTCAAAAATAAAACCTCTGGCTAAATTTGAAAGGTGCAAACTAAAATGAATAAATAAGAGAATGACTTTTCTTCACAGGGAAATATTTGTCATATTTTCAGTTAATTATTCGCAGTTTTTCACGACAATCGTAAGAAAAATACCAATGTTATATCATAAAACATGCGTGTTCACATACGTCGGTATAGGGCTCGTATGTTAAAACTTCAATTTTCAACAGCTAATATCTACAAATTTAGTGCCGCAAGGGGTATTGAAATTTTTCGTACATGTAAAGGACATCAATAAATATATATATTTCAATTTTCAAGAAGATTGTAAGAAAATGTGTTTCCTTCTTGGGAACGTCCTTAACAAAATTGGTCGGCTGGAACAGTTTCTTCCAACGAGAAAATTAGGAGAGCTGGATGTGTTCAAGTACTTCCAAATCAGCGGCATCCGCAAAGTTCAAACCAAATTTGGTGAAAGATTCATTGTTAATGTGGATGGACGCTTCTCGGTATTTTTACCAGCTCGGATGCGAAGAGTTCTAGTCGACGACGCAGATCTTCTTCAAAAGATTATGGACGCATGTGAAGAGGATAGACTTCAGATGCGCTACCTTGGTGGACAATTCAACCAGATGGAATTCAACTATGTGTGATTTACTTCATATGTGAAAATCGACTGAATTTTACATAAGTACAGTGTTATAACACATTTTAATTATCATACATTTGTATGAAAAGTCTATTCTATTCCTGAAAAATGAATGAGGAGTTTATGAGGAGTCTTCAACTCCTTACATAAATATGATAATATTTTGATGTTATTCCTATCACTATAAATCCGAACGATCAACTTTATGTAACTTGGAGAGGGATTCTTTTATTTTATAAAAATAAATAATAATCTTCAATTCTGAACTGATTTCGTACCGAATATGTCAATGCCTTGCTATATTCACTCTACCTTTGAATTTTAGCTATCACTTTTATATGAATTAGTAAAGGATTTCTATTTGAAAATAAATGTATCCTCTATTATATTCACTCTCTACCCTATGACCATATATACATAATATATATTATATATACGATAACTTATGGTAGATGGTAGAAGACCTTATAATAAAGATAAGTTGAGGACGAGGGGTACTGCTACAGTTTCTAAGAATTGAGAGTCGGCGTGAATCATTAGAGTGGTAATGAAACAAAAGAAGCAACCATCATGAATCCTGACACGACAGCTGTTTCAAAACTGCAGTCTGCAGGTGGTTGAATGTTTTGGTTTAAGCACGTAGCCGTAACACATACACCAACATTTACCCTATACGGTCTGCTCGTGCTTCCGTGCATGAGAGTAAGAAGGTTAAAAATAGATACAGCTAATGGATTAGGTCCATGATTTCACACCCTCCCAGGAAAAAAAATTTCACCGTTATGATTCTCAGAATTTTTTGTCAGCCTGCCCTATAAAAAGGGTTGCTACGAGTGCAGCACAGACACTTATTATGTAACTGAGGTGCTATTCAGTCGTGAAGAGCTATAATGGATTCTGTTAAATGTCTTAAACTCATAAGCCTTATGGAACAAGCTAATAAACTTCTTGAAAATAAATCGTTACCGGTTGTAATTGAGAAGTGGATCACATTGGGAACGCGCAACATCAGACTTTTGAACGAAATATTGAGAAATAGTGCTGCAACGGTTGGACGTAAAACGAGAATTTTAACAACGATTGGTATTTTGAAATCTTTAACGGTCAAATTTCAAAGATTTCAAAAAACGGGAGCAGGTGTACGAAGACGACGAAGACGCGATCGAGTACAATGAAAAGATTTGGAGACTGCTTTTGAGGGGCGAATTAGAACTGGAGTTATCGTCAATTTGCAGCACAAGGATCTGATCAAGTTCCTAAAAGACTGCAGAAAACTGCTTACCGTGAGACTGAAGAACGCTTTACTGAAGGAAGGAAGTTTGAAAGCTAATGTCATCTTATCCTGTAAATTCAGCATTACAAAAGATGAAATTATTGAAGAAATCAAATTTTTTAATACCAAAATCGCAATTATCCTCGAATCAACGAATATTGGCGAGTGGTTCGAAGAGAACGTGAAAGAGAAATTAGCGGTGAAGGTTGAAGAGTTCCAGGAGAAGGATTCTGGCTGGTCGTTGGTGGATATCATAAATCTGTCAGTGAACATAAACAGATATGTACCACTACGAGGCGGGCTGTCCACTTATGCTGAGCTACCAAAGTATATTAGAGATAAGAAAGCAGTTGTAAATATCAGAAGCAACGATCCCTATTGTTTTCTTTGGGCAATCACAGCAGCTCTTTTTCCCACGAACAAGAACTCCACCGAAACAAGATCGTATCCACATTTCAGCACAATACTACGGCATGATGGTTTAAAGTTTCCGATATCTTTAGATAGCATTTCAAAATTTGAGAAATTGAACGATCTTTCGATTAACGTTTACGGAATAGAGCAATGTGAGAGAAAAAATAATAGGAAGATAGTACCAGTATATTTAAGCCGACACAAGTCACACAAGCCTGTAATCCATCTCCTTGTGTTACAAACTGAAATTGATTTAAACGAAGAGGATGATATGTTAAAGAAACAGGGTATTTCACTTTGCTTGGATTCGAAACTTATCTCGATTAATAAGATCACAAATTACCAAACACAAATGGGTTACTTGGCTTTGTGACCGATGCTTGAGTCACTTTAATTCTGAGAAGTGTCTAAGTAAGCATAGACTTGATTGCATTAATTTAAATAAATGTAGAGTCATCCTACCAAAGGCGGAGGATAAGATTGTCAAATTTAAAAATTTTAAGCATAAAGAAAACGTGCCATTTTGCATTTACGCAGACGTTGAATGTTTGTTGCAACCGATCGTTGATGCATCAAAGAACACCACGGCCTATCAAAAACACATTCCATACAGTATCGCGTATTATTTACATTGTACATTTAACGACACAGTTTCTAAGTTCAAAATTAATCGAGGAAAAGATTGCATTGGATGGTTCACGAACGAGTTGAAAGACTTGGCTCAATCGTTAGAAGTTTATTATCAAAAAATAGTACCAATGGAACCCCTAAGCCCGGATCAAGTGAATAAATTTCATTCCGCTGAAACTTGTCATATTTGTGAAAAACCATTCACTAGCGCGGATAAAAAGCATCGTGATCATTGCCATTTCACAGGGAAGTACCGTGGTGCTGCAAGATTGTAACTTGAATTACAAAAATTCACACGCTATCCCAGTAATTTTTCACAACTTATCCGGGTATGATTCACATTATATTGCGAGTCTCGTTCTCGATGATAATAATGTAGTCATGCTTGTCATGCTCACATCACAACGTTTTAGCGCATAGATTTAAACTTTTTTGGGCGTCCAGTAGCTCCTACTCAGCCCCATCTATCCCCAACCACCTTCATATTGTTTCGTTGTGCTAACGCATCAGACGTTTTTTCAATTAAAGTAAAAAACAAACCGATTTAAACAACATTCATCTACAACAAAATGTCAGAAGACGGAAGTAAACGCTCGAGAACACGCTCGAGGTCCAGAGAACATCGACACAAACGAAAGAAGGAGGACAAATACAATACATTGCAAGATCAGATAACTAACCTCACAAAAGTCGTTGAGTCTCTGGACAAAAGTAAAAAAAAACAGCCTCAAAAACAACAGTCTCAACAACAACAGACAGCTAACAAAGCTGATGCTGTTGATGATAGTTGTATTGTTGGTGAGTAAAAAAGATCCTTTGGCAGGAGGATATAATTTCTCATTTCTCAATTAATTCCATACGAATATTGAGAGTCAGAATCCTTACGAGTCTGACAGGGGATTCTAACTGTGAGAAAAACTCAACAAGAGTATAATTCCACAAGCACAACAAGTGCCCCCTCCCCCCCCCCCCCCCCCCCAGAAAAATTTGGTACATCTGCTGATTGTCCTATTCCCTGTTTACAGAGGAGGATGATAAGGAAAATAATGCAGCTTCAGGAAATAATCAAACTACTCAAAAAGAGGGGATTCCCTAAGAAAAATCAAATGAAGAAAGAGACAATGTATTGAAAGCACTTGGCGTTGATTTGAACGAATCAAAGTTTAAAGAAGTGAAATATCATCCGGAATTAAAAAACACTTGGGGAAAATGGATTATAGAAGGGCTTCCGGATAAAAATAAAAAAGAAATTTTAGAGATGTATAACAGAAAAGGTGACTTTATACAGAGGCTCCCAAGGTAAATCTAGAAATAGTTTCGCTTCTATCAGACATTGCAAAGAAAAGAGACCATCATTTCTTGGAGACCCAAAACTGCGTGGGTACTGCTTTAGCAGCTCTTGGAGCCGCTGTTTCTATGATGATCGATCCCTCAGAAGATGGGGTGGACGAAGAAATTTTCACTGACTATCTGAGCCATGCTGGCCAAATCCTGGCTGATGTGTTTCATCAACAATCTGTGGCTCGCAAATCGTTCATCACTCCACAATTTAACAAGACGATTAAACCAACTGTAGACTCTATGATTTCGGACGAATGGCTCTACGGTAATAATCTGAGAGATAAAGTGAAAGACGTTAAGGAGATTGAGAAAGCCTGCGCTGAAATGAAAGATAAATCAAAGAAGGATGCCTATAAACCTCTAGACCAGGGAAACTCGAAATACCCGTCTGCAGCATACAAGCAGACGGGTCAGCCTCCAAAACGTCGTATTTTCAAACCAAAGAAGCCGAGAACATACCAGACATCAACACAGAGTTCACCGAAGAACGCTGCTCCGATGACGAACCGATCATCCTTCAGGAAATAAGCCAGGTAAAGAAGCCAGCAGCAAGACTTCGTCTCTTCAGTAAAGTTTGAAAGAACATTACGTGTGACAATCTCATTCTAAATTATTTGGAGGGATATAGAATTCCTTTCACCGAAATACCGATCCAAGAATATTCCCCCAAAGAAAGAATATTCTCTAAGAACGAAGCAAAACAGATAAAAATCGAAATTCAAAACTTACTCAAAAAAGGAGCTATAGAAGAATGTATGAAGTGTGAAGGTCAATTTGTTTCGTCATATTTCCTCGTCCCAAAACCAGATGGATCGTTTAGATTTATTTTTAATCTAAAAGAATTAAATAAATTCATTAGGCCTCCACACTTCAAATTGGAAGACATGAGAACTGTCTTGGGATTAATTTCTAGAAAGGATTTTATGGGCTCCTTAGATCTGAAAGATGCATATTTCGTAGTTCCAATCTATGAAGAACATAGAAAGTTTCTTAGATTCCAATTTGAAGGAAAGTTTTTCCAATTTTTATGTCTTCCTTCCGGATTATCCACCAGCCCATATGTATTCACAAAAATAATGAAACCTGTTGTCAACTATTTGAGACTAAAAGGAATGTTTTCAGTATTATCCTTAGATGATTTTCTATTTATTCATCAGTCAAAGAACTGTTGTGAAAGAAATATGAGAAAAGCTATCAAATTTTTAGAAAATCTGGGTTTTCTCATAAATTATGAAAAAAGTTCTTTAACTGCCAGTCAGAGATGTAAATATTTAGGTTTCTCAATAGACTCAGTAGATTTCTCTCTAAAACTCACAAATAAAAAGAAGAAACAAATACCAGAATTAGCCAATAATTTTAAAGTGGGAAATAGTTACACAATACGAGATTTTGCAACATTTCTGGGAGTCGTGACTGCAGCATGTCCAGCAGTAGCATATGGCTTCATCCATTGCAAACAACTTGAGAGACAAAAATTTCTAGCACTCAAATTTAATGGAAACAATTACGAAGGAAAAATTCATATAAGAGAAAATATGAGTAAAGATCTTGAGTGGTGGAAAATAAATGCTTTAACTGGATCAAACCCAATTCGAAGTCAAAACTTTTCGATAGTGATTTTTTCTGATTCATCATTAACAGGCTGGGGATGTTTCTGTAATGGAGTAAGCGCATCTGGTTTTTGGGACAAAGTGGAAAGGAAGAAACATATAAATTATCTCGAACTGCTCGCAGCTTACTTGGCCCTAAAATGCTTTGCTTCGAGTTTATATAATTGTGAAGTATTATTACGATTAGACAATACCACAGCTATTGCTTATGTAAATAGAGCAGGAGGTGTCCAGTTTCCTCACCTGAG
The DNA here is from genome assembly GCA_949628255.1 of Macrophya alboannulata. Classification (NCBI taxonomy): domain Eukaryota; kingdom Metazoa; phylum Arthropoda; class Insecta; order Hymenoptera; family Tenthredinidae; genus Macrophya; species Macrophya alboannulata. The sequence continues at coordinate 7,051,958 of OX451210.1, read as the reverse complement.
CGAACTATCCAGAAGAATCTGGGATTGGTGCGAAGAGAGAAAGATTTGGTTGAGAGCATCGTACATTCGTTCAGCTGAGAATGTGGAGGCAGACACCGCTTCCCGCAATACTAACGACGATACTGAGTGGGAAATCTCCCACACTCCATATAAACAAATTGAAAAAAGATTTGGACCTTTTACAGTAGACTTGTTCGCTTCAAGAATTAACACGAAATGTAAAAAATTTTACTCTCGTTTCCCAGATCCAGAAGCCGAACTGGTGGATGCCTTCACAACTTCTTGGCGGAACGAGATGTTCTATGCCTTCCCTCCTTTCGTACTAATCCTACGTACCCTTAGAAAAATTGTAAACGATAAAGCAGTGGGTGTAGTAGTACCTTTCTGGCCCACACAGCGCTGGTACCCCCTGTTCACGTCTCTGCTAACTGAACCTACCCTGACATTCAAACCGAGTAATTTGCTTTTGATATCCCCATACAGAGAGAATCTTCACCCGCTGTCATCCCAACTTTCACTGGTGGCAGGGAAATTATCAGGACAGCATTTCTGGAATGAGGAATCAGTGAAGATTCAGTCGACGTGATGGTGAATTCTATAACCGATTCAACCCGAAAACAGTATCAGAGTGGTCTGACCTTATGGTGGGATTATACCCACAAAATGAATCTAGACGCTTAAAGAAAGGGCAGGTTACAGTTCACTTAATACTGTCCGTTCAGCAATTTCGTTGATCACAAGTTATCATATTAACAATGATGGTTTAATTTCACGTTTCTTCAAAGGCGTTTTCAAAGAGAAGCCTACGAAACCCAAGTACACTACAACTTGGGATATTGGTCCTGTACTAGACTACCTCGATGGATTACCTCCCCTTAAAGAATTAAAGTGGAAAGAAGCAGCCGAAAAAGTGTCGACTCTCTTAGCTCTCACAACTGCCCAAAGGCTACAAACTTTATCATTGATAAACAAAGATAATATTTCAATTTCTACTAGTGGTATAAGTATAAAAATAAGTGACCGGATAAAATCCTCGAAACCTGGGGCTTATCAACCTGAACTGATACTCCCCTTCTACAAAGAAAGACCAGGTTTATGTGTCGCTTTCATGATACTAGAATACTTGGATATTACCAAAGAATTACGAAATAAGAATTCACGATACTTATTTATTGCATCTATGAAACCTTATGGTATAGTTTCGCCTCAAACCATTGGGCATTGGATAAAGTCCCTCTTGAGTAAAGCTGGAATTGATACAGAAATGTTCACAGCATATAGCACTAAACACGCAGCTGTATCCACTGCTCACAAGAAGGGAGTGGACATTGTAACAATCAGAAGAACCGCTGGATGGGCCGAGGTATCCCAAACCGTCTTCAGATTTTACAATAGACCTATCCAAGCATCCAATGCTGAGTTTGCTCGTGCAATCTTAAGTTAATTAACGTGGTTTTTTTTTTTGTTTTCATATGTTGATACATAATCTTCATGTTTCTCCTATTAATGAAAACAAAAAAACATTCATCGAAATAATAGAATTGTTTGAACAATGAGAGAGAAAATTATCACACTCTCTAAAAAACTACATTATTATCATCGAGAACGAGACTCGCAATATAACTGGAAGATCAAACTGGAATTGATACAGAAATGTTCACAGCATATAGCACTAAACACGCAGCTGTATCCACTGCTCACAAGAAGGGAGTGGACATTGTAACAATCAGAAGAACCGCTGGATGGGCCGAGGTATCCCAAACCGTCTTCAGATTTTACAATAGACCTATCCAAGCATCCAATGCTGAGTTTGCTCGTGCAATCTTAAGTTAATTAACGTGGTTTTTTTTTTTGTTTTCATATGTTGATACATAATCTTCATGTTTCTCCTATTAATGAAAACAAAAAAACATTCATCGAAATAATAGAATTGTTTGAACAATGAGAGAGAAAATTATCACACTCTCTAAAAAACTACATTATTATCATCGAGAACGAGACTCGCAATATAACTGGAAGATCAAACGCCTTCGGCGGGCGAAGTTTGATCGAAATTATATGAAGAGTCTCGTTCGAAGATGATAATCTCCCACCCATGAATCTCCCGGAACAGTCCCTTTATCATCTTCACGATACTGTGTGATAATTAAAAAAAAAAAAGTAACACACAAAACAATATGAAGGTGGTTGGGGATAGATGGCGCTGAGTAGGAGCTACTGGACGCCCAAAAAAGTTTAAATCTATGCGCTAAAACGTTGTGATGTGAGCATGACAAGCATGACTACATTATTATCATCGAGAACGAGACTCTTCATATAATTTCGATCAGACTTCGCCCGCCTTCGGCGGGCTCGTTTGATCTTCCAATTTTTTAATCAAAGCATTGGCTACATCATTCAAGGGTCAAATGAATCTTTCACCTGTAAACAAAGAAAAGTACATATCTTTTACGAAATTTTTAGAAGAAACAGTTATAAATTTTCGGTTTATTAATTCATCCCGCTTCATGTCAAGCAGTCTTGAAAAATTAGCGTCATATTTGAAAGATCAACAAAAAATAATTACACGCAAATATTGTAACAGTCCAGAGAAATTTCAATTACTAACGAGAAAAGGCGTATTCCCATATGAATATATAGATAGTTGGGACAAGCTTGAAGAAAAACAGCCACCAAAAATTGAAAATTTTTATTCTAAATTAAACAATGCAGATATTTCACAGAATGATTATTCACACGCGTGTGACGTCTGGCATGCTTTTGATGTTAAAACGTTATGGGTGAATATTCGGACTTGTACTTACGAACTGACGTTCTCCTTTAAGCAGATATTTTTGAAAATTTTCGACAAAATTTGTCGGTCAACTTATAATTTAGATCCCTTACATTATTATACAGCACCAGGGCTCTCGTTTGATGCAATGCTCAAGTGTACGGGTATCGAACTAGAATTTCTAGTTGACATTGATATGGTAATGTTTGTAGAAAAGGGTATTCGAGGAGGTGTAGCTCAGTGTTCGAATAGATATGCTAAAGCTAATAACAGATATATGGGAACAGCCTTCAATCCACAGAAAGAAGAATCCTACCTGATGTATTTTGACGTTAATAATTTATACGGTGCAGCTATGAATCTTCATTTACCATACAGCTCATTCGCGTGGGTATTGAATTTCGAGCAATTCGACGTGTGTAACGTATCAGATGAATCCTCTATAGGCTATATGTATACTTGAAGTTGATTTAGAATATCCGTGGCAGCTTCATGAATTACACAAAGACTTACCTCTATGTCCCGAGCATTACATACCTCCCATCTCGGGATCGAAGCAACCTAGATTAATAACCCTTTTTTCCAGGAAGAATTAATGCCATCCATTACAGAGTCTTAAAACAATGTTTAAGTTTAGGTATGAGATTGACTAAAATTCATAGAGTTTTGAAATTCCACCAAGCGCCGTGGCTCAAGAACTACATAGATCTGAATACTGAATTGAGAAAAAAATCCAACAACGAGTTTGAGAAAAACTTTTATAAATTAATGAATAACGCAGTTTTTGTAAAAACCATGGAGAACGTTCGTAAGTTTAAGAACGTTAAGTTAATTACCAAATGGAATGGAAGGTATGGTGCCAGGGCTCTTATTGCTTAACCAAATTTTCATAGTTGTAGTATCTTTGACGAGGACATGGTTATAATTGAATTGACTCGACCAACGGTCACACTGAACAAGCCAATATAGGTTGGGTTAAGCTGGAATGATGATAAACGGATCGTATTTCCTAATACTACGGATACGCTTCCGTGGGGCTACAATACATACAAATGAATTGTATAAAACGTATTCTATAAGGCTTGAAATAAAGACAGATGTATTAAAGATTGATTATTTATTTATTGAAAAACCTTACAAGTCAGTTTCATTGATCCAACTGTTATGTTTAGTGTCAAAACCTACACTGAAAAAAAAGTTTCAATCCTCCAGCGGAGCGATTTATCGCTGAGGGAGTTGATTACTGTAAGAATGAAAATAGTCACATGAATAGTGTGTATCGCTACATCAGCCATATCATTCAAGTATTCATACATCTGCTACTATAAATATACTTCCAGTTATTGAAGATAATGTTTTTACCCCATACAGTAACTATTTTTTCCTATAGCTGTGGCAGCGATACGTACCGATGCTTGCGCGATACTTAGGACTGACTCGGCTAAACTTCTGTCTGTGAGCGCGATTTTTCGGTTAACCGCAAGACGTCTGCATGGGTGCGCTGACTGTGTGACTATTCACAGACCATCGTTCGCGCTCTAAAATCTAGTCATAGGTGAAAATAATATAAACAATAGTGGGGTATGGATTCGTGGGTTAAAAAAAAAAATTGAAAGATTGGGGGTTCGAAAAATATGAAAGTGTGTTCGAAGGTAAGTCGTAAATTTGCTTACTGCACGCTAAACTGTTTTTGCACCCTAACCCCGCTTTTGACGCATAACAAATTTAGATAGTCCTCTCACTAATTGACGTTGTAGTCGTATTTTGAGTCAATCTTAAGTCATTCTTTCCATTATAGAAGAGGAAGTAGATCGCATAGCTTTTGAATGTTTGCGAGATGATTCTATCAAAGCTATGATTCCTAAAGCTGGACCCCAATCAAAATTTCTCAGTCAGTGGAACGCAGAATTCGGAAATCCGTGTTCTGTTATTAATTCTGTGGAGAGCGTAAGCGATAGAATTTTGTTTCTCATTATTTGTTCGAAAGTTGTCATCCAAAACAATTCGATGTAGACGATATCAAATTATGAATGCAATTAATTAAAAATAATAATAAAACTTATAGGTTGGATCCCTACATAAGCCTAAGTCTTTGATGCTTGCCCAATCACCAGTGCCGCTTCCTTTTTCTGAAGGTATTGTGAGCATTTTTCTAACAATCTCACAGCTTTATTTGTATTCTATAAGTGCATGTCTGTAATAATTGCTAACTGCGACCTCTTATTATTGCCTAAAAATAAATGTGTATGCTGTATTTTTATGTGCAAATGTTGACTGATCGCTTTATTCGCCCACATTAGAACTTCCTGTAATAACCGAAAGTCATCCAGCTACAGCAGGAGTTACTATTATTGAGCTACAAGCTGTTGATAACTCTGGTCCCTCGTCAAGTGCCCATTGTGATCGATTTTGGCGTATTGATTCGGCTGACCTAACTCTCCGACCTTGTAACCCCATAACAGACCTGATACAAACCTTGAAAGATTCAGTGGAAGGAGTAGCTATTTTACATTATTACAAAAAACACAGGGACTTGGAAGATGAACACCGAAATTTTTTGGTTGACATTATAATCTCGGTAGAGATGAGAAGCTCTCCCTCTCTTTCGTAAGCAATACGAAGTTATGTCAACATAACTTCAAATGTAGTTACAGATAGTATTTGTTACTGATTGTAGTTCCGCATGAATTTTGCACGGCTATAAATGTTGCTAATCGTACGTTCAATTAACTGGTTTAGTAGTTATCCCGATACAGTTCCTATTTCACTGCATGACAAATGATTTGATACAAATTTTATTCATTTTGTAGCGTAACACCAGAGCGACTCCAAGAACTGTGTCATCTCATCAAACAGACTTTTCCTACTGAGATACCAGAGGCCTATTACGTACCGTACCAGAAAAATACACTCACCAAAACGACGACCTGCGCCAAGGGAAAATTAACAAACCGACTTGGTCATCGTCGCTCGTTCCTTATTCTCTGTGGTGCTTCCGAGAGGCTGAAAGGCACAAAACGGAAATTTCGGGAGCAACCTGCAGCTGTTCATTTGGCATTCCATACTCACTTAGAAAATGACGGTAATTACTTTCAAGCATTGATCCTTTTTAAGGCCAGACCCTGTTGGAACTCATCCTCAAAAATTTGGCTTTTTAGAGTGTTCTGCAAAAGATTATGAAAAGAAAATCGAGTGGCTTAAGAAATCAATAGATCCCTGGTCGACCGTTGAAAAGTATTGGTCAGATACATCCAAAGAAAAAGAATAAAAGAACTCAACGATGCCAAGAATCGTTCGAGCGACACATATATGACCGATTTCCCTTCATTGACCCATCCTATCACTGGCACTGCCTTGGTATTCATACTGAAATATTCTAGCAAAATTTGAACTCGGTCAGTTCCATACATGAACCTAATTTGTGATTCATCTTATATCTTGAATATTGTTGCATTGATATTTAGATTGAGATCGACTTTGCTCAAATATATCCAGAGAAAACAGACGTGTTATTCACGGAATACTCGTCATTTGAGAACGAAATATCAACTTTCTGTAAAACCAAAAAAAAACGGCCGCACAGTGGTATAAAGAATCTGATACACATGATCGACGAAACAAAGAAGAACATCATAAATGGCAGCAGTCACTAGGTAGACGAAACTGCACATTTTTCGATTTCTCATCAAAACTCTACCACTTTGATACTCAAATATTATTTATATTATTACTCATATAGATTTGAACAGTTCTGCTACACTTCTTTTACTTCCATTGTTGTTACCACCGCCAGCGGCAACGAAAACATCCAATATCATTCGCCGTCCAAGCAAAATTGAAGTTCAGAGCGAATTTTTGCTTTATGTAAAGGTACGAGGAACTCATAAGCGACTTCTGTCCATTGAGGTGATTGTACACAATCATTCATATATATTTGTGTACTTTTAGAGTATTGCAGAGCTAGAAGCAGAGCTTTCTCTGCGACGACAAAGAACTCTTACGCTAGGAGAGCGTGAACAACCGCTGGCTGTAATTGTCGGCAAGACTCTGCAAACCATAGAAGAGTGCTACGTCTGTATCAATGACGTACGATACCAAGTGCCTTCAGTTCTAAAAGCTATTGACATAACTTTCAAAAGCTTTTATGCTTTGCGATTCGACTACCCAAAGAACGCTCTATTACCTTGGATGGTTACACAGCATCGATTGTATGCAATTCAAGGGGAAACAGATGTTGTAGTACCATGTGTTTCAAAATTTATTGGGGAACTTCAACAAATCAGTAATCAAAAATCAGATTGCATGTAACTTACTTCAAAATGCCACTCTGTTTTTCGTGTCTGCATACCGTGTCAATCAGTCACTTGGAGCAACATTTACGACTGGTGCACAATTAGAGTGACGGTGAAAAATGAAGATGTAGTGAAGCTTCATGCTTTCGTATCTACAATACTTTTCATTCTTTCAAAACTCATTGGCTTGGAAAACACGATTTAATTTCAGTAGAATCTAACGCAGTCCCTAGTACGTCTACTGTTACCCTTGCAGCGAAACCAGTTGTTCCAGTGGATAGCTCGTTTTGTAATTCATCAATAAAAGATTAAAGACTCCGAAATTTCAAATTCTAACTATTCGAGTGACTCTATTTCTAAGAAAGATTACAAAGACTCCGAAATTTCAAATTCTAGCTATTCGAGTGACTCTATTCCTTAGAAAGATTACAAAGACTCCGAAATTTCAAATTCTAGCTATTCGAGTGACTCTATTCCTAACCTAACACCAAAGCAACGAACGATATGCGTAACGAAAATTCGAAAGACGTTAGAAGGTGCTGTACTTGACGAATGCTCCAAAATAAACAGTTCGTGTCCTCCAGCTCGAAGTAAGCTCTTTTTCAACTCAGCTGAAACAATAGTAAACTCTGGACTGAATGCTATCCGAGAAGAACTCAACACTAAGTATAATAGTGATCCTAAGTGCTCTGAGGTATTGAAAGACGTAAGTGTTATGTTTGATACGTTTGATGGAGTCTTCAAAACATTTGATACAGAGCACAAACGCAGGGAATCACTTAAAACAGAAGCGAATTTTCTTGAGCCGATGGAATTTGTGGTTGGTAAAAGATCGCAACAAGTGAAACGTACTTATGATGGTCAGGTCAAAACAAAAAAAGATTATGCTACGGCAATGTTTGTTATCCGCCTCACCAAAGGCTATAGTTACTAGATGACGTTCACTCGGCAAGTGACGGGGCGCGCACCGTCTGCTGCGCAGGCCAGGACCCGAGCCAATACGGACCCAGCCGGCAGTCGACGGAGCGCGTGCCCCCTCCCCAGCGCCATGGACCAATAGGGGCCGCGCGCTAGGGTATAAGAATGGGAGCGTTCGGACGGTCGAGCTCACTCACCACACCGACGTCGAGCAGCAACCACCAAAAGTACCAAGGAGTGTAAAAAAAAATAAACCAACACAAAACGGGAGCAGAGGAAATTATTTCACCTTTCCAACCCACCAGCCCTTTTCAGGGCTAATCCCGCAAAGCTCCAGCCACCGCCAGGCAGCATCCTCTGGTCGGACCCGAGCATACTTTTACCGGAGCTACTACTTCATCTAGAAGACCGGGCCAAGCTTCAACTCGCTAGGGAATACGCAGCCAGCGAGACACGACGGCTCTTGGCACTCCCTGGGCCACCGACGATACCCCGAGCTTCGACACGGCGCAAATCTCGCCCTCCACCGCCTCTAATTATTAAAGGCATACGTCGGCAAGAGCCAATCCAACTAGGAGATTGGTCCTCTTCCCAGGCCACAACTGCACCACCTCCCACAACACCCCTAGCCCATCCTGTCCTACCCAAAACTACCTACCCAGAAATATCCTTCCCCGGACGAACGACTACTCGGCCAGCTCGACCGGCGACGCAGACCAAGCCGACGGGGTTCTTGGGGACCGCTCCTCGGGCCCGCATCATCGTCGACATCAGGTACCCGGCAGAGATCCCCCTGATCCCTAGGCCCCCACCACCTAGACACGCCGTCCTCCTGAGATCTCCACCGCCACTCCGACGGTGCCGAGGGAAGACCGTCATACCAAGGGGGGGCGCCAAATAGACGACCACTCACCAGACACTTACCCATTTCTCTCCTCGATGTTTCCAACCTCCGTTCCTTAACATGTTATTTCCGTCGAGGGACATGTTGAAGAAAATTTTCGAAATTCCAAACGTCTATGATCTCGTTTTATCATACAAAGAAAAATTGGAAACAGAAACAAATGTAATTTCGAATTTTATCCAGAGTGAACTGTGGAAACGTAGTGTAAAGAATCTCGAGTCAAAACAAGTACTACCTCTTTTTCTATTCTTCGACGACTATGAAACAGGTAATCCTCTTGGCAGCCACGCTGGAACAAATAAACTAGGTGGCGTGTATATTTCACTGCCTTCTTTCCCACCACAATATCAGTCGTGTATTTCATCAATATTACAGGCTTTGCTCTTTTACTCGAAGGATAGAGAAGAATTTGAAAATTTTGCAGTATTTCGAACATTAATTGATGAATTAAAGTTTCTCGAGTCAAAGGGAATTGAACTTGATTTACCACAAGGGAAGACCACAATTTTCTCTAAGTTAGGACTGGTAATCGGGGATAATTTAGGACTTCATTCATTGCTAGGTTTTAATGAATCTTTCAATGCAAACTACTCGTGTCGTTTCTGTAAAATGAACAAAATTCAAAGATCACTTGCGACTATGGAGGATAAAGCGCTTATGCGAACAGTGAAATCTTACCTCAGAGACCTTCAGTTACAAGATCCCAGTCGCACAGGAATTAAGGCAGATTGCATTTTTCACCGCTTACTTAATTTTCATGTAACACAAAATATATCCGTCGATATTATGCACGATCTGCTCGAAGGTGTGTGCCTCTTTGATTTAGTTGCAATACTTAAATATTATATAAATGAGACCAAGCTCTTCACACTTGAGCAATTGAACACATATATGAAGTCGCACAATTATGGAACAGCTAATAGCACTAATATTCCACCCCCAATTTCGACTCAACATCTTAAAAGCGATGCTATACATATGTCAGCAGCTGAAATGTCTAATTTTTTTTTAAATTCGGGAATTCTAAGTGGTCACTTGATACCACGCAACGACTCAGTTTGGCAGGTATATTTAATTTTGCGACAGATCTTTGCAATCGTCAAATCAACATGTATCCAAGTAGGATGTTGTGAACTTCTCAATTCGGTTGTAAAAGAGCATCATTGATTGGTTAAATTTGTTTTAAAAAAAAAGTTGAAGCCGAAGGATCATTTTTTATTGCATTATGGCACTGTAATGGCGGAATGTGGGCCATTAATTAACCTGTGGGGGATGAGATTCGAAGCAAAACACCAGGAATCAAAAAATATCGCAGTGCAATCCAACTCTAAGACAAATGTTTGCAAAAGTATTGCTCACAAACTTCAGTGGAAATTTTCACATCAGTTACATAAAAAAGAAATATTTACTCTGATTGAAAAATGCGGACCTTCTTAGACTCAGATTTTGAACAATCTGCCAATAGCTTTTGAGAGCAATCCGTGCAATGACGTAGATTTACTCAATTCGACTGTTAATGTTGTCAAGTGGATTGAAAAAAATGGGAGTCAATATAAGCCAGGCATGGTCCTTAGCATCAGTGAAAATGACAATGAGCTTCAATTTAGTCTAATCAAATATATATTTTCATTGCTAACGGTGTGGTGTTTTTTATCGCTCAAAGTTTGAGTACGATTTTCGATGAACATATCCATGCCTATGAAGTTTTAAGTACATCTAGCCTCTGCAATGTGACAGCTTATGATGATTAGTCTTCTTCTCGCCCTCTAAGTTTGATGAGTAATTCAGAAAAACATTTTACTGTATTAAAATCTGAATTATAATTTATGTATGTATATGTATATGTATACGGATGACAGACATGAAGGAGCTTAAAGTTTAAATAAAAAAGTTAAAAAAGTGTTTCATTGTATTAAAGAATAAATTAAAAGGTTTTATTATAATGTTAATTTAACAAGAATCGATATTTGTGAGTATGGTTAAGGTAGTTGTTAATAATCAATATTTTGGCGTGAATCACCAGTCAATGATTTTGATCCTCAAATAAATAAATAAAAAAACTGGAAGCCTTTTCATATGAACAAGTACATCTCTATACCTATATCCTACAATTTGCATGATTCCTTGACCGGTAGGTATGTCAAAACCATTTTAAATCAGACGTATTCATTTGCAACGGATTATAACCTTTTTGCATGTTATTTCTAACCCTGTTACGATGCATAACCTCTGCACTCTTTTACGAGAGAAAACGAAGACGCTTTCTAGTTGGAATTAAAATTATAAACGCCAGAATGATTAGCTGATATATCTGTCAATGTAATGTTATGATCTGACTAGATAGGCTGCTGGACGCTTATTACGATCTGAATACACTATAGTGGACTATACACTGTCATCGCTGCAGCAATTATTTCTTGTATGGCTCCTACAGCGATACCGTATTCTCCGAGCAAGTGAAATATGTCTAGCAGAGTTGTTCAGTTGCCGTAGCTTGACAATGACGCTGCTATCGGTGCAAAATACATTATGGCTGAGGGAACCAGAATTCTTGCTATCAGGGGGAGATTTTTTCTCAGTGTAACCACTTAACGTATAGTCTTCCTGCACGTTTCTTGAGCACCTTCTCCACGAGGTAGATGTCAGAATTCTTCACCTTTAGAAACTCGTGTTCGTAGAAACCACCTGCTATAGGTTGGTCCTGATAGTCTTCAAGCTTGTACGTTACCGGATTAGTATTATCTACTTTAATAACCGTGAATATTTCAGTCGTCCAATTTGGTGTATAACCTTTCGCGAAAACATTTTTGTATTTACTGATCCGGACTTTATCTGTAACTTTGAACTTTGATAGTTTGACAGGATTGGCTCGAACTTTTTGGTACACGCTCCGCAATAAAGCCTTTTCATTTTTAGCGGACACATCTTTTGGTTTCATCCCAATAGTTCGGTGTTTGGAGTTGTTGTAAATAGACACCAAATCAGATAAAATGTCTATCCACTTGTAATTTCCTTGCAAACTGAATTGCATCCACATTTTATTTTTCAGCGTACGATCAAATAGCTCGCAGATCGATGCCTTCAAGTTACTAAAGGTTGAGTATAGCTTAATATTATACCGTCGCATAAGAGAATCGAAATTTGAATTATAAAATTCTCCGCCTCTGTCAACGTGTAGATTCTTCGGGATACGTCCCTGCACGAGTACAGATTCCATAGCACTTGCAGTATCTTTACCTGTCTTATTCTTCAATGGCACGGCCCAGGCGTACTTTGGGAATATGTCGATGACGGTGAGCATACCTATATTTGTAGCCTTTGTTCTCTCCGGCGTAAGGTAACATTTCAACGAGATCCGCTTGCCAGGTTTCATCCAAACCACGAACATCTACGCGACGACGTTGATAATTTTTTCTAGCTGGCTTATGCAGCTCCGTTACGAGAGCTAGCTTTTTCTCGTTCATTTTCCAATATTCTCAGCCTGGTGTCCAGTTCGTGAATGGCCTCGGAGTTCCGAATCGACAGGTCTTGTCCTGCTTCAATATCAGCACGTAGGTTCTGCAGAGCATCTGTAGTACGAGAGCCCGAGATATTTATCATTAGGTGGATTTCATTTGTAATAGAGTCGATTTCTTGTCGCATGAGATTCAAGGTGGCAACGTCATTTGGCTCCACAGGATTGGCAACATTGCATAGTCTCTTGTTATCTATATCGTAATTCCCGTCGACGGTGAATTTAAATCCAACACCGGGAGGACCGCGAGTGCTAGCTGTGCTCTTGTCCAACTGTCGTCCAAACGCATCGACGCTCATCTTGGAAATGACGGTAGAAGCGATGCAAGGTTCATTAATAAATGATGCCAGCTTCCCGAAATTCTTCGATTATCGATATGATTTCATTGGAGTGACTCGAGTTTTCAGCTGCTTGGGAAGCCATAAGCAAACGAAGATGGTCTACCAGCTCATTGGGGTTGTCCCAGTGAACGTAATCTGTAACTCTACCTTCTTGAGCGACCAAGAGCTGCGGTCGCATACGTCCACCCGTGCGTGGAAGTGGCACGCTAATTATTGGTGCAATAAACTTCTTGAATTTGGGGTTGTCCGACTCCCGAAAGGGGTGACCAGCTTTATAGTATTTTCGATGTGTGTTTGTGGCAAATACGATTTGTTTATACTTTTGAATATGATCAGCGTTCACGTAAGTCTCATTGGGTATCTTTTTGAATAACAATTCCAACAAGCCTTTGGTCTTTGTATAACTCATGTCACCTATATGAATAACGTCATTCCCAAAACTTATCGGTGAGTCACCCATCATTAACTTCTCGTGAGCGAGTACGCGTACACCGTACACGTTATCTAGATCACTTTTTCTTATATTCTCATCTCGAAACAATTCAAGATAGTCGTTGGGGGCTTCGTGTTGTAACGGTTCAGGGTACTCATCCATCGGATGTCAAGTTATATCCATTTCCTCTCTCTCATCTGCTGTCAAAAAGGAATCATCTTCTCCAGGTTCTTCTTATTTAATCGGGTTAACCTCTTCTTTGATGGGTTCATCTTTGATCGGTTCTTCTTTGATGGATTTAGCAGCCGTTTGAGAAACCTTCAGTAGTTCTTTCAACGGAGTCACTACCGGTTTAAAAACATTGCTCATAGCCTGTTCAGCGGTCTCTTTACCTGATCTTATCATTTTGTGTTTACGTCGAATCGCCGCACTGGCTTTAGCGATATGACGCAACACTTCTTTTTGTTCGTGAATTTTTGTATCCTGCATGTTGACCGACCTGTATCCGAAACGCTACTGATTCTACTCCCCTGAATTTTTCCCATTCAAGCTCACAAAACAGTCAAACCCTTTTCTATATCTACCCTCATTCATCTCACTGTCCTTGTCTATTACGATAAATCCGTACTTATTGTTATTCCAACACGCCGAGCACAAGTCTTTGAACTGCGCGTAAGTCATGTCAGTGTTCACATGATCATCGTATACGTGTCTCAAATTCATCTCATCTTGCTTGAATAGGACTAAAAGATTGGTATTGTCACGCACTAGATGCTTAGGGATGCGAGCATAGTTCTGGCAAAGATAGAAGCAATCCACATTTTTGTGTCTCCCCATACAAAAAAAGCTCTAATGTTGTCCTGTTTCTCACAAGCTACATCATCAAAGACGATGATCGAATCAGGCAGTGCACCGTTTGGCATAACTACCTGTTCGTGCTCATCAAATGGAAAGTACTCAACGCCATCTACACCCTCGAGTAACTGTTTTAAGAACTTGTACTTGGGTTGATTCAACGATTTTGAGTAAATATTATACGTTCTCGGAGCGCAGTCCGTTCGGATGCGTTATCAGGGTGAGTAATGTCTTAGTAAGTCTTGCCGCAGTTGGACGGTCCGCAAAATACTGCGCGAACGCTGTTTGGCAGCAAATCACCGTGCCGTTTTCCAATATTAGCATTCTGTTGCAAAACTTTATCGAAATTCGTTATAGGTAGCTCGACAGGCTGTGTTTCGAACCTCATCTGGACTCTGACTGAAGCCAGAGACCATAAATATCGCGTTTATAACGATCATTCCTCATTCACGTACAGATCGTCGACATGATCGTGCACAAAGCCAAGACAGTCAGTCGTAAGCGTCGTGGGAAAGGTTTAGTCAACAGGATCATCAACAGTCTTCCGGTAGAGTTGCATATACCCGGTTATCAATACTGCGGACTTGGTACCAAACGAGCGAAAAGACTCGCACGAGGCGATCCGGGTATCAATCCTCTCGACGTAGCTTGTAAGGAACACGATATCGCCTACTCGAAGAATCGAGAGAATCTCGAACCTAGAAGTGCAGCAGATATGATTTTAGCTGAAAGAGCCCGGAAACGAGTTTTTGCCACGGATGCAAATATAGGTGAGAAAGCAGCCGCCTGGGCAGTGACAGACGCTATGAAAGGGAAAACTAAGCTTGGCATGGGAATGCGGAAGCCGGTGGTATTGAGAAAAGTTATCGATGCTGCCAAACGGTCCATGGTTCCAGGCAAAACTGCGCAAGTAGCCATCAAGTCCGCATTGAAGGGTGCGCGAGGAGTTGTTAGAAAGGCGGTAAAAGAAATGTGCATTCTCCACGAATTCTACCTGTTCCATCTAAAGTTGGTGGCTTTTTACCGTTTCTAATACCCCTTTTTGCCGGGCTCAGTGCAACGGGTGCATTAGCTGGTGGTGCAGTAGGTATTGCAAAAGCGGTGAATGACGCCAGCTCCGCCAAGAGACAATTGGAAGAGAGTCAACGGCACAACAAAACTATGGAAGCTATCGCTCTAGACAAGAGGCTTCACCTGAAACCGTATAGGAAGGGGTTAGGTATTCATCTGAAAGAACAGTCAAAAAACTAAAAGTGACGCTACCGCGACGGGCGCTAACTGACGCGGACCTGCTGAAGTACGCGACGATCCTGAACATTCGACATTTTCGCGGTGTGTTTATGCGTGATGATTTGCCTAAGGACGGACGGCGTAGGTGTGAATCAGCGATCGTCAATCTAGATGATAAAGATGGTCCTGGAACATATTGGGTCGCGTACCGAAAGAACGGAGACGAAGTCATTTACTTTGACAGTTTCGGTAACCTTCGTCCACCGTCAGACCTCGTCAGATACCTTGGTGTTGGTAGCGTCAAATATAACCATGAAAGATATCAAGACTATGATACGTTCAACTGTGGTCACTTGGGTCTCGAGTTTCTATATAACCATGGGACGTAATTCCACGAAATCAGTTTGACTTTCGCAGTAGTCATGGACGATTCGTTCACACTAACCGTATCGGGGAACTCCTCGGTCCTTGAGACTCAATACTTTTCTCCTATTGAACTTTTCCCTTTTAAGAATTACTCCCTTGGTCTCGTTGAATTACTGACTTTTAATTCTATTCCTAACGTAGACGTTGGCCACAACAAGATTTATGTCGGTGAACAAGTAGTAACTATACCTACCGGCAGCTATGAAATAGAGGATATCGAGAATCATGTACAGGGTGTATTACTGCATACGAGTATCGCCATCAACATCAAACCGAATAATAATACACTGTGTAGCGAAATTAAATGCAGTCACCCTGTAAATTTTCTACCAGACGATTCTATAGGTGGCCTATTAGGTTTCACTCCGCGCATTCTGAAAGCTGATAGAGTTCACGAGTCTGACCTTCCTGTGACGATCCTTAAAGTTAACGCACTGCGAGTCGAGTGTAACATTACAACGGGTGCCTACGTCAATGAGCGCAAAGTACACACCATTCATGAGTTTTTTCCCGTCGTTCCACCGGGATATAAGATCATTGAAGTACCGTCTCACGTCATTTACCTGCCAGTCACCGTAAGAACCATAGATCACATCCAACTCCGTATAGTCGATTAAGACGGGGATTTGGTCAATTTCCGTGGAGAGGTTATAACTGTGAGGTTGCATATCAAGGCTCAGTAATGGGAATAGTTTATAACAGAAGTAGTTATATTAGTAAGGTGAGATGCCCCAAACAAGTTAGTCGTCAACCGGTTCTCAAAGAGCTGACACCTCAGAACGTGCTGCTTCTGAAAAGCTTGGGTCTCAAGGTCATACCTTTTGGAAGAGGAATTTTCGTAAAGTAAGACTACGATTCGCTTGCATCTGTGTCATCTGCTGTATACCATGGAGGAGGAAATTTTAGACATTCAAACACCCATCGTATTTGACGAGTCTATCGCACATTACGAGGTTCACGCACACAAACCTTATGCCTCACCGAGTTTCAATAACAGTGACGAGATTTGTATCGCTGTTCAACACCAAGACCTGTGCGTATTACCGTGCAAGAGTTCGTTGCATGTGTATGGGAAGATAGTCAAGGCTGATGGAACTCCGTCGACTGCCTCAACACTGGTCAACAACGGTGTTTGTCATCTGTTTGAAGAAATGCGGTACGAGATAAATGCTATTGAGATCGATAGGAGCAAATACGTCGGTCTCACCAGTCTTATGAAAGGCTACCCTTCTCTACGACCTGGGCAGAATTGGATGATGGAGAATGCTGGTTGGCTTAATGTGAATGCAAGCCACGCCGCTGGTAACTTCGATGTATGGATACCGTTGAAGATGATGCTAGGGGTTCGCCGAAGACTATCGCAAGATAATCGTCAACGCCAAACATGAATTGATCTTGACTCGATCGAAGACCGATGCGAACGCGGTTCTGGAAACTCAAGATAAGGAATACAAAATCCTGATCGATAAAGTTGAATGGTTGTTACCATATGTTAAGCTCTCGGATGAGCGAAAAATACAGCTGTTAAGTTTTATCGAGAAAGACGCGCCGATCTCGATAAGTTTTCGCAATTGGGAATTGTACGAATATCCTGTACTGCCTACCACTTCCAAACACGTTTGGACTGTGAAGACATCGACGCAGCTGGAAAAATCTCGCTACGTTATACTGGGTTTCCAAACAAGTCGGGAGAATAAGCTGAATAAAAACGCTAGCCATTTCGATCACTGCAATATCACAGATGTTAAACTCTTCTTGAATTCTCAATGTTATCCCTACGGGAACCTGAATCTCGATATGAGTCATAATCAGTATGCTCTGTTGTACGAGATGTCTGCAAATTTCCAAACCTCCTATCACGGCAAGGAACCTGAACCGTTGCTGAAAAAGAGTGAATTTCTACAGTACACTCCCCTATTCCTCGTTGACTGTTCAAAATAAAAGGAGTCGCTCAAGTTTGGACCAGTAGACGTTCGTCTCGAGTTTGAAGCCAAAGACAACTTTCCTGCTGATACGTCAGCATACTGTTTGATCTTACACGATCGAGTAGTTGAATACAATCCCATAAGTGGTGGAGTAAAGAAATTGGTATAAGTCCATAATTACTCAAACTGTATATCAATGTATTTCTACAAATGAAACTTTTTTTCAATAAATACATATATACATGTGTCGTCTAAATCATGACCATCCTGAGCAGTTATGCCGCTCAGCGGTATCTAATTACTCTAGAGTAAGCTTATAGAGAGAGAAGACAAGGATGGAGATATGAATACGAGAGGGTACATAAAAAAGTCAACATTAATACTGTTGTAAAATTATTTTCAATATTCATTCAACCATTTACTGTTAATTATACTTAGTAAATACAAATTTATCGATTCATTTCACATTGTGAACAATTTTTAACCATAGGAGTAGGTCCATCGAACTCATCCTTCATTGAACAATAATCTATTCGACATTTCTGGCAGCCTGCGAGATCTTCATCCTTCTTCATAGCCTCTGGTAGTTTCTCCCATATCTCATCGATGATATTCGATGCGTGAATGAGGATAAATTCCTTCGACAAAAATGCGATGTCTTCCATCTTCATTCGTTTCAAACTTGAAGGTATATGTGCAATGATTTATGACGGGAGGCAGTACACTTTGTCAAATACCAAGTTTTCAATCGCTGAACATTTTCGAGAGCACACTGATACCTCGGAACGTTCCCATGATAGTCTCCATGCCAATGAACGACTGCGATGTATTGTATCATTTCAAGACTTGAACATCCCAATTCGATCACGAACTTTGAGTCATCGTTGATGATTTTTTCGATCCACTATTTCTTCTCCTCTCCTTTTACATAGATATAATTTGCATGCTCGACAACTTTTTTCACTACTTTTGGCACATCATCGTAAGGCATATTACCATCATTCCACGGTATCCCATGATAATTCCGCGTCAACCAAGCGTTGCTAGCTCTACAGTTGACCGATAAGGTTTCCCAAGAACATGGTGGTTTGAAGAGAATGCGAGCCAGACGTTGCTTGGCTGTCTCATCCACTTGAATAGTGATTACACCGAGCTCCTTCAGTATGAATTCGTTGTTCAATTGTTGAAAACCTTGCACATCCAACATCATCTCCATTGTGAGACTGGATTTTTTTAGAGACGTCAGGAAAGAAAATTCTGCGCCACTCGAAGATCCGTCGAATACTAGGTGTCAATCCTAAATTTTTCGCTCTTTGATAGCCGACAACGTTCCGAAAGATCTTTCTAAAGTCACGCATTCGGAACTTCTCAAATCTCACAGGGTGCCGGAAACTTCCAGCAATCGGGGAGGATTGACCTTGTCACATCAGAACACTTGTCATAAATTAGTGTAATGGGTCCAATCCATTAGCCGTATCTATTTTTTGTCTTCATCTCATGCACGAATACATGAGCAGACTCTGTAGGGTGGGTGTAGCGTATGTATGTGTAACCGTGTATGTGTCAAGTGCACGTGCATAAGCAGAAAAATTTGACCACCTGCATACAGGAGTTGCGAGACAGTTATCGTGTAAAGATTTATGACATCTGACCCCTTTCCGTCATCACCTCTTTGATGATTCGCGCCGACTCAATTCCTGGAAACTCTGGCAGACCCCCCGTCCTCGACTTATCCTTAGGGTCAGAGTTTTATTTGAGGCGTGTGACGTTGACCTGAGTGTATGTAACGTTAAATTGAGAGTGTATGGCCTCAATTAATTGAGGGTGTACCGTCAATTTAAGGGTGTGTGACGCTATTCATAGGAGTGAACGACCTGGTGTCGAGGGTTACAGCATGACTTTCTTGTCGAACCTTCCAGAATGAAGGGTTTGCGTCTCGGATAAAATGTCGGTAATGTGTCGGTGCAGGAATCTATATCCAGAACCCCCCTTACAAGGAGACGTCAAGGTAGTCGGATTTTTTTAATATTTGATTTTTATGGTACGTGTAGTTGGGACCTTGAATAAGAGTTTCCCAAAGTAGTTTGACGAAACATTCATAAACTTCCGTGATAATTTTTTTTGTCCTCTTCAAAACGCACCTTATATTTTTCTACTCTTTTTCTCATTCCGCAAAATTATGAGCGAGCGAAACATAATGATAACTATATGTAGGAATATTTTTCGAGTATTTTGTCAAATTATGAGCTTGGTTGTGTATATTGTTCTACCGACAGTTTTCGGTGAATCCGCACGACCCCCTCCTAAGGCCAAACCAACACAGTCAGGCACCGCGTGTATGAGGCTCGTTTAGGAGGGAATAGGCTACTAGTGCATTGCTTATCCCCTTCCGAACGAACCTCACGCATACGGTGAGTGTCTGTGTTGGTTTGGTCTTAGGAGGGGGTCGTGCGGATTCACCGAAAACTCTCGGTATACATTTGTACATGGAGTTCAGGACGGTTGACCCAAAGATTTCCTAGTAAAGAATATAAGCGCAAAAAGTATCATTCCATCACTGGCTTTCGAAGCAGAAGGAAGTGTTTTTCGGTGTGGTGTGTAAGAATTTTTCAGAACGTTAAAAAAAAAATTATAATGTCGGATTTGCCTGGCCTTTCGACGGCACAAGAAGATGTTGAAGATCCGGCGTGCAGTGCAGTCTCGAAATTGAGGTTAAGGGATGCCCTCGTATATTACGAGCAGATCCTCACGGAAAATGGTCTCGTAGAAGAAAAGCCTTCGACGACAATAACTGAAGAACCGATGCTACTCGCAGAGGACCTGTTCCAGTATACTTTACAAACGCTACAGGAAAAACAGTTTGTAACAGAAGAGGAGTTGATATTGTTGGACGAAGTGGACGAAGAAAGTGCATTTAAAAGACCGGTGTTCGAAGATTTGTCCGCGGATTATGAGCCAGAAGAGAAAAAGTCAAAATCCTACGCGGACTATATTTCGCTAGATTATAAAAGAAAAGTAATTAATATCGCTCGAAAGCACCCGGAATGGAAGCTACACAGTTTGCAAAGAGCAGGATGCAGTCGCTTGAAACGGATGGAGGAATTACCAAAATGGGACCAGCATGTGAAAAGTGGCGGTACCGTGATGGACAAATATGCGGCTATCGATTCCTGGACATATGATCGCTTTGAGGAAGCTCGAAAAAGCTACGAACAAGTCACAACCCGGCACTTACAGCAGTGGGCTTTGTCTGCTGCTAGTCAATATGAGGATTTTCCCTTCAAAGCTTCCGACAAGTGGGTTAGCAATTTTCAACAGAAGCATCGAATTGTCCAGAGAAAAATCACAAAACTCGTAACAGAAAGAGAAACTGCATCAATGGACGAAATTCTGACTGCTGCCGAAGATTTTCGGATCCAAGCGCGTGATCTCATCCCAAACTTCGACCCCGACTTCGTAATTAATACGGATCAAACAGGTATGTAAAAATTTTATTGCTGTTCGTGATCAATCCAAATGAATATAGTTGTGTGTAATTGTTTCGTACATTGATTTTGTATTTTTCAGGATGCCAATACCAGTCAAGTTTCGACAGAACTCTGGCGACCAGAGGATCGAAGATGGTACTAGTAAGGCAGCGAAATATCAATAAAGTTACACACTCCTATACTGCACAATACTCTGTCACCATATCAGGAAAATTGTTGCCTCTGGTCTTTATATGTCTGCAAGAAACGACAGGATCGTTTGGACCCAGGGTTCAGAAATCGGTGGACAGCTACCTCCAAAAATATCAAAACGTTGTAGTGACGGCTTCAAAATCGGGAAAGTTGACGACAAGTCTGTACAAAGATTATTTGAACAAAACTTTGAAGCCATACGTACAGGAGGAAAAGTTTCTGTTGTTTATCGATTCCTGGGGAGGACAAACCAATCCTGTTATGTACAATGAAATTTTTCGAAATAATAAGCGTCGAAGTGTCAATAGCTTCTAATAATCCTGAACAAGCTATCATATTGAATAAATTCATTAAAGATACAGCTACGCGTTCGTTTATAAAAGGTCTAAAAAATGAACTAGAGTATAGAGTAGGTAATGACAAACCTTGCACACTACGCGAAGCAACGGATGTAGCTGCTCGGGTCGAGAAACTTGTATCAGAAAGGAAATTGTTGGAAACATTTCGCGACGCCGCATCATCGAGCGAAGCCGAAATAAGATGTAAGATTTGTAGACAAACGGATCATATAGATAAGTACTGTCCAAAACAAAGGTCGAGACTAGTAGATCAATCGTCAATGAATTGTAGATATTGTAAAAAAAGAGGGCATTCGATCGAAAATTGTGAGACGAAGCAGCGTAATAGTAAATACTGTACACGTTGTCAATGTCCTGGACACGTTTATGGTGAATGTCGCGCGAGAAACCCCGGAAATCAGCAAACTCATCCAAATTCCACAACCAATCAATCCCAAAATGATACTAATAATCGACAAAACTATCAACGCGACAACCGTCAACATTCTGACAATTACAATAGACAACCAAATCGTCCTAATAACGAAAACCAAAACCAAAACCATAACAGACAAAACTACCGACAAACTCAATACAACAATCGTCCAAATAATAATAATTTTCGGGAACGATCGAACTATCCGCGATATGATAATAGGCAAAACTCCGAACGTCAAAACAACACTGCAGCTGTCAATAGTATAACACATAATAATACAAACCAGTCAAATAACAGACAAAATGATTTAAACGAGTCACGGGACTATCGTGCGGACGTACCGGTAGCCCAAACGTCGGAAGAACGTCCGAACACAGTAAGAGAATTGTTTTAGGATCTCCGATAATCGAGATAAAGTCACCACAGATTCTAGGTGAGACGGCAACATTACTGATTGATACTGGCGTAAATATAAATATAATTAAAATAGGAGTAATCATTCGGGATACTCGTTTCACGCCAAATGATATACGCCGTATTACAGGTATTATAGAAGGATTCACAGAAACACTGGGTAGTATCGATTTAGAATTCGCAGGTACGCGTCATGAATTTCACTTGGTCGACAACTTATTCCCAATAAAAGAAGACGGTATCTTAAGCGCAGCATTTCTACGAGCCGAAAACGCGACGATCTGTTTCAAAAATAATCAAATCTTTTCGCGAAATACTGGCGTTCTATCCCTTTCGTACCGACCTTCCTACTATGCTATAAACACTACACGCATACTCGCAACATCGACGATAGAAACTCCCAAAACTATCCTACAAACTCCACAAATCCAAAAACAAACAGCCACACTTTTAATCGATACCGGAGCCGACATAAATATAATGAAACTAAATGCAATTAACCCAGACACCCGTTGTACGAAGACAGACAGAGTTCAAATAACTGGTGTGACCGACGGAACCCTAGAAACACTAGGAAGCTTTGACGTTCAAATCGGTAACAAATGGCACATATTTCATGTAGTTGATAACTCTTTCCCCATAAAACAAGACGGTATTTCAAGCTTGAAATTCTTACGCGACGTAAATGCCACGATTTCCTTCGAAACAAATACAGTAGCTTTCGACGACTCACAAGAATTAAAAATATTTGATGAAAACATTATCTCAATTCCCCCCCGAACGGCACAAGTGATAAGGGTAAAAGTAACCAATCCACCAAGAACAAATACAGGACCCCTATTACTGAAAGAACAAAATCTGGGCCGCAATATCTTTTTCGGTAAGGCCCTAGTAACAAACAGAGACGGCTCTGCATACACTTACGCGATAAACTCAGGAGAATCAGAGGTACGAATAAAAAGACCCACAGTTACATTAGAAGAAGTCGTTGAACTGACAGATACACAAGCTGTTAACGGCTCACACATACTACTAACACATAGCCAAAAAACAGACCCGAGTAACGATTCGCATACACTAAGCATATCCCCAAATCACGATGCAAATCGACTCGAAATTTCAGAACAAAACTTAAGGCTTGATCATCTCAATGATGAAGAGAAACGATCGATAATCGAATTGGTAATAGAATATAATAATCTTTTCTTTCTGCCGGGTGATAAACTAGGTTGTACACAACTAGTCAGCCATACTATACCCACTACAGACGACATACCTATTCACACCAAACAGTATAGATACCCTCAAGCGCACAAAAGTGAAATAAATAAACAAATAACGCAACTTCTTGAACAAAACATTATTAAACACTCTTCATCCCCATATAACTCTCCAGTTTGGGTAGTACCAAAGAAAGATGACGCTAGAGGTATTAAAAAGTGGCGCATGGTAATCGATTTTAGGAAATTGAACGAAAAAACTATTGGCGATGCCTATCCACTTCCAAACATAACAGATATACTAGATCAGTTAGGTTCTGCAAAGTACTTTTCAACCTTTGACTTGGCATCAGGGTTCCATCAGATCCCAATGCACCCTGACCATAGCGCGAAAACCGCTTTCTCAACTCCTCATGGTCATTTCGAATTCAACCAGATGCCATTCGGTCTTAAAAATGCACCATCGACATTCCAACGATTGATGGATCAAGCACTCTCGGGGTTACAAGGCAACGAAGCTTTTGTATATTTAGACGATATAGTTATCTATGCGGAATCATTAGAAGATCACTCGATAAAGTTCAGGAAATTGATGGACAGACTGAGGAAAGCAGGATTAACCCTACAACCAGACAAATGCGAGTTTTTACGCAAAGAGGTTGCATATCTAGGACATATAATAACCCGAGACGGAGTGAAGCCAAACCCAGATAAGATAACCGCCGTAAAAAATTACCCAATACCCAAGAATCCGAAACAAATTAAACAATTTCTAGGCCTTGTCGGTTACTATCGAAGATTCATTCCGAATATGTCGAAAATCGCAAAACCAATCAATAATCTCCTGAAAAAGAATATCTCTTTCGTCTGGACGTCAGAACACCAGCGAGCTTTTGAAAATTTACGCGACTGCTTTTGTAAGGAACCGATTCTTCGCTATCCAGATTTTCAAAAACCGTTTATAGTCACAACTGACGCTTCAAATCAAGCGTTGGGCGCCATACTCAGTCAAGGAGAGATCGGAAAAGATCTACCTATCGCCTACGCATCCAGAGCATTAAATAAAGCAGAAACTAATTACTCGACCATAGATAAGGAACTACTAGCTATAGTTTTCGCAGTAAAACATTTTAGACCATATTTATATGGACGAACTTTCACACTAGTAACAGATCATAGGCCCTTGGTTTGGCTGAATAGCGTAAAAGATCCGACATCACGACTATTACGTTGGCGACTAACACTTGACGAGTACACTTACGACGTAGTCTATAAAAAAGGTAAGGCAAACCTTAACGCGGACGCATTATCAAGAAATCCTCCTCCCAATACTATTCAAGCCTTACCTATGGAAGGAAAACGTCCCCGTTTAGAGACAGAACTCACAGAATCAGAGACGAATAAGAAGCGAAAACCGGCTCACCAATTCCCACGACATCCTAGACAGAGTACAGACGATTCCCCTAATCCCGCACCACTCAAACGACCCAAAACACAAGGAGAAGTAGAAATAAAAAATCCACCAAAGATAAATTCATCCAACTCAGACAGCTCTGATGTTGAAATCGCCGTTGGAAAACCTAAAAACGTAAGCCTTGGCGAAACGATTAACCCTTTATTACACCCAACGAAACAAATTAAACGTTATCGAAGTACGGACTCTTCCGGAAACACAAGACCGCGAAAGATACGAACAAAATTACCAGACCCAACAGACTTGACAGACGATGATTTAGGTACAGAAACCATTCAGACTAAAGCAAGAGCATACAAACGCCTTCGCGATACAGAAACATCTAGCAATCCAGCACCGCGGAAAAAGTTACCTACTTATAAGAAATACGATAACTCAGATGAAGAGTCGACCACAGATTCCGCGTTAGACTCACGCATTTCTAGAAAATATGTTAAATCTATGACAAAACTACAAAATACCTCACGTGACATACAAGCAGGTACATCAACTGACAAACAACCGGGAACTACACCCCCATACAGTCAATTCCTTGTAGATTTGGATTTCCTGCCACTGACCTCTAACAGGTATATTCAAGAAATTGAAGCAGACTTATTGAAACAGAAAGATAATCTCGCACATTGCATCTCAGCTGATTGCAAAGCTTCACAAGGTATAGCAGACCAAATGGTAAGAAACGGACTTATACAACATAAGCGTTTACGATCAATGGACCCTGTAGTGACAGATATAATTACAGTTAAATACCCCCGACGTATAATCTACAATCTAGTAACAAAACAACATTATTTCAACAAACCGACAAACGAGACGATGTATAAGACACTAACTAAATTGAAATCAGCGTTAATACAGGACGGAGTACAATCCTTGTCGATACCAAGATTAGGATGTGGTATAGATAAACTCAATTGGGACATGGTCAACCGTATGATACATTACATATTCAAAGACACAAGTATTAAAATCACTATTTGTAACTACAACTACTCATCTGCATATGAACCGTCCACACATGAAGATAGTGAAGATCCGGTTTCACTCATGATGCCACCGCCTGCATACCCAATAACTAAGACGCGCAAAACTATTAGATTAAACACAGAAAGCCGAAGTCCCACTCACTCATCTACTCAATTCAAAAATGCACAAACATCCGACGTTCCTTCAGCTGTCCTAACAACAGATAACGATACTGACGTATTAACCAATCCTCAAAATTTTCGTGTTACCGAAACAGGTAATCTCTCAGAAAACACTGAAAACTCGTCACACGACGAAAACAATGATTCCGATCAAAACTCCGATATCAATTCTTCCGATCCTGACACGCTCACTAATACCACGGACGATGATAGTACACATGAAGGGTCCCAGAGACACCCCAAATTAATCTACGTACGACAAACCGATAAAAACATATTCCAAGCACCCGCTAAATATTCATTAGTACATTGCGCAGCACAAAACTACGCAATGGAAAAAGGACTAGGAAAACAATTCAAATTAAGATTCGGTCAGATAGATAGATTGAAAAGCTTTAACACACAGATAGGCGGGGTAGGAGTATTATATCATGAACATAGATTCGTGTTTTACTTAATAACAAGAAACAAAGACGAAGACAAAACGACTTACGAAACATTAGAGACTTGTTTTAGAACTTTACGTACTATATGTGAAGATGAAGGCATACATAATTTAGCGATGACGAAGTTAGATAGCAATGAAGATAACCTCGACTGGGAAAGAATAAAAGAGATGATAAGAAAACTATTCACACCTCCCTTCGAGATCCGATTGTACGAACAGGAATCACAGTACGCCTCGAACCCATCTCAGGAGGAAAACGAGAAGTCACCTAGCTTCGAGGAATTCATAGCCAACTTAGACACTATAACACCCGCGACTAATGTAACAGAATCCAAAGACGGACTATTTATGAGAAACGATAACTATGTTCACTGCGTTCACGCCGACTGCCCTTGGCAGGACGAGTTAACAAACCAGTTTATAAATAAAAACATGCTAAAGAAAGAAACCTTTACTATCCAAAAACCAACAAAAGGCGGAATAACAGCCACGAAATATAAACAAAAATATATAATCTCTCTCGTAGCTAGAGATAAACTCACGGATAGAATTAAATTGAAAGATCTTCACCGCCTTATGGTTAGGTTAAAACAAATTTTGGTTATGTACGAAATCAATTCATTCTCATTCACAAAAGCAAACCCAGGATTAGATACTCTCGAGTGGTCTACTGTGAAGAAACTTTTTTACGCGATCTTTAGAAATACTAGCATCAAGATCAAGTTGTGTACTAATGAAATCACTATACCTGAAGAGTCATTACGCGAGGAAATCATAAAAGAATATCATGAATCATTAATAGGTGGTCATCAAGGCGTTACGAAGATATACAGCCGAATCAGAGAAAAATACTACTGGCCTGACATGAAAATCCAAATCCAAAACTTCATAAGAACATGTGATAGCTGTCAGAGAAAGAAATTAGTTCGCGTTAAGACAAAATTACCGATGGTGATCACAGATACGCCTGCAAACGCATTCGATAAGGTTGCACTTGATATCGTCGGACCACTTCCACTTACAAAATCAAACAACCAATATCTTCTTACTATTCAGTGCAATCTAACCAAAATTCTTGACGCTATACCACTTCCAAACGCGACAGCCCAAACAATAGGTACAGCCTTTGCTAAAGATTATATTACGCGCTACGGAACGCCGCGAACAATTTTAACTGACCAGGGTCAAAATTTTATGAGCAGCACGATCAAACAAATTAGCAGACTTTTCAAAATTAAACAAGTCAGAACCACTGCCTATCACCCGCAATCGAATGGATCCTTGGAAAGAAGCCATCTCGTACTCATAGAATACGTTAAACATTATACAAAGAATGGTAAAGACTGGGACGAATACATACGATTCGCGATATTCTGCTACAATACTGCTAAACACGAAAGCACTGGCTTTACTCCACACCAATTAATTTTCGGTCAAGAAGCACGATTACCATCAGACATGACTCCGACAATCGGGATGACCGATACTGACAACACATTCATTCTTGACTTATTAACGAACCTTACGGACATTCGTAAGAGAGCCGCACAAAATTTAAAAGATGCAAAACTAAAATCAAAATCTTATTACGATAGGAATATTAACCCACAACTTTTCGAAGCAGAACAAAAGGTTTTTCTACTGAACGAAACACGAACAAAATTTGAGGATCACTACAAAGGGCCCTTCATCATTAAACGAATAATTGATAATATAAATGCAGAGATCTACATTACACAGAATAAGACAAAGATAGTCCACTTGAACAAATTGAAATTAGCGCATGTACGGGACTGACCTTTTGACCACATACAAACATAACAATAAATAAACATAGGTATAGAATAGAGAATTTAGGCGACAGGTAGTACTGAGACATATACTGATTTGCAGATACGGTACGGCAGACGCAGTTAACATCGAAACTCCGTATACGACGATAAGATTCGACAAAAATCCGGGCATCTACTATGACCAACTACCCGACTTACGTACGTCCACCAACGTCTGGAGATTAATCAACTATATAAATATAGATCATCTGTTAAGTAAGTTCGAAACAATAACGAAATATGCGAACCTCTTGTCTAATAATTGTCAAAAGCTCAAAAACGACTGTTCGGTTAATGACGTTATCAACTTATTAAAAAATAGACTACCGACACTACAAGAATCACAGGACCAAATTGAAGACTTGATAGGATATAACAACTTAGATATAGCACACGAGGAACTTTCACGCCTTGCGCACCCCCGTAAAAAGAGAGCTTGGTTCGGATTCGTTGGCAAAATTCATAAAACCTTGTACGGAACATTAACTGAAGACGACGGCAAATATTATAACGAACAGATAGATAGACTATTCAACGACACTAACCATCTGGCTGACTTATTAGCAAACCAGACGAGTATTGTCAAATCTATGCTAGGAGCCCATCGGAAAGAGTTAGACAACATTATTGTACATTTGGATGAACTCGATACACGAACAATCCTATTGCGCAATGATACCTCTAGTTTAA
This sequence comes from Macrophya alboannulata, assembly GCA_949628255.1. Classification (NCBI taxonomy): domain Eukaryota; kingdom Metazoa; phylum Arthropoda; class Insecta; order Hymenoptera; family Tenthredinidae; genus Macrophya; species Macrophya alboannulata. The sequence goes on along the minus strand of OX451210.1, from coordinate 7,022,664 downwards.
AACTGAAATTGGATCTAAACACAATAACGATCACCCAATTACGACACATTGTCGCATTAGACCAAGCTATCGGTGAACATGAACTCGACCTACACTACTTAACAGACGCAATACTTTTCGCACATCAGGGAATTATACACCCCAAGATCCTTACCCCTAAACAGATTATTTCCAGCCTACGGCATATTCAATCCCTAGAACCCCTCCTAAGATTTCCCGTTCCATTAAGAGATATCTATGCAGAAGAACTAATCAGAGTGTCCAGACTAGAAGTAATATATACGACTCCGAATCTAATATACATATTATCAATTCCTCTACTAGACGATGACACGTTTAACCTATATCACTTGCTCCCAATCCCAGTTAGACAAAATTACGATAAAACCACAAATACATTCGCTTGCATAATTCCTAATAACGATTATATAGCAATATCTACGGACAGAAATTCTTACTTCCATTTATCCAAAAAAGATTTCACAGACTGCAAAAAATCACAAAACTCCTATATCTGTACACAAAGCCAACCTATTTATCACAGCAATAACCACGTATCATGCGAGATGCAATTGTTCCTAGATAATGTGCCTAATCGGTTAAATACATGCAATGTTAGAATAAACTCGTTCGACGGATCATATTGGTCTAAACTAAGATCTCCTAATACCTGGATTTATTCCTTATCAGATCCTGAAACTATCCACATCATATGCCCCAATACACACACAACACGTGTCACCCTCTTCGAATCAGGAATATTAAAATTAAACAGTGGATGTTCAGGACGTTCGGAGACTGTAACACTCAGTGCCTCCGATTCAATCTCGTCAATAGAATCGTATCCATATATTCCGGAATTTACTTTGAACCTCACGAAAATATATCGAGAATTGAACAAAAATCATACTGTGAATCTATCTACAGTTCCCATATTCCATCACTATAAGACCACACTCTTGGATGCCGATGACTTGAAATCTAACAGCATAGCATTAGACGACATAATAAAACAAGCTAAAGAGATAAACACTCATAAACGCACGCAACAAAACACAGACAACCTAACAACCGGCCTTTCCTACGCCGCCATTGGTCTAGGCTTACTAGGAGCTTTATTCCTGGCCTATAAAATGTCATTATTCGGAAAAATTCTCACAATCGTTTCGTGCTTTAAGAAAACTAAAAAACGCGGCAATAAACGTTTGAAAATGGCCACGTACGAAAAGCCTGTAGAGTTAGACATTATCCATCCCCATATGCTCCAAAACCCTAGCTCATTGAGAACTAAAACTAAACACGAACCGGAACATAAGACCCAGGTCTCGCTTGAACTAACACCTTACAGACAAAAGCGTAGTGTAAGACCTACCACACCACCTAATACTCATCCGATCGAAATCAATCTACCACAGCTAACGTATTATTAGAGTAGCTGACTATAAAAATTATAAACGCTACTACGCTGCTACGCCTAGATCGAATGATCAACAATATACTTAAACCTAGTTAAGACGATGAGATCTTACCTAACTAATGAATAAACTTATAAGCACTAGAAAACCTAGATTATAGTTTCATACTAACGTTGAGAAATACGATTAACAAATCGTATGCAACGTTAGGGTAGTGATAAGATTAATTAGCAACTAGTTGAGATTTTATGTTCTTAAGAGTAATCCAGATAACTCAAATTTCAAAGTTTTTCACTACAGATGAAAATGTAATGTTTTAATTGGTATAATATTTTGAACTAAAGTTTTGTTAGTTATTTTTATGTATTCGGTTAGGAAATATAATTGTTAGATTAAGTTTTTGCCTAACATAAATTTTGACTTATAATTGAATTTTATACTTGATTTATATATTATTAATACATAAGATGGATACACGAACATGCATACAAGTACACATGATCTTGTAAAATACAGTCTTTTACCAATAAATTTCCCATGGTATAGAAAAAATTTTGGGCTATACCTCCACACTAACACACACTATCCAATAGAAATTATATTATGACTATATTATTTTGTATACAACAAAAAAAAAAAAAAAATGTTGAGCGACTATACATGTATAACTTGTAACCCACACAACCGGATTATACAAACATAATTATATGTACTTATACATATATATGACTACACAGGCACACTTAAGTCATTCAATGAAAACATACCCCTTAAAAATAAGCGGTACGTTTCCTCTAACGGAGGGGGTGTTACGTCCGGGCCTCATCACCCGAACGTGCCTCCTTTCCTCCCCGACGGTCTTTCTATTCCCACGTATGCAACTACTATCAACCTATCCGTCTGCTCTTATCTCTATTCCAGCTATTCTTTCATCCTCACCTGATCCCTGTACTACTAAGCCCTGAGAATCACGCCACTGTGGTCGTCACATGCTTATTCAGCATGTGATGACCCAGCTGTACTGATCTCCCACCAAGCTTCCCTAAAACAATACTTCTTCTTCGACCTTCCAACCACACACTTCTTCTTCGACCTTCCAACCATACACTTCTTCTTCGACTTTTCCACAAAACACTTCAACTTCGATCTTCACACTGAAAACTCCTTCTCTGACATTCCTACCTTATACACATCATCATTATTCACTCACTTTACTCAAAACTTGTTCAACCATACACACACTCATACTTGAACCAATAAAAATCATCATCAACGAATTCATTCTAAAGCATCATTGCCCCTTCCACTCTCATCTCCAGCTATTTTTAGTGTAAAACAGGGTTGAACCCACAAATTTACCATCCTGGACGTTACAACGGGGCCAAAAAAAAAAAAAAAAATGATCTCGGAAGTTTATGAATGTTTCGTCGAACTACTTTGGGAAATTCTTAGTCATGCTCCTAACTATACGTACCATAAAAATCAAATATTAAAAAAATCCGACTATCTTGCCGTCTCCTTGTTAGATATCTACTGCTTTCCGCCACATTGCTCGAATAAACTTCAGCCCCTGGATGTAGCATTTATGAAACCCTCGAGCTTGTATTATGAAGATGAAGTGAGAAGGTGGTTAAGATCGAGTCCAGGAAAAGTTGTCACTTTGTGGCAAATCTCATCCTTGTTTGGGCAAGCTTTTGTGTATGCTGCGAACATGAGAACTGCACTGAAAGGATTCGAGAAAACTAGTATTTGGCCAACGAATTTCAACGTCTTCTCAGACGATGACTTCCTACCAGCTGCGACGACTGATATTCCGATTGAGGCAGCAGCCACTACCACTGAAAATCCCTTAGTCAAACTTTCAGCAAATCTAGCCACTAATGCTCCTATTAACTCTTCAAACCCACCTCCTGAACTAGTACAAACTAATTGCAGTGCTAGATTACGAACTACTGGGCTGGAACCTAGACCTCAGTGTTCTTTGATGCCTGCTACTCCAAATGCATCCATCAATAACTCCAGTGGGTCAAGCTTCCCTACTTTTAGCCCGGAAAATGTTACACCAATACCCAGAGTCACACCAGGGCAGAAACGAGTGACAAGAAAGAGAGGTAAAACCGCTATTCTCACATCATCTTCCTACAAGAATGAGCTACAAGAAGCGGTCAAAACATCCCTGGAAGCTAAAGAAGCTGAAGAGAATAGAGCAAAGATCAGGCTAGCAGCTCGAGAAGAGAAGAAGAAAGTGAAAGGAAAAGGAAAAGGAAAAGGTCTTCAATCAAAGAAGAGGAAGAAAAAGAACTTGATTCTACAGAAAATGAAACATCCGAAGACGACGAAGATGCGACATGCAATCCAACTGAGGGTTGGATTGCATGTCAGAAGTGCAAGCAGTGGGCTCATAACTCGTGTGCTGGCATAGATAGTGAGGGCGATGAAGCCCAGCTCATTTGGAAGATGTGTCATCGAAAAAAATAAATTTAAAAAAAACGGAGTCCATTCCGCCCCGTGTACGGGGCGGAACGGACTTAAAGACACTTTTTCAGTTTATTAATATAACAAACGAAATATATTATTTTATGTTATCTTCATTTGCAAATTTTATTACAAAAATGTTTGAATAAACGGTTCCTAATTTTTATAAAAAATTTTTTCATCATTGAGACCTCAAAAATTTGCTCCAAACGTAAGGCGGGCCATTCCGCTCCGGTCTCCCCTACAGCCGACTTTTTCGACAGTGAACTTTCTTGATAATGTTCTGGAAACAGAATTTAAAGGAACGTTCCATGTCAGGAAAATAGAATCTAGGAGAATTGCTAAAATGTTCGAATCAAACTTCGAGTCACAATTTAAGATAGAAATCAAGTTGAACATTTTTTAATGTAAATGTTTTTCATCCTCCCAGCGACTTTTACAAAACTTTTTGTTCAAAAGCGTGTATCTCAGCAAGGAATAAAGATTTTTCAGATTCCCAAATGCGAGCCGAAAGGTTTATTCTTCTTGTTTCGAGCAAGACAAAGTTTTTGAAAATCGGTCGATGCGTTCAGATTTTATTCACAATTCAAATCGGTTCAGTTTTTTTTGCCAACCCTGTATATGTATGTATAAGGTATAGGTGGATGTCGCCACTAGGCGAGGAAGCAAGGAGAGCAGCAACAAACGGCCGTTAGTCGTATAGCACAATAAGCACAAAGCATATAAGAAAGTTTCACCTTAACTAATAAATATTATCATAACTGTAAACCGAGTACAACTCATTTAAAACAGTGTAAAATAGTACATTACGTGACTAGTGCGCAAAATAGGTGATTCCCGCACGAGTCGAGTTTGTCACCCGAGCGTAGCGAGGGCGACTAAAGAGACGAGTGCGGGAGACACCTATGCGCACGTGTCGGGTACACTATTTTTTCTAACGAGCTGCGGAAAATTCGACAACTAATCCGCTGGTGGGGTCCGGGGCGAAGCCCCGGTGGGACCCAGGAGCGAAGCCCCGGTGGGGGGTTCGGGGGGCGAAGCCCCTCGAACATTGAAGAAAGGAATTCTCATTTGATACAATAAGAGTAGTCAACGACTGATAAATGATTATTGAAAAAAGGAATTCTTATTTGATACAATAATAGATAGATTATTGAAGAAATAGATTATTGAAAAAATACATTCTTATTTGATACAATAATAGATACATTATTGAAGAAATAATTATTGAAAAAATGAATTCTCATTTGATACAATAATAGATAGATTATTGAACAAATATAGATTGTTGACAAAGACACTTTTTTTTGCTCATATTTCGAAAACTACGGAATCTAAAACTTTTTTCATGAGGAAATAAAAATGCCGAATAAAATTTCCTATAGAAAAGCATGTATCAAAAGTCGAAATTCGCAACTTTGATGAAAAATGCTCAGGTTGCACTAGTGCGGGAATTTACTATTTTGCACGCTCATTTGGGTGCGCAAAATCGAATTTTGCGCACTCCGTTAGGAAAACAATAAAGTGTGGACCGAAATTCCCTAAGCAAGTGGTACGTGTGGAATCTACTATGTATTATTCATGTAAAAAAGCACTACTACTAACTAGGCGAACAAGGCAACTTTGCATAAAATATTATAGAAAGTTTCAGGTCTTTATCTCAATTTCAACCCGTGCCTCCCGCGATGTAATTTTATCTATCTAAATAACATGGGATTTTTTTCATTGAGTAATCAAATTTTTATTTTGGCTGAAGTACTAGTCCAAAAATCTTGAAACTCTGTAGACTTTATCCTTATGATAATAGCTGTCCCCCAGAATTCTCATAAATTTTTAGCTATTATAATTTTGGAGTTACAGTTTAGTGAGAAATAATTTACACTCAGCAGGCGCTGTGAGAAATTATCAACGAAAAAGTAGACAAATGCAATGTTATTTAAATGAAAAAATGTTAATCTTTACAGGCACACCTTTTAATTGAGGTATAGCATTCAAACGAGGCTAAAAATTTTTGTTTTCTTATTTCCGATTAAATCAGGAGTGGAATCATTAAAATTTGTACATTGCTATTTAAACGACGACCTTAACGTACCGTGTATACATCGATATTTTTGATTTAACAAAATGGGAAATCAAATATACGGAAAAGGAACACAAAAATATTATAAATATACACAAAAAATTAACAAGGCATCGAAACACATCAAATAGTATATGAAAAAATTGATAGTCTTGTTTGTAATAACATGCTTTCTGTATAGATATGCGATTTGTCAAGAGCGCTTCTAACCGCTCTTGCGTTTGGGCATTAGTAGATAGGCTAGGCCGGTTCTGGCTCCCCGCGTGTTAGTGCACACGTACACGCACACACACATGCATGCCTCCGCCGTGTCCGTGTGAGGGTGGTGGAGGGGGTTGATAGGATGACGTCATGCTCGCTGATGCCTGCTGGCTTGTTCAGACCTGTCAAAATGACGTCACGCACCCTTAATATGACGTCACACACCCTTAAAAATGGCGGCACGTACCCTAAAAATGGCGGCACACTCCCTCAATATGACGTCACACACCCTTAATTTGACGGCACCTACCCTTAATTTGACGGCACATACCCTTGATTTGACGGCACATACCTATGATATGACGTCACGCGCCCTGATTCTAACCCTTGCTTCCAGAAGCTTCCTCAAGGCCAAGTTCCTGGAATTTTTCGGCACCCTGTGAGATTTGATACCCCTGCGCAAAAAACCTGCAGATGCAAGTCCTAGCTAATGATTCGTGGAAACCCTGTTGGAAGTTTTTGAGGGATCGAGTTACTTTGCGTGTTAAAATGCAAAATTATGATAAGATTCTCAGAAAATTAGTTCTCGGAAAGACTGTGGAAGGTTCTAGATGTTTAGGTATTAGTGGAGGGGTTGTCAGCTATAAAAGGGTAAAAATTTGCTATGGGACATCTCATTCTACAATCATTTCTCGAATGGTTCAAACCACTCTCAGACGTCGTGAATTAAAAGTGCGACTTGAGCTGCTCATAAAGAACATCAACGAGGTGAAAAGCTTGATCCATACAAGATCAGAAATCAACCGTCTTACGAAGAAACTAGAAGCAATAAAGATTTGACTAAAAAAACATGGATCTCTCTGCAATTAACAAATTGGGCCGTTTGGAGGAATTCCTCCCAACGAAGAAGCTGAGTGAGCTGCAGGTGTTCGAGAACTATCCCATTACCGATCTTCGGACAGTTCAAACCAAATTTGGAGTCAGGATAGTGGTGGATGTAGACAACAGATTTTGCATCTTCTTACCGGCTCGAATGGCAAAGATTCTAAAGGATGACGACGACTTGCTGCACAAGATGAGAGATGCTGCTGATGAGAACCGCTTACATATGAAGTACCTTGGCGGCCAATACAATCAAGTCGAATTCAACTACATATAAACACACACACACACACGTGATATCTGATATATGATGTACCTATATGATACACCTATACCTTTATAAACCTATATATGATATACCTATATGATACACTTATACCAATGTGATATACCTATATGTATTTGAGTATGATTTGATAAAACAAATTATTAATAAACTACGTGTTCATTATTCAAATCGAACACTACCTCAATAGATGTAAATAATCACATATACTTACCTGAAGACTAATATACTTATTCAGATTTTTTAAATTATGCTATAAATACGACAAGGAATAGGATTTTGGTTAGAGTAGGGTACATAACATGCATTGCAATAACAGATTGAAAGTATAATTATCAGTACATAACTTTTATTTTATAAACAGCTGTATGCAGGTTCTTTCATTTCTTTTATCTCTTATCCATTACTTATATTCTGAATGAATTCTCCTTTTTCTTGGATATAATAATTAATAATGTTTATTGAAAACTTTTTTATCTCAATATCTGAAAAGTTTAAATTCTTCGGAACCACCAGCTCCCATCCGCCCGCCGGAGTAACTCCGCCATCGTACCTCTGTACTCCATCATACATAGTGTATTCGGTGGTTGATTTTGGCTGATGTTAATCATTACTCTAATTGAAGTCATCAACTCTTCCAGCTCTTCGTTCGACAACCCGGTTGTCCATTCCGTAGGAGTCTGCACCGTGAACTCCGACATTTCTGAAAAAAATGCAAGGACAGACTTGAATCAATTTGCCTAACCTGCATCAAACTTTCGAGGAAAATTTAAAAAATTCATGAATCGAACAGAAAAAAGACACAAATAAATCGAGTATTACAACTATCACAACTTGAAACAAAATTATTAACTTTTCGTTATTAATCACAATATGTTACACCCACCTTTGTTATTTCCACGCACTTTTTCACTTAAAACTGTTACCAAAGGTTGCTGCTGTTGACCGTTTAATTTTCAGAGCAAGACTGACGTGCTGGTACATGGATTAGGCTCTTCATATATACCCCTCATGTTTAGGGTTAAAATCGTAAATAAGATAGCATGAGAGCCACGTGCAATTCCGCGAACGATTTCGGTCCTACTCACAAGAATTGTAGATGTAACTAAATACCGTAGCGCAAAACTCTCGAACGTTCTCACATACTGATCGATGTAACTAATACGATAGCAAATAGGCACTGGAAACTTCTATGGTAGTTGAATCATGAACCAAGTGCCACGAATATTCTAGAATATCTTTTAAGAAAATTTTCGAATAAATGTAGGTATAATGACAAACTTGTTAACTTGCGAAAAAGAGTTATTCGGAGAAAACAAATTCTACCGTTGCTTCTGTTATCACTTTACTTGCTGTAAGTCTTGGTTTTAAAAAATCAGGTAAAAAGGTTTCTCACGCTAACAAAGTGTAGGTTTTACATTACAAGATTCTTGGAATTCATCAGTGAAGTTGGCCTATAAAATGACCACCCCGCAGTGTTAACTCATCATTCAAGTTTAAACTCTCTCAGCATACAATTGTTATTAGTGAACACCAAGAAATGGATGCAGCTAAATGTCTTAAACTTATTAGCATTATGCAAAATGCTTATGAAATTTTGAAAAAGAAATCAACAACTACCGAAGTACAAAAATGGATAAGATTCGGAACTCAGAATATCAGGCTTTTGAATAAAATTTTACGAAAATCGGCTTCAACAGTCGGCGAAAAAACAAGAATTTTGACGACAATCGGAATCCTAAAGTCATTGAAAGCACGTTTTGAGCAGTGTCGAAAAAGAGGGGAAGGTGTAAGGAGATTGCGGAGAAGTGACAGGGTAAAGTGGGAAGATCTGGAGTCAGGTTTCGATGGAAGAATAAGAATGGGAGTCATAGCGAATCTGCAACACAAAGATCTGGAACATTTTCTGGATGACTCAAAAAAACTAATTATCTCCAGATTGAAGGATATTCTCCGCAAACAAGGCAACTTAAAAGTCAATGTAGTTTTGTCCTGTAAATTCAATACTCTGAAAAGCGGTGAAATTATCGAAGAGATGAAGTTCTTCAATACCAAAAACGAAGCTATTCTACCAGCGACGAACATGGATGAATGGTTCGACGAAAATGTCAGGGAGAAATTAGTAGTCAAGATAGAAGACTTCCAGGAAAAAGATTCGGGATGGTCTTTGTCTGAAATTATAAATCTGGCTGTGAATATCAACAAATATGTACCACTGCGAGGAGGCATATCTACTTACACACCGTTACCCAAGTATATACAAGATAAGAAGGCGGTGGTGAATATTATGAACGACGATTCCTACTGTTTTCTCTGGTCAGTCACAGCAGCTCTGTTCCCAGCAGGTAAAAATGCTGGTAGAACGACTTCTTACCCACATTTTAGCTCAGTGCTGAGGTATGAAGGTTTGAATTTTCCCATGAGTCTTGATAAAATTTCAAAATTTGAAAAATTGAACGGTTTGTCGATTAATGTTTACGGTATAGACGACCACGAAATAGTACCCGTTTATTTAAGTCGAGAAAAATCAGACAAGTCTACCATACATCTCCTTATGTTAGAATCTAATGTCGAGTCAAACGGATCTGATGACGCTAACAATACAATATATCATTTTACATGGATCAAAAATTTATCTCGACTGTTAAGCTCACAAATTTCAAAACATAAGGGTCATACCTGGTTGTGCGATAGATGTTTGAGTCATTTTCAGTCTGAAAATTGTTTAGTCAAACACAAGCTTGATTGCGCGAATTTAAATAAATGCAAAGTAATATTACCGGACGAAAAGGATAAAATCTTGAAATTCAAAAACTTTAAATATAAAGAAAATGTTCCGTTTTGTATTTACGCCGATCTCGAATGTCTCTTGCAACCGGTTGACGATACATCTGAGAATAGAAGGGTATATGAAAAACATGTCCCGTACAGTATCGCTTACTATTTACATTGTACCTTCAACGATTCAGTTTCCAAATTTAGAGTCAACCGTGGAAAGGATTGTATAGAATGGTTTGTAAGCGAGTTGGAGAGTTTGGCTCATGCTTTAGAACCTTATTTCAAGTGTGTGATCCCGATGGAATCTTTGAGTCATGAACAAAAACAAGCGTTCGATTCAGCTAAGATTTGTCATATTTGTGAAAAACCGTTCGCACCTCAAGACGTGAAACATCGCGATCATTGCCACTTCACAGGCAAGTATCGTGGTGCAGCGCATGAAGGTTGCAATTTAAATTACAAGGATTCGCACATCATTCCGGTGGTCTTTCATAACTTATCGGGCTATGACTCACACTTTTTGATTAAAACATTAGCAACAGCTTTCAAAGGAGCCGTCACTCTTTACCGGTTAACAAGGATAGATATATATCTTTTACAAAGAGTGTAAAGGGAACATCTATACATTTTAGGTTCATTGATTCGTTCCGGTTCATGCCGGGCAGTCTAGAAAAATTAGCGTCTTATTTAGATGACGATCAGAAATTAATTACGCGTAAGTATTGTAGGAGCGTCGAAGAATTTCAGTTATTGACGAGGAAAGGTGTATTTCCATACGAGTATGTAAACAGTTGGGAAAGCCTTGAAGAAGTACAGTTACCACCAAAAGAAAAATTTCATTCAAAATTAAACGATTCAGATATTTCGGAGGATGACTATTTGCACGCGTGTAACGTTTGGCAAACTTTCCAAATCAAAACTTTGGGTCAATATTCAGATTTGTATTTACAAACGGATGTGCTTCTTTTAGCGGATATTTTTCAAAATTTCAGGAATAATTGTTGGTCCACTTATAATTTAGATCCGTTACATTATTATACGGCGCCGGGTTTATCGTTCGACGCGATGCTCAAGTGCACGGGTGTTGAGCTCGAGCTTCTTATCGACGTTGATATGTTATTGTTTATAGAACGAGGAATTCGAGGCGGAGTTGCCCAATGCTCGAACAGATACGCTAAAGCTAATAACAGATATATGGGATCGGCATTCGATCGGCGTCAGGAAGAATCGTACCTCATGTATTTTGACGTTAATAATTTATATGGTGCAGCTATGAGTCACTTCTTACCGTATAGTTCCTTCGAATGGGTGTCAAATTTCCAAGGTTTTGATGTTTTAGCAGTTTCAGATGAATCTCTTATAGGTTACATACTTGAAGTAGATTTAGAATATCCGCGAGAACTTCAGGACTCTCACAAAGACTTACCATTGTGTCCGGAGCATTACGTACCACCTCTGTCGAGATGTAAGATATCTAAATTAACAACTACCCTTTTCTCAAAAAAGCGGTATGTTGTCACTATAAAGTTTTGAAACAGTGTTTAAGTTTGGGTATGAAGTTAGAGAAAATCCATCGGGTATTAAAATTTAAACCAGCACCGTGGCTTCAGAAATATATAGATTTGAATAGTGAATTGCGGAAAAAGTCTAGCAATGATTTCGAAAAAAATTTTTATAAACTCATGAATAACGCCGTTTTCGGAAAAACAATGGAAAACGTTAGAAAACATAGAGATGTACGGTTGATTACAAAGTGGGATGGGAGACACGGAGCAAGAGCGCTTATCGTTGAGCCAAACTTTCACAGCTGTACCGCATTCGGTGAAGATATGGCAATAATTGAATCAAGCTGGACGAAAATCAAATTCAACAAGCCTATATATGCAGGATTTTCTATTATGGATCTTGCTAAAACCTACATTTACGATTTCCATTATAATTATATCAAAAGTAGATTCGGAGACCGAGCAAAGCTCATGTATACTGACACTGATAGTCTTATATATCATTTTACCGTACCCGATATATACGAGCTAATGAAACGCGATTTGGATCGATTTGACACGTCCGACTATCCTCCGGAGAATGTTTATAAGATGCCGCTAGTCAACAAGAAAGTATTGGGATTGATGAAAGACGAGAATAACGGTAAGATAATGACCGAGTTTATAGGTTTAAGAGCTAAATTATATTCCTTCAAGGTTCTAGGTGAAAATAGAGAGCAGAAACGTGCCAAAGGAGTCAAGGGGGCTACACTAAAAACAATAACTTTCAATGACTACATCGAGTGTGCTATGCAGCATCAAAATCTAATAAAAAGTCAGAATTTAATTCAAAGCAAGAATCACCATGAGGTTCATACGGTGACGCAAAGGAAGATAGCGCTGAGCTGGAACGACGACAAGAGGATCATATTTCCTCATACTACCGACACGCTTCCGTGGGGTTATGATACATGTAAATAAACTGCGGTGTATGATATATATTAAAGATTTATTCATTCAATAAAGGCTTACAAGTCAGACTTATCTATCCAACTGTTATGTGTATTATCGAAACCTAACCACTTCACAAACAGCTTGTTTCCACGTTTCTTGAGCACCTTCTCCACCAGGTAGATGTCGGAGTTCTTGACTTTGAGAAGTTCCTGTTCGTAGAAGCCACCTGCTATAGGCTGATCCTGATAGTCTTTGAGCTTGTACGTTACCGGGTTGGTATTGGCTACTTGTACAATCGTAAATATTTCGGTCGTCCAATTCGGTGTATAGGCTTTCTCAAAAACATTCTTATATTTGCTGATTCGTACTTTATCTCCAATTTTGAAGTTTGCCGGTTTAACGGATCTGCCTCGAACTTTTTGGTATACAGTGTGCAGTAATGTCTCTTCATTTCTCGAGGAAACGTCTTTTGGCTTCATGCGAATAGTACGGTGCTTGGAGTTGTTGTAATCCGAAACCAAATCAGATAAAATGTCTGTCCACTTGTAATTACCCTGCAGGCTGAACTGCATCCACATTTTGTTTTTCAGCGTACGATTAAAGCGTTCACAGATCGATGCCTTCAAGTTACTAAAGGTTGAGTATAGCTTGATATTATACCGCCTCATGAGAGAATCGAAATATGAATTATAAAATTCTCCGCCTCTGTCAACGTGTAAATTCTTCGGGACACGTCCCTATGCGAGTACAGATTCCATAGCACTTGCGGTATCTTTACCCGTCTTACTCTTCATCGGCACGGCCCAGGCATACTTTGAGAATATATCGATGACGGTGAGCATGTATTTGTAGCCTTTGTTTTCTCCTGCGTACGGTGCCATGTCAACGAGATCCGCTTGCCAGGTTTCGTCCAAACCACGAACATCTACACGACGACGTTGATAATTCTTTCTAGCTGACCGGTGCAGCTCCGTCACAAGCGCTAACTTTTTCTCGTTCATTTTCCAATGCTGTCAGTCTGGTGTCCAAGCTGAGAATGACCTTGGAGTTGCGAACCGACAACTCTTCTGCCGATTCGATATCACCACTCAGGTTTTGAAGAGCAGCTATCGTACGGGAGTACGAGACGGCTATCGCTGAGCGGATTTCTTCTCTCACAGCGTCGATTTCCTGCCGCATGAGTTTCATGGTAACAGCCTCATTTTGCTGCACGGGATCGGCTACGTTGCACAGTCGTTTATTATCTATATCGTAATGTCCGTCAGCGGTGAATTCGAATCCAACACCGGGAGGACCCCGACCGCTGGGAGCCGTAGCCTTGTCCAACTGTCGTCCAAACACATCGACGCTCATTGTGGAAATGATGGTGGAAACGATGAGGGGTTGCTTAATAAATGATGCCAGCTTCGCGCAATTCTTCGATTATCGATACGATTTCGTTGGAGTGGCTCGAGTTACCAGCTGCTTGGGAAGCCAGGAGCAAACGAAGACGTTCCACCAGCTCATTGGGGTCGTCCCAGTGAACGTAATCCGTTCCTCTACCTTCTTCAGCGACCATAAGCTTCGGTAGCACACCTTTACCCGTGCGTGGAAGGGGCACGGTAAACGCTTGCGCGATAAATTTCTTGAACTCGGGGTTGTTCAGCTCCCGAACGGGTTGACCAGCTTTATAGTATTTTCGATGTGCATTTGTAGCAAATACGATTTGTCTATAATTTTGGATATCATCAGAGCGCACGTAGGTCTCATCGGGTATCTTTTTAAATAACAATTCCAATAAGCCTTTGGTCTTTGTATAAGTCATGTCACCTATATGAACAACGTCATTGCCAAAACTTATCGGTGAGTCACCCATCATTAACTTCCCGTGAGCGAGTGGGCGTACACCGTACACGTTATCTAGATCGCTTCTTTTTATATTCTCATCTCGAAACAATTCAAGATAGTCGTTAGAGGCCTCGGGTTCAGGGTGCGTCGGCTGCAAGGTCGTATCCATTTCATTTTCGTCACTTGTTGTTGAAAAGGAATCGTCTACTCCAGGTTCTTCCTCTTTAATCGGGTAAATCTCTTCTTTGCTTGGTTCATCCTTGATCGGCTCTTCTTTGATGGATTTAGCAGTCGTTTGAGAAACCTTCACCAGTTCTTCCAACGGAGTGACCACCGGTTTAAAAACATCGCTCATCTTCTGTTCAGCGATCTCTTTGCCCGACTTTATCATTCTGTGTTTACGTCGAATCGCCGCGCTGGCTTTGGCGATATGACGCAACACTTCTTTTTGATCGTGAATTTTTGTGTCCTGCATGTTGACCGAGTCGTATCCAAAACGCTACTGATTCTACGCCCCCGAATTTTCTCCATTTATGCTCACGAAACAGTCAAACCCTTTCCTATATCTACCCTCATTCATCTCACTGTCCTTGTCTATTACGATGAATCCGTACTTATCGTTGTTCCAACAGGCCGAGCACAAGTCTTTGAACTGCGCGTAAGTCATGTCAGTGTTCACATAATCATCGTATACGTGTCTCAAATTCATCTCATCTTGCTTAAATAGGACTAAAAGATTGGTATTGTCACGCACTAGATGTTTGGGGATGCGAGCATAGGTCTGACAAAGATAGAAGCAGTCTACATTTTTGTGTCTCCCCATACAGAAGAAAGCTCTGATGTTATCCTGCTTCTCACAAGCCACGTCATCGAAGACAATGATCGAATTAGGTAGAGCATCGTTTGGTAAAACTACCTGTTCATGCTCGTCAAACGGAAAGTACTCGACACCCTCTACACATTCGATTAACTGCTGCAGGAACTTGTACTTGGGTTGATTCAAAGACTTTGAGTAGATATAGATATTTTCAAATCGCAGTCCGTTAGGGTGTGTTATTAGAGTGAGCAGAGCATTAGTCTTGCCGCAGTTGGACGGTCCGCGAAATACTGCGCGAACGCTGTTTGGTAGCAAATCACCATGCCGTTTTCTAGTTTCGACATCCCGTTGCACGATTTTGTCGAAATTCATTACAGGTAGCTTGACAGGTTGTTTCTCGAACCTCATCTTGACTCTGACTGAAGCCAAATACCATAAATATCGCGTTTATAAAGATGATTCCTCATTCACGTACAGATCGTCGACATGATCGTGCACAAGAGAGTCGGTCGTAAGCGTTGTGGGAAAGGGTTGGTCAACAAAATTATCAACAGTCTCCCGGTAGAGCTGCATATACCCGGTTACCAATACTGCGGACCCGGTACCAAACTAGCGAAAAGACTGGCACGAGGCGATCCAGGTATCAATCCTCTCGACGCAGCTTGCAAGGAACACGATATCGCCTACTCAAAGAATCGAGAGAATCTCGAAGCTAGAAGTGCGGCAGATAGGATTTTAGCTGAAAGAGCCTGGAAACGGGTTCTTGCCCCGGACGCAAATATCGGTGAGAAAGCAGCCGCCTGGGCAGTGACAAACGCGATGAAAGCGAAAACCAAGCTTGGCATGGGAATGCGGAAGCCGGTGGTATTGAGAAAAGTTATCGATGCCGCCAAACGGTCCATGGTTCCCGGCAAAACTGCAAAAGTAGCCATCAAGTCTGCATTGAAAGGTGCGCGAGGAGCTGTCAGAAAGGCCGGTGGTAAATGTAAAGTACGATCTCCGCGGATTCTACCTGTTCCAGCCAAAGTTGGTGGCTTTTTACCGTTCCTCATACCCCTTTTTGCCGGGCTCAGTGCTACGGGCGCGTTAGCTGGCGGTGCAGCAGGTATCGCAAAAGCCGTGAACGACGCAAGTTCCGCCAAGAGACAACTGGAAGAGAGTCAACGGCACAACAAAACTATGGAAGCTATCGCTCTAGGCAAGGGGCTCCACCTGAAA
Organism: Macrophya alboannulata; assembly: GCA_949628255.1. Lineage (NCBI taxonomy): Eukaryota > Metazoa > Arthropoda > Insecta > Hymenoptera > Tenthredinidae > Macrophya > Macrophya alboannulata. The sequence continues at coordinate 7,006,247 of OX451210.1, read as the reverse complement.
CCGTACAGAAAGGGCTTAGGAATTCACCTGAAAGAACAGTCAAAAAACTAAAAGTGACGCTACCACGGCGGGCGCTAACTGACGCGGACCTACTCAAGTACGCGACGGCCGTTCCACATTTCCGCGGCGTCTTTATGCGCAACGATTTGCGTAAGGATGGGCCGCGAAGACGTGAATCAGCAATCGTCAATCTAGATGATGAAGATGGTCCTTGAACACATTGGGTTGCGTACCGAAAGAACGGCAACGAAGTCGTTTACTTTGAAAGTTTCGGTAACCTTCGTTCGCCGTCGGACCTCGTCAGATACCTTGGTGTTGGTAGCGTCAAGTATAACCATGAAAGATATCAAGACTACGGTACGTTCAACTGTGGCCACTTGTGTCTCAAGTTTCTATATAAGCATGCGACGTAATTCCTCGAATTCAGTACGACTTTCGCAGTAGGCATGGACGATTCGTTCACACTGACCGTATCGGGGAACTCCTCGGTCCTCGGAACTCAATACTTTCCTCCCATTGATCGTGACCCTCTCAAGAATTACTCCCTAGGTCTGGTAGAGTTACTGACTTTTAATTCGATTCCTAACGTAGACGTTGGTCACAACAAGATTTACGCGGGTGAAGAAGTAGTAACCATACCTACCGGCAGCTATGAAATAGAGGATATCGAAAGCTATGTACAGGGTGTACTACTGAATAAGGGTATCACCATCAACATTAAACCGAATAATAATACACTGCGTAGCGAAATTAAATGCAGTCACCCTGTAAATTTTCTGCCAGCCGATTCTATAGGCAGCCTATTAGGTTTCACTCAACGTACTCTACAAGCCGATAAAGTTCACGAGTCTGACCTTCCCGTGACTATTCTTAAAGTAAACGCACTGCGAGTCGAGTGTAACATTACAACGGGTGCCTACGTCAATGAGCGCAAAGTACACACCATTCATGAGTTCTTTCCCGTCGTTCCACCTGGATATAAGATCATTGAAGTACCTTCTCACGTCATTTACCTGCCAGTCACCGTGAGGACCATAGATCATATCCAACTCCGTATAGTCGATCAAGACGGAGATTTGGTCAATTTCCGTGGAGAGGTTATAACTGTGAGGTTGCATATCAAGGCTCAATAATGGGAATAGTTTACAACAGGAGTAGTTATATCAGTAAGGTGAGATGCCCCAAACACGTCAGTCGTCAATCGGTTCTCAAAGAGCTGACACCTCAGAACGTGCTGCTTCTGAAAAGCTTGGGTCTCAAGGTTGCGCCTTTTGGAAGAGCAATTTCCGCAAAGTAAGACTACGATTCGTTTGCATCTGTGTCATCTGCTGTATACCATGGAGGAGGAAATCTTAGACATTCAAACACCCGTCGTCTTTGACGAGTCTATCGCACACTATGAGGTTCACGCACACAAACCCTACGCCTCATCGAGTTTCAACAACAGTGACGAGATTCGTATCGCTGTCCAACACCAAGACCTGTGCGTATTACCGTGCAAGAGTTCGTTGCATGTGTACGGGAGGATAGTCAAGGCTGATGGAACTCCGTCGACTACCGCAACACTGGTCAACAACGGGGTTTGTCATCTGTTTGAAGAAATGCGGTACGAGATAAATGCTGTTGAGATCGATAGGAGCAAGAACGTCGGTCTCACCAGTCTCATGAAAGGTTATCCTTCTCTACGACCTGGACAGAATTGGATGATGGAGAATGCTGGTTGGCTTAATGTGAATGCAAGTCATACCGATGGTAACTTCGACGTGTGCATACCGTTGAAGGTGATGCTAGGTTTCGCCGAAGACTATCGCAAGATAATCGTCAACGCCAAGCACGAATTGATCCTGACCCGTTCGAAGACCGATGCGAACGCGGTTTTGCAAACTCAAGACGAGGAATTCAAAATCCTGATCGATAAAGTCGAATGGTTGTTACCATATGTCAGACTCTCGGATGAGCGAAAAATACAGCTGTTGAATTTCATCGAGAGGGATGCACCGATCTCGATGAGTTTCCGCAATTGGGAATTGTACGAGTACCCTGTACTGCCTACCACCTCAAAACACGTTTGGACTGTGAAGACGTCGACTCAGCTCGAGAAACCTCGCTACGTCATATTGGGTTTCCAGACAAGTCGGAAGAACAAGCCGAATAGAAACGCTAGCCATTTCAATCACTGCAATATCACCGATGCTAAACTCTTCTTGAATTCTCAATGCTATCCCTACGGGAACCTGAATCTAGATATGAGTCATAATCAGTATGCTCTGTTGTACGAGATGTTTGCAAATTTCCAAACCTCCTATTACGGCAAGGAACCTGAACCGTTGCTGAAGAAGAGTGAATTTCTACAGTACGCTCCCCTGTTCGTCATTGACTGTTCAAAACAAAACGAGTCGCTCAAGTTTGGACCAGTAGATGTTCGTCTCGAATTTGAATCCAAAGATAACTTCCCTGCCGATACATCTGCATACTGTTTAATCTTACATGATCGTATAGTTGAATACAACCCCATAAGTGGTGGGGTGAAGAAATTAGTATAAAACCCCGTTCCACCGAGCCGTAAAGATCAGTTGAGTTCGAGATGGAGTTCGTCATCGATATGCAGGGTTTTAAAAGACCCTTTGACAATTTTACATTAAAAGAGTTTGCCATAATTGCTATTGACCAAGAAGCACCACCTTCTACCCTACTATTTGAACCGCCGTACGAATGGAAGTGTTTACCAGCCCGGTACCACAGTGAAAATTTATGGCTCGAGCGCAATCTCCATGGTTTATCTTGGAGCTCCGGGGATGTATGCTATAAAGACATCAATCTTATTCTACCAAATCTTGTACAGAAAGCTCGAAACATCTACGTAAAAGGATTAGAGAAGAAGCATTGGCTGCGGAAAATCACAAAAGATTGTCAGATCATTGATATGTTGGATCTTGGTTGTCCCTCGTTACAGACATTGAAGAAGGTGTCCAACACTACCAATTGCACGCACCACAGTATACCAAATTCGAATTGTTCAGCGCAAAACGTCACGTTATTACGTGATTGGTTATTGAAGTTTAGCGCTGCGAACGCAACCATACCTGAAGAGAAACGTCCACATCCGAATGAAGATATGGTTTGGTGTCATACGTGTCAAAAGCATCATCGATGAGAAAAATAATCTTTTACTGTAATAATTATTAGAACTTTGTATCAATGTATCTTGAAAAACATGTACCCTCGCTTTATGAATATTAAACGTTGTATGAATGTGTCTTTACAAATAAAGCTTTTTAAATGAATATACATATATATATATATATATATATATATATATATATATATATATATATATATATATATATATATATATATATATATATGTCTTCTTATTCATTACCACATAGATATACTATTAGCAGTAAAAGAAACACAGTGGTTAAGCTGTATTATCAACAATCTCCAATTATAGTCTTGCATCTCTTTTCAATGTTTGCATTCCATCTGAGGTTTAACTCAATACTCCGCTTGAGAACTTAGGATACTACGCATTAGATGACGTTCAAGGTCAGGAAGCTACCAGAAACGTCTTCGAGACTCCACATATGACCTCATCAAAAAAGGGTGAGCCAATTTCTAGAACATTCCAAGAGATTTTTGCGCGTGTCACGACTTGAAAATTATTCTGAGAACTAATTTTCTGAGAAGGCTTATCATATTTTTGCAAAGTAACTCGATCCCCCAAAAACTTCCAACAGGGTGCCGAAAAATTCCAGGAACCGTTTGTTTCCACGAATCATTAGCTAGGACTTGCATCTGCAGGTTTTTTGCGCAGGGGTATCAAATCTCACAGGGTGCCGAAAAATTCCAGGAACTTGGCCTTCAGGAAGCTTCTGGAAGCAAGGGTTAGAATCAGGGCGCGTGACGTCATATCATAGGTACGTGCCGTCAAATCAAGGGTATGTGCCGTCAAATTAAGGGTAGGTGCCGTCAAATTAAGGGTGTGTGACGTCATATTGAGGGAGTGTGCCGCCATTTTTAGGGTACGTGCCGCCATTTTTAAGGGTGTGTGACGTCATATTAAGGGTGCGTGACGTCATTTTGACAGGTCTGAACAAGCCAGCAGGCATCAGCGAGCATGACGTCATCCTATCAACCCCCTCCACCACCCTCACACGGACACGGCGGAGGCATGCATGTGTGTGTGCGTGTACGTGTGCACTAACACGCGGTGAGCCAGAACCGGCCTAGCCTATCTACTGGCATTTACACGTTTTAGAACGATTGAAGAATATTGTAATGAATGTAGGGAAATGGATTCTTCGGCAACGCGTATGAAACTGTGGGCCAATTTTCTAAAAAACTCAAATCGTCGAATTAAATTTGTCTATTTGGCGTGCATTGGGCAACTCATTTTATGTGCAAATGTTAATCCTGCTAAAGATCTTGTCGAAACGAACGGCAAAATAATCAACGGTAAGAGGGACACGAAATGTGAGGAGTACAAAAGAAAATTAAAGGATCTTGTAACTGGAAACAGTTCTGAATATGAAGACCTATACAATGAAAATCTGAATGTTCGAATCGATAATTCTAATCATGACGGAAACGAACATTGTAATTCCAATGCCAATGTAGCAATTATAAATGACGACATTCGCTCAACTTTTTGGGATGGTTGGGTGAAAATGATTTAAAATGGTGTAGAAACAACGATTTCTGCACAAATCGGTGATCACGAAAATGCACACTATCATCCGAGCTTTGCGAAACGCTTAATCAAGGACATCAAATATTTGTCTACGTGGTCCAGGATTCTGGACAACGAGTCTGATTCCTCAAACGTGCCAATACAAATGCTCCGGTAGACGTCGAATTTAAGACCATATAACATCAATTGCTTGGCAGCGGACGACATCACTTGAGAGTAGATTCACTCACAGAAAAAATAATCAATTATTACGATGGTAAATTGAAAATATTGGAAGCTACATCGCGTGAAAATAATGAAACTCCAAATGCTGAACACAGTTTTGGTAACATTTGCGAGTACCCGGTCGCTGAAAGTATTGCCAATGATCTAGGTCGAGACCCAATTAGTACTAACGAAGAGATAAATCTTCGGTATGATAAATCTTGCATAAGCATAGAATCTGATGAAGAGAACGTAGAACCAGACGTTACGATTCCTAAAATGTACAGCAGATCGCCAAACGCTGGACTATTGAACAAGTCTAATGTGAATAACATGTGCGTTGCTTGTAGTAGAGGCGACCCCCAAAAGCACCTCGGGTGCAAAAACCTTGCGCCAAGTACATTAAGGCGTAAAAGCTATCAACAAAAATTTCTTAAAAAAAAATAATCGAAGAAAAAGCATTTGATTATACATTTCATCTACAAAAGAATTGAAATCAATGGATGTTGCCAAGAACAATTTGGTTGGTATTTACATATAAATATACATAACATGCGTAACACATAATGACATGCGACATACGTACTCACAAGAAAAGATCAATTGAAATTAAAATTGAGAAAAAAAAAACGAAAAAAAAATTTGGAGTACGTGGTACTTGGCGGGCTGATGTTCGAATCATTATAAGAATATTTAAATAGTTCAATATATATTTTCTTGTAATTTCTACAAAAATGCCCGCCAAGTACCACTACCTCCAAATTTTTTTTTCGTTTTTTTTTTCTCAATTTTAATTTCAATTGATCTTTTCTTGTGAGTACGTATGTTGCATGTCATTATGTGTTACGCATGTTATGTATATTTATATGTAAATACCAACCAAATTGTTCTTGGCAACATCCATTGATTTCAATTCTTTTGTAGATGAAATGTATAATCAAATGCTTTTTCTTCGATTATTTTTTTTTAAGAAATTTTTGTTGATAGCTTTTACGCTTTAATGTACTTGGCGCAAGGTTTTTGCACCCGAGGTGCTTTTGGGGGATTTCATAACTTTTTGTACCAGTCTAGATTTTCTTAACCATTTCTGTGAAATGGTATTTTTCATGAAACGATTCATTTCTATAAATCTAACTGTTAGTTCTATTGAAAGTGTTTTACTGACAAAGTTGTGTTGTTATCGATAACTGAAAAATGAACTGTGATGAGAAGCCTCGACCCCCATTAGCATCAGGTTTTATCGTAAATATCGTAGACTTGCTTTCGATAAAAATTCAACGTCATGTTAATGTAATTATGTAATCGATAGACTAACAAGGAGAGTGTCAGATCTCGTGGTCGTAGATTTGGATCAAACTCCTAGAGATTCTTCTTTGGATAGAAACATTAAAACCATGCTGTTACATTCATTCTAACGAGCTTGTGTTTCCTTCTTGAGCTCAAAGTTCTGGTACTACTGAGCATTTCCTGAATTTGTCTAATAAATTGAAAAACAATTTACAACGATTTATTGTAATTTTTTGTAGCTGAATAATCGAAAAATAAAAGTGGAAACTCATCTTCAGATTATGCTATGTTGATGCCTTTTAAACGTCATTTCCAATTGGTACTGTCAAGTTTATACTCTGCAGTCAACTGTCGAAGACAAAATCATAGGCTACTTGGGGCTATAATTTCGTTATCGAAGGCTCTAATACTGATCAAATTACCTTGAACTAGCAAAATAATTACAATTACATAGAAAAATTACATTCTTATTAATTTCATTTTTATTTATTTTCCAGTCTTTAGTCCTTTATCTTGCTCATTTCATTATGATCCCCCACATTGCATGCATTGATAGCTCTTAGTGCAAAAAAACGTTTCACAGGGCACGGTGACTCAATTCACATTATTCATTATATTTGGCATTGAGTCACAAATACCTCATTGAATCTTCGGTAACGATGTTATCTGCCTAGGTATTGTTATAAAATATGTTGGTACTTCATACACGATATTTGAACCATACAACATCTCTTTAGCCTGAACAACCAATCGATCGCATATTTTTCTTCATTTTGATCACGTTCAGACACATTTCCTCAATGGCTGTGGCAAGCTCCGTAACCGATTTATTTATCTGCAGATAGGTTAATATGCAGATAGGGTTATTTTTATTCTATTGCGGCAAATTATTTTTTGACATTGTAAAAAAATTGAATTTCATGTGGGCTACTTTCTATTATCAGAGAAATTACTATTCAAATAAATATAGGTAATTTACTGCCAACCCTTTGTTCCGTATAAATCACGATCAATCATGACAAATAATTCTCATAACCTCAAAGGCTCGATCTCGTGAAATAAATGAGAAGATAGATATGATTATTATTATATAAAATCTCGCGAACCTAACGTGAACGATGAATTTCAAATTTTTCAGAGGACATCGAGGCTAATATTAAATGACAAGTTTTATTCCGCACTTTCTCTATATTTTCCATCAATCGTATTACAAACTAGGTTTCATGTACTCGTGATATTCTTCGCGTCTATCCCAGCTGTCATTCCACAGTGCATTCGACTATTTTGGTTATGTACACGCGCATGCGCAATAGGACTATTTTTCCCTTACACCATGAAATACACGTAACACGTAATTATAGTCGAGAGCGACAACTCCCATTATATTTTTATCCATGTCATTTTCATCTCTGCGATCACTGATCTCTATGTCTGCAATAGACTCTCTACTATGTTCGTTGCGTTTGGGTTCTGCTAACTGGTCGACGACGAAAAATTCAGTGGTCGATGACGGAGACGACAAAATTTATCGTGAAACTGACCCGGCCGATTTTAAAAATTATTATTTCTCAGCTGTCGGTGCACCGATCGTCTAGATTTTGACCTCAAATGGAAGTTTTTTCGACCCTTATTATAAAAATAAAACGTCAATCCCTGGTATATTACCAATTCGGTGTAATATATAAAAACATTGTTCCCCCACTCCGCTTAGAGCTGCCTCTACGGTAAAGAGACTCGGGCAGAGTCGCGCTTGTAAAAAAACTTTTCTTTAACTTTTTTTTCAATGTACTTGGCGCGAGACTCTACCGAGTCTCTTGATAAACCATAAGGGGCACACCAGTGCGTCGTATGTAAAAAAAACGTCCATGCATTACAGGGCTGTTCAATTGCTTTAGATGACGATGGAGGCTATGGCCAATGACGGCTTTGCCAAAGCTGCTACAAGTCCGACCGAATAAATGATAAAATCGCCCATACAGAAATCGAAAACCACACAGGCTTTGCCGCCAAAGACATAAAAGCTACAAAAACCAAAAATAATTTACGTCATATTATCAAAGTGGAATTTTTGATATTTATTTAAAAGACGCCGTCAGGACTCCATGTGTGAAATGCCAGAGCGAAATTCCGTTGCTAACGCGCCGACAGATCACCCGAAATAGCGCCAATTTGAATAGATTCTCACACATTTCCTCATACAGTCGCAGCGCTTGTCCCTTGGGTATAATACGGCCAATCCTTGTCAGAATTTGGATCGAAATTTCGCTGGCCATTTTTTGTTTCTAAATATGTAGGGAGAGGGCGGGCAAAACGGGTACGATGGAGGCAAAACGGCCGGGTACACCAAGAATTAAAAAAAAAAAAAAAAAAATTCTCCTAAAATGGTTTTAAACCGTCATTTATTACCCTTATTCTTATTTTTGCGCATTTTGGAGTAACCAAAAAGGTTTTCGAACATTTGATAAAGAATTTTCGACCGGTAATTTTATTCGAAATTATTTTCCAATTGAAATCTTTCCTTTTCACAATCGTCTCGAATGATTTGGGGTAACGTGATATTCTTTACTCACTTTTCAGGTAGGGTACCCCATTTTGCCCGCAAAAAAAGAAATAATAAATAACAAAAAAATTTTTCATGGTAACTAAAAAATTTGTTTCACATCTTTCAAATAGAAGTAAAAAAAAGGGTTCAATATATGTATTTGAGTTCATGAAAGTCCAGTATTTCCTTAGCGTCCATATTTTGCCCGCCCCGCCCCTATATAGGAATGTATATAGGGCATTCCATGACATCTCGATCAAGATTCGGCGTCGATGTCTCAGATTGGTTTGATAATTTTTTGCATAAAAGTACATGTCGAAAAACGCAATCCTAATTTTTTTCAGAATTTTTTGATCCAGGGTCTCTGAAGTATAATTTGAAAACTTGAAAAAAAAACAACTACTTTGTAAAATCTGAAAAAATTCAGAAAAATCTTATGAAATATAACAAAATTTTTGACACCTATTAGAAGACGGAGATTTCACAACTTCGAAAGATAAATAAGGAAAATAAAAATATGAAAATTTTTGTTATTCCATTGCATTTTTGACATCAGAATCAACATAAAAGCTCCTTATAATATGGGCCGAAAAATGTCTATTTAGAGAGTTACGTGGAATCAAAAATATCAGGATAATATTTATAAATATAAATTTGCGAATATAAATATTATATTAATATATTTGATTTCCTGTAACTCTCTAAATAGACATTTTTCGGTCCATATTATAAGGAGCTTTTATGTTCATTCTGATGTCAAAAATGCAATGGAATAATAATAATTTTTCAATTTTTTATTTTCCTTATTTATCTTTCGAAGTTATAAAATTTCCATTTTCTAATAGGTGTCAAAAATTTTGTTATATTTCATAAGATTTTTCGGAATTTTTTCAGATTTTACAAAGTGGGTGTTTTTTTCTCAAGTTTTTAAATCATACTTCAGAGACGCTGCATCAAAAAATTCTGAAAAAAATTAGGATTGCGTTTTTCGTCATGTACTTTTATGCAAAAAATTATCAAACCAATCTGAGACATCGACGCCGAATCTTGATCGAGATGTCATGGAATGCCCCATATATATGTCGGAGAATGGAACCGAGAAACAGTTATTCGGATACAAGCGATTTGGTTACTCTTGCAGTTACATTATTTAAATAGGTAATAAAACATAGCCTCAATTAACGCAACACGATGAACTAACAGAAGTACTTCGTAAGTATTCGCAACGCAAAGGTAGGCACAATAACGAATTCACCAGCGAAATACCAAACTGATGACAGAAATAGCGAAAACTACGGAGCGAACGATCTGTATGACGAGAATCGTCAGTCTGACTACCTGGACAACGTCGTCTACAGAGCGTTTGACAGGTGGGGCATGGGAACTACTAGACTGAGGACCGGAATAGGAAAAACTACGAAGAGAACAAGCTGGATCACGAGAATCGTCATCCTGACTACCTGGACAACGTCGTCTACAGAGCGTTGGACACGTGGGGCACGGGAACTACCAAGCTAACGACCGGAATAGGGAAAACTGCGGAGAGAACGAGCTGGATGACGAGAATCGCCATTCTGACCACCTGCACAACGTCGTCTACGGAGCAAAAGTCATGAGGCAAGAGAATCACCAATTGGACGACCTGGAGAGAGAAAACTACGGAGCGGAGACGACGATTGACATTAGAAGATACCTCAAAATCGCGTACGTCGAATTTATACAGTGAAAGTTCATATGCAGGGGGCACCATTTATTTTACAGGCTTAATACGTGACTGAGCGAGGCACAACACGGCCCTCTGATTGGGAGGACAAAACCTTCTGTAACTCCAGAACGGCTGGACCCTTGACATTGTCGTTCAGGAACTTTATTCTTAGATTTTGGTAGGAAGTCCAAAACTGAAATCTTTCCTGTGGGATGTAAATCACCCTGTATATTATACAAATATTTCGCTGCCGCCGCCACCGCCGTGTCAGGATTTGAGGATTTGACCTTTGACCCAACCTCGCCAAGCCTAGCCTAGCGCTGAGTCCTTTGATCGAGTCATATGAACCCTTACCCTTCCCCCTCAAGCTGTGGGCCCTTGCTTCGAGTCATGTGGACCCCTCCCCTCTCGCGCCTTGGGCCCTTGCTCCGAGTCATGTGAACCCCCGCCCTCTCAAGCTTTGGGCCCTCGCTTCGAGTCATGTGAACTCCTCCCCTCCCAAGCCTTGGGCTCTTTCTTCGAGTCATGTGAACCCCTCCCCTCTCACACCTTGGGCCCTTGATCCGGAATTGCAAGAAAATAGTTCTGCCCAAAAATGGCGTCATTGTTGACGAAAAAAAATTGCAAAGTTACAAGAAGCAGATGAACTGCATAAAGCCGCACTTATGTTAAGAGAAAAAAATTTGAAACTTGAAGAACATAAATTGCCCACTCATCTAACAATCGAAGATTTAATGAGCGGAGAATTGCTGTTAGCAGTGGACAAATTAAAACCTGGAAACATATAACACTTGGTATGAAAGTGAAAAGCCTCATAAGTAGCAGAAAGGTCATAAACATTTTGAACAGATACGGCCATTGTTGCAGCTACAATATTCTAGAGGAACTGGAAACCGAAGTAACTATTCGTTCTATGCAGCGTTTAAATAATTGTCCAGAAGATATCACACTCTATCCGTGATTATGTACTGGTGTGGCTTTTGACGACTTTGACAGATATGTTGAAACCTGTAGCGGTAAGGACACATTACATGACACGGTCGGAATTATTTATCAAAATCTGGATGAAAATGCTGCAATCGAACAGAATATCGTTGAAACTAGTAGTGACGATTTAGGAACTACTGTAGGTGTGCTGAATGGCAAAAGACGGAGAACACTCGATGCTGTGATACCTGAAATATCACCATATCCAAAACGACCCCGAATGTTGGAATTTTTCCAATCACTTGATGACGATATGTACCAATCAATTCTATGCAATTTCAAAGCGATGCAAGAAACAGATTTGGTTTGGGTGCTATCTCATGTATTTAGTATACCGAAGATGCCAATGTGGGTTGGATTTCATAGCAAAATACTAGAAGATAATAGCCCTGAGCAAATGTTTCGTATCCTACTCCTATAAACTTGTCTCCAACAAATACATCTGTTATGGTTGAAACTCTGATTAGAAGTCAAGACATTGCCAAAGAATGCGAACAAACCGACATGCAAGTTACTTACGATTTAGCAATTGCCAATGTTGCACTTCAAATTCAAGCTACTGACAAGCCAAGATTCGATAATTTTTTCATTTATCTCGGTTCCTTTCACGTGATGATGGCATACTTCAAAGCTATTGGAAAGTATATTGACGAGTGCAGACTGTCTCACGTGATAATTGAAACTAATCTTCTGGCAAGCGGCTCGGTAAATGGATTCATCGATGGAAAACATTTCAACAGGTGCAAGCAATTGCATCCAAGGATGGCCTTAGGGATACAAATTTTACATTTCCGACCATTTCTCGAACGATAAAAATTGAAGTTTGATGAAGTGAAGGAATATGTAAGTGAAGACCTTGAAAATTTTCCAGCAGAAAAATTTTCAATTCCTACAGTTGGAAATGAAGGTCTCTCAAAATTATTAATAAAGTATTTCGTTATAATCAAGAAGCAACAATCGAAGTAGAATTTGGAAAAACATCACAGTTTTACATGATTTATGTGCAGCTTGTGAATTACTACTTAATCCTCACAAAAAGCATTCGTACGGGAGATTTCGAACCCTTCAAATACATTTTACCGAAGATTGCAAATTTATCTTTCTTGTTTAACCAGCCAAATTATTCTCGTTGGTTGGTAGAATACTACGATAATTTAATCAAAGTTGATGAAACACATCCGGGACTAAAAGAAGATTTTCAAAAAGGATGCTTTGGTGCGAAACGAACTGATAAGGCTTTTTCAAGACAGCCAATTGACTTGACTTTGGAGCAGACAGTTAATGCTGATGCTGCAAGACGATTATTCCGTCTCAATGTTGAAGAAAAACGCAATGCGTTACGGGAAAGTTTCATTTCTGAATGTGCTGTAATAACCGACCGATTTGAAAAACCCATCAAGAGAAATGTAATATTGAATTTTTCTCATACGTCTCAAAAGAAGAGCGTTCGAATCGGTAACAAAATACAGGAGCTCAGAATGCAACGGGATTTGTTCGGTCGCAGGTTGGGAGTTCCAATGCAGCAAAACGTTGATATTGAAAAAGTACTGACGTATCCTTTAACGCCTGTGCCAATGTCGATGTGCAATATGCACGGAAAGATCTGCAAAACTGACAAATCTTTATTGGCGAAATTATTGGAGAAAAAACCATCTGAGAATGACATTGAGAGTAGGGCGCCAAAGAGGTTCAATGTCGTCATGCTCGAGGGTTTTTTCATGCTACATTTATTGAAAGATGTCCCAAAGACGTTTGGTAATATCTCAAAGAAAATTTTAAACAAGGTCACAAAATTCAATTAGCCAAGAATCGATGTAATTTTCAATCAATACTTCTCATCCTCGATTAAAGATTGTGAGCGTTTACGCAGAGATAGATTGCCAGATCGTGACTACGTTATCACCGGACCCGATCAAGTCAGACCTACTGATTTTGCGAAAGAACTGAGGAACTGAGGTTCAAAGAAGCACTCGTTAAATTTCGGATTGAACAGTATAACTCTGAAATATGTGGCGACATCGGTATAGAGTAGGGGCACTACCAGTTGATCTCGAGGAAGAGGCGCGAAATACAATTGCTGTGAAGTTGTAACCGGAGAGGAGTGAAAATCATACAAGAGGCATTATCATGCGGAAATCACGAAGAAGCAGACACAAAAATAATTTACCACGTCTGCAACATCGATTACGACGCTGATGTTCTCATCGAATGTTCGGATACAGACATACTCGTAATACTTTTGGGCAATATGGGACACCTGAGTAATTCTGTGAAGATCTGGATAGAGATTGGCGTTGGTAATTATCAACGATACATTGACGTAAACAAATTACATGAACTCTTAGGAGACTTCCTGTCAAGAGCTCTACCAGAATCCCACGCATTAACGGGGTGTGATTATAACCCAGCGTTCCTCAGAAAAGGAAAACAAAAGCCTTTTAAAATACTAGAAAAGTCTTTAAAATATCAGGAAACATTCTCTGGAATTGGTAGTTTATCATCATCGGACTCAAGGGATGAAGCATGTTCGATTTTGGAGGAGTTTGTCTGCCGCATGTATAGTGTTTCTCATATTAATGAAGTCAATAAGGCAAGATTCTACATATTTTCAAAAACGTACCAGGTCAAGAACACCAATGAGCCATTTCATATGAGAATTAAAAATTGTGATGCTTCGAGTTTACCACCATGCAAATCCGAATTGTACCAGCAATTATTGCAAGCACATTACCGCACTAGCGTGTGGAGAAATGCTCACTTGAAAAGTCCTACACATTTGCTTCCACATGCATGCGGCTGGTCAGACGTTGATGGACATTATGACTTAGTTTGGTTTGATGGCCAACAATTACCGACATTGGTGACCGACGTTATAATTCCACAAGGTACATAATTGTGTGTATTAAATCATTTCCAAACAAACTTATAGCATTGTAGTAATGATGCTTCTTTAATTTCTTAGAGAAAGACACAATGACCGGAGACATTGATCAAGAAGAAGGAAAAGAAGAAGCTAATGACGTTGAAGATTATAAGGAAAATAGTGATGAAGATGACGATGGTAATGACGATCTTAACCAGGAAGCAGATAGAATTTGATTGCCCTTATTCATCACGATGCATTAGGTGTTATTGTGATTTGTTGTAATACAAATCACAGAACTATTTTCGTACGATGCATCACTGTTATTTTTATGTTTTTATAGATTTTTTTTTTTTTTTTTTTAATTTTCACTTCGAAATGCTGTGGCGTAAATAAATGCTTGCAAGATTCGGAGTTGGCGTCGAATATTCTTTGCAAATTATCGTTATAAGAATTACAGAGCGTAGATAGCAAATAACATTTATGGCCTCCGATGATGTTTTCTTCGATAAAATTGCAAATTTCGTCGTACGCTATTTTGTGTAAAACTCGCGTTGTGTGCCAAGGAGTAGGTTGTCGGTTAGATACTGCTGTCTTAAAATTGTTTCATTAAGAGACTCTACAGATATTGTGGTATATCACTTCGTTAGATGCAAACTTATTTTCGCTAATTTTCTGCAACATTTTCGTATCATTCAGTTTGGTGGCATAATCTTTGATTTTTGTGACGAATGAACTTTTTTCACCAGTGTGCAATGGTCGTTGGCGTCCATTATGTTGTTATCGTTGCTAATTATTACAAAATATGCATACTTTAGTAGTATTCTCGGATTTTTCTGAATTGCCTAATATTATGTCCTCTGACATATTGGCTAATGATACTGATCTTCTGGCCTTATCTACATCGGCTAGTTCAAGGGCAGATGTTTGCGACGCGGTGGGTTCTTCTGCAGAGGTAGACTGCTCCAATGAAGATGGACATTCGTTATGTTTAGGTTTCTCACGGTATTCACTCATCAAGGCCGTGAAACTTTTATAACATTTTACATGATATCCGTGAATGTCAGAACATTTTTTTTTAAGTTTCTTTGGTGAAGATTATTATTTTTTTCACTACCATTACAAATCACACAGGTTGGTTCAGTTGAAGCCATTTGAAGGCATTTTACATATGGAGTCCTGACGACGTCATTTAAATAAATATCAAAAATTCCACTTTGATAATACAATGATGTATGATGTAAATGTTACGATGATTCAAGCATTTTCATATCAGTCTGGCAGTATTGTAACAAGGACTCAGTGCTCTGGCAGTATCATTACATAACAGTTCACATCAATAGGTAGCATTTGAAAAAAAAATCAGCCTTGATAGAATGATGTATTTTTGATATTTTTCAAGGCGACACCGCCCCCGCCCAGCTGCAACAGAGCTCGCCGGACAGACTGCCACTTTATTAGTAGTGATTATACTGCAAAATGGGTGTACCGAAAAATTTCGTGATAAAATAATGTAGGTTCGAACGTTGCTGGCTCTTAGACTATGAGTAGTCTTGCTACAGCACTCTTCGAAAATACTCCGAGTTTTGAAGAACATATATCGTCGGCTGGGAGGAAAAGGGTGTTGTTTCGGCTTCGCCGTGAAAAAGGTGAGGTTTCGCGAGCGATTTTTTTTTCTTCATAATTTTAAGTTGGCAACACATGCGGGAAATATGAATTAATAGTTTAAATAAATTAAAGCAACCTCTGCTCTTTTGATATATGAGTGTTCTTCTCCGCGCGGGATAAGTGGGGACGTCTTTTGTTTTCTTGAAAACGTCAATTCGCATATGCAACTGATCGAAAAAGTTGTTACATTGTAATCCCGCGTGGAGAAGAATACTGATATATCAGAGAAGCTGAGGTTGCTTTAATTTCATGCCAACTTGGAGGAAATTGAAGCCTCTTGTATGTTCAGTTGCATCAAGTTAGGCGGCGACAGATACCATTTCCCTGACTGTACATCTCGCAGTCTTCTTTTACTTGTGCATATTTTGGCGCGTTAGTGCAAAGATATTGAACAAGTTATAATTTATTTTGAGTGTTGGAAGAGAACGCTTTACAATCAGCAGGAATTTTTCTTGAATGACTCGAAATTATAATATTTTTAATAATTTGGCCTTTACTCCGAAAACTTGACTCTAAAAATTTTATTGAAATGTCGTCATATCTATCGAATATTGCATCTCGTCGGCTGGGGGGAAGAAGGTGTTGTTTCAGCTTCGCCGTGAAAAAGGTGTTATTTCAGCCTCGCCGTGAAAAAGGTGTTGTTTCGGCTTTGCCGTGAAGAAGGTGATGTTTCGCGAGCGATTTTTTTTCTTCCTAATTTTAAGTTGGGAACACGCGCGAGAAATATGATAATCAAGAGACTCGGCAGAGTCTCGCGCCAAGTACAATAAAAAAGAAATATCCATATACATATATAGGTATATACGCCGCGCGAGACTCGACGAGTCTTTTTACCCGTACGGGAGCTAAACGTCGTGGTGGGGGAACAGTATTTTCTTGATTTCTTCCGCCTCGCGATATCAATGGGATTGAGATTTTCATCTCAGAATGTGGGCACGAAGAGCTTTCATTTGAGTCTGGCATCGATTGAATCGGTGCACGGAGAGCTGAGATATGATTATTTTAAGTTTCTGAGTACCCGTTTCGATCAAAAATTTTTCGTCTCCTTCACCTTATTCAGCCAGATTACAGTCCACTAAAGCTATGCGGATGAGAATGAGGAAAGAGTGGCCACTACAGCACCACTAGACAGCAGAAATATAAGTACTCGACATCAGTTGCTAGATGGCGCTCATATCGACAATGTTAACATAAGATCAAGAATCAATTGCACAAGACGACGGACTCCCGAGACAGAGCTGTCAGTTCGGTCACAGAATCATAACCTAGTTCTGTTCATATTCATTCCATATTCATACGTCTTAACATTTTGCAAATTTTATTTTCTCATTTATGCTCCCTATAGTTACTCATTATGAAATTTACGATCAAAGTGAGGGTCGGAATCATAAAAATCTCTCATGAAATGATTAAGCGCTCAATTTTAAGGTTGGGTTTTCGATGCGGTTATTGAATCGCATGAAGGTTAATCTATACCTTATATGACACAATCGATTATGCACGAATGAAATGAATAAATATTTTAATTTCCGAATATTTTCGTATATTTGATGCGTTAAAAACATATCATATTCAGTAAATGCACGAAAAAAGATATCTACATAGTGCTTGGAAGGCAACAAGTGGTAGTGGGTGCCATTGATTCAGGCCTCTGTGCTTTCAACACATATTATTTATCTTGCTTTAGTTTACGAATAGTGACTATATAGTAAACTAGAACTATATAGAAAAGATTATATGGTAACTGGTAAAAAAGTGTTTCTCAAAATGATAATTTGTATTAGACTACCACATTTAACATTACTGTTTAGCGAGGGATTCAGATGATATAAAATGTATCGCCGTACATGCATGCATTAAGATACTTATTGAAACAATTGGCAAAATGATGACGACCGAGCGAACCTCGCGAGCAAGGATATAGGGAAACCCAATCGAGCGAGCGTAGCGAGCAAGCATAATTATTAGGTAGTCAAGCAAAATTCTACAAAAAGAAGTAATATCACCCCTAAAAAGCACCTCTGGTGCAAAAACCTTTCGCCAAGTACAATAATGCAGTCACCACCCACAAAAAAATCCATCAACAAAATACTTTAAAAATGTCTACTCGCAAAAGACTTGAAATCAGATACAATTGCCAAGTACATAATGTCTTCTGTATAGTAAAGGCTCGTAACAGAAAATTATCAAATAGTTATCATTAAATAGTGTTGTTTTTTCTGAATAGTGGCTTTTGATAATTTGTAGGGAAAAAATTAGGAAAAAAAATTTAGAAAGTGGTACTTGGCGGGCCTTTATGGCAATATGCATATTACAGAACAAACTACGTACCGATCTTAGTGCAGTGCACTCTTCCATTTATCTATACCTATTGGTTAATTACCATTGATAACCAATCACCAACTTGGAAATAGTTAGAATTATCGAAAAATACCAAGAGACCTTTTTTGTAGAGCGTTCAATTTCCTACAAAAATATGTCTTGCTCATTTGACAATGATTACTTTTCAGGAAGTTACAAAATTAATAAAAAAAAATAAAAATCTTCGAAAATTCTTCAAACTTTGACCTCGATTATCTTTCGAATGGTTAGATTTATGAAAAAAGTATAAGAGACCTTTTTCGTAGAGCATTCAATTTCCTACAAAAATATGTATAGACATTTGCTGAACAATTGATACATAACGAGATTTGGTTTTTTTTATATGAGACTGAAGTAAAAATGGAAAACTCTGATGCGGAGGATCTTCCTATTAATATTAAAAGTTCATATTTGGTGAGTACTTTCTAAAGGTGCCTAGCAACCAATTTTTCTGTGTCAGAACTAAAAAAAAAAAAAATCAATTTTTTTGACCCACCCTAAATTGGTAGTATTGCAACAACATTTTGACAGTTTCAAGAAAGCTTATATGACTGTACGTGATCAAAATGAGTGAAAAAATGTCAACCATTAGTTATTCAGGATAAAGAATTGTTATATGGTTCCAACATCGTATAGAAAATTCAGACGTATTCTATAATGTAAAAGTAAGTAGGCACATGACGTCGTTACCTAAGATGCGATGAGTTTTTTTTCAGCTAAACAACAGAATAAAAGTAACCCTATCTGCATATGAATCAGAAGCAGAACTTACTACAGCTGTTGTGAAAAATGTGACCGCCTGTGCTCAAAATGAGTAAAAATATGCAACCGATTAGTTATCGAGGCTAGAGAATTGTCACAACGTTCCAATATCGTGTATGAAATTTGGATATATTCTATATTGTAAAAATGAGCTGGCACATGACATCGTTACCCAAGATATGCTGGCGTATTTGTAACTAGATGCAAGATATAATGAATAATGCGCACTAAGTCACTGACCCGTGAAACAGCTATTATGTACAAAAGCTAGCAATGCATGCCGTGTGGCTGGTCATGATTAGATACGACGGTCTATAACTTCATCATCGGTGGCTCAATTGCTAATCAACCTTAAGGCGGTTCCCTACCCAATTATGACCTTTTCTAAAAACATTGGGCAAAATAGTGCTATTAAGCGAAATATCTCTGCCCAGGCATCGAAAACGGGAAAAAGGGATACGTCGCGACATGCTATGTGCAATTTCGAACACGTATGTACGTCCCGAAACATGTTCGATTCACGCTTAAATAGAGAAATGTCGTATGGACCAAGCTTTTTTGACAGTTTGGCGATTCTCAAACGCTCGAAATCATGGCGACTCGTCGTGTTTGGTGTTGTCGGCGAGGCCTCCGAGATGGCGTGACGCACGAATATGGTAGAACGGGTAAAACAGTCGCTGGTCTAGAACACCATGCTACACGATCACTGTTCGATATACTGGTCGGTCACTGGACAAAATCAGCTGTCAGTGATAAATACGTGTGGGAAGTCCGAGTCTTCCAAAATTATCACAGAATGTTGTTATTGTGGTCAAGAACCACAGAAGACTAACGGAGCCGGAACGTTTCAATGGTAAGTGCATAAACGACATATAATGATGGTATAAATTACGCCATTTATATTCACCTTCGTTAGGTTAGGTTTGATTAGTTTGTTGACGATAAATTATTTATTTTGCTAGAAATTCGTTGGAAAGGCACGCACAGCTGGGGAGTATACATAAAGAGTATTTGTGGCAGCGGATTTCTTTTGTCTCTATACTGGTTTTCGAATCAACCAGAGCTACCCCAATCTCGGTCAAATGACAGGCGTCTTCCAAATTTGTCCAAGGAAAGTGAAAGTAAATCTTTGTAGCTATCGCTTCTCTTCCCCACGTCAAACAGGTACTTATACGCTTTGACAGGCGTTCCTGTTATCAACACTGGGGACGACATGAACATGAATCTATAAACCATGCTCGCTTTCAGATATCTTCGCTGGTGGAGGAGACAGGGATTACGAGCCCAGCGAGAACAGCCAACTTGGTCACGATCGTGTCCAGGTACTCGTTTTCATCCTTCCGGCTATGGATCGCCGCACCTTTCGAGGAATACTTCCGTCCCAACAATATGTATGCTTGTTTTGGAAAATGGTGAAGAGTAATTTCGTTTTTGTTTCCGATCATTCGAGCAAGATCGTATCTTTGCTAACTAGTTCAATAATTAGATCCGTCACAGAAATGCCTGCGGTGACACGAAACGGTGCGCGATTTATCCCTGGAATTATCTACAACTGAGTACTTTCGCGCCTACACCGAAAGTGAAATCACACCGCGTTCCCAGAGAGACGTTGAGGCCTGACAAAATTGTTTTATCGAGAACCAAAATTGAAGACTTGCAGCAGAACGCAACCGTGCGCAAGGAACAAATCATTCGATCGAAGAAGAGGATGTCTTCAGTAAATCGATTCATCTTGAAATGAATTTATATAATACCGGTCAACGAAAAAGAAAATCTTTCTCGTGTCTGGGACTAGTTCATTATTCTTTTGTTTGTCATGCATCAAAACAAGGAAAAAACATTTATACCCCTGTTAAAGTTTGCTTTTGTAGTCTTGGGAGATATAATATCGATTTTATAGTTTTGATAGTCACAGTAAACTAGTTTCCCATATTTTGACTCGATGAGTAGAGGGAAGGGGAATTGTTACCATTGTTGTTGGTATTCATTATATAATTCATCAGTATCATTGTTAGTATTTATTATCATTGAAAGTATGATGGGGGACTGTACTCAGGGTTTAGTCAGATAAAGTTCTTTTGAACATAACAAGAATAGTAAACGGCTTCATTTTCAATCTCTGTTTTGTTTTGGAATTTGAAGTTAATTGAGAGAATATACAACAATATTTGTTTCGGTTTATTATCAGCTGAATAATAGAAATCATAGATTTTATTAATCTTTCAAATAGCATTCTCCTGGCTGCAAAAGCAATTTTTTTTTTGACAAATAGTAATTTTTCTCTGTTCAGTATCTCTAGAAAACCTCCAATGATCAGGTATACAAATCCCAGGCACTAAATCCGTGTAGACTTGTGTAATCAGTTTGTACAAATTTACATCAGATGTATCGATATAAATTTAAATGTCGGATCATTTGATTTAATAATAGGTGGTGTTCGAAAACGCGTGTCAAATACTTTGCAGTGGGACGGATACAAAATGTTCTTGTTCGCTTTTTCCTGAAACAAATATAATATTTATCATTGCGAAGCTTTTATGCTTTACAATCTAGTGTATATTTGTCTATTTCACAGACTTCTGATGAATTCCTCTATAAAAGTTTTCGACTTCGTAAAAATGAAAGAACCAAGACCTAATTTGTGATTATCGATGTATCCAAGTAAAAGGCGGGTTTTTATGTAGACGATGAGTATATGTCAACCTGAAAACGAATCTTTATAATAAATTAAAATGAAACAAAATACTATCAATTATTCACATGTTTATTCATCCACACATCTCCACATATCTATGCTATATGATTATTCATATATTTATTTATTCATCAACACATCTACGAAATAATAAAGCCAATCAGTATTTCAAGCTCTGCCACTTGAGCCCAGTCCGTAAGGACGGAATGGAAGAAAATGACTGTACTAGTAAGTCTGCAATCGGTAGCAAACCGCTCTTCCCGGCCCAAGGCCCGTGTGTTCCATCTGTACTGCTGGCATTCTTTCGGTTATTCAATTCCTTCTCTCAGAAAAAAGAGATACATCCAATATTCTCGACGCCAATTCTGATCAACGAATCAGATAATGTGTAAGAAATCTGTACTGATTCGTATGGTTCTCGATAAAAAAAGTTTGTCAGGCCTCAACGCCTCTCTGGAAACGCGGTGTGATTTCACTTTCGGTGTAGATGCGGAAGTACTCAGCTGTATATAATTCCAGGGATAAATCGCGCACCGTTTCGTGTCACCGCAGGCATTTCTGTAACGGATCTAATTATTGAACTAGTTAGCAAAGATACGATCTTGCTCGAATGATCGGAAACAATAACGAAATTACTCTTCACCTTTTTCCAAAACAAGCATACATATTGTTGGGACGGAAATATTCCTCGAAAGGTGCGGCGATCCATAGCCGAAAGGATGAAAACGGGTACCTGGACACGATCGTGACCAAGTTGGCTGTTCTCGCTGGGCTCGTAATCGCTGTCTCCTCCACCAGCGAAGATATCTGAAAGCGAGCATGGTTAATAGATTCATGTTCATGTCGTCCCCAGTGTTGATAACAGGAATGCCTGTCAAAGCGTATAAGTACCTGTTTGACGTGGGGAAGAGAAGCGATAGCTACAAAGATTTACTTTCACTTTCCTTGGACAAATTTGGAAGACGCCTGTCATTTGACCAAGATTGGGGTAGCTCTGGTTGATTCGAAAACCAGTATAGAGACAAAAGAAATCCGCTGCCACAAATACTCTTTATGTATACTCCCCAGCTGTGCGTGCCTCTCCAACGAATTTCTAGCGAAATAAATAATTTATCGTCAACAAACTAATCAAACCTCACCTAACGAAGGTGAATATAAATGGCGTAATTTATACCATCATTATATTCCGTTTATGCACTTACCATTGGAACGTTCCGGCTCCGTTAGGCTTCTGTGGTTCTTGACCACAATAACAACATTCTGTGATAATTTTGGAAGACTCGGACTTCCCACACGTATTTATCACTGACAGCTGATTTTGTCCAGTAACCGACCAGTATATCGAACAGTGATCGTGTAGCATGGTGTTCTAGACCAGCGACTGTTTTACCCGTTCTACCATATTCGTGCGTCACGCCATCTCGGAGGCCTTGCCGACAACACCAAAGACGACGAGTCGCCATGATTTTGATCGTTTGAGAATCGATAATTGTCAAAAAGCTTGTTCCATACGCCATTTCTCTATTTTAGCGTGAAACGAACATGTTCTGGGACGTACGTGTTCGAAATTGCCAACAGAATGTCGCGACGTATACCTTTTTCCCGTTTTCGATGCCTGGGCAGAGATATTTCGCTTCATAGCACTATTTTGCCCAATGTTTTTAGAAAAGGTCATAATTGGGTAGGGAACCGCTTTAAATCGCTAGAATATTCACGATTACGCAGCCAAATTACATCTGTAACTCTTTAAGTGCTTGAATTTTTTTCAATTTTTCAACATTTTCAAACAAATTTAGGAATTGCTTGGTATCACTAGAAAGGACCCCGCACAAACCTTATGGGAAAGGCTGTTGTGTAGAATCGGTTCAAAATTTGAGATAAGGTAGCTGATATCATGTAGATCAAAAGTCTCCATGGGCCCAAGGACCGCCTATGGCTAGCTTTCGAGATATCAGGCTTCAACTCCAGTCTACACGTTAGGTTTCAGAAACATAGATATTTTTCTCACTATCAAGTGTAGATCAATATATTCACAGAGGTATGCACACTTACTTTGTCACACCGACTCAAATCATTCATTAAGATGAAGAAGAGAAGGTCTTATCAATCAAGTGTAGTGTGTATCAAGTGTAGGTCAATATATTCAGAGATATGCACACTTACTTTGTCACACAGACTCAAATCATTCATTAAGATTATTTGGGTGTATTATTTCAATACCGTTGGGATTACCAATATCCATTTGTGCATTCATTGTAGTACGCAAAAGGCGAAACGAAGAGTAATGAACATTTTCTTCATGTCTTGCATATGACAGGTACCAAATAGCCGCCACAACGTGAGCACAGGTTCCAAGAGTTTGAGCTCCTGCCTTACATGTGCAATAATATCCGAGAATAGAATCTTCATCTCTATCGGCTATTTGGTACCTGCCATATGCAAGACACGAAGAAAATGTTCATTACCCTTCGCTTCGTCTTTTGCGTACTACAATGAATGCACAAATGGATATTGGTAATCCCAACGGTATTGAAATGATAGACCCAAATAATCCTAATGAATGATTTGAGTCTGTGTGACAAAGTGTGCATATCTCTGAATATATTGATCTACACCTGATAGTGAGAAAAATATCTATGTTTCTGAAACCTAAAGTGTGGACTGGAGTTGAACCCTGATATCTCGAAACCTAGTCATAGGCGGTCCTTGGGCCCATGGAGACTTTTGATCTACATGATATCAGCTACCGTATCTCAAATTTTGAACCGATTCTACAGAACGGCCTTTCCCATAAGGTTTGTGCGGGGTCCTTTAAACTCAAGAAAAAAAACAAGTGCTCGTCAGAATGAATGAAACAGCATGGGGATCATGTTTTTATCCGCGGAAACACCGGTAGTTTGATGACCCGGAGGTCTGATACTCTCCTTGACAGTCTATCGATTACATAATTATATTGAAAACATCCCTAAGATGTAGCAGAGTATTAGTTCTGTGGAAGTAATGCATTGACGATTTTTCAAATCAAAGCGAAATCTATTACAGTTGATATTTCAACCATCAATAACGACACAACTTCATCAGTAAGACACTGTTAATAGAACTCATAACAGTTAGATTTAAAGAAATGAATAGTGTTATCAAAAAAACCATTTGACAAAACCGGTTGAGAAAATCAAATCGTGTGCAAAAAGTAATGAAATCCCCCAAAAGCACCTCGGGTGCAAAAACCTTGCGCCAAGTAAATTAAAACGTAGCAACTATCAAGAAAAATTTGTTAATAAAATATTCGAAAAAGTAGCATTTGATCTACAAAAGTATTGAAATCAATGGACATTGCCTAGTACAATTAACTTTCCTCCCAATTAATTTCTGAATGTGTACTAGTCTTAGTTTTCGCTAGGTATTCACATTTCAATATACATAACATGCGCAATACGTTATAACATGCAACAGACGTACTCATATTGGAATCGATCGATTGGAAATAAAATTCGGAAAAAACAAATAAAAGAACAAAAAAGTTTGGAGTTACTCCAAATTGTTTTTCTTTTATTTGTTTTTTCCGAATTTTATCTTTAACCGATCGATTCCAATATGAGTATGTACAGTAATGTTCAATGATGGGGTCCCAGTGGCTCACTATTTTTTCTGGACCAAAACTAAAACGAGTTTTCACTCTCGCGAATTTCATGTGCCAACGCTCAAAGAAACAGTAGCCAACAAACAATTGGGTTCAATTGTTTGTCGGCTACTGCTTCGTTGGGCATAGGCACACGAAATTCGCGAAGATAGAAACTCGTTTTAGTTTTGGTCCAGAAAAAATAGTGAGCCACTGGGACCCCATCATTGAACATTACTGTACGTCTGTTGCATGTTATAACGTATTACGCATGTTATGTATATTGAAATGTGAATACCTAGCGAAAACTAAGACTAGTACACATTCAGAAATTAATTGGGAGGAAATTTAATTGTACTTGGCAACGTCCATTGATTTCAATACTTTTGTAGATCAAATGCTACTTTTTCGAATATTTGATTAACAAATTTTTGTTGATAGTTGCTACGTTTTAATTTACTTGGCGCAGGGTTTTTGCACCCGAGGTGCTTTTGGGGGATATATCAGTATTCTTCTCCACGCGGGATTACAATGTAACAACTTTTTCGATCAGTTGCATATGCGAATTGACGTTTTCAAGAAAACAGAAGACGTCCCCACTTATCGCGCGCGGAGAAGAACACTCATATATCAAAAGAGCAGAGGTTGCTTTAATTTCGTGCCAACTTGAAGAAAATTAAAACCACTTGTATGTTCAGTTGCATCAAGTTAGGCGGCGACAGCTACCATTTCCCTGACAAGGGTCTTTATTTTGGGAGGTACTTGAATCAAAATCAAACCACTCAGAAGCTGATTCAAGGATGTTTTGTCACATATTTCACGCAGTGAAAATTCGATCTGCCCATGTTGTCCTCAGCGCTCACACAGATGTATTCATCTTGGCGATTTAT
Organism: Macrophya alboannulata; assembly: GCA_949628255.1. Classification (NCBI taxonomy): domain Eukaryota; kingdom Metazoa; phylum Arthropoda; class Insecta; order Hymenoptera; family Tenthredinidae; genus Macrophya; species Macrophya alboannulata. The sequence goes on along the minus strand of OX451210.1, from coordinate 6,979,971 downwards.
TACTGACAAGAACTAGCAAATATTGGTTGTCTAGGGCTATGGTTCGACGGTTCTCATACAAAGAAACATCGTCTAGGATGCCATTTAGCAGCTGAATCTCTTGGTGAAATCATATGTAAAATTTTGCCAGCATTACATTTCATAAGTGGTTGTGATACTACCAGCAGATCAGGCAATAATATTCAATGTTTGAAAGCTGCGTCGGAGGGTTTTGTACAATCAGCCCTTATATCTTTGGGAAACCCTTACTTGAATAATGAACAATTAAAACAGTTCTAAACAGTTTGCACATATTTTTTTTTCAAACAAAGAAAAAAAAATTAACTGCTGATCAACTCCGATAGAAACTGATTTCTCAGGGAGGTAAAAATAATTGTACCAAAAAATGGAACAGCAAGATCCGGATTATCAATCTTTGAACTATTCTCTACTAAGATCCATTGATGGAATGCGGTCCTCACATTTTGCAGACTCACTTCCTTCTAGCGCCTGGTCTATCAAATATTAATATTTTCACTCGAAATTTCAGTATGTTCCTCTACAATCTACATAGAAAAAATTAAATTAGTGAAAAACTTAAGAATAAAAATAACAAAAAATCGATTTTTGACTATTGTTGGAATTTTCAAAATTCTTGGCGACCTCTGAAAAATTTTTAAATGAGCTGAAATTTGAAAAGGGTTCTTCTTATGCACAATACATAAAACTAACAAGTTTTCATGTCAACTTTTAAAATAAAAGAACTCGCAAAAATTTTGCCACTCGAGTATACATGTATGGATAAATGAATGTTTTACTGAATACATATCATTATTGTTCAACTGATTATAAGGTATGTGATAATTTGATATCTATTATACCTATACTACATTATATACTACGGTACCTATCTATTATACATGGGGCATTCTACGTCAATTTTACATTTTCAAACCGTCACATTTTTTGATTCATTTGCAATTTTTACATGTTATTCTATACTCAAAATGAGTCGACACGTGTTTCACGATTGGTCGAGATAACGATTTTTTCGATTTTTCACCAGCTAGTTCAAGTCTTGAGTTTATTCACAAAATCATTTCTTTACCTGCATATATCTCGAAATCGGCGAATCGTATCAAAAAAATCAATTGAAGTAAACTTGTTCAGTATGAATTGTACCTCGCAAAAAACATTATTTCGGAATTTTTGTCACCCTCTAAGAGTGAGTTTTTGGGCATTCAAGTACTAAATAGACCATTGCAAAAAAAAACCCTTTTTTTTGTTTTTAATTGTTTTTCGAAAACTAGAGAAAATTACGAAAATTTTGACCTATTTTTGAAGATGGTTCGAATTTTTTAAATGACCGATCTGGCGGTTTGAAGTTTTCAATAATTTTTCATTCGCATCCAGTAGATCACAAAGCCTTATCTATGAAGGGTTATGCACTAAAATTTCCAAAAAATTCGTATTAACACTTACCCTTTATTTACCATTAAATAAATACAATCATTTTATTTAATGATTTTACATTTTTTTGACATTGGTGACAAAAAATAACGTTTTCTTAGTAGATTTCCACAGGTATCTGGTATTATGCAGTGAAGTTTGTGCGTATCCTTAACCGTCTTTGCTTTATTGAACCGTTGTGTCATTAACAGATTTTTTTGTGACTCATAGTTTATTCTATCGTAATATTAATGGTGATGGATTTAATATTTGTAAAAGTCCATTCATATAATTCCAGGGCAGTTGTAATTTGCTTATCGACTGGTAGCTGCAGACTGGCTCGGGCTGCTAATCTTTTTATTGTTCCACTCATTCCGTCGCACGCACCCTTGCCATGAGCTGTGGCGAAAAAATGCCATTCGTCCAGGACTCCAAAATCCTCTTCGTGATAGTAAATGTTCGCAAAATTCTTATAATTTTTGAATTGCTGCGGCGCACCATCCGAAAAATAAAATATTTTTGTTGGGTTAGGTACGATCGTTTTCACGAATTCGTTTACTATTTTCGAATATTCATAAACAGTTACCGCGCATCGTGATTCATGCAATCTGACATAATGACCAAACTCTTATGTTCTAAGATACCACCCTTACTATAATAAATAACCACAGGATAAATTGATGCCTGATTGTTGTTCCAGTGAAAACCTGGAGCAGCTTCTTGAACAATAAAAGCATAATTTTCCGCGAAAAATAGTAAACTATTTTTTTTTCAATTTGAGAAATCGAGATTGCTGCTTTGCAATGAAGGAGTGTGTTAAAAGAGATTTGGCCTGGTTGTAAAACTCATCGATGAATGTTTCTAGTAATTTCCTTGCAACCGTTATCTCTGAAAATTTGTAAGAAAAGCTCGTTCAGCTGTTCATTGTTGGGACACTTATCACAAAGGCTAAGGTAGCAATCAAGACGAATATCATCACACGTAATCATCGATAGAACATCCATATAATTTCCTAATGGATAGTCCATGTCCTTAGTCAACTGCGGCAAATTACAAGCTATAAAAAACAGTAAAAAGTTGAATGATCCCATTTTTCGAAAATAATATAAACATTAATAAAATTATTCACCATGAATCATTATCTTCATATTCTGGTGTAGACTGCACACACAAACCGAATGTGTTGATAACGTATCGCCCGCCAAAACGCAGTGTTTCGGTCGCAACGAAGCAAACATGGAGAAGCCAACATTCACTTCAGGGTTTTGCTTTTTAAGGCCCATCCCTAGTCGACCACCTCCTTTTTGCCGAAAAAGGGGTGGGGGAGACAAATTTCGATTATTATCCGGGCCCAGGCGTCGAAGACGCAGAAAAAAAAAATGCAGAGCGGCGATTCTATTTCAATTCCGAACTCATACGTCCGAAAATATGTTCGTTTCATGCGAAAATAGAGCTGCAATACCGTTTTTAGATTTGTCAGATGTCAATTTCCTCGGCGGCCATTATTATGTAGCTGTTTGCCGAGTTTCGCTGGTCCGGGCGGTAAGTGGCGCCACGCATATATTGCTCCGACGCAAGGATAGTACACTAAGAGAGTGATAACCTTGATATTCGTGGCGCCACTTACCCTAAACTTGACTGACAGCTACATAATAATGGCCGCCGAGGAAATTGACATTTGACAAATCTAAAAACGGTATTGCAGCTCTATTTTCGCATGAAACGAACATATTTTCAGACGTATGTGTTCGGAATTGAAATAGAATCGCCGCTCTGCATTTTATTTTTGCGTCTTCGACGCCTGGGCCCGGATAATAATCGAAATGTGTCTCCCCCACCCCTTTTTCGGCAAAAAAGAGGTGGGCGACTAGGGATGGGCCTTAAAGCATACGTATAATTCCTTCAGGTTACAAAGTACAAGGCGTTTCTGGACATGTACTTTATTATCTGCGTCGTCCTCAACAGAAACAAAATCTTTCATGCCCGCCATTGGTGCACTCATTTCATCATCGTTATAAAACTCTTTGACTTTCAATACAACCTCTGCAGACAGTGTTTTACCTTCATAAATCCAAAATAACAACAGAATGAAAAAATTAAATTCGTAAACAATACTCAATATTGGACAATATTATTTACCACGCTTTTTAGGAGGAATTGACATGACTCCTTGTTCATTAGCAAGTTTTTTCGCAACTTTTGCCATATGACGAGTGGTTTGCATGACGTCCACTATTTTTGCAACTGTCCAACTACTTGGTAGAATCGTTAAAATCTGAATTTCCTCTTCTCTACCTGTTTTGACAGCATGAAATTTTTCTCTCAACTGAACAATCATTTCCCAAAAATCGTTCTCATTCGAAGCGGATGCAGATGAATCATCAACTCCAAACGAACGCTTCGATGAACATGCTACGTTTTCAACCTTTTTGAAAACCCATTTACCCCACATACTATCTTGTTTAATTTTTTTTCGTGGGATTGGAGTCTGTTCGAGTAATTTCAAAGCATCATTCAAGACGGGCAAAGTTACACTTGAGCTTAAATTTGATGTTTGAGAACTAATTGCTAGCGTTTCCTGACTCAATGATGCAAATGACGACCAAGCTTGTGGATCATCTATAAAATTGTCCGCATTTAATTATTGTATGTATACATAAAAGATGAAAACATAATTCTAGTATTCTTATACGTTACTTTCAATCCGTGCAAATAAATTTCAATTTCGGTAAAAAAATTTCAATATAAATCATAAAGTGAACTATTTACCTGACTCATGTGATATCTCTCTGAAGGGCAGTTTTTGAATTTTGATCCGACATGCCGTACACAACCAATTAGTTTTTTGCAACGAAGGCATTTTATTCAACGCACTTTCAGAAGGATGCCCTAACGCAGCTTTCTTATAATGAGATTCATAAAGAAATGGATTGCAGCATCGATCTATTTGTTTCATAGCTGATATTTTACTCCAAAATAAGGTTTCACAACGATTGTGTACTTAGGATCACCTGCGATAAAACTGGGTACAGATGGCGCTAGATCGCGAGGCTCTCATGACGGTTTTGACGTTGTTGTAATCGGGATCCTGAGATCTTTCATACAACTACAATTTATTGAAGGTTCGTTGTCATAAGAGTTAGAACTCAGTCGTACAAAAGTGATAAAGTTTTATTATTATACGAAGAGTTTTACAAAGGCTGTACTACGTTTAGCAGAGATCTGGCATAACCTGCCCTCATATCTCGGTCTTGATGTTCTGACCACGGGCGCGTCGGCTGCCTACCTTTTAATGACTATTTAGGAGGTCAGTGCTGCGTCCGTACATTCGTATATATTTCGCAAATGGAGGAGGTGTTGCTCCGCTATACCGCGTAAGCGCATTCCTTGACCCTATGTGTCGTAAAATCTCGGTATTCGAATTGTAACAACGTGAAAGCTTAGATGTAAAAGCCGCCATGGCAGAGCCTACTAGCGCCATCTAGCGTATGATCATAATATATGAGATTTAAAAAACTTCAAACCGCCAGATCTGTCATTTAAAAAATTCGAACCATCTTCAAAAATAGGTCAAAATTTTCGTAATTTTCTCTAGTTTTCTAAAAAAAAATTAAAGATGACAAAAAAAAAGGGTTTTTTTTGCAATGCTCTTTTTAGTACTTGAGCGCCCAAAAACTCGCTCTTAGAGGGTGACAAAAATTCCGAAATAATGTTTTTCGTAAGGTACAATTCAAACTGAACAAGTTTACTTGAATTGATTTTTTTGATACGATTCGCCGATTTCGAGATATATGCAGGTAAAGAAATGATTTTGTGAATAAACTCAGGACTTGAACTAGCCGGTGAAAAATCGAAAAAATCGCCCTATCGAAAAATCGTGAAACACGTGTCCACTCATTTTGAGTATAGAATAACATGTAAAAATTGCAAATGAATCAAAAAATGTGAGGGTTTGAAAATGTAAAATTGACGTGGAATGCCCCACATATACTATGATATACTATGATAATCGTATCATGGGAAATTACTGCTATTTTCACATACATATATTTGACATCCACTGAAAATATCTTGTTAACGCGTGTAGAATTGAAAAATAAACTCATGACCGTACCAACAAACTATGAGCCAGGTGGAAATTTGAAGTAAACCTTCCTTAAGGGGTCCACCCTGAACGCACAAAGAATAGGTTTATCTAAAAAAAAAAATTGTGAACTCGATAGTATTCAACGGAATTTATTTACTTTTGGACTCAAGATAGTCCATGGCTATGGAGTCTACATGTAAGGAGACCGAACTACGTCATTCCCTCCCCTGAAAAACCTGCTGGTTTTTGGCGCCGTATAACATATAGCTATCATAGCCTATCATACGACACGCCTCTAGTAGCACTAAGAAAAGGCTCAGGTCGCCATGGAAACCGCGCAATTTAACTGTTATTTCAAAATCTGCTGTTAATGTCATCAATCACAAGTTTCCGAAATATCGCGATTCTATTTTTTTAATAATTAATAATTGTTAAGATGAGTTCCCTACTGAAAATATTCATGTGATAAATCACATGATGTTATGAAAGAATTTTGAATGTCATTTATCATATGATTTGTCTTGTGAATTCGCTAAAATATATGAGAAATCACATAATAAATCACATAAGCACGAATCATCAGATATACTATACCAAAAATCATATGGTCAATCATATAGTTTATCATGTAATTTGTTTTGTATTATATCTGATGATACGTGGTTATGTGATTTATTACGTGATTTCTTATATATTTTAGCAAATTCACAAGACAAATCATATGATAAATTATATTGAGAACTCTTTCATAACATCATGTGATTTATCAGGTGAACATTTTCAGTAGGGTTGTTCCATTCCTGGCTGCAATGTTGGGTGCTCATCAAACAGAAATGATAATAACCAGAGAGGTCTTCGCAATAAAAGTTTATTCAAGGTGCCTAAGGTGAGCTTAAAATACACAATGATAATTCTGGTGAATATCTCAATTATACTCTATGCGTTTATATAAAAAGTAATGTGATCGAATCATTTTCGTAACCTTTAGCTTAATTCTTTACATCGTTATATACAATTATGTTAGCAGTTTCCTGAATACATTTCCATTACAAACATTGGGCTTGAGTTCCGATCCTCCTGTTTATTATTGTCATATGGTAATATTGGCGTTATCCCATCTGTATCAAGTAAATAAATGGATAAATAGGTGATAAGTCATCGTCTGATTTACAAACACGGTTAAATGGCGCGGTTTCCATAACGTCCTGATTCTTTGCTTAGTGCCACAAGAGGCGCGTCGTATGATAGGCTGTGATAGCTATATGTTGGATTGCGACAGAACTGGACGTGCTTCCGTGTTACAGAGATCGGTCTCCTTACCCGAGAAAAAAAGATTAGATATAATCAGATATAATATATGATTAGATCTCTTTTTATCTGATAATATCCAAGATTTTGATCCAATGATATATGGACATATATAATTATATCTGCTTATATATAATAATATATGAGTATATCTGATTGTATCTAAACAGATATAATCATTAACTCTAATGTCGGATCTGAGCTTATATGATTATACTCAACTATATATAGTAATACATGATCATATATCGCAATATATAATTCTATCTGATTGGATATAAGTATATGTATATAGACGGACATAATCTTCTATATCGAAATAGATATTATAATATATGACTATATGTATATTGTAATATATAATCATGTCTGGTCACATATACCCACACAGCACTGAAAATTTCCTGAAATATTTCGATGGAAACATTATTTGAAAGATGTTTCGAACTATTTCTGAAGTTTTTATTTGAACATTTCTAAAATATTTCACTGAAATTATTTTAATGAAAGATTTCTAAAAGGTTTCATGAATATGGTATACAATAGAACAATGGGGTATTTCTGAATATTGCAAACAAACATTTTATAAATATGTCGAAAATCTTCCAAAAATTGTTTCAAAAGCAACTTCCTGATATATTGCAAAATACAATATAAAAATATTTCCTGAATATCTGGGAGAATATTTCAAACCATATGTTGTTGAAATATACTCAGAAACACTTCTAATATGTGAAGAAAGGACACTTATTTCTAAGGATTGATATTGAATACCGTCAGTTTGAAAGGTAATATGATTTCAATTTTTTCATCGAATGACAAAATTATCTAGCAAATAAATCCCCATGTAGCACGTAATATTGTAGCCATTTTGCAGCAATATTGCAATGTTTCATTTTCAATACGTTGCACGTGTAATATTGCTGCAACCAGAATGGAACGTAGCTGTGCAACATTGCAAATGAAATATCCATGCAAGATTGCAACAACATTTTAAACTCCAAAATTACAACAATTCCACAGGTAGAAAAAGCAATAATAATTTTTCATGAATCTTCTCAAAGAAGTAGAAATGTTTAGTTGTACAGAAATTGGAGAATTTTTCTTCGCGGATTCCCGTAGTTAACCTAGAATCTTGTCGTCGCGATAAAAATCATAAGCTATTCGTTATAGTTGTTCGCTAAATACCATATCTCGATATAAATATGCAAAGCTCATGAATAATCGTTGGTGTTATAAGTTCAAAAAAATCTAACTAGTCTTATAGATCATTGGAGCCATATGGAAGCCGGAGATCACTCGATCAAGGACGTTAAGCAACTATCCTCAGACCCAGTATTTGGATGGGTGACCGTTTTTAGACGATTTGATTTCATTGAGTTATATCTAACTATATATGAATGTATCTAATTATATGAGGTTGGATATAGATATATACCCTGAGTTTTTCTATCTGCGGAACGACCCGTGCGTTCAGCTCATGTTCAATTGCTTCATTATTACCTTAGATGATTGTCCAAATTTAATTTTTCATCATTTTCAACAATCCCTAATATTTAGGGTATGTTGACGAATAATCTTGAGGGTGGGGATAGCCGTGGGGGCTACGGTTCTCAACCTGAACATGAGCTGAAAGCACCTCGTTCCGCAGATAGAAAAACTCACAGTATACAGAGCGATTGTCGGGAAAGTGGGCGCCTGAAGTCAGGCAATGCTGTTTTTCTCTAAACTAGCAACATTATTGGTTGAATAGATATGGTCGACCAATGATGTTGCCAGTTTAGAGAAAAACAGCATTGCCTGACTTCAGGCGCCCACTTTCCCGACAATCGCTCTGTATAGCTATATCTAACTATCTATAGGTGGAATTGATACATATATATGTAGATATAACGATATATACCAAGGTATCAGAATATACAGGGTGAGTCACGAGAAACTCCGAGAATGGGAGGAGCCTCATTGCTGAATAAGCCCCCGCCTTTTAACCAATCAAACAAACAGCAGGTAATGATAATAGGAACTGTGTAAGCATAACATCAGAATCAAGGTATGTACATACATAGCAAGGAATAATAATGAAAACAAGAGCAGCTAGTAATCGACTTTGCTTTTGTACTTTACACTGAATGTGTTAAGGGTACTGATTGTGTCGACTGCTCTGATACAACTGGCAAAGATGGTTGCTGATAAGCATCGTTAAATTTGTTATCAAACATGACTGTCATGTTGTGTCAAAGTTGGATAGCCCAATTGTGAAGACTGTACGCATCAACAATAGATGTTATGCTTACACAGTTCCTATTATCATTACCTGCGATTTGTTTGATTGGTTTAAGGGCGGGGGCTTATTCAGCAATGAGGCTCCTCCCATTCTCGGAGTTTCTCGTGACTCACCCTGTATATTTAGATCCATGTATATATGCTCAGATCGTGCCAAAATACGGATCCAAATATATATAGACGATTGGATCCAATCATATATGATTATATCTAATCTTTTTTTCTCGGGTACATATCGACGCCTGGGCGGAAGAAGATCGTATCTCGGAAAACCCTTGAAGAAGATCGTAACTCGGAAAACCGGTGAAGAAGATCGTAACTCGGTCAACCCTTGAAGAAGATCGTAACTCAGAAAACCCGTACGGAAAACCCGTACGGGTTTTCCGAGTTACGATCTTCTTCAAGGGTTTTCCGAGATACGATCTTTTTCACCGGTTTTCCGAGTTACGATCTTCTTCACGGGTTTTCCGAGATACGACCTTCTTCCGCCCAGGCGTCGATATAGACTCCATATTCATGGCCTAATAAACATCTCTCATGAATTTTGTTGCAAAATATTTACAAATGACGGGCGCTGCAGTTGTTACCGTGAAGGTCCTCCACCGACGCGTGCGTAGCTGCTTACAGATAAATCTCTGGAACTACCGATCCGATTGACTTGAAATTTGGACAAAATTATACTCTTATAGATACATTATCTAAAATCCAGCATACGATTTTTCCGCTAGGTTGATCATTTATTTTTTTTTTTTATTATTCAAAAATTTTCGTGAAAATTCCTTTCTTTTTAATTTGCTTACAAATAATTCCCTAATGAAAAGAAAAAAAACTGTATGCTACGCTTCAGTCGCACTCTTCAAGAATGATGGTTTTTTCCGTTGTGCCCATCGCGTTCCAGAAATTCATCTGCAGCAAGCTATGCGCGTATCGGCGGAGAATCTTCTCAGCAACAACTGCAGTGTCACCATTGTTGAATATTTTTCAACGAAATTAGTGACGGATGTTTATTAGGCCATGAATTATCTTGTGTCCAAAAATTTATAAATGCCGTTGGATATACCATCGAGTTTGGAATTTTTTTCAGAATAAGCCATTTCTCCGGTCTGGCAAGACTCAAACAAAAAATAATAATAATTTCGAGTTTTTGACAACAGATTCGAGTCACGGCAAATAAGCGGCAAATTCTGAGGCTAGTCGTGGAGCCGAACAACCCTTTCCTCTCGTGCCCACCTCAATGTGGTCTAGCTAACGCGCTGCCTGCTGCCAAAATTGCATTCACGACTGCGAAAAAAAATACTTTCGAGTTTTTGACAACAGATTCGAGTCACGGCAAATAAGCGGCAAATTCTGAGGCTAGTCTTGAGGCCGTACCACCCTTTCCTCTCGCGTAAAAGTAGCACATCCGTTAGTAAATACAAGTCTGAATATTGACCCAAAGTCTTGACTTGGAAAGTTTGCCAAACGTCACACGCGTGCAAATAGTCATCCTCCGAAATATCTACATCAATTAATTTTTGAATAAAATTTTTCTTTGGGTGGTAACCGTATTTCTTCAAGGCTTTCTCAACTGTCTACATACTCGTAGGGAAATACACCTTTTCTCGTCGATAACTGAAATTCTTCGACGCTCCTACAATGCTTACGCGTGATTAATTTCTGCTCGTCATTTAGATAAGGCGCTAATCGTTCTAGACTGCCCGGCATAAATCGGAATGAATCAATAAACCTAAAATGTATAGATGTTCCCTTCACACTTTTCGTAAAGGGTATACATCTGTCCTTGTTAACCGGTAACAGAGTGATTAGCCCTTCGAAAGATGTTGCTAACGTTTTGATCAAAAAGTGTGAGTCATAACCCAGTGAGGCATACTACATAAAAATTCATTGCTTTGTAACAACTTGCTATCTCAACATGTCTCTTGCAGGGCTTATTCCCAAGACGTTAGGCTTTGTAGAAAAAATTTAAAATTAAAATTTCACCCGCGGGAACATAGGGGGAACATTTTATTTGCATTTTTGCAATAAAAGCGCAATTGCTCGTCGAACTTTCGAATGCTCTCACGAATGTTGATATACTGGTGGGAAGCTTGAGAAAACAGAGTGATTAGCCCTTCGAAAGATGTTGCTAACGTTTTGATCAAAAAGTGTGAGTCATAACCCGATAAGTTAAGAAAGACCACAGGAATAATATGCGAATCTTTGTAATTTAAATTGCAACCTTCATCCGTTGCACCACGATATTTGCCTGTGAAGTGGCAATGATCGTGATGTTTCTTGTTTCGAGGTGCGAATGGTTTTTTACAAATGTGATAAGCTTTAGCTGAATTGAATGCTTGTTTCTGACAATGACTCAACGATTCCATTGGTATCAGACACTTGAAATAAGGTTCTAAAGCATGAGCCAATTTCTCCAACTCGTTTACAAACCATTTCATACAATCATTACTACGGTTAATGATTCTAAATTTGGAAACTGAATCGTTGAAGGCATAATGTAAATAGTAAGCAATACTGTATGGGACATGTTTTTCATACACCATTCTATTCTCAGACTCAGATGTATCATCAACCGCTTGTAAGAGACATTCGAGATCAGCGTAAATACAAAACGGAACATTTTCTTTATGTTCGAAGTTTTTGAATTTCAATATTTTGTCCTTTTCGTTCGGTAATATTACTTTACGTTTATTTAAATTCGCACAATCAAACCTGTATCTGGCTAAACAATCTTCAGTCTGAAAATGACTCAAACATCTATCGCACAACCTGCAGCTACGATAATCATGCTTTGAGATTTGTGAACTTGATAGTCGAGACAAATTTTTGATCCATGCAAAACGATATATTGTATTGTTAGCGTCATCAATTTCGTTTGACTCGATATTAGTTCCTAACATAAGAAGGTGTATGACAGACTTATCTGATTTTTTTACTCAAATAAACAGGTACTATTTCATGTTCGTCTATACCGTAAACATTAATCGATAAAGCATTTAATTTTTCAAATTTCGAAATTTCATCAGGATTCGTGGGAAAATTCAAACCTTCATACCTCAGCACTGAGCTAAAATGTTGGTAAGATGTCGCCACACTATAAACATTATTACCCGCTGGGAACAGAGCTGCTGTGACTGACCAGTGAAAACAGTAGGGATCGTCGTTCATAAAATTCACCACCGCCTTTTTATCTGGTATATACTTCAGTAACCGTGTGTAAGTAGATATACCTCCTCGCAGTGGCACATATTTGTTGATATTTGCAGCTAGATTTATAATTTCAGACAAAGACCATCCCGAATCCTTTTCTTGGAAGTCTTCGATCTTGACTAACAATTTCTCCGTAACATTTTTGTCGAACCATTCATCGATATTCGTCGCTGGTGGAATAGCTTCGTTTTTGGTATTGAAGAACTTCATCTCTTCGATAATTTCACCGCTTCTCAGAGTATTGAATTTACAGAACAGAAGTACATTTACTTTTAAGTTTCCTTGTTTCTGGAGAATATTCTTCCTCTGGAGACGATTGGTTTTTTCGAGTCATCCAGAAAATGTTTCAGATCTTTTGTGTTGCAAGTTCGCTATGACGCCCGTGCGTATTCTTCCATTGAAAGCTGACTCTAGATCTTCTCACTTTACTCTGTCACTTCTCCGCAATTTCCTTACACCTTCTCGTCTTTTTCGACACTGCTCAAAACGTGATTTCAATGACTTTAAGATGCCTATTGTCGTCAAAATTCTTGATGTTTCCCCGACCGTTGAATCGGATTTCCGCAAGATTTTATTCAAAAGTCTGATATTTTGAGTCCCGAATCTTATCCATTTTTGTATTTCAGTAGTTGATTTCTTTTTCAGAATATCGTAAACATTTTGCATAATACTAATAAGTTCAAGACATTTGGCTGTGTTCACTAATAACAATTGTATGCTATGAAAGTTCAAACTTGAATGATGCGCTAACATTGTAGGGTCGTCATTTTATAGATCAGCTTCAGCGATGAATTCTAAGAATTTTCTCATTTGATACCTATATATTTCGTTCCCGAGAGGAACCTTTTTACATCATTCTTAAAACCAAGACTTACAGCAAGTAAAGTGATAACGGAAGCAATCGATAGAATTTGTTTCCTCGGAATAACTCTTTTTCACAGATGATAAGTTTGTCATTATACCTACATATTGTTAAAAACTTTTTCAAAAGATATTCTAGAATATTCAGGAAGCGACACTTGGCTGATGATTCAACCACCATGGAAGTTTCCAATGCCTATTTGCTATCGTATTAGTTACATCGATAAGTATGGGAGAACGTTCGAGAGTTTTGCGCTACGGTATTTAGTTACATCTACAAGTCTTGTGTTGACCAGGACCGGCATCATTCGCGAAATCGCACGTCTCTTTCATGTTATCTTATTTACGATTTCAACCCTAAACATGAAGGATATACAAGGTGTTTCATTTTAATTTCCCCACCCAAATATCTCGAAAACTATGCACCCTAGGAAGAAATTTTTCAAACAAAAGTTGTTGGGTTTAGAAGGGGGAAGAAGTTGGCGTTGTTGGATTGTTCAGTGGAATTCCACACGTAAAGTAATTCGATCCCCAAAAAACGGCTCAAATCTCACAGGGTGCCGAAAAATTCCAGGAACTTTTTGGCTGCCGGAAATTTCGAGAATCGTGGAATGGCCTTGAGGAAGCTTTTAGAAGGGACTTTGGTCATTTGAGACCCTGATGCAGGGGTTAGAATTTTATTTCAGGTTGTGTGAAGTTAATTCGAGGGTATGTGACGTCATATCAAGGGTATGTGCCGTCAATTTAAGAGCGTGTGACAGCAATTCCAGGGCGTGAGACGCCATTTTGAGGGTGCGTGACGCCATTTTTAGAGTGTGCACATTTTTTAGGGATCATCACAAGGTAACAGGGATCTGCGAGAATGACGTCATCCTATCGTCAGACCTCTCTCCGCCACCCTCATACGGACACGGAGACCTAGTGTACGGTGCGTGTGCAATAACACTTTTCTATCCAGAACTGGCATAGCCTATCTACTATCGGTTGCTTCACACTTCACTTGCGCGCACACTCTGGAACTGTCAACATGCCGGGTCGTCCCCCGTTACACTAGCTCGAGATCTGGCTCGAAGGACCATGCGGATCTAAATAGGCGAGAGTGGGAGTTCTTCAGACGTCGCTGACGTCGATCACTTTGAGCTATCAACTTGCCGTGTTTGAATAGATAATTTGACGTTAACGCAAACGTGCCTGTGAATAGGTTCGAAACTGCCGTTTCGCGGGTTGGCCATCCTGGATTCGCCCTAAAATGTAGGATGATCTTGGCGACATTAGACACGGTGAAAACCGGTGGTGAAAACAGCTGGCGTAGTTGCAGTAGTGGTAATCTAATCACGTTCGCTAAATCGAGTAGAGGGGGGAGACTGTGCAGGTTAACAAGGGCTCCGCAGGTTGGCTGTCCTAGAGTCATGCTAACATGTAGGGCGACCCGGGTGGCGAACAGCTTGCGAGGTGGCGGTAGGCAGCGACCGATCATGGTTTGGTCGTGATCGGCCTATTCGCCTTTTATTTACCCGCGATCTGTTACAGTTCTCACTCGGCGTTACATCATGTCAATTGCACAAATGCCAATCAAAGTAAAATAAATATCGGCTTTTAATCATGAAAGGATAGTATCTTTGCTGTCCCTCTAACAGAAATGACCACCACATACATAGAGTGGTCAAATACAACACCAATTAGCCTAAGCCTCTGATGAGGGCAGAATACCACTGCCGAAACGTCAAGCGACAGAAACTACAATTGACTCGACTGGATTGATTTAATACCTTCCTAATAAAATAAATATTGATACAAGGAATACCAATCTAGTTTATTTTTAACCCCTCCCTGTCCCTCTCCGTTATCACGGATGGACGAACGGTCATTCTCAAAGCCATGAGTGCCTACGGTGCGCGACAGTCAAAATCAGAGATAAAAGTCCGCTCGGTAATATGAATAAATCGTATTTTTGCGCACTGCGCATACTACATAAAAATTCATTGCTTTGTAACAACTTGCTATCTCAACATGTCTCTTGCAGGGCTTATTCCCAAGACGTTAGGCTTTGTAGAAAAAATTTAAAATTAAAATTTCACCCGAGGGAACATAGGGGGAACATTTTATTTGCATTTTTGCAATAAAAGCGCAATTGCTTGTCGAACTTTCGAATGCTCTCACGAATGTTGATATACTGGTGGGAAGCTTGAGAAACGAGCTTCAAGATGATATACGTATATGGTTATGAAATTTTCGTCTCATAAAACGCTCAAATGACGAGTGAACAAAGCGAAGATTTGACTTGACTGATATTACGGAAGCCTGGTACTCACTGAATTGAGCCCCAAAAATTTCATGAAAATTCAAGATGTCTCCTCTAATGGTCGATTCTCTTGACAGGAATTGACAGAAAAATCGAGAGGGGTGAGGTCGAACGCCAGTACAGTTCACGTGGAAAGCTCCATATGCAAATTACCTATCATCCGTTTTCTTGATAAAGAGTATTGAATATTTATTTGTTTATTTTTTTGAAAGTTCGGCTGCTACACGAATATTCAATTTTTAGTTAAATTGTCAATATATCATATCTATATTAATTAAATGAAGGATTCTTTGTCAAGTGTCAAGTCACCTATTTACATCATGATCGCAAATCCATAAAAAATTTTATTCCGACGATTAGCCTATATTCGAGGACTCATTGGGAATTTTTTCAAATTTTCAGCCCTGCTGGTAGCCTAGATATGAGAGATGTGTGCAATTTGTCATTTTCTATATTTATCGATTCCGCATGAGAAAGAAAAGATAATTAAAAATACATGAAAAACCTGTTTTTTCCTCAGCCTTCCGATGAAAATATTTTCAAATTTGTTTAATTGAGAAAAAGTGCTCAAAAATCAAAAAAAAAACGTCGAAAAGACGAGTAAAAGGGTGTTTAGATATTCGGGCAGTTTTGAATTTGATGAGAAAATTCACAGATCAACCATCCCATTCATCAAGTTTTTTGTAAGATTTGCGTTATTGGCCGGCCATTTGGTCCTAGGAACATAAATTGAAAAAGCATCATAGAGACGGTTTTTAGTCATATTTATATGACTCATAATTTGCGTTATGGGCCAACCATTTGTTCCTAGGAAAATGAATTAAAAAAGCACCATAAAGACGGGTTTTTGTCATATTTATATGACTAAAAACCATTTTTACAGTGCTTTTTCAATTTATTTTCTTAGGAACAAATGGCCGGCCCATAACGCAAATTTCACAGAAAACTTGGTGAATCGGATAGATGATTTGTAAATTTTTTCATTAAAATCAAAACTGCCCGAAGTTCTAAAAACACCCTTTTACTCGATTTTTCGACGTTTTTTTGGTTTTTCAGCACTTTTTCTCAATTAAAAAAATTTGAAAATATTTCCATCGAAAAGCTAAGGGAAAAACAGGTTTTTCCTGTATTTATAATACTTTTTCTTTCTCATGCGGGATAAATGAATATAGATAATTAAAAATTGCATACATCTCTCATATAGGTATAGGCTACCAGCAGTGAAAAGCAGCTAAGAATCTGAAAAAATTCTCAATAAGTCCTCGAACATAGGCTAATCGTTGAAATGAAAATTTTTATAAATTTGCGATCATGATGAAAATAGGTGGCTCACTTGACAAAGAATCCTTCATATAGGTATATAGTTTCATGTAAGATAAATATAATTTATGTATATTATAAATCTGATCATGTAAAATGAGCAAAATGATAATATTTGAAATCTCTGTGTTGATCGATGGCTTTTTCAATAAAATGATCATTCAAAGGCATAGTCCGTAAATATATTTACTGACAAGTGTTTGAAACAAAAACAGAATCAGAGTAGTGCGCGAAAAATTTACCCAATCAAAATTTTGTTAATTCATGTTATTACTTGTGATAAAATAAATTTGATGATATAAAAGAACCTACGTGAATTATTGAGCAATAACTGGAAATTGAAAGAAACATAAAATCACTTCAGCGTATGAAGAAAACGAAATAAAAATCGAAATTGATGTAGAAAAAATTGGATTATAAAAATGAAATTTTTGAGTCTGTTAAGATAAAGAAATGTGGCACGCAGGGTTCAATGCTAGTCGTATAAATTTATTATCTGCACATACCACGACTTTGAAAAAATGAAAGCCAAATAGAAGAAATCGTCAGTACGTATTGAGGTTATCTCGGGAGAATTGAATGCAGGTATGACTCACTCGTTACATTGAAATCCTTAAATTATAATTCGTAGCAATTGAGCCTGATCCTCACAGGCAAAATAAAATCAATTACACCTCATACGCTGTACACCGCAAGTCTCGTTAGGCACTACGCACGTCACTCAACCTTCATTCTTAACTCGCAGAACTAAGGATTGCGGAGACAATGAGTAGAAGAATTGAGCTGAAGGCAATTGGTGAATTTCCGGCTGAAAGTGATGTTTCTGCTATCCATTGTGTAATTTCATCCTCGTGGATGCTTAACCACGCAATGTTCTTTTCGGCGATGTCCACAGCACGTTGAGCCGAGGACACGACCTCGCCCAGTGTTTCATTTTGTGTAGAGCTGATAAACGCTCGGAGCTATAAAATTCAGGGGTTGATTTATCGACCAGGGGTGATACCAAAGTATTTGCATTTGTAGAATCAAGATAAGCGAAATGACGACTCACGGAGACTAGCTGATGCTCGGAAACCAAATGAACGGCAAGATTTTCCAGCAGATTCCCGACTGCGCTGAATCCCCCATAGCTGAATAACAGTGTAAAAATGTTCGTGTAAAACGACAGATTTTCTGTACATTATGAATATCTGTAAACGATACTTACGCGATAGAAGTTTCATCGATATGGTTAAGAAGGAATTCAAGAGCCACATCTACGTTGAACGGACTACCTAAGTATACGGAGTTAAAAGCCTCGAGCCTGTGATGAGAGCGGATTCCAGAAATTGAGGAGACTGAAAAATCCAGATATCTGGAATATATTTTTCTATCATTAGACAATCAATGTCCGGTCTCACAATCGGTGAATCATCTTGTAGATACAAATGTCCCCACAATCACACACGATCACCACGAGCTATGTGAAATTTGTGAAGGAACTTTATCCACTGATCACAGAACGTTTCAGCTAGATATCAGAAGAGTTATCAGCTTTCATTTCCACAACGTTTCTTAATGTTCGCAAACTTACGTTTCAGTTATATATTGAAGTTTACTACTTCCATTAAATGTTACAAATAGTTACGCTTCGGAAATACATATAACAGGAAGGTTCTGGAATTATATTTCAAGAGCTATGACTAAATTATTATAGAAAACGCTTTGAAAGGGTCGCCATACCCACGGATTAGTTCGGTACAAGGGTCTCTCGGAAGTAGACATATGCCGCCTGAGTACATCACAATCTCAGCTCGGCTCAAACTAACACTCATGGGATACTCATACAAGTGTTACTCATACAAACGTTGGTCACAATCAGCTGACTATCTCGTACCTGTCTAAAATATCCCTATTCAGGCTGCATCCTAGACCAGTAAGAATCAGGGTCTGTTCTCCAGCAACATCTGTCAGTAGATATCTATCCCACATGAAGTTCCAGACGTCAATAGAAGCATTACGCAAGCCTTCACAATATACCCAGCCTCTCAGGTCGACAGGAATACTGGAAGGTATCAGTAATGAGACATGAGCCAATATTCAAGAAGTTTGGCGTATCAGTTTAACCTTTCGATATCGTAAACGGTCGAAAATCTTACGGGGAATCGCCAGCGCTGTCATAGTAGTTCTGTATGAACTGATGAGATTGGGTGAAGCACCCAGGGCAACCCATTCGACAAGCCCAGGTGTGGGAATTTGCCCTGAGAAAGCTCGTCACGTGCTGGTCACCGTTTTGAACCGCGTACCCGAGACTTGAATGGATGCGAGAGACACGAGAGAATAGATAGGCCTATTAAATTGGTGAAAGAAAATTGATTGACTATACTGTGAAGTCGACGACTTCAGTCTCATGGTATCAACGACACGCATGGTTTGAAATTTCAGGCCAAGCATTCGATTGCAAAGATGTAGTTGTCTTTACCAGGCACACAAAATATCTCACCTGCAAAGCTCCATAAGTGGTTGAATGCGCCAACATCCTCTGCAAGTAAGCGTAGATATCGAAGGCCGTAGCCCAAGGAACGTAGTCCTTCTCCTGCCACAGGTACTTAGTCAGCTTAAGGGCGACAGTGTAGTCGAGATACCCAGCCCGTGCGAAGTTAAAGGCATCATTGAGCAGCTGTGCCCGTGTCAGCGGAGGAATGTTGGTGAAATTTGAACTTTCGAGATACTCAGAGATCATGTTCCAATTCTGAATATCGTAGTTGACGCGGTAGTAACCTGAAATCGGTATTTAAATGCCTTGCTTACTCTTTGAGATTCATTCGAAGATTTCTCATGACAATGGAAAATAGTCATCACGCGTCAACAGTGTTTAGGATAGGTGTGAAAATGCCACTCCTAGTTGTGTTCATTCATTTCAAAAGTACAATGTCTATTGTTGAGCTATTCTCAATGCAAAGATAATACATCAATCCCCAAGTTTCATTCTGATCGGTTGAGTGTTGTAGAAATGGCAGCGAACTGCGCTTTCCAGGAAATGAGCGTCATTAATGGCCCCGTAATATATAAAATTAGACTAACGGACTCACTGAGTTGGCACTATTTTGCAACTATTTGACAAAAATAGAGACGACTTTGCTGGAATAACAGACTAATTCATTGTAGTGCAGTATATGCCGGTAAAACCCAGCGTACATCACTTCTGACAGCCATCTGTACCAATGGATAGTGCTAATACCAATAGTGAGCGAAACTACTTTTGGAATACTGTACTACTAGCGCCCCAAAATCGGAATTTCCAAAAGTGGCGATATTTTTTTCTATAACGTATCAAGAGACGCGGTAGAGTCTCGCGGCAAGTAAATTAAAAAAAAAAAAAAATTAAAAAAATATTATCTTCATGACTCTACCACTCTCTTTACCGGAACGGTCAAGAGACGCGGTAGAGTCTCTTGACCGTTCCGGTAAAGAGAGTGGTAGAGTCTCGCGGCAAGTAAATTGAGAAAAAAAAAAATTAAAAAAATATTATCATCATGACTCTACCACTCTCTTTACCGGAACGGTCAAGAGACGCGGTAGAGTCTTTTGACTTTCTATACTAATAGATACTAATAGAGGGCATAAAACCCGGCGAGTTCGTCGGTCTATGATGCAAGAATGCTCTGTATCGTCTATGGCCCACAAGGGGCAGCATAATCGCGCACGGCACATGGCCGAACGTATGATTTATCGCATATTCTCGATGACAGTTGCGGGGACTAGGGATGAGAATAATATAATTAGGAGTAGTAATAAGATGAACTAATTTTGGAAATTGATTGTGAATTGATTCATTACAATTATTACCCGAATCCAATGGAATAATAATATTTGCCTTGTTGATTATTTTACGAGATCGAGCCTTTGAGGTTATGAGAATTATCTGTAACGATTGGTTAGTTACGATTAGGTCGGCAGTAAATTACCTATATTTATTTGAATATTCATTTCTCTGATATCAGAAGGTGGCTCACACAGAATCCGTAGAAAAATTCAGTAGTTAAGTTATAAAGAAGAGATTAATGCTAATAATATTTATGGAGCATGAGGTGGTATTGCAACAATATTTCGACAGTTCCAAGGAAGTTCATGTGACTGTACGTGATCAAAATGAGTAAAAACATGTCATCCATTAGTTATCGAGGATAAAGAATTGTTATATGGTTCCAACATCGTGTCTAAAATTCAGATGTATTCTATATTGTAAAAGTAAGTAGGCACATGACATCGTTACCTAAGATGCGATGAGTTTTTTTTCAGCTAAACAACAGAATAAAAATTACCTCATCTCCACATAAATCAGTCGCGGAACTTACTACAGCTGTTATAGAAAATGTCACCGTCTGTTATCAAAATGAGTAAAAGTATGCAACCGATTAATTACGAGGATAAAGAATTGTTACAAGGTACCAATATCGTGTATAGAGTTTGGATATTTTCTATATTGGAAAAATAAGTAGGGAGATGTCATCGTTACCTAAGATTCAATGAGATATTTGTAATTCAATGCCAAATATAAAGAATGACGTGAACTAAGTCACCGTGCCTCATGTAATATCTCTTGTACTGAGAGCTATCACCGCATGCAATTAGCTGATCGAAATTATATGTAAAAAATGAAAAAAAAAAAACAAAAACTAAAGATGTAATTTTGCTGTGTAATTATGATTATTTTACTAGTTCAAGTTAATTTCTGAATGTGAACTAGTCTTAGTTTTCGCGAGGTATTCACATTTCAATATACATAACATGCGTAACTAGGGTGTGTCACAAAAAAAAAACGAAATTCAAATTCATTTTTTTAACCACTAAATGTGTGTATCCCAATCTCGAAATACACCCCGCGAACGGAATCCGCCGAGAAAAATTTTCACGATGTGCTAATCGATATTTACCGATAAAACTAGACATCGATTGAGCGACCTCTTAGGATGGTTTGTTCGCGCTTTCCTTTAGCATGGTGCATTGTGAGGGGTAAATCTATGGTTCAAGCCTTGGGGAGGCGGAGAAACACAACATTTGCAAAAAAAAAAAAAAAAAATTGAAAAAAAAAAAAA
This sequence comes from Macrophya alboannulata, assembly GCA_949628255.1. Classification (NCBI taxonomy): domain Eukaryota; kingdom Metazoa; phylum Arthropoda; class Insecta; order Hymenoptera; family Tenthredinidae; genus Macrophya; species Macrophya alboannulata. The sequence goes on along the minus strand of OX451210.1, from coordinate 6,958,097 downwards.
TCAAAAGACAGCAATAGCGAAAAAAGACTGAAAAGGAACATTCTAAATTTTTATCAAGTAAACAACAACATCATTTGCACTTTATATACTTTGCGGCATATAACATTCTAGTTACCTGTTTGCTGCACGTTGAAAATCACCCAATCGGTAGCCAAAAAGCCACTTATTATAACGCTTTCATCTTGTGCACGAATCCAGTTGTTGGATCCTGTAAATGAGAAGTTCGGGTTTGACCGAGATGCAAAGTTGATGGGTATCCACCATCTATATTCAGTCGTGTCGTTCGAAGATCCGCGGCCATTAAGTAGAAACCGTTCCTAAAAATGAATTTGCATCTTCAAAGAACGGATGTTCCTTAAACAGGATCGTGAAGGGTCTGGAGAATTCAGACAATAATATATTCCGGCGTTACCTGGGAAATCACTTGAGTCAGGCTGGTGTAATTTCTGGTGACAGTAACGATGGGATAACCTTTCTGGTTCGTCCAGGTATCCATGACGGACTTGATGTCAACATGCGGGAGGAGAAGGCCATCAGATGTGATGTTGTTGGCTTCTGTTAGAGCATTCCACAATTTGTCGGGATTGCCGGTACCATACGAGCTAAAGGAATCTCGTGTCAAATGCTGGTTAACTTTTCCGACGACGGAATTGAGAAAAAAAGGTTATACTTACTTGCTTGCTAGATAGATCTGCAAGCCTGTTCGAAAGACGGGTTCTCCTAGGACATTCGACAACATCCAAAGTATGCAAGCACCTTAAGTAGAAAATATCATTTTAAATTTGAATAGTTCTCTGGTTTGGTCAACTTCTCGTACAGTACTATAGTCAAGTTTCATGGTGGGGCTTTTTTCCTGTGTCCCTATTACAATGGTTTCATGTTTTGGCTATTCTCATTCATCTATATCCTTGTTTTCAAGAAACCAATTTCACTGCCAAAATTTATTAAATCAAAAACTCATGAAAAGTGAAGCATATTCTCGTTGTCGTAATGTCAAAGTTGAATAATTTCTACTTTGTGTCACGCTCATCAATAAAGATTACGGGACATGGGGTCGAAATGAAAGCTCACTGAATGGATAATATCACTGCTTGTTCAGCAGCACCAATTAAAGAATTTAAAGCCTGATCACGGTGTCTAGCGCATTCTACAAGTCAATTTAAATCCATTACAAGATTACGAATTTGAATTGCAACATTTCGCTGTGTATTACAACGATCAGAAAATTAACTTAACCTTTCTGATAACTAATTGTGTCAAACATGGAGTTAATTTCATCAGGAGTATAGACGTCTCGATGGATTGGGCGACTCGTGTCCAAGCTATCAACTAGCAATGCCCGGTGGCACGTGTCCACCGTAAACTGCTCCATCAGTTGCCAACCAGGGTTGATTTGATCGGTTGTGTAGTACTCGAAAAATGAGGCAAATCCTTCACTTAACCAGACATAATTCCACCACTCTGGGCTAACAAGATTTCCAAACCACTGGTGGGCAAACTCGTGGGCGGCGATGGTTTGTATATCCTGTTCATTACGGGTGGTCGATGTACCTTCCTCCCACAAGAGCCAACGTTCGCTAAAATCGAATTTTTCTATTTAATTGCTAACATTTTGTGGATAAAAAATTCAGTTACGTTACATAGAAGAACTAAATGATATAAGCCCGCATGAAACCTGGTTTGTGATCACGATTCACGCACAATGTTCACACACACCAGTGCATGTTCTTCTCTGTTAGGCTCCAAATTCAAAGTTAGAAGCTGTTTTTTTGAGTAACATATCTGTATTCGTTGTGCTGACCTGTAAGTGATTAGACCCCAATTCTCCATGGCGACTGATGCGCTGAAGGGCAAGGCAACTTGTTCCATTTTTGGGATAGACGACTGGTAGTCTATCCCGGTGTATGTGCTCAGTTGGTTCAAGAGTGTAAAACTGCCTAGCGAATACCATCCAGTTTCATGGGCTTCTGGACGAGACCAGGTCTTAAAGGATTGATCAGTGTTTCCGACGTGCCAAAAATCTGACACTATGAAGGCGACTAGATACGTAGACATCAAGGGGGTCGTGTAGAATTTGGTCCACATCCGCCCTCCGATCGTTGAACTGAAAGCCATACCATTTGACTTGGTGAAATTTCATTTTTTTTCGCAAAAGCGCGCGGAGTGTGGAAATAATCACTCACTCAGGCGCCGAGTAGGACTCAGGTAACGTATTGGAAATGGCGCTTTGGTTTGGCCAGTGGGCAATGCTGATGTCGAAGGTAGCTTTCAAAGCCGGTTCGTCAAAGCATGGAAAAGCACGGCGCGCATAAGAGGGTGCGAAGTAAGTGCTGGCATACCATCTGCAATTAATAAAGAAATGTGTACCTCTGTGATGATTCTAACAATAAATCATCGGCTTTAATTTTATACAGTGCAGCTTTTATCATATATCAATGCTTTCGACGAACTTTAGACATCAATTCGAGCATCAATCTCATGATTTACCTTGTCAGACCAGCGGTATCATAGTAACTTCTATAAAAGCCTCTCAAATCATCGTGGAGCACACCTGAGTATTTGATATTGATCAAGTAACTTCCTGGGGTGAGTGCTGTGGCGAATGACAGCGTGTAGAACTGCAGTTGCTCATCGTAGGTTCTGTTGATGATGTCAGGAACAGAATTCGCAGACGTAACGATGGTATCGTTGATTTCTAGCTGATCCGCATGAAGAGTGATTGTGAGTGTTGCCTGGGTGACTTCCACGTTGATCTCAACCTCGCCATCGAAAGTGAAAACATTATCGTCCAAGTACGGAACTAACTTCATTTCGTATCGAAGAGGACGAGTGTAGTTTGGAAGTCTACTGTACTCCTTGGTACCATCGACACGTGCTGAGGGTGCAGCATTGTGCTCATATTTTAGCGAAAATGGCGTGGCGAAGGTCACTGTTATCGCAATAGCAGCGAAAACTAATTGCGAAGATTTCATCTCTGCGGAATTCTGTGGAATCATTCAATTCCGATCTTATATATTGATAAATCGTGATAACTGATAAATAAAATCCAGAGAACTAGATTTTCATGAAAAATGTCGATGCAATAAGATTTCGACGATGATGAGTAAGGGGTAAGCGATAATAATTTGTAGGTACAAATGGACGGAGTTAACCACCACATACAAGTTGCATAAAGCGATTACAAGATTATGGGATTAGAATGATGACAAGGCTTACGATAATATTGCAAAAATTACTGCACGATTACATAGATTAGGTACAGTGAGATTACAAAGATTATAAGTAGATTACAGAGTAATCTCGATGATTACATGGCTTACAAAAAATGCAGAGATTAGAGGGATTAGAAGAGTGGTGCAAAAATTACAGCAAAAATACAAAGATTATAAAGATTACATTGATGTTGCAGAAACGGATAGGGAAAGCCATATACAGGCATGTTAAAAATTTACACTTTCTGTGTTTTATACCTGGCTTTGCTATCAGTTAAGGTGAAGTGAAACGTTTGTCAACACCTTAAAACGGGAAGAGATAGATAGATAGATTCTTTATTATGACCATTACAATGTTGGACAAATTTAGAGTAGAGTAGAGTAAGAGAGTAAACAGGGCAGTTAGATATCGAAACACCCGCATTCGCACGAGGGACAAAACTACCGAAAAACCTTCTCCAAGTGTGGCCGGACCAAGTGCTTCAATCCTCAGCCTGCCAATCCAGCGCCTGAACGGCGTGACCCGTCTTACAAATTTTACAGGCTGCAGCTTAGGCACAGAAAAGAGAGGAATACAGAAGAACATTGGTATTGTTGGGCTTGATGCCAGAAGTATAAATACGACACATAACGTAAGATGGCAACACCATAGCTCAGTGGGCGGGGCCTACACGAATCATTGTGTTGTGATATCGATGTGCATTCGTGTACACACACACAAGTTCAGAAACGCGCGCCATCTGGCACTTGGGGTGCCAACTAGGGATGGGCGATTCTTTCTAAAAAATCGATTCTTGGATCGACTTGAATCGGCTTTTCGAGAATCGATTCACTTCAAAATCGACTTCACTGAATCGATCTAGTGCGAATCGATCTAAAAAATCGTTGAAATTGAAGAAAAACTTTATTCTTGGAAGGTTTTTTTTATAATCATATTTTCCCCTACATTTTTTAAATGAACAGCAATGAAAACAAAATTTTTGAACAATTGTTATATTTTACACTCTTACAAATATAAAATAATCGTTTTTTCGAGGTTTCCTCATAATTTTATATATAAAAAAAGTAAAAAAATCGTCATTTAGCGCAATCGATCAATCTTTTTTAACTTTGAAAGTCACCAAGTGAAAAAACCGGGCATAACCGCCACTAGTCGATTCTAGGCGTGAAGGATCGATTCATGGAAGATCGAGACAATGAAGAATCGATACAGAAGATCGATTTTTCAGACCTCATGGATCGATCTTGCCAGAATCGAATCGAGATCGCCCATCCCTAGTGCCAACTAGGGTCGCAGTACCCCAAGCTGCGTAGTGTGTCATATCGATGTGCGTTCGTGTACACACACACAAGCTCGCGGTACCCCAAGCTGTCAGAATCAAGCCCAACAATATGAATGTTCTTCTGTATACCTCTCTTTTCTGTGGCTTAGGTCTTCCTCGACAGGCCGGGGAATTGTACCCACGTCCTCCCGCTCCGCAGTCTCGAGTGCTAGCACTACTTACGCTTCTGCGGTCGGAATGGCCAATTCTCCGAAACGACTGAATCGATCACAATGAAATTTTGGGGAATCACGCATTATTTTGGTAGAAAGGGCCTGATTACTTTACTTTTTCGAAATTTTACGAAAATTTTTACAGATTCAGATACCACCACATAAATTGTGCGATTATTCACTGTTACCGTAGATAAGCGCATTTTCGAAATAATCAGGCCCTCCGAAATGGAAAACTACACATTTTGAGCATAATCCCGTTTCATTTGATATTGAAATGGCTGAAAATTGACGAGTCTCCGTTACTCAAAACAAGGTGACACTTTATACCGACATTTCACCGAGTATACTTGTAAACCGAGCGGTGGGACCCTCTGCTTTACCCCGGTGAAGGGGACTCGGCCGTGGCCTTGAAACGTTTCACTTCGCCTTAAGTATCGCATACTTATAGGTATGGCAGCATGCAAGATTCCAGCTTTCGAGTCTTTTTTACGCTATAGTATTCGCAAAAGCGGTCAATGTTAATTTTTTCGGGTTTCTTTGATATTTCATTATTATTTCAAGGCTTCAGAAGATTAATGCTGCAGTTTCGACGGAGAAATGCAGAGTTTTTATTTTTCTGTTTACACAGCATTTAAAAGGCTGTTATTTTTTTTAATTTTAAAAGATTTTGATATCTGAATTCAATCGGTTTTTTGAATTGTGTAAAGGTAGAAAATTTCTTTGTGATACATTTTCATATGCTGATTCTGATAACTTTTTCTTTTGAGAGTCTAAATTTGGTGCGACCACTACAACAAAATTCACAAAGCATTTCATGCATAAAATGTTCCTTTATTTTCAGTCAATGCTGATTCAAAAACAATAGGAATATCATAATTCATATGAACGTATAAAAATAATACGTATCTACTTTTTAGGGGCCTAGAAAGATCGATTTCTTTAACTAATCACACTAAAATTTTGATTTGCAGAAAAACATCATAATCGATTCTTTTGCAGTTTTCACACGATGCCGAGCAACCCTAATTGCATTATCGTACTCATACTCATTTTATACTATTGTTATTGCTGCACCATTTTTTTTATGTGTATCTCCAGAGAGAAATAAATAACAACCTCGTGTACCCCTAAATTAAGGCGGGGTAAACTAGCACCGCTACATGTTCATTTTATGAACTACGCTTGCAGGGCCAAGTACGTACATGAAACCATGTCGAGCTGACGATGATTAACTCCAAATTCTTGCTTATCTATAAACAATTTTTCAGGTCATATATCAATATACTAAAATGTATTATCTTTCTTCATTCGGATATTATTTGTATTTGATATAAATGTGTGGAGCCATGTGAGTGAAACGGACATTTATCGCCAACTATGCGTCCCAATAACAAAATGCGTGACCATGTTTATTTCGTCAGCGTGGATATCTGTGTTTCAGCTGTTACGACAAGATTTCAGTAACATTATAATACAGCTTTAGACTCATTTTTGGCGTACCTCGACTATTGCATGGATAACATTTGTATCCAATAAATCATTCATACACAACAGAGTCTTGAAATATATCTTTATTCCCGGGAATAATGGCGACGGACTTCACTCGTAGGAGTGTATATATGTGTACTGATGGCCCCCTATTGGAGCTCTTTGGGTACCCTTAAATGTAGACCTGAAGCTCAGGTGTTGACGTATGACAAAATATTCGTAGGATTCTTGAAAAGAATATTCGAACTACTGGTAATTATTTAATAGTAATTAATTTATACTCGTATTTTAAAACATAAAATCAATTACAAGGCGAATACAGATAGACACAGCGTGTTAACCACTCATATGGTAACGTGCGACCATCTATTTGATTTTGAGAGTATGTACACTCTGCTTTGTTTACCGACTTTCAAACTAATTCAGCTGATCGAGTATCGTTGACGATAGCATCTAGTATTTTTGAAAAGTAATTATCAGTGGAGTCAACTATGCCTGAACCTACGTGTGCTCTGTGCTTTATGGAGGTGGAGAAACTAACTGACGGAGTTTCAACTGGTGCGTCGTATAAACACAACTATCATACATCGTGTGTTCAGATAAGACTTAATCTTGCTCGAAGAAAGGAAGTTAATGATGCTATTCGTGGTGATTGTCCGATTTGTCAGCCAGCAAATGATCATATGGCTATCCTTAGGTCGATTGATGCTAGGCTAGCTAGAGTAGATGAAACAGCGGAAAAAGTAGATGCGATTATGACAAACATACAGAGCCTTAATGCAAAGGTTGACATACTCGTTGCTGACAATACGGCCTTAAGAACCGAACTGGCGGATGTCCGGGAGTCTGTGGTCAATGTCCGGAAGGACCTGAACAAGGTGGTCGAGGATGCCGCGGCAAGTAAGACTCGCTTGCCAGCAGTAGAGGATCAGCTGGCCAGTGAATCCACTTCTAGTGGCTTGTCTCAGACAGATCAAGCTACCTTGCTTCATCTGGCCTGTCGCGATATGGCTAATCAGGTTATAAATACGGGAGTACCCGAGAACGTTGATGGTGATGCTGATGATATGAAGGAATACATAGTGCGGTTTGGTGGTGCACTAGATTTGAACTTGCCTTCTTCTGATATAGTGAAGGCAGAGCGAATGGGGAGGAAGGTAGTGAGGAAGAGAATGTCAACGGGAGCTGCTGGTGGTAGAATTAACGCTCGTCCTATCCTGCTAGAGCTGTCATCGAAGAAGAGGTGCGACGGAATCATTGCTGCGAAAAAGCTGAAGCCTGATCTTAGCACCTCCGCCATTGCGGAGTGGTATGGCGACAGCAAGGTTTATGTGAATCGACGTTACCCAGCACAGTTGCATCAGCTGCGTAACGAGGTGCTCAAACGGTTCCCGTCCCTGCAGCCTAAAGCTGTGTGGACTGCCGACGGAGCCGTCTGTATTAGAAAAGACGCTACTGGAAAGCCCATTCGAGTGTTGCCTTCGACTGACCTAGCGAAATTATCCTTCTGACTTTTTGGTATTTCTCCGCCGGTGCAAATATCGCCAAAACTGCCCTCTAACACGGTAATTAATGCCTGCTGTCTTAATGCACAATCTCTTCCCGCGCATTTCGACGAGTTCCGGAAATTCTTCCGGCTGAACTCATACCATCTGATTGCGGTTACTGAAACTTGGTTGAATGATTGTATTTTGGACGAGCAAATTGTCCTTCCTTCTTATAGTGTCATTCGTGTTGATCGCAGAGGGCGTCATGGCGGCGGTGTCGCGTTATTCTTACACAATGATCTGTGCGGGCGAGTAGTGCTAACTTCGTCATCACTGGAAAGGGATGGTGTGCGGAATTCCTGCTGGCAGAAGTGTGGAGTACCTCTCGGCCAAAGTATTTAGTAGCTGTTGTGTACAGGCCACCGAAGGTGGGCTTTATGCACCTGTTCGAGGATGAGCTGGTGACGTGGCTGCCACGATGTAAATTTGTCGTTGTGCTGGGAGATTTTAACGCGGATCTGCTTTCGGTGACTTACGATTCAACGCATCTCAAGGACATCATACTCAAACGTCGGACACCTGGCTGGATGTATGTGCTGTCAGGGATATGGGCTCTTTGACGGCCTAGGGACAATTTGCTCTTTGCTCAGCCGTTACTCTCAGGGCATGACTTAATTTATGTGTCCTTTAGATATATCGTAGCTCGCACAGCACCGAGAAAATTTCAGTACCGCCCTTGGGATGAGGCTGACCTTCAGTCAGCTGCGGATGCGGTATCGTCACTTGATCTTTCGTTGCTAGAAAGTCAGTCAAGCATAGACTGTAAGTTGACAATAGTTAATAGCCTAGTATGTGAAGTCTTGGAACGGGCAGTTCCATGGCGGGAAGTTACCGTGCGGCGTCCTCCGGCACCATGGATATCGCCGAAAATACGTAACCTCACGCGCGAGAGGGATGCATGCTATCGTTCGGCCAAGAGGTCGGGTTCGAACTCAGTGTTCCAAAAGTATGTCGGACTTCGAAGAGATGTAAAGGCAAAGTTATGTGATGCTAAATCCAATCATATCCATCTTGTTTCGGTGGCCTCAAGTGACCCGTTACCGTCGTTTTCTGAATGCATCGATATCGATCCGGATGTTGTTGTGAATGCGGATAAATTTATGTTCTCGAATGTGGATGTGGAGTGTGTGAATGCTGCCATGGCTAGAGTCACGACACGAGCGCAGGGTCCGGACGGCCTACCTATACAAGCCTTCAAGGTTTTCGAAGTGCTGCTGATGCCGATTATTATTTTACTGTTTAACATTTCGCTTGCTGACGGTGCTTTCCCTACGCTGTGGAAGTTCTCTTTTGTAAATCCGTTGCCAAAATCGCGTTGTCCGTCGTCGTGCTCGGACTTTCGGCCTGTCTCGTGGCTCTGTGCCATCGCCAAGGTGCTAGAGCGCTTGGTCTCTGATCAGGTTATGTCGTTTCTTCGGCGGCGTAACTTACTTGATCCACGTCAGACCGGCTTCAGACAGGGATCGGGGACCCAGACCGCGGTACTAAGGCTTGTGGACGACGTTCGTCAGGGGGTAGATGAGCGCACGGTCACCATTGCAGTCTTTTTTGACCTCACGAAAGCGTTCGATAAAGTAGACCGTCGGCTCCTGCTGACAAAGCTTCAAGGGATGAGTATTTCTTTGAATGCGCTCAGGTGGTTCCATTCCTACCTGCGTGGCCGTGTGCAAGCAGTGCGTGGTGGGGAGGGAGGCGAGCTATCTGAGTGGCTTTACCTTCAGTCTGGTGTACCCCAGGGCAGTGTTCTGGGTCCTCTTCTCTTTTCAATATTCATTAACGATATGCCGAGATGTCTGTACCATTGCTTTTACTTGCTTTACGCTGACGATTTAGTTATTTAGCTTAACTGCCATACAGATGAAATTGGACAGTATAGCCAGCCGCTTAATAGGGACATTGAGAGATTAATGCACTGATGTGTTACTAATAAGTTACAGGTGAATGAAGGTAAGACGAAGGCAATGATCTTCGGTAGCTCACGCTACATTAATGGATTGCGCGATATAGGATTACCAGATATTAGGATGGGGCTCTCATAAACGAGCGAAACCTGGCACGTCGAGTCTGGAGGAGAAAGAGGTACTCTACTGTACATGACCGGTTCAAACTATAATGTATGAACGATGTGGGAGAAATAAGGTGACACTATATTTGTGATTTATTAACTGTGATTGGTTTATTGTTGATAAGCAATTATATTTTTACATGGCTGTTAGACCGTGATGACTCGGCCTACAGCTGAGTAGGTACTGCCCTCTTGACCTCACAGGTATCCCTACCGCACATCCTTCACTCACTCACACACATACCTCTATCCATGCTCACTCATACTGACCTCTTCCATACATTACACAAACATCTTCGGAACTTGGTCAGGGCTAAAATTGACACTGCTAGGAATAAGTATTACACAACGACTCTAAGCACCCTGAACTCTCGCTCGGAAGCATGGACAACGCTCCGGCGACTAGGACTAGTCAAATCCATATCCTCTGCGCATAGCTTGCAGCTATTTATCTCGGAGCTAAATAAGCACTTTGCATCTTCTGGCTCCACACAGATTGGTTTTGGTCGCCAGCCGGCTCCGGCAACACTCTGTCAACCTTCCGAGGAAGCATTCGATGATGACAAGTACCACTTTTGTAATACCGTAACCGAGAAGGTCCTTAAAGCTATCTTCCACTCTAAGTCGAATGCAATTGGACTAGACGGCATCTCAATCGATGTGGTAAGGAAAGGGTTACCAGTACTCCTGCCCATCATAGAGCACTTGTTCCACTTCTCGCTTTCGCATGCGGTGTTCCCTTCACAATGGAAAGGCTCAATCATTATACCGCTACCTAAAATCAAATCTCCGACCGCTTGCAACGATTACCGACCGATTTCGATTCTGTGCGCACTTTTAAATGCCTAGAAAGGGTAGTTGCAGACTAAATATCAGAATATCTTGAGGAACGTAATCTCTTCGATTATTGTCACTCGGCCTACAGGAGAGGTCATAGTACACACACCGCGCTCATCAGGATCGTTGACTACTGCCGTCAAGCTATAGATAAAAGAAAGGTGGTTCTCATGGTCTCCTTTGATTTCTCCAAAGCCTTTGACAAGGTCAATCACTCCACCCTCCTGTTGAAGCTGAAAACGTTGAACTTATCTCCTCTTGCCCTCAAATTCCTCCATTCGTATCTCACGGAACGTCGGCAGGCTGTCAGAGGAGCTAACGGGGTTCTCTCAGAATGCGTCAACACGACCCTGGGTATACCGCAGGGGTCTGTCCTGGGGCCTTTGCTCTTCATTATCTATGTTTCAGACCTTTGCAATACGTTACACAAGTGCAGCTACAACTTCTACGCGGATAACCTGCAGCTGATAATCGAGTGTAAACCGGCTAAAATCCTTAATGGCATCGCAAAGGTCAATCGGGGCGTCGATGGTGTCTGTGAATGGGCGACCGAAGACGGGCTGCAATTAAACGGTGGAAAAACCAGAGTGATATTGGTTGGGGCCACCAGGTACATAAACTCCTTCGACTTCAACACTCCGCCGCGAATCGAAGTGCGGGGGACTGGGATTGAGTATTCTACTGAACTACGCATTCTTGGGTTCACTCTAACGAATGATCTCTCATGGAGAGTCATATCAATAACGTCACCAGAACGATATACAGTACTGTTTGCCAACTACGCCACTGCCGTAAACTTTTGCCTTTACAAAAGTGACGTTCGCCACTACACACGCAAAAAAGAAAACAAGAACTATTACAGTTTGACATAGTAACGCGGCGCTTCGAACGCACAAATTGAATAATTACAGTTTCAAATAGTAATTTTTACACAGTCTGTAAAAATTACAGTTTCAAATTAGAATTTTTACCATTGAAACTGTAATTTTTACAGACTGTGTAAAAATTACTATTTGAAACTGTAATTTTTCAATTTTTGCGTTCGAAGCGCCGCGTTACTATGTCAAACTGTAATGGTTCTTGTTTTCTTGTTTCCGTGCACATACTGTAGCGCATATTCACAAGCACTGCACGGTAGTGCAATTTAGGATTTCACGTTTTCAAAGTACTATAACTATTATATAAATAATCAAAAAGTATTCGATAACCACTGTTTCTTGCGTAAATATTTCCCACGAATCCAATAATAATAGTTTAGAATGCGATAAATAATATTTATACAGTGAAAATACGTCAAATCCAAAACAAAAATATTCAAAAATCGTTTCGTTAAAAAAATCGTCACTTTTTTGCTATTTCCCGAAGATGAATTTTTTTTTGTTTCAAGTTAAAATGTTTTACTTTGAGGAAAAAAAACATTTTATAAACAATATAGACCATTGAATATTTTTTAAGGGTGTTTGAACATATGGTATATTTGAAAGGTGGAAAAATTAGTATATGGTTGGTTTATGATGACCAAAAGTATTTATTTTTTTGAATAAAATACAGGAATAGAAATATTTTGGTCCGCTTGTATATCTTGATTAATCTATATTGTCAGCGCACTTGATGCAAAGTTTCCATCTATGGTTGTTAGTTGTCGCAAATGCGGCGCGGCGGTGGCAATTATTGCACTTTATGAGCGTGCGGCGTTTTATCTCATTGTCGCAAAGTCCGTAATTCTGAAAGAATTTTGAAGGCCATCTTTGAGCGCGCCACGTAATGAAATAAGTATGACACTCCTGAGCAAACGTACCTGTTGCTCCTTTGGTTGCGGCATGAAACATAATGATTTCGGGCTTATTGGTTCTTTGATCAATCGCTTTGTCGTGACACAGCGAAGACAGAAGCAGAACAATTTTATTACTCTTGGGTGCATACCTCGCTTGTTATTTTCAATATCGATGGAATCTTGCGCGTATTTTTTCTTATTGTACCGACGGCTCTCAACTGATATTTTTCTTTCAATAGCATAAATAGTGGCACTGACGTTAACCAATTGTCCATCGCTATTTTTCGTCAAGAATCTGCCAGTGATCCGCGTTCTACTAATTGACGCCAAAATACTTCGGTACACAGTCATTGTTTTCGGGCGTTACTTTTCCTACACAGGGAATTGCGGTAATCATATAAAATGTTTTTGTATCATTCAACATTAGAATCTTCACACCGTACTTGTCCGGTTCGTTTTTTATGTATACATGTGAAAGGAACACCCGCCATGAAAATTAACTAATTGTTCGTCAATCCAGCAACTGCCTGACGTTTCATAATTCGTTACGTAATTTTTCATCAAAATTTCCCATTAAATCTCGCGAATAGGAGCAAATTTATCAGTATGTTTCCTCTGTCACCGCGTTTTCTTGTCATTAAAACATAACGTACAAACGAAAAAATTGAACCGCTGTCCTGAAAATGTAGCCCGATAAATATCGCACCCAAATTCCTCTGACCACATATCTCTGATAAGTAAAGTGTTTCGTGTCAGCTAGGCAGTATAATATAAAATACCGATCAATTCATTAATTTCCACCTTATCTGTTGTTGACTGATAAGATTGAATAACTCGATTATCTTGCCTCAATTGCGTTAACTCGCGTATTATTCACTCGTTAGTATGCGTCACAAGTTTTTCCATCGAATCACTAAAAAATAACACGCTAAACGCTTACAACGAAGAGCGTATATTGTCAGCATAATTTTTCAGAGCAGGCTTATCAAATGCGAGAATACCGTGCTCGAACGCCTACCACCTCTATTTGGCTTTTCTTCTGACCATATCCAATGAGCCGCTGCGGAAGGAAGACTTTTCCTCGCCCGGCCTCTGCTGCGTTGGCGCTGCGCTGCTTCCACGAGTCTTTGCCGTTTACTAGCACTCAGCTTGATTATCAAGACCATCGTTATCATCTTTCGCTGATTAAGGAATGTTCTTTTCGTCAGCAGATTCATAATCGCTAGTATCATTCCCAGATAGCATCAACTCCTCGCCACTTTTATCGCAGCATGGACCGTCGAAGGGTTCGACTTCCTCGTCTGCACCCAGTAATGATGCCACTGCCCTGTGATTTCTCGAATTGTAGCGTCCTTGAGATTCAGCCATGCTGTTAATTCCAAACAATTATTTATCCGTATTAAATAAAAGATATAATCCCGATTTTGTACAAGGAAAAATATTATTGCTATGATTTTGACTAACAAAGTAAAAATGATAACAAGTTGGATATTTTCGTGCTAGAAACTGAAAAATATGTTCGAATACTTACATTTAACACCTTTTTCGTAAGGATATACGAAATTTTTTTTTCTACCGCGCACTGACTTTCTATACGCTGATACTACACTAATGCTAATTTGCACCTCGTCGTACTTTGGATGTTGTTATTACTCTGGTTCCGGAACGAATGTCGCCGAGACGCTGCGCGGGTCATAGCCTAGAGTGATTACATATTTTTCCTGGTGAGAGATAAAAAATTTTAGGTGGTACAAATTTACGCTAGTGCGGTTACTACCGGGACAAAAGTTGGCTCGGGTAAACATTTCGGACCGGCGCTCAATGGCCTACGAGTACTGAGCGGTGATTTACGGAAAGATTACATAGAGATTGCAGAGAAATCACGAAGATTTTTTGAATTACATATAGAGATCAGAAACATCACATAAGATTACATTAGCCTTTGTACACCAGATTATAGCAGTGATTAACCTCTCAAATGGATAGAGTACAGACCTAGGTCGACTCTTATCTTTTAGGCTCTTATCTTCACATGTATTTTTGAATTACGCATTTGCGACTGATAACCATTATACAGGGTGTTCATTCGAAAAGTTTCCAGCTTGATATCTCAAGAAACAGGAAAGATTTTCGAACGCGGCTTGCGGGAGGTTAGAAGGTATCGAAGGGAAAAAAACATGGTGCAGCATTATTTCCAGTAGGTGAAGACGTCGAGGCCGGAAAATGGTCAACTTTGTTTTTTTTTTAATTGAAACCTATATTTTTCATTATGTAAATTTGTTCTACCTCGAAAATAAAACGACTTTTGTATCAAACATTTTATTGTGAGATACCAATTTCTTATGATATTCAGCTAAACAACTAGAGATTTTTGAACTTTTAAGCATATTTCACTTATAAACTGTCAGGTTTGGAGAAAAATTGTTAGAGATAAAAAGTGCCTAAGTTTAAGCAAAGAACTTTGGAAAATAATTGCAGAATTTTTCCCCCAACTTTTTATTGCAGTTTCTTGTGCATGAAAGAAATAAAAAATTGTTGATGAAGTTCTAAAAGATTATTCTCCAAGATTCTTTGCATGAAATTACGCACTTTTTGTCTCTTTCAATTTTTCTCCAAAATTGCAGTATATTTAAAGTGTGAAAATGTATAGATATACATATAGCAATGCTATTTCGGTCGGTAGGCTCAGACACTGTTCATATCCCCAAGCCCATTTTCCCGGCTCACATTTTTCCATTAGGCGAGGCATTTTCAGACATATCTTTAATCAACGCTTAAATCCAGTAACAGTAGATCTTACCTTTACATCAGTTCACAAATCCTGGCTTTCACAGACTTTGGTATTATTAATTATTCTTCTTCTACCAATTGAATTTTTACAGAGGATTTACTTCGTGCCAGATGGCGGGGACAAGCATCAAAATAATTTTGATCAAAGACGTTACAGGTATATATGGGGCATTCCACCCCAAAGTGGTAAGCCTCCGACCCTCACCATTTTTGATTCGACTCGAAATTTTTTATGTTGTTCACCCACATGGGTAGAGACTACCATATTTTTTTCAGAATTTTTTTCCATCTCGTTCTGGAGTGACAATTTTTTGAAAAAATCGATCAAACCCAATTCAATCAACGATATCTTCTAATTAAAAAACGCTATCGGAAAACTTCACCAGGTCAAATTTGTCGTCTTGAAGTCTACTCTTTTATACATTTTTTTAACAAATTTTCCAATTTTTTTTTCTATCAAAAAATCAAAAAATCGATTTTTCGAACTGAGTCCCATTTTTAATTTTTTTTCAAAAAATCACAAAAAAAGTACATGTAAAAACAAAATTTTTGAGCCCTGTCTCATCGTGGGCAGATTTTTTTTTGTATTTTTTTCAGCCATTTGAAGTTTATTAGTGTGATGTGTAATGTTGCGTCAGGCATCCCTCGGAATAAAACAAAGAGAAAAAATCATCGGAAAAATATATCCGTCGAGGTGAAATCAAGAGGGCTCAAGAGAATCATCTAACATTGAGCTGCGCGAACTTATTTAAACAATGATAATAGTATATTGAGTACCAAGGGCGTAAAGTGGGCTTTTTTAGACCGAGTGTGGAGTTTGCAGTACGAGTCGGAGCAATAATGATTTCATTATTGCACGCTTATTGAAAAAGCTTATTGAAAAAGCGTGCAATAATGAAATCATCATTGCTCCGACTCGTACTGCAAACTCCACACTCGGTCTAAAAAAGCCCACTTTACGCCCTTGGTACTCAATATACTATTATCATTGTTTAAATAAGTTCGCGCAGCTCAATGTTAGATGATTCTCTTGAGCCCTCTTGATTTCACCTCGACGGATATATTTTTCCGATGATTTTTTCTCTTTGTTTTATTCCGAGGGATGCCTGACGCAACATTACACATCACACTAATAAACTTCAAATGGCTGAAAAAAATACAAAAAAAAATCTGCCCACGATGAGACAGGGCTCAAAAATTTTGTTTTTACATGTACTTTTTTTGTGATTTTTTGAAAAAAAATTAAAAATGGGACTCAGTTCGAAAAATCGATTTTTTGATTTTTTGATGGAAAAAAAAAATTGGAAAATTTTTTTAAAAAATTTATAAAAAAGTAGACTTCAAGACGAGAAATTTGACCTGGTAAAGTTTTCCGATAGCGTTTTTTAATTAGAAGATATCGTTGATTGAATTGGGTTTCATCGATTTTTTCAAAAAATTGTCACTCCAGAACGGGATGGAAGAAAATTCTGAAAAAAATATGGTAGTCTCTACCCATGTGGGTGAACAACATAAAAAATTTCGAGTCGAATCAAAAATGGTGAGGGTCGGAGGCTTACCACTTTGGGGTGGAATGCCCCATATATATACTTTCTCTTATCATTTATCATTGTTTAGTCAAAGCCTTCGGCATTACGAAGTTTCTGTAATGTTATCATCGGATACATCATCTCTTGTCACCCCGCAAATCCCAGTTCTTCTTTTGTAGTAATCATGTTCGGCGGGTGCCGATAAATGGCGACAGCCAAATGTATTCAGCTTTTTCACTAGAACATGATGAGTAGGTACTGCATCGCATTAACTTATTGCTTAAATTGAATAATCTGAATCCAGTACACTGGACAAGGTTGATTCTGGTCCGGAAATCATAATTGAACAAGCACTGTGAGAGAATATACGTAAATGAGTTGTCCAATTATCACTTCCGGCAAGCGATAATTAAACAACTTATTGAGAGAGAGAGAAAGAGACAGACAGAGGAGAAACCAGAGACCTCTTCAAGGACTAGTGTAAAGGAGATGGTTTGGGAATAAGAGATATCGCTAACTAAAACCTCAAAGTACGCAGCCCGGACCTTCACCTTAGAAAGTGCCGAGGGTAGTACCGCTGCATGAGAGGGAAGTACGTCAACCTGGAGAAAACTACGGACCCGGGCAGGTGAACAGGGTCTGCATACGACCTCCCTACCGTTGACAAGAATTCTGCCGCTTCGTGAGCACCGCAAAAACGGCGTATAGGGTGGCACGGTCAAAACGTCGCCACCTCCCGCTACCGCGGGTGCATGACATCTTTCACTCCTGCTGTTATTATCGACGCTGATTAGCAGTATCGTTATCAACTGAAGAGGCGTGCTTCTGGCAGATCAAGAAAGGTATGGTTCCATCCAGGAGCACCTAGGTCCATCCAGGAGGCTACGGCGAAGTCGACCGCGAGTGAGTCTGCCGTCGTAGAGTAAATCTGAAGGGGGTTGGCAGCGCAACAACGATACAACGGTGAAGGACCCAGTATCGCGTCTTCCTCCCCAACATTCCGCTACGAAGAATTACCGGTACTGCTGGAAAAGGTAGAGCTCTATAATAGAACAACACCTTACGCACCCCGCGCGCGACGGCTGACGAGTCGTCCGTGCGGAACGACTGCACGAAATAGCGAATTTCGAAAATAACCAATCAACTAATGAGATGCGCCTCTCATAGGTTTCCCACCCCTGGGGTGTAAGGAGCTATGAGGAGACAACCGAAAATCAGGAAGAGGCTTTTCACTTCTACGTTCAGCATTAGAAGAAACAGACGTGTCTACTAATATACCGCATTACCGCAATCTTGTCTGATACCGCTCTCTCTCTCTACCGCTATAGTTTAAGTTTTCGCTAATCAATTTTGTAATATCGCTAAGTTAAGTTTATTTAGTATCTTTAAAGTTTAAGTTATAATTTATTGTTTGAGTCAGTGTAAGTGAGTGCGTTGTGCAGCTCTTCCATAAGGTAAGCCTTTTTGTTCTTTGTCAAGCCACGAACTCACTAAGTATGGTCCGTAGAATTTTGTAATAAGTTAAGGTATCTTTTGTGTGGCGTGTAGCCTTCGGGCCACGTGTTTCAGTATTTCGGGTAATTTTTGAGAAAAAGGATTTCGTAAAAGTGATTTCGTGACTGGCTGCGGCCATTTTGTCTTGCTAATTTTCAGTAGTTTGATTGAATAATTTAGTAGTCTGCTTATTAATCTTTGATTTTTCAGATTTTTCTTATCTCTCTGATTTTCTGTATGATTCTTGCTTGATATAATTTACGTGATTTTTGCTATGCTTGATCTGTCTCTCTGATATCGCTTATATTTCTTATATTATCTTATGGTGTGTCGCTAATTAATTTCCAACCTCCCGAGGGTTGGCTGAACGTATAGGAGTCACTAGGTTGAGTTGACTAGTTGTAAGATTTATTAAATTATTTCCTTCGATGAATATTTTTGATCATTCTCTGTATGAATTGACGTTTTGACGATAATTTTGAGTCATAGTAAAATCTAGTTTGCTTTTTGTGAATTTAGAATAATACTTCCGAGTTCTTTATATCGCTCATAAATATCTGATACCGCTAGCGTGTCGCTTGCATTTAGTATTTTGCTTGAGTATCGTATCGCTCGGTGATATGCAGTCTGAAACGTAGTATACTAGTTTGTATGATATTGCTTAATAAATGCTGCATAATAAATAAGAATCCTGAGTATTTTGCCTTTGTAGATTATTTTATGTTACGCCTCACAGTGAACATTTTGAATATTGTCTGTTGCCGCTCGCTATTATCTCTATTTGAAACGTTATAATAAATGGAATAATAATTTCGCTGAAGGAAATATCTGGTGTTCAAAACGTTATTTTATAAAATAGGTGAACCCTCACACTCTACCCTTGTCTTTTTATAAATATCGCTGAGCTAATCGTGCTTTAAGGCCGCCGTTCCGCTTAGTTTTCTCTGTGAATATTATCTTTGTCAATTTCATGTATATTTGTTATCTTCGGTATCTTTGATCAACTCATTCAGCGTCTGGCCCCCAGCAAATTTGGCTTTAGGTAAGTTAATAAAGGTCTGATAAGTTTGAAATTTAGGAAGGGCGTAGGGCGTGGTGTTGAGCCCAGCAATACCGTTGCAGTATTGACTGCGAGAATATAGTGACAGCAAGAATATAATGTGGAAACCAAAATTGAAAGTGTCGTACAGAGAATATACGAGTTTTATTGAAAAATAATTACAATAATTATCACCACGTGTTTATGTTGTATTAATCGTCACCAAACCTCGTGGAAAAATTTTATCCATTTTATGATTTCACCTATACATATGTATAAACATTATTTGTACACGTCACTTGATTACATGCAATGTGATCGTCGACTTGTTTTACAGATACACAATATTAAAAAGCATTTTAGAATAATCTGATAACAGCGATCGACACCGTCGCAAGAAGTATGCTGACACTAACGCGAGCAGATCCACTGTCAGTCGGTAACTCCAGCTCTAACCACCCTACGATATCGCTTTCGTAGCTTTCAAGCCACGAAAGATTTTCTTCTGCAACTTCAATGGCTCGTTCAGCGGCTGCAGCTGCGACTCCCAAAACATCTTGATGGCTGGTAACAAATTCCCGAAGCTGAAGAAGACGAAAATACAGTTTTTAGTTTCTACCAACATTGCCCACACAACACAAAATGTTTCGAAGGACTTTCTGAAACGTTGCGCTGAAATCTTATTATCATTTCAGAAACATAACAGTTACACACTGTTGCATTTCAGAAATGTACCGGCTAACTGACAATGTCTGCATTCATAACATTACATTTAATAAGTGCCTAGATTAAAACCGTGAAATGTATGTATAACGTTTCATACGTCTCAGATACGTTTCATATGCATCCAGGTCAAGCTCCATAAAACTAATTTGACAAGATTCAAGAATGTTTTTGAATCTGTAATTTCCCATCATTGTACCCGTTATCCAACTTCAGCCAACCCAGCAATTATGTATATCTTGCATAGAAAAATTGTACATGGATAGATGAAAGGTCGTACGAATATCTAATGAGTCTTGGTTCGAGCCCAGATACCAAGGATTCAGGGCTGAGAGGACCCGTTTGAAACATTTTTCACAATGTCTCTGTCCTAAAATATAATTTTAGAAGCTTCCTATTACATTTCCGCAACGTCATAGCTTGCAACCTTTTATGGTAGTAACAATCTCACAATCAATATAACTGAAACGCAAAGTTTCTGATACTCGACTGAAGCGTTCTATGCTGTGTTGGTATAATGGGGCAATCGCATGCCGCAAAGTAACACGATTAAAGGGGCAGTTCTATCAATCGGGTGAAAAAAACAAATCAATTTTTTTCAATTACATGTTCTTAAAAACTAATATTTCAAGAATTTCTATTTAAAATATTATGGCAAAACTGAAAAAATTGACGGAGTTATGAGACTTCAAAGCAGCCACCGTCCAGGCTGATCAGTGTGTTAATTTGGTCTATATGGAAATTGTTCCTTAAACTTTGAACGCGTTTATCTCGAAACTACTTTTCTAAAGTCGGCGGGCAGTGTATCTCGATTACTGATCATCCGATCGCGTTCAAATTTGGCGGGACATTGTAAAAAATCATTCTGTCAGGATTAAACCTGGTTTTATACTAAACTTTCAACAGCAACATTTTGTTTATGCGTCTAAAGACAAAAAAAAACGTAAAAAACAGTAATCGCTATGAAAGCTAAACTGTAACTGACACAATTTTCGAATTAAATTTTTTATAGAGGTCCATTGCCTGGAAAAAGGTGTCATTTATAACATATATTTTTTTGATTTTCTTCACACAAAATTCCGAAGAGTTCTTGTGCGTGCCATATGTCGGTGCAACTCGTCAACGGTGGTACACGGTTCTGCTGATCAGTCAAAAAATAATTCTTTTTTGTCAATGAGAAAATCATGGATGTGTACGAATGTATGATGAATACACCGTGTGAATTTCAGAAAAGTCGTCCCACAACTTTTTTAAGAAATAAAAATCCAAAAAATGACCCATTTTTCGCCAGATTAATAGAACTGCCTTAAAGTTCATCTACCTTTTCAAGCTGCTCATTGCTGACGATCCTTGCAGCAAGTCCTTGCAGAATGTTGCCAATACGATTCATCCCACCATAGCTAAACAGAAGTATAGATTAAATGGATTGATCGTAACTGAATCATGTTGAATCTAATAGAATTTTTTTCAACTATACACAACTATACACATACTATAATATAATATACTCACAACTCGGAAATCCTCTCGTAGTTATCGACGAGGAAGTCAAAGGCTACGTTCACATTATTTGGGCTACTGGAATAGACCGAAGTGAAGACACTATACGTATCCTGAGATCGAATTGAAGAATTTGATGATATCGAGAGCGCCAGATAACTGCAAGGAAAGTTATTTAACAAATGAACAAAACTGCACGCACGATGAAATGCCCAGCTGATTATACTCACGCGTTTAAAATATCCTCATCTTGGCTGCAACCCAGGCTCGACAGAATCAAAGTCTGTTCTCCAGAATAATCCGTAGCTAAGTATCTCCTCCACAGAAAATTCCAAACCGAAGCATTGGCGTTTCGTAGACCCTCGCAGTAAACCCAAGCCTTCAGATCAGCTGAAATACTGAAAAATAGGTCTGGTATAGGGTGGTCCAAATTCAACTTTTACTTTTTATTTCGGCGGGGAACCTCAAAACACTATGGGAGTACCAGATGAAAAATCCTTGTAAAACAGGAAATCCATTGAAAAATACTTAAAGGTCGCTTCCGATATTGAAGTGTAATTCATTTCACTATTAACTACTCTTCCACTATGTATATAATTCTTCTCATTATGTAACTTTATAATCTCAATTGGGCACCGAAAAAAATGATTCATATTATTGAGAAGAACATTATAAACGCTAAGCCGGAACGGGATTGAATAAAAATTTAAAGGTTGCTACCGGATGTTCCAACGATTCAATCATCCGAAGCTTCGTATCGATTGAAATTCGGTCGTTAATCAACGCCAAGCAGATTAACCCTGGTGATAGAGACCACAGATGAGTCAAAAGCTTTTATGAAATGGCAGTTCCGACTTGAACATTCAATCGTGACAAAGCTCCAGACGATTGAATCGTTGGAACATCCTGGAAGTACAAATCGTCAAACTGTAAGCCACTAGCAGTGCCGAAAACCTGCCTACTACCAGCCTATCCGATTTTTTTACGACTGATAGCCATTGATTTTGCGAAAGACTATGTGTAGAACCATCATTTTTATCTCGACATCCTAAAGAGGTGGGAGGTCGATGAAAACTTCCTGGCGTGTAGAGGACTTTGAATTGTCAATGACAACGCGGAGCGTGGCGTTGCGCTTATAGCAGAATTGAACCGAGCCATTACAACGAGAAACGATGAAAAACAGAAGCAGTTTCTATTATAAGTAATTAGCGAAAATCGAAATAATGTACCTAATGTAAGTACAAGTACCATCGAAATGGTTTTGCGCCATTAAACTCTTAAATTCCATTATTACAAATTCATCACAATACATTTTTGATCACAATATTTTTCTCTTTGCAAAAGTAATGTAATCTAAAAAACCAATGATATAGAAATTTTATCAATCTATTATAATCCCTTAAAATATCGCGTCAAATAAGATTTTACGCGACTTATATAGCCGTAAGCAAAGTTTACAACGTTAATTTCAATTGAAAAATTAAATAAATTATTTCAACATCCGGTAGCACCTTTAAATTTCTATTCCATCTTGTTCTGGCTGTGTCTATAATATGTTCGTCTCAATAATATGCATTATTTTTTTCGGTGCCCAATTGAATAAAGTTATATAATGAGAAGAATCATATACATGTACAGTTGGGCAATAAAGTACGCATAGGGTCAAAATTTAGGCTCAAGCGGTTCAGTGTCTACGCTATTGAGCAAGCCCATCGATGCGTTACGACTGGTCGGTCCGCTATTATTTAGAATATATATTTCGGAAGTGTTTCTTACTTTACTTCGAGCGGGTAGTCTGCCGCGTATGCCTTCTCAATGAGCAGGCATGGGGGCGAGGGGGCGAGGGGCCTACTCAACAGCGTAGACACTGAAACGCTTAAACCGGAATTTCGACCCTATGCGTACTTTATTGCCCAACTGTACATAGTGGAAGAATAACTAATAATGAAATAATAGTATATTGTGCACCAAAGGCGAGAAGTGGGCTTTTTTTAGACGGAGTGTGGGGCTTGCAGTACGAGTCGAAGGCAAGCGAGCACGAGCCGAAGGCGAGTGCGTTTCGCGAATCGGAAACGAGTACTGCAAACACACGATTCGAAAAGGCCACAAGTCCTTGGTGCACACGATATTTTTTTTGTAACACATGCATGAATCAGGCTGTTTTTCGTACCACAGTCAGGTTATGTCATGACACGGGACAGTAAGAGAGCACGGTAGAGAACAAAGTACAAAAATAAAAGTTCAGGTGGCCGCAATATGCTATCTCTATGCCATTTTTGGTCCATTGTATATCTGTGACGTCACATTTTCTCTCCCTAGGGGGTAGACGTAAGGTTTTTCTCTCGTTCAGGTGACAGGCTCGAAACGCGGTACTTCTATCCCGCTCCACAGGCATGAAAAATAGCCATATTCATTGGGGTGGACGTTAAATACCATCTTGAGAAGTGAAGCCCCACAGTTTATAGACAGAAAATAGAAGAAATTTCGGCCCCAGAGCGATGTTTTTGAAATGAAATTAACCCGTGCCGGTAGGGTCTCGAAGTTTCTCATGTAAAACATATACATTTTCACGGATCTCAATTCAAAAATTCACTGTAAGGCTAATTTTAATTCAAAACTTTCTAAACTATGTGAAAGTATCAGGTATGTCTACTACTATATGGAGAAAAATCGAGGATATCATACCGTTGAATCTGCTCATGATTCCACTCCAAACTAAAATTCTCTTTATCGATTTCACGGCCTATAAAATTCTATCTTTCAGTAAGTATCCTTCGAATGAAAGTTCTATGATGATTTTAATATCATTTCTGGAGTAAAATTTCTCGAAGCATTCGGGGAAATCAATAAACAAACTCTACTCTCAATATTTTCTGAGATATATCGATTTTTATGGAAAAAAAACTGGTAAAAATTGAATTTCTTGATGTGTTTCTCATTCAAGAAGATTTAACAGATGACTTGAACATTAATTTCTCGAGAAACTTTACTCCAGAATTGATATTCAAATTCATCCGAAGGATACTTACTGAAAATTAGAATTTTAGGCCGTAAAATCAATAAAGAGAATTTCAGTTAAGAGTGGAATCATGAGCAGATTCAACGGTATGATATCCTCGATTTTTCTCCATGTAGTGGTATATATGTCGCAGCCTTTTCGTAGAATTAGGCTTTTTGTAAAAAGCCTAGCCTTTTCACGAAACGCCGCCTTTTCGTAGAATGAACGTTGATTCTACAATTAGACTGACGAACATCCGGCTCTTCGCGAAGAGCCTGATCACTATCAGCCTTTTCGTAAAATCAACGTTCATTCTACGATTCGAGGTTTCTATTGATATTACCATGGACTTCATACTATAAATGCTCCAACGATTAATGTCTTGACTTTCTAATTCAAACTTTATATCAACATTACTGACTGACCGTTTGACGAAAAGGCCGAAATGATTCAGCCTCTTTATGAAAAGGCTAAATCCAGGTAGGCTAATCGTAGAATGAACGTTGATTTTACGAAAAGGCTGATAGTGGTCAGGCTCTTCGCGAAGAGCCGGATTTTCGTCAGTCTAATTGTAGAATCAACGTTCATTCTACGAAAAGGCGGCGTTTCGTGAAAAGGCTAGGCTTTTTACAAAAAGCCTAATTTTACGAAAAGGCCGCGACATATATACTAGGGTGTGTCAAAAAAAAAAAAAAACGAACTTCGAAATAATTTTTTTGACCGCTGAATGTGTGTATCCCAATCTCGAAATACACCCCGCGACCGGAATCAGCCGAGAAAAATTTTCACGATGTGCTAATCGATATTTACCGATAAAACTAGACATCGATTGAGCGACCTCTTAGGATGGTTTGTTCGCGCTTTCCTTTGGCATGGTGCATTGTGAGGGGTTAATCTATGGTTTAAGCCTTGGGGAGGCGAAGAAACACATCTGAGAAAAAAAAAAAAAATTCAAAAAAAAATTCAAAAAAAAATTGAGACAAAAATTCGAGAAAAGTCGAGAAAAATGTCAAAATATCGTTTAGAAATTTTTTTTTCGCTATTGCTGTCTTTTGATTTTTTTTTTTTTTTCAATTTTTTTTTTTTTTTTTGCAAATGTTGTGTTTCTCCGCCTCCCCAAGGCTTGAACCATAGATTTACCCCTCACAATGCACCATGCTAAAGGAAAGCGCGAACAAACCATCCTAAGAGGTCGCTCAATCGATGTCTAGTTTTATCGGTAAATATCGATTAGCACATCGTGAAAATTTTTCTCGGCGGATTCCGTTCGCGGGGTGTATTTCGAGATTGGGATACACACATTCAGTGGTTAAAAAAATGAATTTGAATTTCGTTTTTTTTTGACACACCCTAATATACCTATACCTGATAATTTAACATAGTTTAGAATTTTTTGAATTAAAATTAGCCTCACAGTGAATTTTTGAATTGAGATCTGTAAAAATGCGTGTGTTTTACATGGGAAACTTTGAGACCTTATCGGCACGGGTTAGTTTGATTTTAAAAACCTCGCTCTGGGGCTAAAATTTTTTTCTATTCTTCATCTATAAACTGCAGTGGGGCTTCACTCTTCAAGATGTTATTTAACGTCCACCCTAATATTCATGTATGTGTTATAAAAATTACATTTTGATACCGGTGACGAATTTCCTGTTTCGCGAGGATTTTTTATTCGGTATTTCTCATATAAGTATTTTGAGGTGCCCTGCCGAAAAACAAAAATAAACGGTAAATTTGGACCACCTCCTTCATAAAGTGAAGCCATCTAGCGAGCATGTATGTACGTGTAGTGATATGTGATTATACTTACGTCGATTCACTTGGGTCAGTGCTGCTATAGTAGTCTATAGCGAGCATGTATGTACGTGTAGTGATATGTGATTATACTTACGTCGATTCACTTGGGTCAGTGCTGCTATAGTAGTCTAGCAGCAATTCCTCGGCCTTTTGCTGGCATGCAGTGGAACCCATCTGGCAAGCCCACGAGTTAGCGTTCAACCTAAGCATTTTCGTAACGTGCTCGTCACTGCTCAGCTCTTCAAAGCCGACGGTATCTTGGAGCGGCGTTACGAGTGACAATACGTAGGCCTGAGGCATCGATAATCAGTATCATAAGAGCATAATAGCATATAAATAAATGGTCAAACAATGGATGAGAGATTATATTCGTTTCGTAGAGTAGGTCAGTCACTTCCAGAATTTTATATGGAATAATCTTAACTGAGCTGCAATTTGGTACAAGCCTCAAGCGAAGCATTACAATCTGTCCAAAATTTGAGCAGGTTGTAGCACTGCTATATTGTTTATTTATAACAATACAGACATAAATACATTTTTTCGTAAATATTTCAACAATGAAGGCTTCTGCGAGAAAAAGTGTATTGGTGATGTGGCGGAAAGCCAGATTCTCTACGGAAACGATTACATACTTTTTGTAATAGTTTTTGTCTAATTCCAGTACAAAGCCAGCCCTTTCCCGGATCACCCGATGCGCATAACAGAGCTGTATGGTACAAAGTCCTCACCAGAGTGAAGCTTCTCAAGGCTGAGCTTCTCGCCGAGGTGTTAGTAAAAATCATTATGATACAAAACACACGACCTTCTTAGTCGAAAATTTACTCCATGCTCCATGCTTTCGATAGCCGTAGTGTTTGTCGTGGAAGCTACCGTTTTTGAGACATTTTCCAAGAACTAATTTTATGCACCTATTCTTATAGTTGAAGAATATGGTAGCGCCACACCCTGCTTAAATTATCGGTAGGTTGTTGACTATGCTCAACTTGAGGAGACACCTCCATAAAAATCTTATGTCCGAGGCAACTATACCCAATACATCGATCTTTTAGTGAGTTGTTTTCTATCTCTAAAAAGTGAAAGATAACCTGATCGGACAATAATTGAGTAATGCCGGGACGCGCAATAACACTAAATAGCTTTAAAAAATAACAATAGTTCAGCGCCTAGAGTTCTTATTGCACAGGTCCCAAGTTTTTCTTGTACACCTAAACTACTCTAATGAAAGAAATTATGGAGCCTTTTTCCGATACGTCCATTTTTATTGGAATATTTATTGCTTTTTTCAAAGACGTCCTTTTTCGTCTAAATAGATTTGTTTATATGTATCTTCATAATATTCCACATGATGTTGAAATCAAACTTGAACCTTTATCAGTGTACTTTCAGCTGAAATCGAAAGAAATAGAAACTTCAATATCATGTGGAATATTACAAAGATATCATAAATCCATTTAGACGAAAAAAGATGTCTATGAGGAGCCATGAATATTTCAATGAAAAATGGACGTATCGAAAAAAGGTCCTGTAATATCATTCATCAGGGTAGTATGTGTGTACGAGAAAAAATTGAGATCTGTACGATAAGAACGCTGGGCGCTAACCTATTTTTAGTGTATCGGGCTATTTAGTGTGATTGTACTTCCCAGCATCACTCATTCAATGTCACGTCGGGTTATTCTTCGCTTTTTAGAGGTAGAAAACAACTCACTAAAACATCGATGTACTGGAGATAGTTGCCTTGGATAATCGGATATAAAATTTTCATCGAGGTGTCCCCTTAAGGTCATGTACCAAATTCTGACTCAGTCCAGATTATTCCATACTTTTGGTTTATATTGGTCTGAAGAGTTTAGCCTAGTATCGGATGAATTCGAACTATCGCTATAGTGGATGCAGCTTTATATAGTAATTCTTGTGTAATCTATGGGCAAACAAATGAATGTTCTGAATATGCCTAGATATTAGTACATTGCTGATTCCGTGGAAGGCACTTAAATCTCTTTTTTGACATCTAACACTTATGGAAAATTACTTTGACAAAATAGTATGATGATATTTGAACAGAGATTTTGGTATTAATGATTGAGCCATCTTACCTTGAAATTTGCATAGCCCGTAGAGTTGGCCAGCATTGTGTTGAGGTATGTGAAGCTAGTGAATGCAGCTGCCCAGGGAGCATATGAGGTCTCTCGTGTCAGGTAACGAGTCACAGGAAGAGCAACGCTGTAGTCAAGGTACCCAGCACGTGCCAAATTTAGGGCATCGTCGATAAGTTGTGCACGGTTCAGCACGTTGATAAGCTTGAAGGCCGTCGATTGAAGATATGTGGAAATCATTCCCCAATTAGTGTCATCGTAATTCACGCGATAGAAACCTGGACAAAATGTTGATGTAAGAGAAACAGTATATTTTTTGGTTAATTAGTCGACTGTTATCATCATTGTTCATTGTTACTCTTCCGGTTGAAACATTCACGATGAAGGTTGAATCGCTCTGATGGAAAAAAACTGTTCATACTTCTGGAATCTGTACTATTAAAGCACTAGTGCTGCAGTATTTCGAAACTAATTCCGCGCACTATTGCATGCACTGCACCATAGTGCATTAGTTTGTTATTCCCACAAAATCAGCTTCATTCTTGTCAAATAGTTGAAAATAGTACCAACTTAATTAATCTGTTGGTACGCATTCATACATTGATAGAATTCAGTATTTCCCCGATGGAATTGGGTGTACTCATCATCAATAGAGATCCGTGTCGGTTTTTCACTAGTGAAATTGTTCTCGCTATTGGCTTTCATAGTCTGTGCCGATGCGGATCATTTGACGGCAAAAGCTTTCATCCACAGTGCAGCTGGTTACTGGTACATGCTCTTATAGTAAAAATTAAAAGTCACAAAATGCACAATCGAAGAATATTGGTCTGTCACCGTTACACTATTGGCTGTAGTACCAGATACTACTAAAGAATATTGAATTCTACCAGCTGGCTGATTCCATCTCAAATCACCCAGGCAGGTCGGAACCGAAAATTTAAATCGCTCAGTGATTTAATATATCATTCTTTGAGCAATTTGAGGGGACCCCTATTTCAGGATTTTTTTTGGAAAAATTTCTAAGCCCTGTACGGATTTTTTAATTTTTCCGAGCAAATACTCGTTTTTATCAATTCCGGATGTGTTTTTGTTTTCAAACGGCTATAACTCTTGAACAAGTGGACCGATTGCGGAGTTTTTTTTTCAAAATACGCGGAATTTGAAACACTTTCAGAAAATCTCAAATTCTTCTACATCGATACAGAATCATCGGAGTTATGTTGCATAATATAAAAAAAAAAAAAAATTTCAACCTCGATTTTCAGCAATTTCATATTTTTTTTTCCTCGACAATTTTTTCTCAAATAGTGCTTGAAATGCCCTAACTCTGTATGTAAGTTTCGTTAGCGACCAGCCTTTGTGAGGGAAGTTATGAATTATAGCGTTATTCAAGCCTAATATCAAATCTTATCGAAAATATAATCCCCAAAAAAGCACCTCTGGTGCGAAAACTTTTCGTCAAGTACATTAATGTGTAGATCACTCTACCAAAAAATAAAAAACGTTGTGCTCGTTCGCTCGCTCACTCGATTAGTTTATGATTATCAACATATACAAGTATTGAAATCAGATAAAACTGCCAAGTACTTGTATAATGATAAAAGTTTGGAATTAAAAAATTTGTTCAAACTAAATAATGTTGTATCGATTGCAGGTTTATATTTGTGTTGATTGATTTATAATTATTGGTCGAAAAAACAGTTTGGATAAATAAATTGGAGATAACCACATTTATAAAAAAAATATTCATAACGAAAGAATTCTTAAAAAAAAAAATAAAAAAATAATAAAAATTTGAAGGTAGTGGTACATTGGTGGGCCAATGTTTGAATGACTATCAGAGGACATTGCCATGGTTCGCAATTCATATTTCATAGTTCTTTCTCTATGAAAGGCCTACCAAGTACCACTACCTCCAATTTTTTTTTTCTAATTTTTTTTTAAATAATTTTTCCGTTATGAATATTTTTTTATAGATGTAGTTATCTCCAATTTATTTATCCAAACTGTTTTTCCAACTAGTAATTATAAACCAATCAACAGAAATATAAACCTGCAATCGATACAACATGATTTAGTTTGAACAAATTTTTTAATTCCAAAATTTTATCATTATACAAGTACTTGGCAGTTTTACCTGATTTCAATGCTTGTATATGTTGATAATCATAAACTAATTGAGTGAGCGAGCGTAGCGAGCGAACGAGCACCACGTTTTTTATTTTTTGGTGAAGTGATCTACACATTAATGTACTTGACGAAAAGTTTTCGCACCAGAGGTGCTTTTTTGGGGATTATATATTCGATAAAATTTGATATTAGGCTTGAATAACGCTATAATTCATAACTTCCCTCACAAAGGCTGGTCGCTAACGAAACTTACATACAGAGTTAGGGCATTTCAAGCACTATTTGGGAAAAAATTGTCGAGGAAAAAAAAAAATATGAAATTGCTGAAAATCGAGGTTGAAAATTTTCGGTTCTTTTTATATTATGCAACATAACTCCGATGATTCTGTATCGATGTAGAAGAATTCGAGATTTTCTGAAAGTGTTTCAAATTCCGCGTATTTTGAAAAAAAAACTCCGAAATCGGTCCACTTGTTCAAGAGTTATAGCCGTTTGAAGAAAAAAAAACACATCCGGAATTGATAAAAACGAGTATTTGCTCGAAAAAATTAAAAAATCCGTACAGGGCTTAGAAATTTTTTCCAAAAAAAAATCCTGAAATAGGGGTCCCCTCAAATTGCTCAAAGAATGATATATTAAATCACTGAGCGATTCAAATTTTCGGTTCCGACCTGCCTAGGTGATTTGAGATGGAGTCAGCCAGCTGTACTATAGCATCTGATATTACCTATATGCTACTAAAGATCATTGATTGCTAATAGTTAATGGCATGCGCTATTCGTAGCTACTGGACTCTGAAAGATATTATTGGCATGCCAATAAGTTTTTTTCGTGAAGATGAAGCCGCCACTCGAGCCATTGTTATGTTTTTCATTAGATTGGATCGGGTGTAAACGACACAACGTTGACATTGACTCGGAATCCCCACCATTAATCTTATCAGCAGCAGCTACAATCTATGCACCTTGCTTTGCTCAAATAGTAAACATTATGGTATTTACGTTCACCACCAAGGCAACGATAGGATAAACCAGTTTCAATATTTAGTCTTTGATAGATCAGCTGGACAAGAAAAAAATACAGCGGCTAGGATTCTATAGTAGTAACTGTGCGATAAAGATAATGACAAGTTCTGAACTAACAGCTTTGTTGACAGACAAAATCTCTGTGCAAATTAATGCGGATCTTGTACCTGTTTGCTGAATGTTGTAAATAACCCACTGTGAAGGTGAGAAACCACTGATGACGACACTTTCATCTTGTGCTCGGATCCAATCAGTTGGCGCTGTTGAGGTGGCAGTGATGCTGGTCTGCGAAGCGAATTTCAATGGAATCCACCATCTATATTCCTTAGTGTCGTTTGATGAGCCGCGACCCTTCAGCAAAAAGCGTTCCTGGAAACAGGTTTTTTACTGAGTTATCAAACGTTTTCATAGTGACTCTGTTGCCGTGGTATTCAAATTGCAGTTTTACGGCAAATGAGGAATTATAAGATTCTAGTTACCAGTAGTATAGGACAGTAGTTACCTTCAGTGACCATTACTTACTTGCGATATTTCCTGAGTAGCTGAAGTGTAATTCCTTATTACAGTGACCAGCGGATATCCTTTCTGGTTAGTCCAAGTGTCCATGACAGTCTTGATGTCGACGTGCATCTGCAAAACAGGACTGCTCAAATTGGTATTCGCTTCTGTAAGGGCCTCCCAGAGGTCATCAGGAGTAGCTGCACCGTAAGCCCTGAAAATCCCATCGCAAAAAATCAAAATACTTTACCGACGAGACAGGAATTCCTCATTTTCGAAACTTGCAACGAGTACTCACATCTTGTTCAAATACAGTTGTAGGCCTG
This sequence comes from Macrophya alboannulata, assembly GCA_949628255.1. Lineage (NCBI taxonomy): Eukaryota > Metazoa > Arthropoda > Insecta > Hymenoptera > Tenthredinidae > Macrophya > Macrophya alboannulata. Next base: position 6,925,731 of record OX451210.1, on the reverse strand, counting down.
CCTGAAATACGGCTTCCCCCAGAAAGTGTGACATCATACGAATTACGGATCCAGCTTTCGAATATGAGATTGTATCGAAAATCGCGGTTATCTCACTAGGACTGTAAACGTCTTCGTTGATCGGATGGGTCGTGTCCAAACTGTCGGTGAGAAGCGCAGGGTGATAGTAATCGATAGTAAACTGCTCTGCTAACCGCCACTCCGTTTCAACAGCGCTCGTCGAGTAGTACTCGAAGTACGTTGCGAATCCTTCGTTGAGCCAGAGGTACTTCCACCAGAGTGGACTAACCAGATTACCAAACCATTGGTGAGCAAATTCGTGTGCGATCACGGTCGCGATGTTCTGCTTATTTCGGGTGGTCGCTACGCCGGCTTTGTACAAAAGAAGACGCTCTCTGAAATCACGTTTCATCGCAGTTATTTAGCAAAAGGCCTACCAGAAGAAGACATACTAACACCAGATCTCTCTAATCTTGCAAGCTCTTAAACAAAAGTATTTTGCAGACCTTTTCTTTTTAATGGAAGAACGGGAAAACTTTAGAAAAGGATCTTTGATGGACGATTTCCTGAGCTCAATGTTCTCATGCATGAAATAAATTTTTTTTGGGGGGGTATGACATACATGTGCGAATTAAAGTCAAGGATCAAAAAAGTGTTACAGTGAAACTTTCTAATAGCGGATACCTTGGCGAACGAAAATATTGTCCGTTACCAAGAGGTGTCACTAATTCAGAAAAATACTCATCTTTATTGGACAAATGTATGTATACTGTTTCATTTTGAATAAATGTATCGTGACATAGTGTCATGTCTTTTTAAAAAATTAATTGCTGAGCGGATACCGTCTGCTACGGCCACTGCCGCCTCGATCTACTGCCGAAACTTCTGTGAAAGTATCTCATAGTTCGGTCTATACCCTCAGGAAATCTGTGTCCACTTACATATTTGATAACCAACCGGAAACAGTCTTATTAGTGTATGAGCGTTAGTGAAGTGTTGGAAGAAAATGAAAAGTTTCTAATTTCTAGCATCCGTAACCAGAGTATATTTATTACAAGGAAAATCACCCCTTTGTTCCCGATCATCTACGCAGCAGCTCACGATCATCGAGTACTCAACGATCACTCAACTGTTAAGCAAGGGAAAAAATTCTCATATATTTAATACGGGGAATCGAGGGCCTCGCCCTCCACTTTGACTTATCGCAATTTTTTTTTCGGGAATCGTTTGGTGGTCGTATGGTGGTGTTTGGTAGTCTAATCTCGAGGTTTGGTGGTGCATAATTTTTTCGAAATCCGAGAAACAAAATTTTCAGCGTGAAGTTAGCCCCCCCACTTCGAATTTTCGAATTTTTTTAGGGGGGAATCGTTTGGTGGTCCTTTGGTGGTGACTTAACGACTAGAAAAAAAAAATTCCTCTCCATTGTGTCATTGATATCTCGGTGAAGGGTTATCTGAAAATGCCGTTTTTTTTCATTATTTACAAGATGGTGACCGATTGAATAAAAAAACCGGCTACGCATAACGATATACATACTACATAGGTATAGATATTGATAAAATTGTGTTTTTTATTTTCAGATAACCCTTCACCGAGATATCATAATGCCACAATGGAGGGGAAAATTTTTTTTTCTAGTCGTCAAGTCAAGGCCCATATCTTTGTTGATTTTTTGCATTTTTTAATACAAATTTCAACAAGACATGTTTAATATATACATATGGGGCTGTCCACGTCAATTCACCTAGCCTCCAGATCGCACCATCTTCCATTTGCCCTGTGATTTTGTATGTTGTTGTCCTTGCTCTAAAACATTTTCCTGAATTTTTTCAAACTTCTCAGACCAGGCCTTTCTGAGTTATAATTTTTTTTTAACCGAAAAAGGACCATTTTTTAAAATCTGAAAAAATTCCCAAAAATTGTATGACTGACGTAGAACAGTTTCCCGCTAGTGAGAATGTGGAACACATTTTTCTTACATTTTTTTGTACTAAATCAAGAAATTTTTTTTTCAAGAGAACAAAAAAAATTCCAGTGCAGACAGAGACGTGGTTTGGGAGACATAAAATAATGTGGAACATAATCCCCCAATGCAATGGAGTCGTTTCTACCAAAGAATACTCGAGTGCAGAAAAGTACAAAACACACACCTCATTAAAAAAAAAAAATGTTCGTAAGCAATCAACAAAATGAAATTATGAAAATCTATCTAAAGATTATGTTCCACATTGTTTTATGGCTCCCAAACCACCTCTCTGTCCACAGCGGATTTTTTTTGAGTTTTCTTGAAAAAAACAATTTTTGATTGAGTAAAAAAAAATATAAGAAAAATGTGTTCCACATTCTCACTAGCGGGGAATTGTTCTACGTCATTTACACAATTTTTGTGAATTTTTTCAGATTTTTAAAAATGGTCCTTCTTTTTTAGTTAAAAAAAATTATAACTCAGAAAGGCTTGGTCTGAAAATTTTTTAAAAATTCAGGTCGATGTTTTAGACCAAGGACAACGATATAAAAAATTACGGGGCAAATCGGAGATGGTGCGGTCTGGAGGCTAGGTGATTTGACGTTGACAGCCCCATATACACTTAATAAAATAACCACAATCCGATCCCCTCATTAATGAGTTATCCCTGTGAAAAAAATGCCTAAAAATCGGTTATTTTTTCGGCCGTCACAGTGGCCTTCCCCCTCAAGGAGATAAAGTGATAATCTATATTTATTTGAATTTGAAAGACCGGGCACTTTCTTTATGGGAACTAGTTCTCAACTGGATCAAAAGTCGCAATGGGTGCCAAGTCCTAAAAACTCATGTTTTGAAAATATAGCCCTTTAAAGATGGGGTTTTCGTGCGTTCTGCAGTAGCATTAAACCACCGTAAGTCTGTATGCTGCGTGTATGTCAGTATTTTGGTATATGTATTTATGCATGTGTGTATCTATGTGTCTATGTATGACTAGAATCCAAACTTGTGAAGAATTTGATTGAGAACCAGTTTCCATAAGGTGAGTGCAGGGTCTTTTAAAAAAAGGGGTTAGGGTTAGAGTTAGGGTTAGGGTTGCAAATTGAAGTCAAGCTTCGTGCGCACTATTGTATTACCTGATTAGTTGTCAGACCGTCAAACAATTCCTAAGATTGCAGAGTAAAAGTTACTAATTGATTTTACTGAAGATTTTACTTACCCCTCACGCAGTCCTCACAACCCCTAAAAGGAAAACTATGCACCACCAAACCTCGGAATTGGACTACCAATCACCACCAAAGGACCACCAAACAATTCCCCCCAAAAAAATTTCGAGAAGTCGAAGTGGGGGGGCTAACTTCACGCTGAAAATTTTGTTTCTCGAATTTCGAAAAAACTATGCACCACCAAACCTCAAGATTAGACTACCAAACACCACCAAACGACCACCAAATGATTCCCAAAAAAAAAATTGCGATAAGTCAAAGTGGGGGGGCTAATTTCACGCTAAAATTTTATTTATCGAATTTCGAAAAAAATAATCACCACCAAACCTCAAAAATGGACTACCAAACACCACCAAACGACCACCAAACGATTCCAGAATAAAAAAATTTAAAAATCCAAGGTGGGGGGGCCAACTTCACATAGGTCGTGTGTCCCCCTCGAAACCGTACTATTTTCATCTGAACCATTTTTCGATAGCAGTCCGCGTTTCCGAGATATCCTAATGTCCTGTTTAAGTTGGCACACCCTGTATATGGGGTAGTCCATGCCGTTTCGACCAACCCATGACCCCGACCCCCTCGGATTTTGAAATAAATTTTTTATATGATTTGCCGGTCTTCAAAATGCAACGTCAATTTTTTCAGATTTTTATTATTTTTGGTTATTTTTTAAAAAATTTCCAAAGTCAACAAAAGAACGCCATGTTTTAAAAATCTGAAAAAAATTCAATAAAATTCTACGAAATAAGATAATTTTTTTCATATTAATTTTATAGTGGTGTTCTCGAAGGGACACCCGGGGCAGGACTAAGCCAAGGAAAAAAGTCCAAGTCGGACCGTCTTATTTTTTGCAGACGTCAATTTTTGTGCCCAAAATAGTACCGCATAGTTGAAAATAAATTCCTTTTTTTTTTACGTTCATTCGGAAAAAAAAATTTCTTAAAAGTGAAAAAAAAATAGAAAAAAAAAAAAAAAAAAAAAAAAATTAATTTTATTTTCAACTATGCGGTATTATTTTAGGCACAAAAATTGACGTCTGAAAAAAAAATACAGCATCCGACTTGGACTTTTTCCCTTGGCTTAGTCCCGTCCCGGGTGTCCCCTCGAGAACACCACTAGAAAATTAATATGGAAAAAATTATCTTATTTCGTAGAATTTTATTGAATTTTTTCAGATTTTTAAAACATGGCATTTTTTTTTTTGACTTTGGAAATTTTTAAACAAATAACCAGAAATAATAAAAATCTGAGAAAAATTGACGTTGCATTTTGAAGACCGGCAAATCGTATAAAAAATTTATTCCAAAATCGGAGGGGGTCGGGGTCATGGGTTGGTCGAAACGGCATGGACTACCCCATATCAAGAGACTCGGTAGAGTCTCGCGCCAAGTACATTAAAAAATTTTTTTTTGTACGTAGCGACTCTCCGAGTCTCTTTACAGCTACGGCAATTTTCCGCGGAGTGGGTGAATAAAGTTTTCTCTGTCCCACCGTATTTGGTGAAATCATGCAGATCTACGATTAAATGTGAGAATGAGGATCGAAAGAGCTTTCATTTAAGCCCAACATCAATAGAATCTGTGCACGTATAGCTGAGATATGATTATTTTTAATTTTGAGGTGGCTCGTTTCACGTTCTCAGTTTTTCTCCCTTTTCAGCACAATTCATCGCTCCAGGCCATTGCGCATGCGCGTCGATCTGTCAAACTGACAGTTCAAGTCAGCCGGCATGTAAAAGACTTAATTAATTGTGCAAAATTCACAAAGTAATGTTTGATTGAAAACTTTCCACAGAGTAGGAGGTAAACATGTTCGAATATGGACCCGATATCTTTTAAACAACAATAAATATTAACCTATGTGATTTATCGTTTACCTCACGAGCTCGAGTCTTCGAGGTTATGTGAATACCCGTAATAATATTCCCTCTCGGCTAGCATAAGAAAATGAGGAAGCAGGAGATAAAATTGCTATATTTTGTGCAGTGACATTACTTACAACTATATGAACTATATAAACTGTAGCAAATGTTATTAAAGTAATGATATCCCCTACGCAGAAGCACGTGAGGTAAAAATTTTCGAAAAGTATAAAACATATTGCATCAGGAGCAATGGAATAGTCATTAGAGACTGTAATCTAAAACTTATGCATATTTAGTTCATTTTATGTCATAAAGAATTATATCTCATTTCAGGCTTACGATCATATCTAAATCTAGTTTAAATAGATCTTTGAATAAAGTTCAATCTACTAATTAAAAAGTTCAATATACTTCAAAAAAAGTCTAATCAACTTTAGTGTCTTATAGCTCAGTTTTTTTACAGTTGATTAGTGCTATTTTGATACATAGTTCATGATTTTTTGAAATTTTGTAGCCTTTGCTGAACATAGATTTAGTTCATCGAAGAAAAAGTGGTTGTCGTAGGGTACAGGTTGCTGCGTTGCATAAAATTTCTTCAAATTTCGATGGGATGTTCTATATGAATGGAATTTAGGGCCAAGCCAATATTATGTCATGAATTTAACTTTTGAATATGAGAATTTTTATATTATAAGACACTTTTTTTTAAAAACAATGGAAAAAAAAGTCTTACAATCATAGATTTTTATGTCCAAAAATAAAATTCATGAATTATTATTTGATTGGCCCTAAATTACATTATCGTATGGAATATTTCCTCCAAATTTGAAGAAATTTCATGCAACACAGCAACCTGTACCTTACGACAACTAATTTTTCTTTAATGGACTAAATCTATGTGCAGCGAAGACCACAAAATCTTGAAATATCATGAACTATGTATCAAAATAGTACCAATCAACCGTGAAAAAAACTGAGTCAAAAAAATATTTTCTCAGACCGTAGCAGTAATTTAAAAAAAATTATTCTCCAGGTGGGTATACTTCCTTAAATCAACGATGAATATCATTTTATCTCTAACATTTAATACAATAAATATGAAAGATAGAGACAATTTTTACTGTCACTAGTAGACCAAGATTCATGAGTAAACTTATAGATATCTTCATTCGGAGACTACAAATACTATTTGCTATATTATAATTTTTGTTTCTATAGAATTACCGCAGTATTTTTTTCATGTGGAAATTAATACTTTTGGCTCAAATTTTGATTCAGTACAAGGAGCTATAATCAAAATGTTAAATTTTCTAAACTCATGCAAAATTCATTCTGGAATATCTTCTGCGTACAGTTAAAGAGTGATTGACTGTTGCTTTCAAGTTATTTTAATATCACCGTGCTAGGCAAACCGCTCATATCCAGTGACAAGAATCGTTTATAAGAATCGAAAAAATGTGAATTATGACCGATAGTATGACAAGGTATAAGGTTTTAGGGGCTACCTGAGTGCTATTTATTTCCATTGTAGCCAGCGATCAACATTCAACTGTCTTTTGTCTCTAATGTTTTGACGTAATGAATATTAAAAATATAGATAAATTTTCATTGTTATCAGTAGACTAAGATTCATGAGTGAATTTATAAACACTCTGTACCACATTATAATATCTGATTTGATAGAATCGTCGCTGTAGTTTCTTCATGTCAAAACTAATCTTCGGTCAAATTTCGTTTCAATTCTACATTCATGTAAGGCTGATCTCCAGATATTCCCTGCGTCACAGTTACAGAGTAATTGACTCTACCTGGAATTCGAATCCACAGAGTTCAGAAGTATGGTGCATATTTGTTGTAAATAGAAGCTACTGTGTTAGCCAGTACCGCATTAATTATAGCTGTCAATATGGTGATTTTCTTGTTCATATTTACACATGGCTTATCAAAACGCATAGCAATGAAATGAACAAGCCCAGGTTTGCCAGATGGCATAAGGTCCTAAGCGCCATCATACGACCATTTGCCATTTTTAAATTCAAAATGTATAATTTTTTCCTACGTATAAATTATACAATTCTTCGTACAATTCATTATGAACAAGACTTAGTACGAATCGAGATAGTACAAACAGTAATGAAATCCCCCCAAAAGCACCTCTGGTGCAAAAACCTTTCGCCAAGTACATTAATGTGATATTTCCCACAAAAATAGTTTTGTAGCCATTTAATCTACAAAAGTATTGAAATCAATGGACGTTGCCAAGTACAAATAAATTTGCTCCCAATTAATTTCTGAATGTAATCTAGTCTTAGTTTTCAGTGGGAATTTACATTTCGATATGTATAATGTGCGTAACACGTAATAACATGGAACATACGAACTCATAAGATCAATTAAAATCAAAATTAGGAAGAAACAAAGACAAGAAAAAAAAATTTGGAGGTAGTGGTACTTGGCGGGCATTTTTGTAAAAATTAAAATTAAAAATTAAAAATGCCCGCCAAGTACCACTACCTCCAAATTTTTTTTCTTGTCTTTGTTTCTTCCTAATTTTGATTTTAATTGATCTTATGAGTTCGTATGTTCCATGTTATTACGTGTTACGCACATTATACATATCGAAATGTGAATTCCCACTGAAAACTAAGACTAGATTACATTCAGAAATTAATTGGGAGCAAATTTATTTGTACTTGGCAACGTCCATTGATTTCAATACTTTTGTAGATTAAATGGCTACAAAACTATTTTTGTGGGAAATATCACATTAATGTACTTGGCGGAAGGTTTTTGCACCAGAGGTATTATATACACGTAACATGTGTTCGCGATACAGTGATATATTTCCATATATATGTATGTATAACAGGCTCACCTGTTTACCGGTGGCTCGCCTGTTTAACGGTGGGTCCGTCGAAAAATAAGGAATCATGGACTAAATATGTCGCAAACGTCTCCGCTATTTAGAGGTTTTAATGGAGAAGCGTGTTTTTGGAAGTATTCACGTTCATTATTAAGAATGTCCGTTATATTAGGAATTGTATTTGCTATTAGACTCCATGCTATTTTGTCGGGGATTTTTGTCCGTTATGAAGAGGCTACCGCTATAAAAAGGTGTCCGTTAAGGGCAATCCCTAGTCGCCCACGTCCTTTTTGCCGAAAAAGGGGTGAGGGTGACACAAAGACGCAAAAATAAAATGCAGAGCGGTGATTCTATTTCAATTCCGAACACATACGTCCAAAAACATGTTCGTTTTATGCGAAAATAGAGCTGGAATATCGTTTTTAGAATGGTCAAATGTCAGCTTCCTCGGCGGCCATTACTATAATAATGGCCGCCGAGGAAGCTGACATTTGACCAATCTAAAAACGATATTCCAGCCTTATTTTTATTATTATTATAGTAATGTCCGCCGAGAAAACTGACATTTGACCAATCTAAAAACGATATTCCAGCTCTATTTTCGCATAAAACGAACATGTTTTTGGACGTATGTGTTCGAAATTGAAGTAGAATCTCCGCTCTGCATTTTATTTTTGTGTCTTCGACGCCTGGGCTCGGATAAAAATCGAAATGTGTCACCCCCACCCCTTGTTTGAAGGTAAGCATGTGGCCATTTTCAAAGGTCGCAACTCGCCTATTATACTATGTTTGATCTATCTTGCGATAGTTGAACGATTTGTATGTTGTGTATGTTTACCTTATTCACTTTTATTCCCCTTTGCAACTGAAATTATTGGAAATCGTCTGTCCCAAAAACCACTGTAAACATGTCAAAAGTATTTTTGTCTGGCGGAAGTGTAATAAGAACTAACATAAACCCAGCAAGCACAGTTATATTACATTTGCATAACGGCAGTGCTACATGGTAAACCATGTAACATAACATCAGTATCACACCTGCGTAACATGGGAGTTAGAATTTCCCACTCACTAGTAGTATAGCTGTTGCATAACGAACGTGCAACATATTTGTTACACTACAAGTTATCGCTGTTACATAACAGCAATACGTTTGTTACACCAAAATTGATGTGGCTTTCATATAGCTATAGTCTACTGTGAAAATCTTATTATTCACGTTAAGTATTTCAATTGAATGGAACTATTTGGACCTTAAGAGTCATTGAAAAGAAAAAAAATAAATAAATTTACACATCTCCACCGTCTAGTGGGCTCACCGTATATGTATACATGAAAACGTCTTTTCATTTCGCTACTAAAAACGCCACCGATTTTTTTGCCCTAATCGAGATTTGAACTCACGCCCGTTCGCATTACTAGTCGCACGCTCTATCCACTACGCCAAACTACCCGATAATGACTGCATCAATGTTTCCGTATCTATTCGGAGTCTACATATTAACAACTTTACGTATTTAATTAAAGCCGAAAATTCACTAATTTCTAATAAATGATGCAATTTGAATCGGTGAGATCCGCTCATATATAGTTTGTGCTGCCTGCAGGGCAGCAATACTGTAAGTATACCCGATGTATATGTTTATTACAAATTTACAAAAAATTACTAATTATGACATTAATTCTTACGTAGTGTGAAAATTTTTTAATATCGATCACTAGTTCAAAATGCATTTGTTTGACACTTGAAACTTCAGTCCTTTTATGGCACTTGGTATCATATTAATATTAACGGGTCAAGCTTTAGAGGAATTTTTTTGAGTTAATCAAATGATTTCTTCTTTTTTTAGATAAAATATGTCCTTGGGCATTTTGAACATAGTATTCACTACACGCTGCTCTATAGCAGGAACTATAACTCATCAAGAGACCGATAAATAATCCACTAGTTTTTTGACACACACGTGTTATTAACTGTTATAGTTGCAGTTTAGGTTAGGTCACATAGCGCGCTTGATATACAATGATTAAAATCAAAATAAAATTAAGATCATGCGTAATCAACCAGAATTTAAGAAGCGCGTTAAATAGTTTTAAATCAAGTACTTTGTATTATACTTGCTTAAAACCTCAGCAATTTCAAACACAGTACGGGGCACAACTAGACTCAGCACGATACAAACGCCCGACGCGCGTAGATGTGGACAATGTGCGGAACAGGCGTGGAAATCGCGGGCGCTCGTGCCGAGTGAACATAACCAACAAAAATGAAAACTATAGTATAGGTATATCCATCCAGTTACTACAAGATAACAGTGTTCTTCAATTGTCATACATTGAAATAAAATTGTAGCGGTTTGAGAATATTGTTATATTCCATAAGATGCTACATAACGTTCAAGGATCTGTTATGCTGCATTTGTTATGTTACACTAGTTGCATCAATCTAATTTTATGAGAGACCGGAATATATAACAGCAATGTCACCGTTATGTTAAATTTTTTATGTCACTTTGTTAACTTGAATATAACATAACAGTTATATACTGTTACATTTTGTGTTTGCTGGGAAGGGACTTGTTACGGGCAAGAAATGGTTAAGGCCCATCCCTAGTCGCCCACCTCCTTTTTGTCGAAAAAGGGGTGGGGAGGGCACATTTCGATCATTATCTGGGCCCAGGCGTCGAAGACGCAAAAATAAAATGCAGAGCGGCGATTCTATTTCAATTCCGAACACATACGTCCGAAAATATGTTCGTTTCATGCGAAAATAGAGCTGCAAAACAGTCTTTAGATTTGTTGAATGTCAATTTCCTCGGCGGCCATTATTATGTAGCTGTTCGCCGAGTTTAGCTGGCACACGAGGTGAGTGGCGCCACGAATATATGCTCCGACGCAAGGATAGTACACTGAGAGAGTGATATCCTTGATATTCGTGGCGCCACTTACCTCGTGTGCCAGCTAGACACGGCGGACAGCTTCATAATAATGGCCGCCGAGGAAATTGACATTTGACAAATCTAAAACCGGTTTTGCAGCTCTATTTTCGCATCAAACGAACATATTTTCGGACGTATGTGTTCGGAATTGAAATAGAATCGCCGCTCTGCATTTTATTTTTGCGTCGTCGACGACTGGGCCCGGATAATAATCGAGATGTGCCTCCCCCACCCCTTTTTCGGCAAAAAGGAGGTGGGCGACTAGGGATGGGCCTTAATCAGTATTATACAGGTCAAGTCTCATCAAAGTTTGAAAATGGGTAGAAGTTAGCTGCTGCGACGACCCGCCTATTCAGATAATCTTGAGAGCAATGAAATTCGACAGTCCACCACAACATGTGGTTCATGGTTGTATCATTTGTGATATAATTATTGACCATGATCTCCAATTCATCAAATGATGAACACAATATCTGGCACAGTTGTTGGTCTTAATTGTTTTGATACTTAATGTAGACATCTGTACCTATTGAAGAATAAATTGCTACGGTATACGGTTAGCAGCATGTTTCGGAATCTTATTTTCGCTTTTCGGCTTTACTTTAGCATAGTCTACGCCCCAGCCATCGCCCGAATAGATGAGCTTTCGCAGCAAATCAGTCCCCCCATTTTCGAAGTACGATAAAAGTTACCATGTATATTTTCACTCGTTAGTAAAGAACTTTCTGCAATACGATGTTTATAGGTCTTTTAAGTGGCCTTCGGGAAAAAAGTTCCAGATTGCAACCTTACTGTTATCATGATACTCGTAATGTCTGTATGGCTCATCATTCACGACTCTGATGCGAGGATCAGACGCTTAGCCGTAGCAATCATCATCGTTGGGATTAATAGGCAATGCTCAAAAATGAATGATACATCGATGGCAGTAAATCAAACTGATACGTTGAAATGAATTTTAAGCCTGCAATCCCTTGATGTGATGATTCAACCATGGTATACTCTGATGAAACATTAACTGACCTGTAAGTAACGAGACCCCAATTCTCCATAGCTCCAGCCGAAAAGTCTGGTATCGCAATTTGGTCCATCTTCGAGATTGATAGGTCGTAGTCGTGTCCGACAAAACTGTTCATATCGTTCAAGATTTTTTCGCCAACGGTCAAGGCGTAGTCTGCCGTCTCCAGGGTGTCCTTGCGGGCCCAGACCCTAAAGGTTCCGGCGTCATTCGTTAGGACTCCAAAGTCAGACACTACGAACGCTACGAGGTACGTTGACATCAATGGTGTGGTAGCGAAATTTGTCCATACTCGGTTCTCTATCGTGGAGCTGAAATAGTAAAATGGATTATCGTTCAAGTATTTTGGCGGGATGTAACCTCCAACGTTTCTTCAAGGTGAACTAACGTTAGAAGCCAATTAGCAATTTTCACGCAGTTTCGCGAATATCAGACTTCAAGGTTTCAAAGGATTTTATATAAGATTGGACATTTACAAAGATTTTGTAGGAGTTCAACAATTCGAAGGAATTCAAAGTGATTTCTAAAGATTTGAATGAATTTCAGAGGTTTCAAGAATTTTAGAAGCTTTCGGGAAAAACGACTACACGACTAGGCAGAGACTAAATCATCCCAAGAACAGATTCGGGTGATATTTGCACCCTTCCCACTTCATGTGTAAATCAGTTACAGAATTAGCCGCATTTAGCCTGGTTTTTTCGGAGGCAACTAGAACTTATACCAAGGGGATTTGTTCGCAAATATCAACCGAATCGTGTCAGGTAAACGTTTACCACTTTTACCCTGCTAAGCGTTTAAAAAAGGTTTCATAAGATTTCTAGGGATTCCTTGTACATTTAGAATACTTCAATAATTTCATGGCTACTCAACAGATTTTCATAATTTCAAATAATTTTAACTGATTTCACAGATTTGAAAAGATTTTACGACGGCTCAGAAAAATGCACAAAACTTCATCGCAAGTGTGACCAGGGTGATACACCATCCGTCACTGATGTTTTGTCATTATAGTCCTAGGTGCTTTTGTTTTAGGGCCTGGAAATTTATTGTATTATGAATTACTCACTCGGCCACTGAAGTGGATACTGCCGCTTCGTTTGAGATAGCTGTCTGATTTGACCAGTGAGCGATGCTAATATTGAAGTATGCCTTCAGTGCTGGTTCATCAAAGCACGGAAAAGCTTTGCGGGCATGAACTGGCTCAAACTGCGTAGTGGCCAGCCACCTGGAGAAAAATTCGGTAACGTTGACCATATGTCGAAAATTTTTTTTGCAGACATATGATCTAATTTCATTTTGCTAACAATCAGTGATATATGTTTGTTGCACAACGCCATTTGGCGTACCGTTTCTTCCCACACAATACAGAATGTTCAAAGAAGTTGTTGAAACGTTATACTGAAATGTTGTTATGGTTTCAGAAGCCTAAACTCCATAACAGAAATTTATCGGATAATGAAAAATGTCCACTTTCATAATATTACATTTGAAACGTGTCTGGAATATAGCCGTGAAATTTATTTAGAACGTTTCCCACGTCTCAGTTACATTTCACATGGTTCCCGGTCATGCGTGTTCTTAAGAGTGATTTAAAGAGATCTGACGATGTTCTTCGAACTTGTGATTTCCGATATCTGTCCCATTATTTACATTGACATTACAGTTAAAGCCAACCCACCAATCACGCATGTCTGGCTTACTAATTTTGTACACTGATAGATAAAAGGCTGTACGAGCATTTAGTAAGTATCAGTTTGAACCCAGACGAGCGCATTTTATACTCAGGCGGAATATTTCTACCTCCAAAAGACCCTTGCGTTGAACTTGTACACTTGGCGAGGTTGATTCTGGCCCGGAAGTGATAACTGGACGATTCACTTAAGTAAGATAACAGCAGAATCAATCTCACCAAGTGTACCTAGCGATGAGCGCGAAACTACTAGCTGTAAGTGAGGTGAACCTTTCGGAATAATTCTACAATGTTTCTGTTACGTTTCTTGAAATATAATTTCAGAAGCTTCCTGTTACATCCCCATAGAGAAATTATTCACGTCGTTTCGTGGTAGTATCAAGTTCGAAATAACTGAAACATAACTTTTCGAACATCAAAAAACGTTGCAGAAATGAAGTTGGTAACATTTTCGATATCTTACTGAAACGTTCTGTGCTGTGTGGGTATTCAATTGTTTCTAAATCTATTAAAAGCTAAACTCGTTTTCACATGACCACGTTGATATAACAGTTACTCGCCTCGTTTCTCCGGAACTCGTTGTATAAGAACTGCGATAGAATCCATTCATATCAGCTGAAAGGATTCCAGTGTACTCCATGTAAATCGTGTAGTTTCCTGGTTGAAGGTCTGTCGCAAATATCAACGTATAGAAATTCAGTTCCGAATTGTAGGTCTTGTTAGTGACTACATATTCTGAAGTTTCAGAGTTTACGGTCACAGTATCATCATTTATATCAAGCGAGTTCGCGTGCAGAACGATCGAGGATGTTTGCTCGAGGACCGTTATGTCTATGCTGACTTTTCCATCAAACGTAAAGTTTCCCTCCTCAAGGTAAGGGATCAGCTTCATTCGGTAGTAAACAGGAACTGTGTTATTTGGTAACCTATAGTCTTCATCGTTGTCAACTCGAGCTAAGCTTGAACGATGGCCAATGCCAGCCGACGGCTTGGCAAAACCAGCGATGACTAGCAAGCCGATGAGGAGGTGCCCCAGATAATCCATCTGTACCGGCATAATTTAAGTGATCAATTATGTCAAATACAGAATTTTTGTTGTCTCACCGCCGGCACCAATATTATTTCTGTAACGTCAGGTGAAACCTGATAGTCACAATAATTTTGGTACATAATCATCGAGTGTAAAGTTAAGAGGCATTCCACGCCGATTCGACCTGGGTCCGACCCTCGCCCCCGTGGATTTGGTCCATAATTTTTTATATGGTTTTTCTATCTTTCGAAGGCACACTGAATTTGTTCAGATTTTTTTGAATAAATTTGTCCATTATTCAGAAAAACAAAATCACCTAAGACGAAAATCACATGGAAAGACATAATTTAAAAATCATAAAAAAAAATCTGAAAAATCATGTGTCAGATATCAAAATTTTGAGGTATTGAGCCAAAGTAGACCGGCGATTCCTTCTTATTTTTTTTGACAGTTTGTCGAAAAAGTTGTTTTCTCAATCAGAAAAAGTGTCAGTCCTCTATGGGCGGCTGCTTAAAATTTTTCATATGTAACACCGGATTTTCAAGGATTTTTTCAGATTTTTGCATTTTTTTTTTCTCGAAAAAAAATCTCTTTCAAAAAATCTGACAAGATTCTTAAAAATTCGGTGTTACATATAAAAATTTTTAAGCAGCCGCTCATAGAGGACTGACACTTTCTTCTGATTAAAAAAAACAACTTTTTCGAAAAACTGTCCGAAAAAATAAAAAATAATGGCTGGTCTACTTTCGCTCACTACCTCGAAATTTTGATATCCGACACCTGATTTTTCAGAATTTTTTGAGATTTTCAAAAGATGTGTTTTCACGTGATTTTCTTTTTAGGTGATTTTGTTTTTCTGAATAATGGACAAATTTACTAAAAAAAATCTGAACAAATTCAGTGTGCCTTCGAAAGATAGAAGAACCATATAAAAAATTACAGACCAAATCCAAGAGGCGGCGTGGAATACCTCTTAAGTATTGATGAAAAGTGCAAAAAATTTGCTTTGATCTCTTCAATGAGCAGTACCAACTCATTTCATCGTCGGATAAACGAAGGAATTAATTCCACATAGAACTTAGTGACTATGCCAGAGATTCCCTATGTTCAAACTCGGTATTCGTCTTTTGTAAAACGGCACTGAAAGTTATCGTTCTAATAAAAACCCTTCTTGCCTGATCTTACCTCTCCTTGCTATCACCAGCACTACAATAATGAACGTGCTTGAGCTATCCAGCTCGATGGCTTCCTAAATATGAAGCGTCTGATAATCTGACAATGTTGAATCGTTATCGTACAACAAGTATTATCTTATCAAACAATACTATTTCTCTATAGCCTTGGTATGAGTTGAATACCTGCTTCGAACAATTAAATAAGCTCAGCACCAACGTTGCGTCTGAAAAATTAAAAATGCAATAAAGAAACATGTTTCTTCATCTCTCATGCTGACGTGAATCCGATATCTTGATTTAAATCATGCAATTATACTTCGACTATCATCTAATAGGCAATAGATCCAGCAACAATTGTTTCCCGATCCAATTGATAAGTACTGTCAAAAAGTCTGAGTTGTTGAACGACCGCGACGCATGCGAGTATGTATCCACAACAGATTGTATTTGATGATAATGTTATTGCTGATACGTCAATGTGCAAAATGAGTCGTATTCCACTTGGAAATTTCCAGTATTCATTTATGTTAGTACAAATTTGTTTGCGAATTATTTACAATATGCCACTGCTGTTAGCTTGCGGCATATAAAGCGTCATCACTTACAGGGTAAGCAGAGCGTAATTGGAACCAATTCGGAGTGCTGTTTTTTTTTTTTTTTACCTTTACTTTTACACTGGAAAAACTTTCCGGTTTAGACGCAGCGTCTCAGCTCAGCTAAAACCTTACAACGTTCCGAATTCTACCTACATCGTTTCAAGCAGGCCGCACCTATCTTTATTAGGCTACTTTAATTGCCCGTCCCACTCCACTTGGGTGAGGTGATTGGATGTAAGAAAGATTACTTGTATAATGCTGTATTCACAATATTAACGCTGATCCCAAATTGAACAAATTTTTTGTTATAAATTATTTTTAATAAAAAAATTTTTGTCAGAATAATGCTGCCGGTTACGGTTACTGCGATAAGTTATAAGACTATGGCTTGATATGGCTATAAATTATCGATGAACTCTTTCTCCGTATTTGAATAAATACTCAATCGGTCACTCTAACTTTGACGAATGCGAAGTGTGCGAGAGTTTTGAAGATACTGATGAGATCGTGAGTTTTATCAGATGAATGATATACAATCATTGACTACGTATACATAAAATAATATGGAAATGTGATTGCGTACGGACAATAAAAAATGCGCGACTCGCGCTACAAAAGCTAGTGAAATTATGAAGTCATCACGTTTGACATTCAAGTTTAATGTGCCTCTAAATTGCGAAAAAACGATTTCCCGATAATTATGCTTGGTTTTATTTATATTTCATTGCCTTGCGACTGTAGGATTGCACACAAAATCATGACATCAAGCTTAATAGCATACTTGCCTCTTTGGAATTTTCAATGAGAAACACATTTTTGAGAGAATCACATAGGTCCAGAACATTTTGGTTCTCAGAAATGATCTTAGGTTCACCATGAATCTCTTCGCATAGATTTGCCAGGGATGAATCAAGGAGTTCCGATGAATTATTTAAAAATATATTTTCTATGATCTTTTGCGATAGTAGTAAAATCAGCAAAAAATGTGATGCAAATTGCTGTATCAAAAACATTTTTTCAAATATATTTTAAGGGGGCATTTATACGTCTGTGCGAGTTTAAATTTCTGACGATTCAGTGTCAAATACAAACACACTGTTAGGCTGAAGTTAACGACCACACTTACATTGGACAGCTAACACCTTTGCTTACTACCCGAATCAGCATTCCAACTACACCTATGTATACATATCAGCTACACATGAACGTGAGTGATGCACCGCAAAACATCGAGCATATATGCTGCGCGCAGGATTTCTCAAGAACCAATCATCGGATTGAGCTAGAATTTGAAGTGCATTTCAATAGTATGGAGGTTGTTAAAATGACGAATCAGATTTTCAATAGATTGGGAAGTGGGTAATTGGCAGCTGAATTGAATATTTTTATGGAATATTAGTTATTCCCCCCCCCCACCCCGCTGCCCCGCACACACACACACACACACACACACACACGCGCGCGTATCTTAAGAACCTTCTGGCGCATCAAGCTTCTGGTTCGTCATTTTGAAGGGAGTAGCGTAGATAATTTTTGGTTGGTACAGAAACAAGTTCTACAGAATGACAGTACTACAAATACGTTTCTACACATAGTTTCCTACAAAAAATCTTTTCTACATAACACGGTTCTACAGATTGTATTTAGAGTTGTTTCTACAGCACGCCATGGAAAATAACTTACCGGGACGTTTCAGAAGGTATACGTTCACAGAAAGTTGCTAGCGACATTTCTACAGAATTCCTTTGAAAACGTTTCTACAGAAACATTATTCTACATATTACAGTTCTATAGGAAAATTATTGAAACTTCTACAGTTCTACAGAATGACAGTTCTACAGAATACGTTTCTACAGAATGCTCCCTGATACGTTTTTGCAGAACACTTCCTGATACGTTTCTACGGAATACGTTTCTACAAACGGATCAGAGAGCGTTCTGTAGAAACAAATTCTGTAGAACTGTAAAGGTTTTATCAATTTTTCTGTAGTACTGTAATATGTAGAATAATTTTTCTGGTCGTTCTCGTTCTCAGAGGCATTCTGTAGAAATGTTGCCAACAACTTTCTGTAGAAACGTAACGAAAAATATTTTGTAGAAATGTAACATGTGAGATAATTTTTCTGTAGAAATGTACCGGTGGGTTATTTTACGTGGGGTGCTGTAGAAACAACTCTGAATACAATCTGTAGAACCGTTCGTGTTACGGTGTTATGTAGAAAAGATTTTCTGTGGAAAACTATTCGTAGAATTAAACGTTTCTATAGAACTGTCATTTTATTCTGTAGAAACGGTACCGTTTAACCATCCCGAAAAATGTTTTACACACGGAATTTCAACGAAAATGTGAAATTATTACCTATTCATTTTATTTTTTTGTTTGAATACGTTGCAGGTTGAATTTTGAGGGTTTCTCTCTTTCAATTTGCATGAAATTGAGATTAGTCATACCAAATTTTTCTATAATAGTAGAAGCATCGATACCTGTTAAAATAATTTTTCAGAGAGGATTGGCTTATACAAAATAGGACTTGACATGAAAAAACTAAGAATTTTTTTTTTGAAATTTCGAGTTGTTTTTGATTTTTTCGAATTTTTTTAGATTTTTAGATGACTTTTGAATATGTACGAACTATGAAATTGAAAAAAAAAAACACATTTTTTCATCATAAAACGTTCGGGAATCGATATAAAAAGCTGTAACTTGGCATAAAATTATCTTCATAGATTACGAATCTTCGGAAAAGTTGGCATTACAAAATTCGGTGGGGGCAGATTGACCGTACTTATCCGGTTAAAAACTTTGTTGAATGAACGGTAAGCTCAAAACCGTCAACGGATAAGGATCATACGGCAAATGACGTTTGATAACAAGCCGAATCGATATTCCCGAATTATTTTATTAAATCTTCAACAAACGATGCGCTGTTTTTATCCTAATATTACACCTTTGAACCTAACGGTGGTGAAGAAAATTTAAGACCTGCCAGTAAGTTATGACACATTGTAACAATACACACGCAAAATAAAACTTGGCAAGTACTTTTTAACACAACTAACGATTATAGACTCTGAAATATTTACGTGATTGACCATGAAAAGTTTATTTGATTATATTTAGTTAACTTATCAAAGAAATCGCCGTTTCATGGGTTCAAGCGGTTACTCATGGCTATGGCGGCAGAGCTGAAGATGAAGAATAAACTTGTCGTGTACGTTGCAGCCCCCCCGTTATCGATAACGGGGTTAAGGTCCTGGTCCTCCAACCAGTTCTGGATAACTGGTGCATTCTTCGAAATCCATTCTAAATTTTCACTGGCAGTCCGAAGCGCTCGCTCGATGGTGACACCGCTGGCATCCAGTTCATTAGAGTTGACGAAATTTTGGAACTATAAAACGGTTCAATGATTAGGCACGCAAAAAATCCTACTCACCTACTAGAAACTAAGTTAGTCGCAAGAATGCAAAAACAGTGACGTGGTGTCGCTGGATGCAAAATAGCTTGATGGCCCAACCACTGATGTAGTAGAAGGGTTGTACTGAGCCTCAGACATATAGCTCTCATACTGATTATTTTTTCTAATATTACTTTGATTAGGAGTATGGTTGAAGTTTGAAGCTTTGAGAATTGAAGTTAAAACTGTTCGATATTCATTGCAAGGATAAACCGTGCTGTGGCGATTCGATATAATTCATTGCTCATCAAATTATTATATTTTTCCCGATGAAAATCTATTTGAATACATAAATAAGAGGTAATTTGAGCCATCCGCGTGCTGTACTCAGGCGGCATATTTCTACTTCCGAGAGACCTTTGCACCGAATTCACACCTAGCAGCGAGCGTGATACTACGCCGTGAGTAAAGCTAACCTTCTGAAATGTTTATGCAATGTTTCCGCTACGCCCCTTGAAATATAATTTCAAAAGCTCTCTTTTACATTTCCGGAAGATAACTGGTCGCAACATTTTGCGTTAGTAACAAGCTCAATATAACGAAAACACAACTTTCCGAACATTGTGAAAATGAAAGCCAGTAACATTACTGATACGTAACTGAAAATTTCCATGCTGTATAAGAAATATCAACTAAATAGTTACTTTCGTATCACTTGCCCACGGGTAGTCAAACTGCGTTTGCAGGCCGGCCCGAGGGTCGCGCGCGATCATCCAAGGGTGTAATGCACTTTACGCCGGCCATGCGAACATTATTTTTCGTCATGGTGGCGTTAAATGTAACGCTTCTCCGGCCTTGTTTTATGCGGGAATAAAGTCGGACTTTACGCCCGCAAAACAAGGCTGAAAAAGTGTACCTTACGCCTACTATGACGAAATAGTAGTTTATGCAACGAAGGCGTAAAGTGAACTTTTTGCACGAGTGTTGTGCCGATCACACGAGTGCGAAAAGTTTACGCCCGAGTCACATACAATATTTTTTGACGCATACGGGGTCAGAAAGTACCTTTTCGAGCTGATCCTGCCTGGTAATGCGACCAGAAATGCCAGAGAGCATAGTGGTGATGATATTGGATCCTCCGTAGCTATAAGATAGAGTATCAATTAGTGACTAGTTTAGGAAAAAGTTAAAAGTGCTGTGTGAAATATAATCGACTCTTTACTAACAATTCTGAAATAGCTTGGGTGTTATTTGTAACGAAATCCAAAAGCACGTCAACATTGTCTTGCACGCTGCTCAAAATCGACGTGAATACGGTTAACGTATCCTGCGATCGGATCCCGGAATTTGGAGTGATCGATAGCCACAAGTACCTATGAATGGACAACCGCTTAATGCAATAGATAAATTTTTCAAAGGATTAATCATCAACAATCAATGAATGACACAGTGGCCATTATGGCGTTGGATAATACTTTTCAAGAATTCTGGAATTCTGGCTACACGCCAAGCTTTGCAGAATTAAATCTTCTTCAGTGGCAAGGTTGGTATTCAGGAAACGGCTCCACATTATATCCCAGGTTTCCTCAGAAGCACGTCGGACGCCCCAGCAATACACGACCGATCTCAGATCAGGCTCGACTCTAAAATAAGCAGAAGAAAATCAGGAATCATCTTCGCCATATGTGCTCAATCGAAATTAAATATCGGATCGATACTAGATTATTTGGTAAGAACTTCTTTACTCTCTCTACATGTAATACCTAAAGATGTACAGTTCTGGTTTATCGGTATGGTCCTTCCACTTACGGATTTAGCTGCGGATTGGTAATCCATAGGTCGAACTGAGCTTCAGCCGACGTACGAGCATTAGTTTCGTCGAGTTGACATGCCAGATCAAGAATCTGCTCACGATGTAGTCGGATTTGGTGAACATCTGTTGCAGCGACAACCCATCCTAAAGTCTGGTAAAGATCTGAAATTAAACTTCTCTGATAGGCTTGCCAGACGGAAAAATACTCATGGCTCACGAGGATCCTGTTCAAATAGGACAAAACAGGGATAACAGATCGCCATACGACGAAATCGGTTTCTTGGACAAGATAACTGCTGAGGCTGAGAGCGATGGAGTACTCAATGTAACCGGACCGTGCCAGGTTGAACACATCATCAATCAGAATAGCCCGATTCATGGCATTGATCTGGGAGAAGTCCGGACTCTTCAGGTACTCGGTGAGAAGCTCCCAGTTCCGAGTATCGTAGTTGGTCCTATAAAATCCTATCCCTTGACAGTTAGCCAACACCCATGTGTCATTGGCAAATCCATTAATCATGATAGCTTTATCTTGGGCACGAAGCCAATCAGGCTGGATCCAGGCGCCGTTGCATCTCGTGGGAAGGTTTCCAGAAGCAAACGTGATGGGGATCCACCAACGTTGACTTTCCGGATTGGCCGTAGGAGAATTGGGATTCATGAAATACCGTTCCTGACGAAATGCTACCACCGTGGTGGAGTAGTTTCTCAAAACGGTGACCAGGGGGAACCCAGGCTGAGCTATCCAGGAATTCATTATTGCTGAAATCGAGATATGGTTCTGTACCGCCCCGTTAGCATCGGCGGTGGCCTGCATGTGTTCCCATAAAGTCTCCGGTTCAAATGTACCATGGGCTCTACGGTGAGAAATGAACCACTCTTACATATCATTTCTATTCTTCCACAGCTTTAGCGGTTTGATTGAAAATAACTGTCATGTATCTAACAATAAGTGCACTGTACACTTGGCAAGATTGATTTCGAGCCACCTATGTGGACAACTTCCGATACAGCCAATCAGTGCTCTGAACTACAGCGATTCCTACGCTCTGAATAACTGTTTCGGGAGTTGTCCAAATAGATGGCTCAGAATTAACCTCGGGAAGTGTACTTTTTAAACTTCATCATCCCGATAATCTAGTATATTTTTTACCTTAAACTAAGTAAGAAAAATTAATAATATTTCTGAATTTAAAGTGACTTACGACTCGGAAAAGAAGGTCCCGAGTGCTCTCGAAAACAAGTCTTCTCTCATAATGCGGTTGAGCATGCGGAGTACTGCTGCGCCTACAAAAAGAAACCTTGGATTCGAGAAACTAGTCGACAAATTACTAGTATCTACAGGCTGATTCCATCTCAAATCACCCAGGCAGGTCGGAACCGAAAATTTATATCGCTCAGTGATTTAATATATCATTCTTTGAGCAATTTGAGGGGACCCCTATTTCAAGATTTTTTTTGGAAAAATTTCCAAGCCCTGTACGGATTTTTTAATTTTTTCGAGCAAATACTCGTTTTTATCAATTCCGGATGTGTTTTTTTTTCAAACGGCTATAACTCTTGAACAAGTGGACCGATTGCGGAGTTTTTTTTTTCAAAATGGGCGGAATTTTAAACACTTTCAGAAAATCTCAAATTCTTCTACATCGATACAGAATCATCGGAGTTATGTTGCATAATATAAAAAAACCGAAAATTTTCAACCTCGATTTTCAGCAATTTCATATTTTTTTTTCCTCGACAATTTTTTCTCAAATAGTGCTTGAAATGCCCTAACTCTGTATGTAAGTTTCGTTAGCGACCAGCCTTTGTGAGGGAAGTTATGAATTATAGCGTTATTCAAGCCTAATATCAAATTTTATCGAATATATAATCCCCAAAAAAGCACCTCTGGTGCGAAAACTTTTCGTCAAGTACATTAATGTGTAGATCACTCCACCAAAAAATAAAAAACGTTGTGCTCGTTCGCTCGCTCACTCGATTAGTTTATGATTATCAACATATACAAGTATTGAAATCAGATAAAACTGCCAAGTACTTGTATAATGATAAAAGTTTGGGATTGAAAAATTTGTTCAGATTGCAGGTTTATATTTGTGTTGATTGATTTATAATTATTGGTCGAAAAAACAGTTTGGATAAATAAATTGGAGATAACCACATTTATAAACAAAATATTCATAACGAAAGAATTCTTAAAAAAAAAAAAATAAAAAAATAATAAAAATTTGAAGGTAGTGGTACATTGGTGGGCCAATGTTTGAATGACTATCAGAGGACATTGACATGGTTCGCAATTCATATTTCATAGTTCTTTCTCTATGAAAGGCCTACCAAGTACCACTACCTCCAATTTTTTTAACTTCCCGCTAAAAGAAGGGAAGTTACTGGTTTCGGTCCGATTTTCGAAAACCGAGTTTTCATCAGATGTCGACGTTTTGAGGTCCTAGGAAGCTATTCCGACTATTTTTGGATGGACGTCCGTATGTGTGTGTGTGTGTGTGTGTGTGTAACTAATTTTTTGTCGTACGATATCTTTAGAACGAATTGACCGATTGGAATAGTTCTTGTACCGATCGAAAGGGTTTATCGAGACTTAGATCTGATTAGATTTTGGAGTCGATCGGTCGAGTAGTTCCAAAGTTATTCGAAAAATAAAAATTAAAAAAAAAAAATTTTCAGGTTTTTATTTTTTCTAATTTTTTTTAAATAATTTTTCCGTTATGAATATTTTTTTATAGATGTAGTTATCTCCAATTTATTTATCCAAACTGTTTTTCCAACCAGTAATTATAAACCAATCAACAGAAATATAAACCTGCAATCGATACAACATGATTTAGTTTGAACAAATTTTTTAATTCCAAACTTTTATCATTATACAAGTACTTGGCAGTTTTACCTGATTTCAATGCTTGTATATGTTGATAATCATAAACTCATTGAGTGAGCGAGCGTAGCGAGCGAA
Source organism: Macrophya alboannulata (assembly GCA_949628255.1). Taxonomy (NCBI): domain Eukaryota; kingdom Metazoa; phylum Arthropoda; class Insecta; order Hymenoptera; family Tenthredinidae; genus Macrophya; species Macrophya alboannulata. The sequence continues at coordinate 6,901,191 of OX451210.1, read as the reverse complement.
CGAGCACAACGTTTTTTATTTTTGGTGAAGTGATCTACACATTAATGTACTTGACGAAAAGTTTTTGCACCAGAGGTGCTTTTTTGGGGATTATATATTCGATAAAATTTGATATTAGGCTTGAATAACGCTATAATTCATAACTTCCCTCACAAAGGCTGGTCGCTAACGAAACTTACATACAAAGTTAGGGCATTTCAAGCACTATTTGGGAAAAAATTGTCGAGGAAAAAAAAAAATATGAAATTGCTGAAAATCGAGGTTGAAAATTTTCGGTTTTTTTTTATATTATCCAACATAACTCCGATGATTCTGTATCGATGTAGAAGAATTTGAGATTTTCTGAAAGTGTTTAAAATTCCGCGTATTTTGAAAAAAAAACTACGAAATCGGTCCACTTGTTCAAGAGTTATAGCCGTTTGAAAAAAAAAACACATCCGGAATTGATAAAAACGAGTATGTGCTCGAAAAAATTAAAAAATCCGTACAGGGCTTGGAAATTTTTTCCAAAAAAAATCCTGAAATAGGGGTCCCCTCAAATTGCTCAAAGAATGATATATTAAATCACTGAGCGATTCAAATTTTCGGTTCCGACCTGCCTGGGTGATTTGAGATGGAATCAACCTACAGTAGAAACTTTCGAATTATATTTCTATCTTGCATTAAAATTGGCGTCGGGAGAAAAAGCAAGTGAATTAATAACCGGTTGTCATGATCATGGAGGAAGTACCATGTGAATTATGCCCACAGTTAGCGGCTCACGACGTTCAATCGCGAGCATACACTACAGTTTATCGGTAACTCATGAGTATCGTTTTTAACAATTGGTTTAGTTTTTCCAAAGTGTAATTTTTCGGTAAGTAAATTAAAAATTACGTATAGTTCTGACAAGACCAGATGAAAGAACATAGGATTATATAAATAAAATTTTAGACCCGTCTGTATATTCTTACAAATAAGTGAAATCATACTTTTAAATGATGAATTCTTGATATCTTAACTTGAAAAATAATTCTCTACTCAGATCTGAAAATCTTCCAAGCTTTAAATCTCTGAATCTGACCGTTTACGAGAAACACGTCAATGAATTTTCGAATTTCTTATAGAATCAGTATTATATTCAAATTTTTATTTCATCCTTATACCTAGAATAAAATATCACCCTACTTTTTTTGTGTGCAAAAGTCTTGACCTTTCCAAAATGAAATATTTATTTCAAGACAAGTCCACAACAGACTGAAAAAAAAATCTTCGCACATAAAACTGCTTTTTTCCACCCACCGCGGTACCTATAAGGGGCCATCCATAAATTACGTCACACAAATTTTGTGGTTTTTTGACCCCTACCCCCGTCCTTGTCACAGGTGGTCACACTTGTGGAACCCTCACCCCCCCGTGTGACGTCACATTTTTTTCAATTTAATATTTAGAAGTAATTAAATGAAACATCAATTTTTCCAATTTTTTTTTATTTCAATTGAAAATGATCTTTAATAGAATCAACATAATTTCAAATATTTTGAATATTATAAATATAGATCGAGTTAGTAATATTTTTAAGTTTTTGGTTTGCATATAACTTTCGCGTTTTAGTACTTTAGATTTTAGCATGTGACGTCACAAAGCTTTCGACCCCCCCTGCTCCTCGTCACACAGTGTCACATTTCGTTGGCCCCCTCCCCGCCCCCCTTGACGTGTGACGTAATTTATGGATGGCCCCTAAGAATTATTTTGACATTTTTATTCGAAAGCTCAAAACTGTTCCGTGAAAGCGTGAAATTTTCGAGGAAATCAGATACTTTCATCAATCCAGGCATGAAAAAATATCACAGGTCGAAGTGACACGGTGTCGAGGGAGAAACATGATACTTGAAGTAGATATTCCTTAATATATGTACTATTCGAGATATTCAGCCGTCTTCAGATTTCCAAATGGAAGTAAGTAAAATCCCAAATTTTTGTTCAGCAAATTTTTTTTTTTTTTTTCCATTACTAGATTGTAAAACATCACGATTTTAACTTCGTATACGAATAGGAAATCGTGTGTTGTCGTGGACCAGGCTAGCTCAGTTCATTGTGGAACACCGTGTATACGTGTAGTACAGAAATTTCAGCGGGATTAAAACATACTTACTCTTAGCATAAGCGACGTTGTCGAAACTTGCCAGAATAGAACTACGACTACCGACGACATTGGTCATTGGGCGTGTCGTTTCCAAAGAGTCAGCAATCATAGCTGGCCGCTGTTGATCAGTAACAATCCGTTCGGCGTAACGCCACGTCGAGTTGCTCAGAGACGGTACCAAAAACTGATAGAAGGTAGCGAAACCTTCGTTGAACCATAAGTGATCCCACCACTTCGGAGATACCAAATTACCAAACCAGATATGGGCAAGTTCGTGGCTGATGATGTTTGCAATTCTTTCGCGAGACCTTGTATTGGATTCACTAGGTTGCCACAGAAGTAATCTTTCCCTGTGAAAACCAATCCCGGAAACCAGAGGTAACTGTCATGATAGACTATGGTGAACACTGTAATTTACTGAATAGCTTTTATGATGAAGACGAAATACTAAACGATATAACATTTCGTGTGAACATGTTTCGGTTTATTTCCACTACCGTAAATTTATTATTATCACACTGCATACCCTTTCAATCTCAGATTCAATAAGGAAAAATCCATGCATACTCAACAAAATGCATATTGTTGACTGAACCAAAATTTGGTGGATGAATGATTACGATGCGTAGAAAAGCACGTGCTAGGCATCGGGTTTCAGCAATGAGTGAAAAGTTACAACCGGGCATACCTGTAGGTAATTAATCCCCAGTTTTCCATTGCTCCTGCAGACAAATCTGGAACAGCGATCTGGTCAATCTTAGGCCAAGGATCTTCGGCTAACACGAGCCGCAAAAGGATCGTATACATCGACTGCGTTGCCTCGAGCGCCCATGCGGTGGTACCAATAGCCTGGTTTCGCGACCAGATACTGAAGAACCCGTCAGTGCTACTCACCCTCCCAAAGTCTGAGACAGTAAAAGCCACGATGTATGTTGACATTACTGGTGTCGTCTCGAACTGCGTCCATACACGGCCGCCGATTGTGTCACTAAAAGGTGAATAACAGCGATCAACACCTAATTCGTCAAGGCGATGAGTGCACGGACACCGTGACTCACTCGGGGTCACTGGTCGATACATTGGGCATGTTCGAAAGCGCGATTTGATTTTGAAAATGCGCAATACGAATGTTGAAGGTCGCTTTCAATCCGGGCTCATCGAAGCAGGGAAAGGCACGGCGAGCAGCCGTTGGCTGGAATTGCGTAGTCACCAGCCACCTGAAATATCAAAGAAAATGAATGACATAATAATAAAAACGGTTACATCATAAATATTCTTTTCGAAATCTACGAGAATTCATACTGGGAGTGATTTTTCTGAACGATAAAAAATGGTACGTGCATTGGTCAAATATCCACGTTTTTTGTACCCGAAACTCATTGTTAGACATTCGACTGTGACTTTGAGATCCATAACCAATTACCTCGTCTCGTTTTCAGCTTGATAGGAGCTTTGGTAAAACCCATACATATCCGTCGCGAATCGTCCTTCAAAGCTGAAGGTGACACTGTAATTTCCGAACGGGAGATTGGAGGTAAAAGAGAGTATGTAAAAGTGTCTGAGGGAATCGGAGCCCTGGGTAGCGATGGTAACCGGGCTGTTATTTGCTAGTGAAAGAACCGTAGTCGCGGAAGTGTCGATGTTCAGTTCATCGGCATGTACGATGATCACGTTCGTTAGAGCTGTCACAGTGATGATGATCGTGACTTTCCCATTGAAGCTAGAGTTCCCGCCTGTGAAGTATGGTACTAATTCAATGTCATAGTGGTTTGGTATCACTGCGGTTGGCAGTCTGTAGATTATATCGGAGCGTTCTACGGGGAAGCTTTGATCGAGCTTTCGGGGTGTCGTCGAGACGAGGGTGACCAGCACAGCGGCCAGCACCCCAAACAAGAGGCATGAGCATCGCATGTCTGAAAGTTGAATACCTGTTATTAATTGCTTGAATATATAAAAAGGGAGTGTCACGTCAATTCGGTCAGCTTTCCAGACGGCCAGCTTTCTTGGATTCATTTTCAAAAATTTTGTACAATAGAACCATCAAATTGAGCTTGCACTTATTTCAGGTTCTCCACGTTTCTTTACAGTAGTCAATGATATGAATTTCACAGTTTTTAAATTTGTCGAAAAGTTAACATTTTCGAATCAACTATCTCAACAATCGGTAATTTTTTTTTTTTTTCTTTTCAACTTTTACAAAGTTGAAAGGAAAAAATTGTATAAATTAATATCAAGTTTGCAAATTAACAACAAACGCTAATTAATGTTGAATGTTTTTCCCGAATTCCGTCAGCTTTGATTTTAAAATAAAATTTACCAGATATTTTACCATAAATTCGCCAATTTTATGCTATATTATACGAAAAATTGCTTTCAAAAACCTCACGAACCATAGGGATTTGATTATTTGAAAACACAGTAAAACTGATTGTGAGATCATTAATCAGAATGAATTTTAAATTTATTAATTTTACTTCAGTCTCTGCTTTTTAATTTCAATACATAAATCAAAAACGTTCACACTCAAAATATTAAAAGTGAGTAAAAATGAAAGATCCAAAAAAAAGTTGAAGTGAAACCTGTTTTTTTTTTGTTACTATACTAACGAAAGGCAGCGAATAAAGTAAAAGTAATAAATTAAAGACTCCATCCGACTAATAATCTCAGTTTCAAAGTGTTTGATATGCCGTGAAGTTTATTCGGAACCAATTTTTTTATATGGCTCAAAAATTGCAAAACTCCTAGTAGAATGCTGGGTAAAAATTTTTCTAAATATCGAAGCTGACACACTTCAGAAAAAAGATTCATCGCTAACGGTTATTGACGCTTATACTATTAATTTTCGAGCTCGAAAATATTTTTTACTGTTTCTTTTCGAAAACTTTGTGCTTTTCACTAACCATTTAGTACTTACTAATTGTTTTGCAAAAAGGACCGATTTATTAGGTGAGTGATGTCGAAAATGTCATCTTTTTGCGAAAATGCGGAATTGAAAATTACGTATAGGTATCTTTGGCTATCGTGGAAGAATTTGGAAAGTCTCGAAAGGACGTCCGCTGATTTTGATGATACTGTCGAACAAAAAAGTTTCAAACAAATCCAACAATTCGACTGTTTTAAAATGACCAAGTTGGCGTGACACGCCCCAAAAGTGAACTTTACAGAAATGATGAAACATTGCTCGATAATATCAGATGTATATGAAATACAAAACAAAACAAAAACTTAATATCAATCTGAAGAGTCGTCGCCATCATCATTTTCACCCTCATAACGATCTTTCCAATGTTGATATCACTTACACTGCACCAGAATTAGCCGGACGATAGGTTTGATACCAATCAAAAAATATTATGTGTATTTTATCTACTAAACTTCAGGAGAAATTTACCTGGCAAAGAAACTGTTTCTGCCTTCGGATCGTCGAAGACACCACACAATGATTAACGAAGATAAGTTAATTGACGATATTTAAGGCAGACTTTAATCAAGTTGTCCAAGACTCATCCTCGATAAAATGATAATTTATCATTATAAAAATCCTTCCATAATTGATCTACGTAATGGATTACTAATTAATGCCCGGACAGCATAGTATGTTGTAAAACTGCACCAAAACATTATAATCGGTATTTAGGTATCAGAGAGACATTTCAAAATCAGAATTTTCACCATTTTTAATATTTATTTTGAAATATTCCGTGCATAATATTTTTGCAACATTCCGCAAACTATTTTGCTTTTAATTTTTCAAAAACATTACAATTACACATACCTATGAGTAGTTAATGTAACCTTGGAATTTCTATACAGTGGAACTTGGTCCAACAATCAGCGGGCTATGTCGCAATCAAATGTTAAAGTGGACGCTTGCCGAATTTTATTTCAAAGGGGCCATTCAAGTAATACGTTCGCTTGAAGGGGGGGGGGATTCGAATGATGTGACGTTACGAGCTGCTTAGGGGGGGGGGGGGTCTGTGTAAATGTCACGTTCTATCCGAAAATATTATTTTACTAAAAAATAAAGAATTATTGAAAAAAAAAACAAGTTCTCACTTTTTCCTGAGAAATGAAACTGACTATCGGCTGCCGTCTCAGTTTTAGTTGATGAAGAGTACAAATTTTGCATCGAAATTATTTTATTTCACGAAAAATCTAGGCTCCCTGTATAACTAAAGTATTGAATATTAACCTGTAAGACCAATTGAATAATTCTTGATTAGGGCTGGGGGGGTCTAAATTTGTACGTTCATTGAAGGGGGGGTTTGAAAAATTGTTACCAACTGTTATATGGGGGGAGGGGGGGTGGGTCCAAAATCGCCAATTCTGGCGAACGTATTACTTGAATGGCCCCAAAGATGTATTAGATTTAGTTAAAAAGCATGGTGCCTTTTATCAATATCATCTAACTGAATTTCATCCTTATCGTACGAACAATCCATTTTTTTCTCCTTTTTCCAAAGCCCTCAACAGATATTGCTTAAACTCAATACCGAAGTTTATATTATTTGAAACATTTGCATACCAAATCGAGTAATAAATTTTGCTAAAGTCGGTTAACTAGTTTGAAACTGAACAGCGAATTTCGCGATACATTTTTATGACAACTGGATTTTGATATATCGAGAATCCCACATGAAACGGGACGGCTTTTGGCTGAGGGTCACCGTATTTGACGTCAGTGCAGATTCTAACTCAGTTGAACGGAATCGCAACTTATTATAGTGCATTCTACGCGCGAAAACGAGCCTCTGCCAAATATGTATCATCCAAATCATTTCTTAAAACTTGATTTACTTAAAAATTTCACGGAATATAGTTCGAGATCTTAACAAATTATGGTGAAATTTTCAGCTTGCCTTTTTTTGAATTTTTTTTTGTTTTTGTTTTAATTAAATGAATATTTGTTTTTCATTTAATCAAAAAAAAAACAAATGAAAACAAATAATAAGCTGAAAATTTTATCATAGTTTGTTAACATTTTGAATTATATTCCGTTAAATTTTTAAGTAAATTGAGTAGCCCCTAAGGGCGAAAAAACGATAAAATAACACATATCCGTCGTTTTTTATGCTTAGCAATTTCGGAAATGATTTGGATGATACATATTGGCAGGAGCTCGTTTTGCGCGTAAAATGCACTATAATAAGTCGCGATTGCGTTCATGTACAACTGAGTTGGGTGGAGTTAAAGCGAGTTAAAGATATGATCTTTCGCTATAATGACTAAAACCGATATTTCTGCTAAATTTCTTTTGAGGATCTGTAAGTGCTGGGGGCGTTTCATGTGGAGATAAAGAACCCAAATCTGCACTTGCTTCAAATTCGGTAATCCTCGGCCAAAAGCCATTCCGTTTTCCGTGGAATACCCCATATTCGTCACTGCACTGCCAAATATTTATCATCAACGTATAAGGAATAACGCATTCCGCAGGAATCAGTGATAGACTCACTTGATAAATACTGTCAGTATATCTGAGATGTTATTAATTATTATCATTGAGTGACATTGAATCGGACAATAAATGGAGTTATTTCCATTGGATTGTACTGGATGATCGTGTTATTGATATTACCGATACAGTCAGACCTCGCTTATTTTGAAATGTGAGTACTGCCCTTGTAGAAATTTCGGCCGGGCTGTAACCAGGACCCGAATATTTGGCCTGATTTAGTATTAGGGCCCTGATGAGGAATTTCGATTGGAGCCTGTTAGGAAATGTAACGTTTCGCAGACCAAGCCCTGATCAGGTCAATTTATCAGGCCCTGGTTAGGAGAATACATCAGGGCCTGATCAGGAATATGACATTACGCAAATTGTTGCGCAAAAAAAATAAATTTAGATACTCAAAATGAATTGATTACAATGTATGAAGCGTTGACCAACACCTACTAATCGCAAACAATCGCACCCAGGTACAAAGTAAGAATTTTAAGATGAGAAAATTTTCGCATTATTGTGCCGGGATTCGAACTGGGGACGCTCGCATTTCGCTTGTATTACTAGTCGCACGCTCTACTAACTACGCCAAACTACCGATTGACAAAGTAAGTCACTCTTTTGTATTTGTTTTGAATTCTGCATCTGTCTCAATGATATCAGTGTTTCAATGCGGTTAAGATATCTTAACTAAACATTCGAGTTGCAAATATGTTTTTAATTTAATTCCTTGCCTAGAGTTCCACAAGCTCTCACTCGATCTAGCGCTTACAATAGATATTCAATAATATCTATAATATTGAAAAAAAAATTATTTCTACAATAGTCTGATATTTGAGGATCTATCATAGAAACCCTAATGTACAGATCTATTTGAAAATTGTTATTAAAATATCCTATCGGATTTCACTTTTTTCTACCAAGTATCATGATATTTTTAAGACCAAATACAACTTAATTACGGAGAATCACATTTTGTCTGTGTGTGTGATCGTTATTTTATTTAATATTTTCAATATTTGAATCTCTGGTCAAGATATCAAGCGCAAAAGTTTCCTTCCGTACGGAATGTCCGTCAATTCATGCTAACTGAGTAGTATAACGTAATGTCCCCTGTCGTTCCCTATGAACAACCAAGGCAGGAAAGTGTAGATGAAATTTCTGGAGTCCACAGGTACTCCATACTCGTCCGAACCTCAACATGTATTTTCGATAAAGTCCTGCTATTGCCCGATCAGGCCCCGATGTGTTGGCCTTGTAGGAACCTTAACGTTTATTTTCAACGAAGTCCTACTATTGCCAGATCATGTCCCGATCTGTTGACCTTGTCAGTATCTCAACGTTTATTTCCGATGAAGTCCTACTATTGCCCGATCAGGCCCCGATCTGTTCGCCTTGTTAGAACCTCAACATTTATTCTCGATAAAGTCCTACTATTGCCCGGTCAGGCCCTGATCGGGCAGTGATAGGGATCTATTATTATGGAATCCACAACTGATCCTGATAGGGGCCTTTGTGTTGTCGAGGCCTTCCCGAACTAAATTCTACACGGGTGAGCGGCTTTACGTATCTGTTGAAAAAAAAGTTCCGAACGTTAATTTTTCAAATCCAATAGTCGCGCAGCGATCAGTAACTTCGCATGCAAAGGGTCCTCCGGTAACTTTGCTGAATGATTACAGACCAAAAATTAAACAGAAGAATGAATTCCAATTACATGGTCAGTGGTGAAGCATCAGAGTGAAGATATCCGATCAAAGTTCAATGTTTTATCATGAAGCATCGAAGAACAAGTAACATTCTAACTGAATGAATCAACCAACACATCTCTGCTTCAAGTTAGTGTTGATTATGTATAATTAATAATTAATGAACAAAAATCGAATTATTTTTCTACAAACATGGCCGAAACCATGCGGTGCAGTGAAGTTCAGACACCGTGCTTCCTTAGATCGCGGACCATCCACATAACTGGCTACCATAGTCGCGATTCTTGGACTATTTGGACTTTTGACATCTTAAAATATTCGAAAAATATAGGGCTGCCGAAATGTCTGTATGTAAATTGAGAAAACCGTATTTTTTTATGGCGTGCACGAGGGTCATGCACGCCTTCGAAACAATCTCCATTTTCTGCTTTTTTTATAATCTCAAAAATTATATCCTTGTGTTCATTTGTGATTAATGATCAGAGTTCTGATACGAATCCATCACATGTTGTCTCAATCTATTAAGCTTAATTTTCCGGTACACAATCTCGGTATGTACTGAACCACAGAATATGAAACGTTTTCGATAGGTTGTCGAAACGTCGCACGTATAGATCTTGTCATGATTTCAGTAGCATATAACAGTTACTTATTATTATATTTCAAAAATGTATTGGATAAGTGAAAACGCCTGCCTCCATAACATTACATTTGAAAAATGTCTGGGACATAACCGTGCCGCGTATTTGTAACGATTCACACGTTTCAGTCACATTTCAGACAGGTTTCCATATTTTGCTCTGTATCAAACTTATAGATAACCCGGAAATTACGTATGTGTCTGGTATAAAAATATTGTACATTGACTATAGCTAAGAAGTCGTAAGAGTATCTAGGTCCCAGGAAGTGTTGATTTGAGCTTAGTACAGCGCGTGTTGTACTCCGGCGGCATAAGAATTTCTACTCCCGAGAGACCCTTGCGTCGAACCTCCACCTAGCGGCGAACGCGAAACTATTTCGTGGCCAAAATGACACTTTTGAAATATCTTCCAAACAGCGTGTGCAAAGTTCGATTTTGCGTACGAGTTTGCGTTCGCAAAATGTTTACTTCCCGTCGTTTACAAAATCGAGTTTTCACACTACATTACGATACAAGTGTGAGAAGTACGCGATTCTCGAGCTATCCGAGAGTTTCCTAATAACAGCATGTTTGGACTGTGAAGTGGCATATTAAATTCGAATGTACAACGGAGGTTTTAATCGCAGTCGGAATTGAAAGTATAATCGTTTATTATTTCCATTATATCGGACCTAAATAATCATTCAGTTTGTACAATCATTAAATTGAAATAAAATTAAATATTTTCGTTGAACTCTTTTTCTCGTATTTATAACAATTGTTATCATTGTTTTTTAATTTTGAAACGTGAAGGTTACGGATCAAAAGAACTACATTTCAAAAAACAGAATAAAAAAAATATGAATACTATTTCCTTCAAATTTAAATTTTTTTTCCTTTCAAGTGGGCACTATTTTATATTTTTTTGTGAGTATGTTCATTTAAGTGGGGAGGCTCCCCCCCCCCGCCCTAGTGGGGGCTTTGCCCCCTGCACCCTCACTAGACGCGTAACCACCGAATACATGGCAGTGATTTTTATGGTAATATTATTTCTGTTATAGTTGTTGTTGTCGTTATCCGTTGTTATCTCGAATTTTACACACTTGTTAAGAAATAGTATATTTCAGTACGAGTATGGAAAGGCTTTTTTGGCGAAACGAGAGGTTTACGGCACGAGCCGGAGGCGAGTGCTGTGACAAGTTTCGTCAAAAAGCCTTTACGTACAAGTTACGATCATTATTTTTCATCCCGAAAGCCGAGAAATCGCAACGAAGTTGCGATTTTGAGGTTAGAGTGATGAAAAATAATATACGATACTTGTGGGCTGCGTAGGTGATCCCGCACTCGTTTTTTTGCCACCCTCGTTTCGCTTGGGCGACAAACTCCGCTCGTGCGGGAATCACCTACTTTGCGCACTAGCCTTTTATGGTAGTTACAAGCTCAATATGGCTGAAACGTAACTTTTCGAACATTAAGAAATGTTGTGAACTGAAATGTTCTCCGCTGTGTGGGGTTTAAGCTATTGTGATATATAACTAACATACCAGACATATTGGATATTTTGTTATACCTAACCCTATTACGTTGCATGTCACGTGTTATCTGGGAAACTTTGAGAAGGACCGGCTTAACTAGAGCATATACCTATGGAAGTAGATTCATTTGTTGATGTTTGATTTATCATTTGTTAATGTTTTGTGAACGTGGTGAGGAGTTGCTACGGGCACTCGAGAATAAACTTTGGAACTGTACGGACATGTTGTTTTATTATAAATTTGTCATCTATAATTTAACATTCCTCAAATAACATTCATTACTATCAAATTGGACGAGTTTCTTCCTTAATCGAGTCAGGAACCGATCCACCGAATTATTACTTACTTGTTGTACGCCACCCGGGGTTTACAGATCTTCGACAAGATTAGTCGAGATTTGTGTCTTCAAGAATAATTCATCCCCAGTGACGAGAATTAGAGAATTAAAACCGTTTAAAAAATCAAAGACATTTTCTCAATAAAATCATAATATGAAACAATAAATCATAGGTGAATAAATAACACAAAAGGTCAGAACAGACAAGAACTTCTTTACATCTAATATAAAATAAATCCACGAGATCAGGGAATTGATTTAGTTTTTCTTAAATATTTCTTCAGTTCAACTAGTCTCTCCCGCTACATCTTATAATAATTATTATGTCGCCGAAAAATAATCGTGAGTCCCTTGAGGTAAACCGCTGCATGTAGAACACTGTCAGTTCCAATCAGGCTCAGGCTTCATTTGGATTAGTTAATCAGATATAAAGAATGATGAATGGCAATGCTGAAGTTACCGTACTTACTCGGTAGTCTTCAGCCGGCTGTTTTTTACGATAATGCCTAATTGATATCATTTTTGTTTACCAGGCTGCAGGTTACGCTTGGGAAACTAGTCGGAAGCTAATGGATATATTTGTTGATAAACTGATCCATCGGGCTTGATTAAATATTCTCAAACAGATGCGCTATTATGAATTACATGAATTATTACCTCAATATCGTAATCGTAGAATAATGTGGGATAAATTGAGTAGCTTTTATTGCGATAGCTGGTGAAATAAGATTATCATGTTTGATATTGAAGATAATGCCATTCTATGTAACGAAAAAGTAATCAGCAGATAATTAGGCTTTGTTTTATCTATATTTGATAGCATTTGATAGCATACCAAACATTAAGTCGCGCAAAGGATTTTTGTACAATTTCCAACGGGATCGTGTAACGAATTTCGTAATAAATATACCTATATATATGGGACGTTCCAACGAAGACTGTTAGGTAATGTCTCAAAACTGTTAGGTAATGTTTATTACGATACAGTTTTGCGTGCGAAACCGGCGTAACTAGCGCCATCGGGCGTGTTGAGTTACGACTACGATCACGTCCGCTGCCTTTCTGTGTTTGAAATCTGGTTTCGAAAAAGGCGAGAACGGTAAATAAATGTTTATTAGCTATGAATAAATCTTTCTCTCAGTGTATTATTATCTGGTGCAAAAACCTTTCGTCAAGTACATCAATGTGTAGATCACTCCACCAAAAAATTTAAAACGTTGTACTCGTTCGCTCGCTGCGCTCGCTCACTCGATTAGTTTATGATTATCAACATATATAAGCATTGAAATCAGATAAAGCTGCCAAGTACCTGTATAATAACAAAAGTTAGGAATTAAAAAATTTGTTTAAACTAAATAATGTTGTATCGATTGCAGGTCTATATTTGTGTTGATTGGTTTATAATTATTGTTTGAAAAAACAGTTTGGATAAATAAATTGGAGATAACCACATTTATAAAAAATATTTATAACGAAAAAATTAAAAAAAATAAATAAAAAAAAATAAAAATTTGGAGGTAGTGGTACATTGGCGGGCCAATGTTTAAATGATTATCAGAGGACATTGACATGGTCCGCAATTCATATTTCATAGTTCTTTTTCTACGAAAGGCCCGCCAAGTACCACTACCTCCAAATTTTTTTTTTTTTCAATTTTTTCGTTATAAATATTTTTTTATAAATGTGGCTATCTCCAATTTATTTATCCAAACCGTTTTTTCAAACAATAATTATAAACCAATCAACACAAATATAGACCTGCAATCTATACAACATTATTTAGTTTAAACAAATTTTTTAATTCCAAACTTTTGTTATTATACAGGTACTTGGCAGCTTTATTTGATTTCAATGCTCGTATATGTTGATATTCATAAACTAATCGAGTGAGCGAGCGAACGAGCACAACGTTTTCAATTTTTTGGTGGAGTGATCTACACATTAATGTACTTGGCGAAAGGTTTTTGCGCCAGAGGTGCTTTTTGGGGGATATCAGTACTTTTCGTGGAATTTTGCTTGACCAGCTAATAATCGTGCTCGCTCGCTATGCTCGCTCGATTGTTTCATACTATTTTACACCATCCAAAGTCCCCCGATAAGCAGGAACGTCAACAACAACGAGCACGCGTATGCTCATGATTTTCCACAAGTCTCAAAATTGTATACGGACGCGTAATGTACTTTCATAACGTTCAGAAATTGATCCATTATAATAATTCTTCATACCTACAACATCTAACCCTGCGTGCAGCTGTCCTCCGTTTTCATCCAGGCTTGGGACCGCCAGTGGCAGAGTGACTTGCACGCAGGGTTATAGTTGTGACTCATCATAACAGTATTTCAAAATTCGAATATTATTATATGTAAACTTTAATGAGCAATTGGGTTCTGACCAACATTTTTGAAGGTCATTCATCATGTATTTTCATTGCATAGCTATCTCAAAACCCGAATATACCACAACCTTAATTGTAATAAAAACTAATACCCTTATGTTCATTAATGTCCATATGGATAATACAATTGTCCCGTCATATATGTAAGCGCAGTTAGGTCCTCTGCAAAAAGAACAGGGAAAGAAAAGGGGATGATGGCAAAGAGCGGGAGAGAGTATATATAAGAATTAAAGAAAAATTATAAAATTTGGAGTACGTGGTACTTGGTGGGCCAATTTACGTATAGATGACTATTGAATGATCTTGACACAGTTTAATTTATGTTCAACAGTATTTTTTCACTGAAAGGTCCGTAAAGTCCCACTACCTCCAAATTTTCGGAGAAATCCAAAGCTCAAAGTCATCTCCGAGGCCCCTTGCCGGTTCGGGTCTAATTCTACAATGATAGATTACCCCATGTATCGATTATTAAGATTCGCATACAAAGCTTAGATTCATCTTCGAAAACCCTTTCCCAGGTCAAGTCTAGTTCTACGATGAGAACTATGTGTCGATTCTCAAAAGTTTAGCCCCAAGCGTAGAATAAACCTTGCTGCGTGTATTGGCATTTTTTGAGTTTGAATTGTTAAAACTCAACATCGAATATTACAGCGCAGAAATGAATGTTTGTTTCATGTCAACCCACTACACTGATGTAACACGATTGATTAAATTGAAATTATGTATTAAATTCTGTCTAATAAATTGTGGCGATTCAATTTGTTCGCGTTATATCGTCAAGGGATCAAAATAAACCCAATCGCCATTAATGCTAGATGAACGGATGATGAGAACACGTATAGTGAAATGAGATCGATTGATATTAATTTGTCGACAATGAGAATCAGAATCAATTTCCATATTATCAACCCTTTCTTAACTACGTGCCGTTGTTTTAATTTTATACGTAATAAGCTTATAATATTAGCAATTCGTTGCAGTGAATCAAAAACAGTTAAAATCACTGCACAGGTTAACCTTTGAAAGAAACTATTCGTGCTCTGCCAATCCGACAGGTTAAATGAATGACAGTGCCGAGAGGCTGCCATCTGTCAAATACTTTGCCGGCCATAGGCATATGAAAGATGAGAAGAAAAGAAACTCGTTTCCGAAAAAGTTGAAACAAAAGTTAACCACGGGGAAAGCATCGTTGAAAATTATAATATTTATCGACAGTGATAGAAGTAATTATTCCTTTTTCGGGCCAGTAATCTTTATATGAAAATTCGCCGTAGTGATAGCAGTAATAAAGTTATGGAATCGCTCCTCTGTCCTCCCACATACGTCCGTGGATAACTAGAATAAAAAATGACGGCGCCATCTGACAACCGCCGCTCGTACTTGTAGTTGAATCTCCGCTCTTCACGTAGTCAAGTGTAGGCCTCTCTTCGTTAATTCATAGGAATTGCAAGAAACTTGGTCTGAAGGAAGAAAAAAAGGAGACGAAATTATTACGATGAAACGGGGTTTTGTAAATGTGTGAATAATCATATCTCAGCACTCCGGGCACCGATTTAATCAATCTAGGGCTCAAATGAAAGCTTTTCATGCCCACATTCTGGATTAAATAAGTTCTAAATCGTGTATGTGGCGAGGTGGAAAAAAACGAAGATACTAATTTGCGGTATAGGAATTATGGTAACTCCCTCTCGGGTATAGAGACTCGTTGAGTCTCGCGCCTGAAAAAAATTTTTTTTTTAATTTTTTTTTAATGTACTTGGCGCGAGACTCTACCAAGTCTCTTGATATTACTTTGGACTGATTCATGATTTTTTTTTTTAATTATTTTTTAATTTCGTTTTATGACGCGTCGGGGGGCTTCGCCCCTGGACCCCACCGGGGCTTCGCCCCCCCAAACCCCCCCTTGGTCTGTTGTGGCGTCGCTGGTTGTGGCGTCGGGGACCGAACTTATTCTAACCTGACGATTTTTAATAATTTTACAACCGAAAGTCTCACTTCCCATCAGGTATTACAAAAAACAGGATGTGTAACTTGTGCGGGTTGGCGATTCCTGACTCGTGTGTATGCAGCACTCGCCTTCGGCTCGTGCCGCAACTTCACACTCGTCGGGAATCGCCAACTTCCCGCACTCGTTGCACAATATACTATTGTAGCATACCATGAGTTCAGGCATGGATATAGGGTACATTCATAAATTCCTCTGAACAATACAAATTATATGAGTCATTCTTTGTGAACTGGGTCTTTTTTTTCCTGACCGACCTTTTATACCTATATTTTTCATAATCTGCCAGGTTGTAGCACTACCCATGATGTACTATCTGAGAACAGTTATAGTGAATTTTTTCAGATAGTGTCACGTAACGGTTCATTAGGCTAAAAAAGCCCCAATCTACTAAATTTTGGCACTTTTTTTCAGCAGTATACAACAAAATTTACTCCTATAATTGTGCGCCAAACTAGGCTGGTTTACATCTTGAAAAACGTGTTGATTCAACTTAACGTAAATTAAAAATTGGTCGAGGGCTCATTTGATTCGAGATGACGTCTAGAAAAATTTGCGAAAGTTTCATACCCGCCAATAAACAATTGCAAAAGTTATAAACAAATTAGGAGTCGGAGAAGAAGGGGTCTAGTTTTTTGCTGATAGCTCGAAAACTATGAGGGATAGCGTAAATTTCAAAAAAGATTCTTCAAGAAGAAAAAATTTTCAACACAAATGTCTTGATTCTCGGAACTCATATCTCAATTATTTATACTTGTAATTTAATGTTGAAAGTAGAGCTCCGCATATACCTAATGTAATATTAATTTAAAAATTCAAATACATTATAGCAGGGTGCAGTATCAGGTTGAGCGCACTGAATTGTGTGAGTAGATTCCGCGAGACATTCTGAGACTAAATTCCCTTTACCAAAAATTTTTGGGCTTAATAGTTTTCGAGTTACAGAATATCTTAGTTGACCAATCACAGGGCCTGGAGCTGGCCGAGTCAGGGCCGTGTCAAAAGAATAAAATAAGCAGTGCCCGTGGGTCTGAGCCCGTAAAATTTTATTTTCCCTTTTCGAAGAAGCCATCATCTTCGGGAAATGTCCTTGAAAAGCATACGTCTTCCTTATCTGCGTCCAGATCCTCCGCTTCGTAGTCTTCGTCTTTCAGGTCATCCGCTTCGTAGTTTTCGGCGTCCTGGTCATCCGCTTCGTAGTCTTCGGCGCCAGGTCATCTGCGTTGCTTTCATCTTCCAGGTTCATCGTGCAGGACCTGGACAACAAAAACGACGAACCGGATGACCTGAAAGATGAAAACCACGAAGCGAATGACCCGGACACCGAAAACTACGAAGCGGAGGACCTGGACGCTGAAAACTACGAAGCAGAGAGCCAGGACGCAGATAAGAAAGACGTATGCTTTACGAGGACATTTCCCGAAGATGAGTCGATGTCAGATTCGAGAAGGAAAATAAAATTTTACGGGCTCAGACCCATGGGCATTACATACCTATTTTATTCTTTTGATACGGCCCTAAGTCGGCCAGCTCCAAGCCCTGTGATTGGTCAACCAAGTGATTCTATAACTCGAAAACTATTAGGCCCACATAATTCGGTGGGCTCAACCTGATACACGCTGTATACCTATATGGTATTATCTAGACACTTGTGAGAATAAAATTCCGTGGATACAAAAAAATTTTCATCGATTTTTCAACAGTTGAACATATTGTAACCAAGCCATTTCTTTGAGAGTTTTCGTCTATATTCAAAGTTGTATGATTTTTCAAGGATAGCTTCTAAAATTATTTCGCTTCGTGGAGACCTTTTGACAACTATACTTAACAAGATCATAAGTATAACATTGCATGATCTTCAATTGTTATAAACTATTAGTTATAAATTATCTGAGCTCACAAGAAAACCAAAAAATTAAAAAGAGTGGTTAAAATTTTTTTCAATCGACTTATATTATTAGGTATTAGTGTTGTTATTCAATGAATAGGTATTCAGAAACGTTTGTTTTCAATTTTGCAGCCATTTTTTCAAAAAAAATTGTAAACCAATTGACCAGAAATTTATCCTTAAAAAAAATTTTTAATAACTAATAATCAATTTTTTTATTCTTGGGTCGTTTAAAGAATATATTGCAAACAAAAATTTCTTTGTTAATCATTTACAATTCTTGACAGAAAAAAAATTAATAAACATTTTTGTTGATAATTCAATTGTTCATTAAGTATGCGATTTGTTATTAACAATCACCGAATATGTTTAGAAATTTCTTCAAATTTTTATAACAATGGATCAAAACCAACGATGTTCGGCAAAATGTGGAAGAAAATTTTTTCAAATTTTTATAGGATTTTATATTTTGGTACGCTATGGAAGTGAGAGCGGTCGCTCAGTTTGTTGAGTTATTAACAGTTTTAACTTTTAAACTATTAGAGGTACGGTATAATTAGCACCCAAGACGCTTTTATGGGCCATTAGTTGATCTTTCAAATGAATAGTCGACCAAGTTCGTTGCTATTATAGATTGTCAGTTACATGCATTTGTTCGTGAAAAATGAAACTTTTTTTCTTATATTCAGCCTGTAATAGTTTATATCTTGTACACTATTGAAGATACAGCAATTGACTTTCAAGACGATTGTATATCAAAAGATAGAATATGTTTCAAATTAATATTCAACTTAATTCATGTCTATAATAGTTTAAAAATTACCTGCATTTATTTGAATAATCGTACTTTTTTCATGCTTAACGGTCTTTTATTATTGATAACTTGAAATTCTCAAGACTTACCTAAAATTTGTATAGTCAATTCTTGTAATATATACAAGGTGTAACAGAATTCGGGACGAGCATTTTACAGAGTCAATCTCGGTAAAAATGAAATCGAAATTTCCTTCGCGGATTTTTATCAAAATGCGTAGATTTGTTGTGCTAATTAATTGAATATTAGCCAATGAGTCACGGTCTATAAATGGGCGACTATTGGTGTGACGCCGCGTCTGCTTGTATGCGTACATGCTCCGTCGGCTCCACGATACCAGCAACAATCCGGTCTCAGTCTAAGACATTTGAAATATGAACGAGTGCAGGAATCACAGAGCCGGGGTGACATGCGTGCACACAAGCAGGCACGCCACACCGACAGGCACTCGTCCAAAGGTCGTGCCTCATTGGCTATTATTCAATTAAATATCACGAAAAATCTAGGCATTTTAAGAAAAATTGGCAAAGAAAATTTCGATTCCATTTTTGACCGAAATTGACCCTGAAGAATACTCGTCGCGAATTCTGATACACCCTGTAGGTATATACAGTCCGGCCTCCCAATAAGACCGCCCGCAATAAGAACGCTTCCCCACTTCCCCCACTCGAGCACTTTCCCCACTCCGACTTCTTATTCTCCGATTCTCATTGAGAGGATCGCATGCCGAAGAAAGAGAGAGAGAGACGGACAGAGTTAGTGAGTGCGCAGCGCGCGCCTGGTGGGGGTACTCGAATTCTAGGAAAAACTCTTTGCCTTGGGGGCTCTTGCGTTCTTATTGAAAGGTCGGACTGTAATTTCCATTTAATCAGCTTGCGACCCAACCAGCAGCTATTATTTGGTGGACTAATTGATAACTCATAGGTTATAACAATTAAAGATAACGCAATGGTACAATCTTATGAGTATGTGGGGAATTCCAAATAGTTTTGAACGGTTATTTACCCCGACCCCCTGCGATTTCTAAATAAATTATTCACGTGGTAATCCTAGACTCAAGATAAGTTGCTGAATTTTTTCAGAATTTATCGATTTCTTTTTCAGAAGTTACGATTTTTCGAAAATCGCACCTCAGGACAAGAGCTCATTTTTTACTCAATTCTCATTGGCAAGCAAGATATCTTAGGGAAAAGTGAGTGGTACAGAATAAGCCGGTATTTCGACGCACTTTGACACGAAAATATTTTTCGATTTTTCAGACACCGGAAGTGTCGAAATTTTCATTAAGAAAATTAATATCGTCAATTCCAAAAAGTCGCCGTAATCAATCTTTTTTTAATTTTGACACAAAATTCTACATCAAAAGACGGATTTTTTAAGACGTTTCCGAAACTGGGCCGAGAACGGGTTCAGGAGGTATGGTCATTTTAACCTCGCGAAAATTCACATTTCAGCGCATTTACGCGCTGATATACTATATTATTTTACCTAAACATTACAATTGAACATAAATTGAACATTATAACTAAACATACTACAATATCGCGTCACTAATGCCATAAGGTCGTAAACGCCAAAAATGCAATTTTAGTGTCAGAAGGTCGTATAATTTTTTTTTTCTTCTGAATTCGCTCTAGAATCGAAAATTACGTGTGAATTGATTGAAATTGGGGAATTGGAAAATTAAAAGCAGAAGGGCGTATATGCTGAACACATACGACCCTCCGGCTTTATTTTCAGGAAAAAATCGAGAAAATTAAAGTCAGAAGGTCGTATCTGCCTTTCTTTTTTTCTCTCGGATTTGCCATGAAATCGATGAAAACACGTATATCCATCGAAAGCCGACAAAAAAATTTTTTGCAAGATACGACCTTCTGACTTCAGTTTTTATGATTTTTTCGTAAAACCAAAGCCAGAAAGGTCGTATCGTCCGAAGAAAAAAAAAAAACCTTAATTCCAACGGAAATACGCGTTTCCGTCAATTTCAAGACGATTACAAGAAAAAAAAAAGTGGCGGATACGACCTTCTGACTTCAGTTTTCGCGATTTTTTCGTAAAACTAAAGCCAGAGGGTCGTATCCTGCAAAAAAAAATTTTTGTCGGCTTTCGATGGATCTACGTGTTTTCATCGATTTCATGGCAAATCCGAGAAAAAAAAAGAAAGGCAGATACGATCTTCTGACTTTAATTTTCTCGATTTTTACCTGAAAATAAAGGCAGAGGGTCGTATGTGTTCAGCATATACGACCTTCTGCTTTTAATTTTCCAATTTCCCAATTCCAATCGATTCACACGTAATTTTCGATTCTGAAGCGAATTTAGAAAAAAAAAATTATACGACCTTCTGGCACTAAAATTGCATTTTTGGCGATTACGACCTTATGGCATTAGTAACGCGATATTGTAGTATGTTTAGTTATAATGTTCAATTTATGTTCAGTTGTAATGTTTAGGTAAAATAATATAGTATATCAGCGCGTAAATGCGCTGAAATGTGAATTTTCGCGAGGTTAAAATGACCATACCTCCTGAACCCATTCTCGGCCCAGTTTCGGAAACGTCTTAAAAAATCCGTCTTTTAATGTAGAATTTTGCGTCAAAATTTCAAAAAGATTGATTACGGCGACTTTTTGGAATTGACGATATTAATTTTCTTAATGAAAATTTCGACACTTCCGGTGTCTGAAAAATCGAAAAATGTTTTCGTGTCAAAGTGCGTCAAAACCTGGCTCATTCTGTACCACTCACTTTTCCCTAAGATATTTTGCTCGCCAATGAGAATTAAGTAAAAAGTGAGCTCTTGTCCAGAGGTGCGATTTTCGAAAAATCGTAACTTCTGAAAAAGGAATCGAAAAATTCTGAAAAAATTCAGCAACTATTCTTGAGTCTAGGGTTACCACGTGAATAATTTATTCGGAAATCGATGGGGGTCGGAGTAAATAACCGTTCAAAACTTTTTGGAATACCCCATGTATAGTCAGGACTCCACGAAGCGAAATAATCTTAGCAGCCTTCACTTAAGTAATTACATGACTTTGAATATAGGCGAAAACTCCAAAACAATGGCTTCATTAACAAAATGTTTAATTGTTGGAAAATCAATGGAAATTTTTTTTCTTGCCGGAATTTTACTCTCTCAAGTGTCTAGATAATATCATAATTTTTGAAGAATTTTGAATTAATATTCAGTAGTATAAAATTTTTTCTTAAGGCGGTTCCCTACTCAATTATGACCTTTTCTAGAAACATTTCGGGAAAAAGGGATACGTCGCGACATTCTGTTCACAATTTTGAACACGTACGTTCCAAAACATGTTCGTTTAACGTTGAAATAGAGAAATGGCGTATGGAATAAGCTTTTTTCTTGACAATTATCGATTCTCAAACGCTCGAAATCATAGCGACTCGTCGTGTTTGGATTTGTCGGCAACGCCTCCGAGATGGCGTGACGCGCGAATATGGTAGAACAGGTAAAACAGTCACTGGTATGGAACACCATGCTACACGATCACTGTTCGAAGCTGATTTTGTCCAGTGTCCGACCAGTATATCGAACAGTGATCGTGTAGCATGGTGTTCTATACCAGCGACTGTTTTACCCGTTCTACCACATTCTTGCGTCACGCCATCTCGGGGGCGTCGCCGACAATTCCAAACACGACGAGTCGCCATGATTTCGAGCGTTTGAGAGTCGATAACTGTCAAAAAAAAACTTGTTCCATACGCCATTTCTCTATTTTAGCGTAAAACGAACATGTTTTGGGACGTACGTGTTCGAAATTGCAAACAGAATGTCGCGACGTATCCCTTTTTCCCGTTCTCGGTACCCGGGCAGAGATATTTCGTTTAATAGCACTGTTTATCCCAATGTTTTTAGAAAAGGTCATAATTAGGTAGGAAACCGCCTTAATGTTCTATGGTCGGTATCGTGATTCGTGGCAGCGTAAGTCGGAACAGCACTGAGTTCGCCAAGTGGAGCTCTATTTTTAACATTAAATTACAGGTGCAAATAATTAAGATCGAGTTCGTTAATTAAGATAGAGACGGGAAGCGAGACTTTAGCTTCGGATATTTTTTCCTCTTTAAGAATCTTTTCTCAAATCAGATTCTTATTCTTAAAAAGTTATTTTTTCTCTTCGACGAATCACGGCAAAGGGATTTTTGTTTGGTCAGGTTTTTAAAATTCCATTAAAGATTACGTTGAATTAGTCTTGGACCGAGGTTACATGGAGATCTCAACGTTCAAACATACAGCTTTCAAAAGTTTGGATTCTCAATGAAATACGCGGAAAATGTGAAATTTTATAATCCAAGCGATTTTTGTGTTGCTGGATCGAAAATTCGCCAGACTCTGTTTCTGTAGGTGAAAAACGAATACAAAAAATAACATTACAAATAAAACGTCAAGGTTCTATCCGTACAGTTCGGCGTGGAACATCCCATATGTGAGTTGAACAATCGAATGAAGAAAACAGATTTTTCAAAAAAGAATAGTGACTCTACTCCATATAAATAAAAAAATTATGAGCTGCTAGTGGGTAGAAACCATTGCATTCGTAGGATATTACAATGTATGTAAAGTGACGCGAAGCCGTAGCATGACGTGAACGTTTCGTAAGTCTGCTTTGACCGACAGAAAATTTGTTCAATTTCAACCCCCGGGTAAATATCCTTCCGATATCGACAAATGTTCTGTCTTACCATCAAATATAGGTGGCAGCATCGAATGTGACTATTATTGTGTGACATATTGCCGTATACCACTGAGTTCTTTTAAGGGGATGGTCTAGTCGATTTTTACCGGCATAATTATTCTTTCGAATCTCTCGGACACAGTGGTCTCAATCAGATTGTCCATTTAGCAGCGGATGATGGACGAGCAATGAGTTCGAGTTAGCATGAAAATTTAAGAGTATAGAATTATTTATTTTTTTTTTTTTTACGTCAAGTGTGAGCGTGTCACTTATGTCGACTTATATCAGAGTCTACGCATCCTTTTCGCAAAAACGAGCTTCGGAGCACCATTCTATGGGGAATTACGAACACACCCATCAAAACACATCTCTGTTTCATGCAGAAATGAGGTCTGATTCTGAAAACTCGTAGTTCGTTGTAATTAGCGATTGTAAATTGTTGGGAAGCCATGACAATTCTCGTTTCCCTCCGAGGTTCCTGTGTTGTATCCTCTTTTGTTAAAAGGGATAAAGAAAAAGGATTCGTACCAGAGGTAATTGTAGATCACTCTAAGTTGCAAAAATAGTAACGTTTATTCGAAGCTTTGAATATGTATAAGTTACATTTGAGTGAGATGAGCACTTGCTCTCGTTGAAATACAAAGTTGTTTGGTTGAGCACTTGCTCACGTTCAGTGCTTGAGTATTACGGATTAGATCCGTGTGTTATACCAAATAGAATCTGCTCAAGACTGCGGACGAGCAGTCTTCGCCCTAATTTATTAATTCTTAATCGCTGATTCGACTATTGCTGCAATATGCTTACTTTGCGCGTCAGCGCAATCCGTACTGCTTGCCTAATATGCCCTAGATAGTTTATTTCGCTATATTGAGCAATGTCGAATTCCAGCTTCTAACACCTGCATTGCCCGAGAGAGGGATCTCAGCTCGCGAATCGTTGCATCGTCTACTCCTTCTCATAGCTACTGAGAGAGAAGAAGATGCGACGATTCGCGCGCCGAGCTATCTCTCTCGGACAACGCAGGAACTAAGATTTATCGTGGGTTCCCAACAATTTACAATCGCTAATGACAACGAACTGCGAGTTTTAAGAATCAGACCTCATTTCTGCATAAAACAGAGATGTTTTTCAATGGGTGTGTTCGTAATTTCCTATAGAATGGTGCTTCGAAGCTCGTTTTTGCGAAAAGGATGCGTAGACTCTGATATAAGTCGACATAAGTGACACACTCACACTTGACGATAAAAACAAACTAAAATAATTCTATTTTCTTGAATTTTCATGCTAACTCGAACTTACTGCTCGTCAATCATTCGCTGCCAAAAGGACAATCCGCTTGAGACCTTCGTTTCCGAGATATTCGAAAGAATAATTATGCCGGTAAAAATCGACTAGACCATCCCCTTAACTTGCCGAATCTAGTACCTTATATCTATGGTATGTATGAACAATTGTAGTTAAGGTACGGGTTTCAACGAAACGTTTGGTCGCCACTTTAGCGGGTGATTCTCCAGCACGAGATCGGTGAAGATCAGTCAAAACATGTAGCCGCGAAATTAACATTGACCTTCAACATCAACGTGAAAATTTTCAACTGTTTCAAAAAATTCTATTAATTCAGCGGTTATAAGGTCTCCAAGTAACCATGGGTGCCGTGTAATCGATTCCTCATCGAAAAAAATCGGTAGATTCTAACAAAAAATTGTAATCGGCTGTCAACCGGAAGCTTCGGTCTCTTCTTGAATTCTCTTCTGGGAATTTTTTAGAATTTTTTCAAATTTTCTCGAATATTCTAATTTTCTTCGATTTTTTTTTTAATTTTCTGGAAGTTTTCGACAGTTTTTGAACTTTTTGAAGACTCGAGATTTAAGAGAGAAAAAAAAAACAATATCGAAAATTACAAAAAGACATTCAAGACGAGACCGAGGTGTGGTAGACAGCCGATTGGAATTTTTATTGTTTTAATTATACCTATTTTTTGTTATCTTTCGAAGTCTTCTTTGATGAGAATAAATCGATTCAGACCCATAGTTTCTTATAGACTTTTTATCCTCTGAATTAGTAAGATTTTTCAAGACAGTAGAAAATGATCGTATTTTTTAGGTATTTTGATTTGTATTTTGAAGGTCGAGATCAATTTTGCGGCCACAAGTTTTGATAGATCTTCACCGATCTCAAACTGGAGAATCACCCATCCTACGGAAAAAGTTCATGTGATAAATCACATGATGTTATGAAAGAGTTCTCAATGTAATTTATCATATGATTTTTCTTGTGAATTTGCTAGAATATATAAGAAATCACATAATAAATTACATAAGCACGAATCCTCAGATATAACGTGAAACAAATTACATGCCAAACTATACGATTGACCGTATGATTTTTGATATAGTATATCTGATTATTCGTGCTTATGTGATTAATTATGTGATTTGTTATATATTTTAGCAAATTCACAAGACAAATCATATGATATATTACATTCAGAATTTTTTCATAACATCATGTGATTTATCTCATAAACATTTTCAGTACGGCAGTGAAGTGGCGACCAGACGTTTTGTTACACCCTACATTAATTTTTTCGGGCTGTGTTTGCGCGTTTTTGATAAAAAAAAGCAATGTTCGGGATTGCGTATCTATTATTTTTTCCCATTTTTTGTACTGTAGAATCCATTGTAGACTTCTTTTCGTGACATCATCCGATATCTAAAATAAATTACAAAATTTCTGCAACATTTAACGGAACGAATAGCACATAGCATTTCTGGAGATATATAGTTATTTCTAATAAGCTCTGCAAAAGATTTCGATCCCTTTCTTTTCGGGATCCATGCGAGTTGGAACTTTCCTAATGCCGGCGGATCTCTATTGCTAATTTTAGCTACAAAAGCATCAATTGCGACCAAAATCAAGAGGTTAGTGGACAGCAAATTTCTGGTTTCACATGGATCTTCCGATATTCATGACAGATGCGAACGTCATTGACTAGGACTAATTTATTTCATTATACTGAATAACTTATAGAACAAGAACGCGGTTTCGAGCGCACTAATAATTAATCATGCACATCATGATCGAGGTAACGATGAAGAATAAACTTGATGTAATCGCGGTAGCGCCACTATCAGGGGTGGTGGTGGGGGGGTCGGTGGTGGCCGCGGGGGGGTCGGGGGTGGCGGTGGTGGCAGCGGGGCGGTCGGGGGTGGCGGTGGTAGTGGTGGTAGCGGGGGGGTCAGGGGTGGTGGCGGCGCTTTCTTCTGTCGTGGTAATGGAGGCGATATCCTGGTCTTCCAACCACTCACGAATATCCGGCGCGTTCTGCGCAATCCATTCCATATTAGCAGTGGCAGTCTGAATCCCACTCTGGACGACCGCATCGCTGATGCCCAGTAGTTCAGAGTTGGCGACAGCTTGGAACTAAAATCATCCAACGGTTAAATATGAAAAGAATCAACATACTCTGAGCTACCATAGTCAGGGTTAGAACATAAACCAGTTAGAAATAATAACAAAAAGATGATAATAGTCAAAGATGGGCAAGTGGAATCTGAGCTAGCATGGCCGGATCTATTGACATAAGAATATAAAAATGATTTGATTGCCTTCGAGCAGAAGAGTTGAGGCTAAATTCCCGTATTACTTCGACTGAAGGGCAATTCCATGTGCAGTGATCAAGCTTTTCGAACAAGATTTCGGAATGTTGATATGTTTCAAGGTCGAATAAGTATCGTGTTATCACGAGAAATCATGCGATTTTCCATGAAAAATTACAACTATGCGTATTTTAAAATGTGCTCTATTAAAAAAAATGTATGGGCGAGTCCACGAATTATCGAAAAATGAACGGGACGTCAAAAAATCAATCTTTCTGAAATTTTTACCTCTTATAGTGCGTACTAAGATTGAAAAGTTCACCAAGTTAGAACCTTCTAGGACTTACCGTTCGCGAGAAATGCCATATACAAATTTGATATTTCGACCTAATTGAGGTTTAAACGCGAATTGTTTTCGTATCGTTATCGGCATAAAAAAATTATGAAAATATAAGTATCTTATGTGAAAAATTCTCACCTTTCCAAATATGTTATTCATTTCTGGGTAACTTATCGAAATTAATCTCAAAAACACGTTTTTTTGGCAAAAAACCGCTTTTTTTCATGGGCCACCAAATTTGATCTTACTTTTGAATTTTTTATCCGAAAGCTGAGATTTTTTCAGTAAGAAACTCAAATTTGTAGAGTGGGGCGGTTACGGGATCCCGCGTAAGCTAAATTCAATTGATGAAAAGTGTATTATTCACACGCTTAATTGGCGAATATGAAAAAAAGCGGTTTTTTGCCAAAAAACGTATTTTTGAGATTAATTTCGATTTTTTTTCACGCAATTAAAGAAACTGCGATAAAAAGTTATAGGAAAAAATTCTGCAATTATTTTCCGAAATCCTTTGCATGAAATTACGCACTTTTCGTTTCTTGCAATTTTGCTTAAATTTTGATAGTTTAGAGGTGAAACGTTGTTAAAAGTTGAAAAATCTCTAGTTGTTAAGCTACATATCATGAAAAATTAGTGCTTTAGGAAGAAATGTTTTTCACGAAAGCCGTTTAATTTTTCAAGTAGCATAAAATTACGCGATAAAAAAATAGGTTTTCATTTAAGAAATGGACCCGTGATTTCGATTTCAAAACAGCTGACGTCTGACCGCTGCAAAAGTTCGTTACTATCTTATTATACAGTGCTTTTGCGTGGATGCGGGCCAGTCCGTCAGGGAAATTTCACTCTACGCCCTTGGCCTTACTATGCTGTTAGTAGTAAAACCAAGAGCGTAGAGTAAAATTTCCCCGACGGACTGGCCCGCATCCACGCAAAAGCACTGAACTGAATGCACTTTAAGATTGAACTCTTTGCTTTCAAAATACTTTCGTCATAATTATTTTACAATATTGGATTTTCGGCGGTTATGTGCAAATTTTCTTGTTTAAACGATCCATGCAAACCGGCTAGCTGAAGTTTTGACAGAGAACCAGCTAGATTCGTTGAAAACAAGCCAATAAAAGATTTTTAACTATTTCCGGTCACAAAACGGCGGACATGAAAGCTTCAAAAAAATTGACAACGTTTGCATTTTTGGTGATGACTCAACGAACTTTGCGAGATTTTTGATAGATTTTACGAAATCACCATTCAAAATAATAACTGAAATTTCTTGTGTTTTATTCAAGTTTTGTTCTCCGCGATTCCAAACAGACCGACTTTACTGAGACGTTGACAGAAAATCGTGTATTCGTTTATGCTATGCCAATAACCTTTTCAAATTTCTGTCAGAGTTAGTTCATCATCGCGTAGTCGTGGCTGATGCAGAAAAGCAAGACCGATTGTGTTCTTTTTGAACGTATAACATGTCATTTACGAATTCTATATGGAATGAGGAACTGGTAATCTCAAGGTACCTGCTCAAGCTGATCCGGCCTGACAATACGGCCCGAAATACCATTCAGCATGCTGATGAAGACGTTGAATCCTCCATAGCTGTAGGACAGAGCTTCAATTAGCGACTTTAACAGAACAGAGTTGAAAACACTTATGAGTACTTTAGAATTACAAACAGCGCTTTACTAACAATTCAGAAATAGCTTGAGTGTTCTGTTGGACAAAATTGAGAAGTATGTCGAGGTTGTCCTCCACGTTGGTCAAGCATGATGTAAATACGGTTAACGCGTCCTGCGATCGGATGCCGGAATTTGGGTTAATCGATAGCTGTAAGTACCTATAATATTCCATAAATAACCGGTTAATGTAATAAAAAACTTTTCGAACGTCACAATCATCAGTAGTTATCGATTATCGCAATAACCGTGGTTTGAAATCATACTTTTCGAGAATAGTTGAATTCTGAATACACGCCAAGCTCCGAAGAAGCACATCCTCTTTAGTAGCAAGGTTAGTAGCCAAGAAACGGGCCCACATTATATCCCAGGTTGCTTCGGAAGCAGTTCTGACGCCCCAGCAATACACGACCGTTTTCAAATCAGGGTCGACCCTGCAAGAAGCAAAAAGAGATTAAGGATTACATTTATGATTCACATACGGATGGGATTCAGAACATCACTGGATGATCAAGTAAAAATGTATTAAGTCTGTTTCCATGTCATAATTACAGATATGCCGTTATCGTTGTTATCATGAGCATTTTTGTACTTACGGATTTTGCTCTGGGTTCGTAATCCATTGGTTGAACTGAGCTTCAGCCGATGTACGGGCGCCCGGTTGATCAAGCTGGCAGGCTAGATTGAGAATTTGCTGACGTTGCATTCTGACTTCGTGGGTATCTGCCGCAGCGGGAACCCAACCTAAAGACTCGTAAAGATCTGAAATCAAGCTTCGCTGGTAGACTTGCCAAAAAGGAAAGTAACTATCACTTGCGAGAATCGTGTTCAAGTAGGTGAGAAGAGGGATCGTGGATCTCCATACGACGAAATCAGTTTCTTGGGCAAGATAGCCGCTGAGATCGAGCGGAATAGAGTAGTCAATGTAACCGGAGCGTGCCAAGTTAAACGAATCGTCAATTAGAATAGCTCGATTCACAGGATTAATCTGCGAGAAGTTCGGACCCTTCAGAAACTCAGTGAGCAGTTCCCAGTTCCGAGTATCATAGTTGACCCTGTAAGGTCCTGTTCCTTTACAATGCACCAGTATCCAGGTGGTGTTTTGGATGTTATTAGCCATGATGGCCTTGTCTTGAGCACGAAGCCAATCAGGCCGCATGAAATCATCGTTACACCCCGTGGGATCTACTCCAGTAGTAAAAGTGATAGGAATCCACCATCGTTGACTTTCCGGGTCAGCCGTGGGAGAGTTAGAATTAATGAAGTATCGTTCTTGACTGAAAGCCACTATCAGGGTGGAGTAGTTCCTCAAGACTGTGACTAAAGGGTAGCCGGGTTGAGTTACCCAGGAGTCCATAATTGACGCAATCGGTATGTGGTTTTGTACTGCGCCATTCCTGTCGGCGACGTCTTGCATGTGCCTCCAAAGATTTGCCGGTTCGAATATGCCATGGGCTCTGTGGTGGACAGTCAATCACCCGTATAACTAATGTTCTTTACTCTTTAACGATTCCAACTGCTTTGTTGAAAGTAACACTGTCACATATCTCATTGTCGTAAAGGTACACGCATACTCTGATTGTGAGTTTTAAGAACTCTAAGATCCGGTGAGACTGTGCTCACACTAACTAGAAGTCTATCGAACCTCCGGATAATGGATCTTGTCCAAACTTTTTCGAGTGTTTTCTTGTACCAAATCCGAAAGTACCTCCCATATAACTCTCCGGAAAGGGTCTTTACTCTTTCAATTCCCAAAAAATACTGTATCATTAATCATTACATGAGTTTGCTCAATGATCCTGGAATAATCTACTCAGGTTTGGCATTATGAGATTTCATATTAGGATGAATATTTGAACATTGACATTAGGGTGTGCCAGAAGAAACTTTTTTTTTCTGAGGACCCCACATTAAAAATCACAGTGATTTTATGAAATGAGAAGCCTCGATAAAGGAGGGCACTGAGAAAAACAGCGGTGGTGTCTCACTCAAGCACTGATGAGGCACCTTTTAAACTTGATTATCAGCATCTCCCTTTCGGCAATTGAAATATTACATAACATTCAGCTGTTTTAGCACGTGGTATAATATGTGGTATTCCCACGGTGGGAAGTGAGAAAAACAATGAAAATTTTTTTTTTTTTAATTTTGTTCTTGAAACATTATTTTTCATTAGTCTATTCCAGGTACCACCTTGTGATTTCATTCAATTTGCTGTGAAATTTCACCTCGCGAAAGGGGGCTTCGGTCAATTAAGTCTAGCAGGTGCCTTATCAGTGTGATTTCTGATCAAGTGAGACACCTTCTAACATTTTTTGTCGGAGCCCCCCTTCGACGACGTTTCTTATAATACATGAAAACACTAATTTTTTATATTGGAAACGATAAAAAAAAAAAAAATTCTGGCACACCCTAATTGACATATCTTGTTGAAAATTACATATGTAGTTATTGTACGCAAAGATAACGATTCTGGATCTCGATAGCACTGATAGCTACGTTAACGCAGCTAACGCCAGACAACACTGGCTCTTTTGCTATGGTACCCCTCGCTTGCACCCGTTCACCCCCACGGGGTTCCATATGTCACATTTCCACGCGTCAACTGGCGGAAGTTGCTATGTCGTTTCAATGCTTGTTAACGCGTGTCAATAATGTAAGCCATAGAAAAGCAGACTCTGTGATAACGCCAACTAGTGATCGGAATCTAACAGAGAGAGCTTTTAGCACACCCGTAGCCCAAGCGGATGGCAGTTGCTACTGTGGGTGTTAAAAACTCTAGCCGTTACCGCCCGAACACTAATTAGTGTTATCACAGAGTCTGGTGTCCAATTGTTGATAGGCGTTAACAAGCATTGAAATGACATATAGACCTCCGCTAATCAACGTGTGGAAATAAGGCATATGGGTACTAGCGGGGGTAAACCGCGAGTGCAAGCGAGGGTTAGCATGAGCCAAAAAGACACTGTTATCTGGCGTTAACTGCGTTGACGATGCTATCACTGCTGTCGAGATCTAGAATAGCTACCCTGTGTACAATAGCTAAATAATTCAATGTAAAAATAGTCACTCTAATGTGAAATCTTGTATGGCAATTAGTCAAACCCTTGTAATGCTTATTGGTACGGTATATTTTGGTCAATTGAAAGAATAAAGGCCTATTTCGGAGAGGTATATAGCAGGTACTCCATATTTTGGTACAAAAAGACACGCCAAAAAGTTTGGACAAGATCCATGATACCGAAGTGTGATAGACCCTAGGTAAGTATAGTAAATAAAATATTTAAAATTAACCTGACTTACGACTCGGTGAGGAAATTCGCGAGTGCATTTGAGAATAAATCTTCTCGCATTATCTCCCTCAACATACGAAACACGGCTGAACCTGCACAAAAAAAGTAAGTATTTGAGAAGCTGAGTAATAAATTAGGGTCTGGCTGTGTTGAATACTCCTCGAAAGTATCTAGATATACGTGCAAATATATTATTAAAGAATTAATTAGATTTCGAATTCAGACACAGATACCATATTTAAAAAACATGCGGCGACTGCGGAACACTATTGCAGAAATTGAAAAAGGCAAATGAGTGAATTACACTAACTCTTCGCATATGCGACGTTATCAAAGCTTGCTGATACGGAAGCAGCACTTCCTACGACGTTGGTCATCGGGCGCGTCGTTTCGGAAGAATCAGAAATCAAGACCCCGAGCTGCTGATCGGTAACAATCCGGTCAGCGAAACGCCATTCCGGATAAGCTAGTGACGGTATGAGATACTCATACAAGCTGGCAAAGCCTTCGCTGAACCAGAGGTGGTCCCACCAGCTTGGAGAGACCAAATTTCCGAACCAAATATGAGCCAATTCGTGACTGATGATGGCCGCGATTTGTTCACGAGATCTTAAATTGGATTGACCTTGTTGCCACAGAAGCAGTCTTTCTCTGAAAAAACAAATTTTTAGGATCAACAACGACAACGATCATACTATTTCGTAGGTATCCCGGGATTGAGCGTACCTATACGTAATTAATCCCCAGTTCTCCATTGCTCCCGCAGAAAAATCTGGAATTGCGGCCTGGTCGATCTTAGGCCAAGGGTCCGGAGTCTGCAGGGTGTCTAGAAACATTGGATACAATATCTGCGTAGCCTCAAGGGCAAATGCAGTGGTATTGAGGGCTTCGTTTCGCGACCAGATGCTATAGAACTCATCAGTACTGCTCACGCTCCCAAAGTCTGAGACGATAAAGGCTAGGATATAAGTTGACATTATTGGTGTTGTCTCGAACTCCGTCCATACGCGACCGCCAATGGTATTGCTGGAAATAAATAGTAGGAATAATCGGCCCGTATTCGGTAATAGAACGAGAACCCACACCGACATCTTGACTTACTCGGGATCACTCGTGAACACACTGGGCATGTTTGAAAGAGCGATTTGGTTTTGGAAATGTGCGAGACGAACAGCGAAGGTCGCCTTGAAGCCGGGTTCATCAAAGCAGGGGAAAGCACGGCGGGCTGACGTAGCCTGGAATTGTGTACTCGCCAGCCATCTAAAATGCAAAGAAGATTTCATCGTATGTATAAGTAGTAAGAAAGCCACAGATGCTTCGGTCTTCACAGTGGGGATGATTTTGCTAAATATTCAAGAAGTTCGCGGGGTCTTGGTAGATATTTTACCGTGACGTATTCATGACGTCCGCAATGAATTACCTCGTCTCGTTTCCAACTTGGTAGGAACTTCGGTAAAACCCGTACATATCTGTCGCTAATTCTCCGGTATAGCTGTAGGTGACATCGTACTGTCCAAGCGGTAGATTGCCGCTGAAAGAGAGTATGTAGAAGTGCCTCACCGTGTCGTAGCTCTGAGTGGCAATGGGAATAGAGCTGTTTTCAGTAAGCGAGTGAACATTGGTCATCGATCCGTTGAAAACCAGTCTATCGCTATGCACGATGATCACGTTTGTCAGAGCTATCACGTTAACACTGATGGTGACCAGCCCTCTTAAGGTAAAGTCACCTTCCGTTAAAAAGGGCACCAGCTCAATGTCATAATGATATGGGACCACTGTAGTCGGAAGTCTGTAGACTGCTTCAGCGCGTTCTGCAGGGAGGCTCTCCTCGAATTTCAGGGGCGTGGTCGAGGCGAAGCTGACCAGCGAGACAGCCAGCAATCCAAACAAGAGGCCTGAGATCCCCATGTCTGAAAGATAAATAATTATTATTCGTTGCTTAAATATACGACAGTAAACCTTATTGAGAATTACAGAACTTTTATCGATTATGAATAAAAAACAGTTTAATGGCAATCTGTACAGTCATCCCAGTCACCATTCACTCTTCCATATATCACTGTCATTGCACTGATAAATGAAAGTCAGGTAAGAACGAGTTGAGGTTTTTTGCGTACCGCGAAGGAACTAGCATATTTAATTTGCTTATATGTATGAGCAATTTACCTGGTAAACAAGCCTGTTTCTGTCTACAAATGGCCGAAGACACGGCGACGATCAGCAGAGACAAGTTGGTTCACGATATTTAAGGCAGTCTCTAATCAAGTTTTCGACATTTTCGATAAAATGATAATTTATCGTCCCAGAAATCCTTTTATAATTGATCACCATAATTGATCACTAATTAATTCCCAGACATTACAATATGTTTTAAAACGTCAACGAAATATCACAATTGGCATTCGAAAGTGTCGTTACATTTATATCGCTGTTGTGATACATCATATTTTGCAATTTTTTAATTATTTTCATTTTATTATTATTATTATTATTTTTTTGTTCAAGGCAAATCATATTATTTATAGCATTACTACATTTATCAGACATTCTGTGACTTTAACCCTTAGCTGGCACCTTGGGGTCATCAGTGCCCCAGCACTTTTTAACCGAGATTTCCGCAACTTAAAAGTTTGAAAATCAGACTTACAGTGCCATCTGTCGAAAGAGGATTTGTACAACTTTCTTTGAGCGCCATTCAGGTAACACATCAAAGAGTACCCAAACCAAATTTCAAGACAAAATATTAAATAGCTTCGCGAGAATCAGCTTTTCTTCTGTTGGCATCTCAGTGACCCCAAGGTGCCAGCTAAGGGTTAAGAGAAGTGTTTCAATTCTAATGGCTCCTGAAAGTATCAGAATTTTAACCTTTGTGAATATTTTTTGAATGCCTGATCCCGGCAACAAATAGTGAGTTCGATTTTGAATTGTCGGAAAATTGTGAGGGTAAAACTCGAAATTAGTTGATTATATGTATGGGTATACTGGTGTTATAAATGGGTATAAGTTATACAGGGTGTATCAGGTTGAGCGCGGTTTGAGACATTCTAATAGTCCGGGAGGTACTGTCACTTTTTTATCAGTGATTCATCTCCGACTCGAATGTGATTAATTAGAGAGTTTCACCATTACTGTACTCGAAATCGAGAGTCAGTCAGCGCGACCGTGGTGGGTGTGGGCGTGGGAGGCGGTGAAACTCGTCGGAAAAATCTCGAAAAAAAGTGACTGATCTTCACGTGAAACTTTGTTAAAATGTGAATTATTCATAATTATAAGTGAAAATAGCCGTCAGTCACGTTCTCGATGGGGGAAACATCGTCAGTCAGGCGTTTGAAGTGGTCGGAAAAATTGAAAAATCGTCAGCCGGCACGATGCCGGTGGAATATTCGTCAGTCGAACTGCAGAAGATGCAGCGCGCCAAAGGAAGCTGGTCACTGCTCTCGACTTTGGAAGCCTGACTGACGCAGAATCCACCACTATAAACGTGACTGACGTCCATTTTTATGTTCAATTTGATTGAAATAATCATTCTACAAAATTTTAAGTGAAGATCGGTCACTTCAATTTTTCAATTTTTCCGACCACTTCAAACGCCTGACTGACGATGTTTCCCCCATCGGTAACGTGACTGACGCCTATTTTCACTTATAATTATGAATAATTCACATTTTAACAAAGTTTCACGTGAAGATCAGTCACTTTTTTTCGAGATTTTTCCGACGAGTTTCACCGCCTCTCACGCCCACACCCACCGCTATTGGACTGAATGACGCGCGGACCCTGTACAGTGCTTTTGTCTGGATGCGGGACACTCGATTTGGTTCGACACAGTAGTTGGCGTCTACGCTATTGCGTCTCACTTCCACCGCTCCGTACTCACGCTGCTTGGCGTCTGCTATGCATAGCGTCTGCTATGGGTGGCAATAGCGTAGACGCCAACTACTGTGTCGAACCAAATCGAGTGTCCCGCATCTAGACAAAAGCACTGTATGTACAAGTGGAGAATTACTAATGCTGAAAAATTCGTGTGAAGATCGATCACTAGTCCAAAAGTGACAGTACCTCCCGGACTATAATTGAACATCTTTATCCAAGAGCCGGGAAAGTATGCTGGCAACAGCATCTCCCGCGGTTGTCGATGAACACCATGTAGTCATCAAATGAATCTGAATTCAAAATAAGGATATTATAAACAACATCATTTCGAGCAACTGAATGAAAATTGAAAAAGAGCTGTTCGACAATTTATGAAGCTGATACATATTTATCTGGTCAGTACTATTATAATATAAAAAAGGTTGTCTGGATACTGTTGTTTTTTTAATGAGAATTACCAAGAGTTTGTCACTATTTCAAGTACTTTTCCAACGAAATAGTTGGCATTCACCTATGTATTATCACTACACAGAATAACGTACACAAGTATGACATGATTTACTCACCATTAATTTTTCGCGAGATTCGTCCCCCAAACTGTCATCCAGCTGTACAAACTTGTCATAGGTGTTTATTGGAAACTCGGTTGCTAATTCTCGCTTTGGATTGACCACAAGTTTTATGCCAGCTTCATCCAAGCGTTCTAGCAGCAGGGTTTTCATTTCCTGAAATCCTTTTCTGATGTCATATGCGAGGCTTCGCCGAGCGCTCGCAATTTTTTCTGATATTGCTTCTTCAAGCGTCAGTAAACTTGGACTGTCAATATCAATCCCTGAAAGAATTCAAATGAATTGATATAGATAATTGATATTGAGCGCTCGCAATTTCTTCTGATGTTGCTTCTTCAAGCGTCAGTAAACTTGGACTGTCAATATCAATCCCTGAAAGAATTCAAATGAATTGATATTATTATACTAATTTACGATCGTATTATTGCTAAAGATACAAGTCTCCTGAACTGGTGTAGCTGTTGTCGGAATTGTAATGGCAGAGTATTGAAGATTATCGAGAAAGGTTCCGCTAAATCCAAGACAAAGGATCAATATGCTTAAGACATTGTTGAATTCTGCTGAAAATTTTCATTCCAGTTACGATTTAAGAATGTGTACTTATGTTATATTTTTATGTATTGAATATTATGCAGATATATGAATATTGAATATGTAATTATTGAAGATAACTTCCCCTCTCATACTTGACACTGAATAGGTGTACGCAACTAATTTACCTAATGCAATACTACGTGATGTTCTCGGTAGAACTAAAGATCTCTCATGTAGCAAGAAACTCTTTGCTGCAGATGACCCAGGGCTTGCAGTATTTTTACTCTGATGACAGCTTCTAGAAACAGATGGAGTTTTATCATTTTGAGATTTCTGACTCTGAGTAGGCGATGCTATAACATGTCTCTTGCGTATGGGTGATGCAGGAATCACTTCATCATCAGTACACGATGCATTCGTTCCATCGGACGACCTTGGATTGGGAGATTTAGGCCTTTTTCGTTTGATCGTCGAAGATTTTGCACTTCTGGTAGATACCGGTGTCAATACATTATGTGAGGATTTCTCCTGGGGTGAATCGTGTCTTCCTCCTTTTGGTGTCATCAGAGTTCTTATATGGTCAGGTGTCAGCACCTTTGCTGTTTCATCGGCAGCCTTCTCCTTAATGTTCGATGAATCCAGTCCCAACGTTCGTTTTGCTGTTAGAGTAGAGTCTGCATCAGACTCTGAATCTGGAAGAGTTCCCGTTTTGTAGTATTTCGTATCAGTTTTCTCTCCATTATTTATTGATCTTTTTCATTCCATTTTCGTTATGGATCAGATCCTACATGTTTGTGAGTCGAAGTTTTAAAAACTATAAAACAATTTATAAATTCAATAGACCCAAATAAGTTTCCCGAATCTACTAAATTAACTATTTAATCTACTGACCTGAACTTCCCGAGGTGCGCACATACTCTACTCCTGGTAAATGGGTTATTTCAAATAACTCATCTTCATCAGTGGCAGTAAGTGGAACCAGAGTCTGATTATTGGGGTCGGAGTTCTCGCCATCCGTACTAGCAACAGCAACTTCGCTAGTTTGAAGTCTTTCGAGGCGCCTGAAGCCTTGTTTGTAATCAGCTGTGAAGATTGGTTGTGTTATTCATCACAGCAGCCCCCCTTCGCAAGGTGAAGAGATAAGAATAAAAGCGTTAATGCAAGACTACCGATATACTTGAATGGGTTCTAGTTCATTGAGGATGCTTATAATTGTTATGTGTTCAAGAATATTGCTCACATGCAGTCTGCAGGATTTTCATTTCGTAGTGATTCCACATCTCCTTCGGTGGGTCAGGACTTCGAATCATCTGTCCCAGCAGCTTGTATTCTTTTTTTTTCTGGATATTTGATCAACATCTTGTTTTGTATGCTCATCATCCATGAGCTAGGAACCAACTCAATCAGTTTCGGTTCATAATTTCCGATAAATCCTATAATTGAGTGGGTGTGTTTGGTCGGTTTCGATGTCATATTGCGCGCTTGTCGATTGTGAGTATGACTGCTAAAAATAATAAAAATGTATAGAGCATATAATTAGCACGTATTTTAGGATGCGCCGGAGAACACTTTATTTCGTGTACTTCCAAAGTATCTGCCCTTCGAAAGTCGTAATTTGTATAAAGAAAACAAATTATTCTCGACATTACTGGATTTTGTACAACAAATTTTTCACGCTGCACCAATGAAAGGCCCTAGGGGTATAAGTATTGTGCATCTGCCCTCGAATGATATTTAAATGATACTTAGAAGATATGTAGGTACTAATAAAATGATAAGATCCTGTAAGTTTCAGATCCCTAGCTGAATCGGTTTTTGAGAAAAAGTAAAATATGTAAATAAAATTTTTTCTCAGGATTGACCAAACCGATTGATGTACATTTTTGATATGTTTTGGGGGCTGATAATAGCTCCTGGAAAAAAAAAATTGACAGCTATGCCACACAGCACAAGATATCCGCGGGATATCCTAATCATGTCCTGCATATCCCACAGATATCTCAAATATCATGGGCACATCCATGGGATATCGCATCAGAATTTACACTGCATCGGACGTCCTCGACACGTCCTACAATATCTCAAATATCCCCACCGATATTTAGAACGTCCTACGGATATCGTAAGATATCGCAACCTTCTGGACACGTCTTACGATATCTCAAATATCCCCAGTGATATTCAGAACATCCCACGGATATCGTAAGATATAACACAATTTGTATCGCAAAATATTGTGTATACTAATTATTGAATACAAATCGATATTCAAAACTGTTTCACGTTTTTTGCAACCTTTTGCGAATTGTAGTCAGCCCATTATGAGACATAATTTATTTTTTGATGTCTTATGATATCCTGGATATTCAAAGATATCCAGTATATTGCACCGATATTGTTCACAATAACCACCAGGTGGCGACCAGGCCGAATTTCTCTCGCTACAAGATCGCCCTCACGATTTGGTATCCTCGAGTCGTGAGCCACTTTATCATACATATTTTTATATTTTATACATTCTTATGCTACAGCCAAAGTTTGCATAAGCACGGTTTCCTCATGGAGTCTCGTGAAGGTTACGACCTTCACTTCGCTAGTAGCCGATAAATTGGGAAATATCGAAATGACATCGGGCATACATCCTGGGATATGCAGATGATATCCACCGGATAGCTCTATGCTGCGTAAGATGTACTGACAACGTCATTGAGAGTTCCTGAGGAGATCGTGAGATATCGCACAAAGACATCCTCGGGATATTGTGGGACCGGCCCTTTGTACATCCTAGGGATATCCATGAAATATCTAATGTATATTACGGGATAATCCATGGATATTCGGTAGTTTCTGATGTGATATCCAGAGGATATTCTCAGGATGTCTCTGTGCTGTGTGGGATATAGCTTCATAAGATCCTTGAAAAAAAAATTGTTTTTCTTCTAATTTCAATTTTTAACCATGATACAATTCTGGCACAATTATGAAATTATTTTTATTTCAAACCTTATACATTTCCCTATAACACTATGAGTTTTTAGAATTTTTAAAAATGGTACACCATAGTAAAAGAAAATAAAAACCACTTTTTGGCCCAAATAATGAATTGATTTATATATTTTATGCTTTAATTTTTTTATTTCAATGGATATTTACATAATTTGTATCGATTTTATGTGATTTTTGTGATTAAGAGTTATCGGTTGTGTCGATAGCTCTTAATTTTTTTTCTAGGAGCTATTATTAGCCCTCAAAGCATATTGGAAATGTAGATCAATCGGTTCAGTCAATCCTGAGATAAAATTTTTTATACATATTTTGCCTTTTCTCAAATACCGATTCAGTTAGGGATCTGAAACTTTCAGGATCTTATAATTTTATTAATACCTACATATCCTCTAAGTATCATTCAAATATCTTTCGGGGGCAGATTCACCATACTTATACCCCAAGGGCCTTTAGTTTCATAAAATCAGGAATGTTCTACTAGTTCAGATATTAGTCACTTAGGAATTTTGAGAATAATTATTTTCATGGAGAACTGATGAAAATAGCTGTTAATTTACAAAATTTTCACGCACTTCCCATTTTTTTCAATTGTGCCTAGGTAGCAGCAAACGGCTGGACAAACATGAAAAAAAAAATTTTGCGGTCAGACCAACAAAAAAGCAGGAATACTTGTCAAAAAATAGTCACCCAAATGTGTGTGTTATATATCATATTCTACTTTTACGTATACACTTCTCAAGTACACTGATAGAAGAGTTTATTTTGTAATTAAGGCCCATCCCTAGTCGCCCACCTCCTTTTTGCCGAAAAAGGGGTGGGGGAGACACATTTCGATTATTATCCGGGCCCAGGCGTCGAAGACGCAAAAATAAAATGCAGAGCGGCGATTCTATTTCAATTCCGAACACATACGTCCGAAAATATGTTCGCTTCATGCGAAAATAGAGCTGCAATACCGTTTTTAGATGTTTCAAATGTCAATTTCCTCGGCGACCATTAATATGTAGCTGTCTGCCGAGTATGGAGGGTAGAAGGAAGGAGGACGAACTGCATGTTCATGAGCTGTCCAAAACTGGATATAATAGTAGTAAGTACTTTTGTCGCCAGGTAGCGCACCGAGCAATAATTCTAATCAAGGGGTTAAACATAAACAAATTCAAACAAGTGCCTTAACAACGGACGGCTTCTAAAGCATTGGAAATACATACGCGAGCGCCACTGGCAGCTGAAACTAGGACCACTATAGTAAGAAATTTTATCGGCAGTAATTTCCAGAATATAGTGGGGAGTTCGTCCTCCTTCCTTCTACCCTCCATACTGCCGAGTTTCGCTGGCCAGGGCAGTAAGTGGCGCCACGAATATAATGCTCCGACGCAAGGATGGTACACTAAGAGAGTGATATGCTTGATATTCGTGGCGCCATTCACCCTAAACTCGGCGGACAGCTACATAATAATGGCCGCCGAGGAAATTGACATTTGAAAAATCTAAAAACGGTATTGCAGCTCTATTTTCGCATGAAACGAACATATTTTCGGACGTATGTGTTCAAAATTGAAATAGAATCGCCGCTCTGCATTTTGTTTTTGCGTCTTCGACGCCTGGGCCCGGATAAGAATCGAAATGTGTCTCCCCCACCCCTTTTTCCGCAAAAAGGAGGTGGGCGACTAGGGATGGGCCTTAATAAACGTTGTCACGTGGCATGTTACTGCCTTGTTACTGACCCTCGTCTCTATTCAGGCTGATTTGATTACATTGTATGGACGTTACGCAGCAGCCAAGTGTAACGATACTCACCATCGGTTCGTCATACCGCTCGTTTTAATATAATTATACAGCATTCCTGTCAACGAATATAGAAGGAAGTATGAAATAAGACCTTCGCTCGTTGTCAGGATCCGGCATTCCAACAGATTGTTTGCAAGTTCAATTCTCACAAACTGTAACTGTAATACCAATGCTGTACTACAGCGTATTTCGGTTAATCCTTGCTTATATTACCTTCAGTATCGCTTCGAGATAGACAGTTATTTTTCCACCTTTTCCAGGCCATCATTTCTACTCCTTGCTTGTACTCCTCTAACGCTTGTATTCCGAATTTTTTCGAGAATGTGCATAGTATGACATTCGTTTATATGTTGCGTTTGAAGAAGAGAAATACGAAATAAAAAATAGGCATGCGAACGTAACGATCCGAATTTCATACAGTACTAAGGGGGCATCCATAAAGGACGTCCGCGATTTTTTGCGAATTTTTGGCCCCCCCCTTCCCCCGTGTCACAGTGAGTCACAATATTCGAACCCCTCCCCCTTACGAAACGTCCGATGGTCACAATCGCAGACCCCCCCTTAATTCTCTCAAGTCGCAAGTGAGGTGAAAAAAATACTTAAATCTCTAAAAAAATTAATAAAAAAAATACTTAAATCTCTTAAATTAAATAAAAGTTTAATATGGAAACGGTTTTTTGAGTGGACGTCACACCCGGCATTGCCCCCCCATCCCCCCTGGTCGCAAATAGTCACATTTCGTGAACCCCTCCCCCCTCCCCCCCCCTATAAGCACGGACGTCCTTTATGGATGCCCCCTTAGTTCCAGTAATCATTTTTTGTAGCAAAGTCTTCATTACTCCACCAAACAAATGCACGGCCTCTAATACGAATAGATATACGAGCCACAGTGTGGCAATGTTTTCAAGTAAGGATTTTCCAACATGATGCTCATTTTGCCGTCTTTTCCGAAAGGATTCTTCAGTACGAAGTGGGCAGTCCGCGTTAGAGTAAACTTTTTTATTATCAACTGTTTGACCTTTTCATTATGCATTTTTCGCATGCGAAGAAACCTCCATGGCCCTTTGTGCATTTAAGAAATGATCGAACAGGTGTGTCACACACGAATGCTTTGATGTGTACCGAGAAAAGCTTATGTCTTATGGCGATACCATCTTCAAGCAAACTGTTGAGTTCTACGACGAATTCTCGCAAAAATCGAACACGATGGTACATACATGCAGTGGCAGTTTCAGTTGGGATACTCGAGGTTGACTCATATGTGTTGTCAATGACCTTCGCTCATCATTGGACTCACAAAGGACGCCGACGTACGACCGTTACAACGTCTGCCATCGGTCAACCGATATGGGGCGAATAAACGATTTCAGGGTTTGGCCGTTGCAACGGTATTCGTCCGTTGACCCATATTGGACGAACGAACGACGCCAATATGTGGCCGCTGCAACGGTCGCCGTTGATAACCCGATACGAGGCGAATGCATGACTTCAACGTTTGGCCGTTGCAACGGTACTCGTCTGTTGACCGATATCGGACGAACGAATAACGCCGATGTGTGGCCGCTGCAACGGTCGCCGTTGAAAACCCAATACGGGGTGAATGAACGATTTCAACGTATGGCCGTTGCAACGGTCGCCGTTGAGAACCCGATACGGGGCGAATGAACGACTTCAACATTTGGCCGTTGTAACGGCACTCGTCCGTTGACCAATATTAGATGAGCAAACGACGCCGATGTACAGCCGTTATATTAGTTGCCGATCTTAAACTATAAATGACGGGCCAACATCAAATGCCGATCCTCAACCGCTGCATTGATAGCCAATATTGTTCCAGTATTGGCCCCGTATAAACTCGCAATAAACGGCCGTTGTATTGGGCAGCCAATATCCTACCAGTGATGGCCCGTTTTTGAATAATGTCAACCGTTTTAGGATTTCTGCATGCATGGCTTCACTTTGAATATAAAAATATGATATTATTGGTCCCGATATCGTAATTGATGACTACATAAATTGCAATAATTTCATAGAGTGAGAACATTTCACCTCTAAAATATCAAGTTTGAAAAAACTCTAGTTGTTCAGTTGAATATCACAAAAAATTGATGTTTCACAAAAAAAATGTTTTATACAAAAGTCGTTTGATTTTTCAAGAAGAACAAAATTGCGTAATCGAAAATATGGGTTTCCATTTAAAAAAACAAAGTTGACCTTCCCCTGACTTCAGCGGCACCTGCACTGAACAATCCAACAACGCCTACTTTTTACCCCCT
The DNA here is from genome assembly GCA_949628255.1 of Macrophya alboannulata. Lineage (NCBI taxonomy): Eukaryota > Metazoa > Arthropoda > Insecta > Hymenoptera > Tenthredinidae > Macrophya > Macrophya alboannulata. Next base: position 6,856,684 of record OX451210.1, on the reverse strand, counting down.
CTAAACCCTAGAACCTAGAACTTTGGTTTTGGATATTTTTCCGTACCAGTGATAGCTCATGAAAAAACAGCTCATCACACTTTAAAAAACTCACCCTGTATATATTATTTAGTTATGCCTGCTCAAACGTGCTGTATCACTGCGCCATTGTATCGTATTTAGTGGCGCGAATTGACAAGACAAAAAGATCTCGAAGTTTCTGAATGTTTTGTTGTGATAAATGTTTCCGAGACAAACTACTGCGTTGTTGATAAAAAGAAATTACAGCTCCAAACATGTTTATAGGGAATGAACGCAAAATTGTGTCTTATGATGTTGCTATGACTTTTCAAATGAAACATTCATCGTGGACCTTTTTGTGGTATAGTCAGAGGCTACATGAAATCAAAAAAACTTCTGCAATATTCAATGTTAGGAATTGCGACGTATAGTTTCTGGGGATATAGTGATTTCAAATAAGCGCTGCAAAGAGTTTTGACTTGCTATTTTTCGGAATCTATGCGAGTGACTATCTATGCTGCAGAGGAATCTATTTTGCTGACTGGAGCTTCAACTGTACCTACCGACTTACTATAGACAAAGATCAAGGAGGTAGCGGACAACAAAATATTATTATATTAATACTGACCAAGAAGAATCGATTTGATTTTATTAAATAAATTACAGAAAAAAGGCCTTGATCATGTACCCTAGTAATTGATCATGCACAACATGACCGAGGTGAAGATAATCAATAAACTTGATGTGAACGCTGTGGCGCCGCTGTCAGGTGTGGTGGTGGGGTCGTCGGTGGTTGTGACGATGGGGGTGGTGGCAATGGGAGTGGTGGTAATGGGGGTGGTGGTGGGCTCGTTAGTGGTTGTGGCAATGGGGGTAGTGGTGGGTTCGGTGGTGGTTATGGGAATGGGGGTAGTTGTAGGAATGGGAGTAGTTGCGGGAATAGTAGTGGTCGTAGCAATGGGTGTGGTTGTGGGAATCGTGGTGATTATAGGAACGGGGGTAGTGACAGGGAGGGTGGTGTGAGGGATTTCTTCTGTCGTTGTCTCCAGGACTTCTACTGTCGTAGTCTCAAGGATTTCTGTTGACGTAGTCTCGGGAACAAGGCCCTCGTCTTGTAACCACTCCTGGATAGCGGGCGCGTTGTTCATAACCCAGTACAAATTTGCGGTGGCAGTCTGAATCGCACGCTCGATAGCTACGTCACTGGCGCCCAAATCATCAGAGTTTGCAACAACTCGGAACTAAAATCATGCAACGATTAAACACGGAAGAAATTCGAATACCATAGTCTAGCATATATGTATAGACAAATACAAAGTCGTATAACATCGCTGGGTCCGTGAAAATAAGAATATGGAAATGAATATGGAACTTCGATGATATTGCGCAATAAACAAAATATATTTTCCACAGATATTTTTCTCCTTAACGGCAATGTTTCTACCGTACTGTTCTAGAAACTCAAAATTTCAGCTCAAAAGGTATGAAATTATCACAAATTTGGATGAAATCACCCAAAAAATACACAGCTCTAGCTGCGAACGTAATTTTGTGTGATAAGTATAACTGGAAATATAGTTAAGGGACAATAAAGTCGCAATGAGCACCTCGAAAATGTGGGAAGCGAAAACTTCTACACCACTCGACCAATAAGAATGAAACTTTGAGAATTATTGCAAAATTTTGGCAGAAGGTGGAGCGATTTTTTATTTCCAAAATTCTGAAAAAATTTTGATAGATCGGTTGTCGACTCTGGAAATTGTGGAATTATTCACAATTGCACTTTATGTATCACACTGTCCTGTATAATGCCACTCGGCGCTGAAAAACACACCTTTCAAGCCCGATTCCATTGGATTTGATGAAGAACTGACCAAACAGCAGCTAATCTGCTCCCCGTTTATGGAAAACACCGACATCTCATTCAGGCGACATATTTTTGTACCGACATTGTACCAAGGCATCAGCTATTTAGCGTCGTTAGTGATATTTTTTCGTACCGTTTGGTATTGCGCGTGCTGCCACGAACGAGTGACATAGGCAACTATGTGAACTCTGCGATCACTAGTAACGCAAGATAGCTGATGCTTTGGTTCCACATCGGTACAAAATGTCGCCTGAATAAGACTTTGGTGTCCTACGTGAACGAGAAGCAGATTAGCTGCTGTTCGGTCTGTTCTTCATCAAATTCAATGGGATCGGGCTTGAAATGTGTGTTTTTCCAGCGCCGAGTGGCATTATACAGGAGAATGTGATACATAAAATGCGTCTGTGAATACTTGTATAATTTCTAGAGTCGATAGACGATCTGTCGAATTTTTTTTCCGAATTTTGGAAAATTAAAAGACCGCTCCACTTTCTGCCAGCATTTTGAAATAATTCTCAAAGTTTCATTCTGAACGGTCGAGTGGTGTAGGGAGTTTTCACTCCCCGCGTTGACGAGGTGCTCATCGCGACTTTAATGTCTCCTTAAACAATCGAATTTTAATAATTTAAATAACCTGAAATGGTTCACTATTTGCTTCGAAGCTAAACTTTACCAACACTACATGGCCACTTATTGGTCTATGATTTTCATCGATAGAGTACGTTTAATTCACAATTGCCACAGTAAATTAGAAGAGAAGCTGATAATCTTAACGTACCTTCTCCAGCTGATCCTGCCTGGTAATGCGACCTGCAATACCAGTAAGCATGCTTGTGATGCCGTTGAATCCTCCATAGCTGTAGAAAAGAGCTTCATTAAGTAACTGCGACACAAATGAGTTGAAAATACTTATATGAGTACTTTAGAGAAAATAAATGGCCCTTTACTAACAATTCCGAAATAGCTTGAGCGTTCTCTGCAACGAAATCCAGAAGCAAGTCAATGTTGTCCCACTCGCTGGTCAGGATCGACGTGAATACAGTGAACGTATCTTGCGTTCGGATGCCGGAATTCAGAGTGATCGATAGCTGTAAGTACCTATAAAAACCCATGAAAGACAGGTTGATTAATCGAAAGAGTTTTAGAATGTTATAACCATTCCCCTTGGGGTATGAGCCGATGAAGGAAAAAAAATGTATCACCGTAGGCGATCAACGATTATCCTAATGACCGTGGTTTCTAATCATACCTCTCGAGAATCGTGGAATTCTTAATACACGCTAAACTGCGTAGGAGCACGTCCTCTTCAGTTGCAAGGTAAGTGGTTAGGAAACGGTTCCACATTACATTCCAAGTTGCCTCAGAGGCATCCCTGACGCCCCAGCAATACACAACTGATTTCAGATCAGGATCGACTCTGCAATACGGAAGAGAAATACAAAAATTTTATTCATAGTTGGAGTGCGGATAAAACTGAAAATATCACCGATACCAGGTGATGATATTGAAATATATCCAGTTTCATTCCACGCATCATCGACAGATATACAGTTATCGTATTGTTTTATCATCTTTGCTCTTACGGATTCTTGGTTGGGTTGGTGATCCATTGGTTGAACTGAACTTCAGCGGATGTGCGGGCGCCTGGTTGGTCAAGTTGGCAGGCTAGATTGAGAATTTGCTGCCGTTGCATTCTGACTTCGTGGGTATCTGTCGCAACGGGAACCCAACCTAAAGACTCGTAAAGATCTGAAATCAAGCTTCGCTGGTAGGCTTGCCAAAAGGGAAAATAACTATCACTTGCGAGAATCGTGTTCAAGTAGGTGAGAAGAGGGATCGTGGATCTCCATACGACGAAATCAGTTTCTTGGGCAAGATAGCCGCTGAGATCGAGCGGAATAGAGTAGTCAATGTAACCGGAGCGTGCCAAGTTGAACGAATCGTCAATTAGAATAGCTCGATTCACAGGATTAATCTGTGGAAAGTTCGGTCCCTTCAGGAACTCAGTGAGCAGTTCCCAGTTCCGAGTATCGTAGTTCACCCTATAAAGTCCTGTTCCCTGACAATGCACAAGTATCCAGGTGGTGTTTTGGATGTTACTAGCCATGATGGACTTGTCTTGAGCACGGAGCCAATCAGGCTGCATAAAAACATTGTTGCATGCCGTGGCATTTACTCCAGTAGTAAAAGTGATAGGAATCCACCAACGTTGATGTTCTGGGTCGGCTGTGGGAGAGTTAGGATCCATAAAATATCGTTCCTGACTAAATACTACTACCATGGTGGAGTAGTTCCTCGAAACGGTGACCAGGGGGTAGCCGGGCTGAGTTACCCAAGAGTCCATGATCGATGCAATCGGTATATGGTTCTGTACCGCGGTGTTCGCGTCAGCGATGATTTGCATGTGCGCCCAAAGATTGGCTGGTACGAATATGCCGTGAGCTCTGTGGTGAAGAAATAACCATTTTTACAACTGAGTCATCTATCTCCAACATTATGTTGGACATGATTCATTGGACATGATTTATATATTATATATTATATAAATCATGTCGAATTTTTCTGTTCTCTATAGCAAATATTGATTGTAAATGATATATCTTAGACATACTAGAAGAGTACTCATTTTTAATTCAATTTTTTTATTCATCTTGAGACATGACCGATATTGGAAATGGACAACTCAATTGAATGTTACCACTCTCCAGCGGTTCCAACTATATCATTATTGTCACGTACGTAGCACAGTGTAGTGTGCAATCTGAATTTCAAGCACTAGATAATCGTGTAAATCTACGTCTAAGTTTAGAATTAGGAATTGATTAAATTATTCAAAAACGAAATGACTTACGACTCTTCAAGGAAATTCGCAAGTGCCCTTGAAAATAAGTCTTCCCTCATCACGCGGCTCAGCATGCGGAATACTGCTGAACCTGTACATGAAACGTTCATTGTGCTCATTCACTATCGAAAATGCGGTATCGTCTACTGACACAGCGGAAATCTTATAACATTACGAATTGTAAATCTTCCCAAATAGGCCGTGCTTTTCTTACTGATGATGTTAATATACAACACTTCTTCCCGTTAAATAGATATACCTACTCATGATATAGAAGTTCAAATAAGAAGATGGGTGAATCGTACTTACTTTTCGCGTAGGCGACGTTATCAAAGCTTGCCATAATGGACGCAGGACTTCCTACGACGTTCATCATCGGGCGAGTAGTTTCCAAAGAGTCTGAAATCAAGACCCCGAGCTGCTGATCGGTAACAATACGTTCAGAGAAACGCCATTCCGGATAGGCTAGTGACGGTATGAGATACTCATACAAGCTGGCAAAGCCTTCGCTGAACCAAAGGTGGTCCCACCAGCTTGGAGAGACCAAATTACCGAACCAAATATGAGCGAGCTCATGGCTGATGATAGAACTTATTAATTCCTTTGCTCTTGAACTGGATTCACCTTGTTGCCACAAAAGCAATCTTTCCCTATAAAAACGAGTTCCGTGGATCAAAGACGATGATGATCATATTTTCTCTATGGGTGCGTTGGGAATCAGTTGTAGTTAGTGTAACTCGACATTGGGTGTACCTATACGTAATCAATCCCCAGTTCTCCATCGCTCCCGCAGAAAAATCTGGAACAGCGACCTGGTCGATCTTAGGCCAAGGGTCTGGAGTCTGCAAGGTATCTAGAAATATTGGATACAATATTTCCGTGGATTCGAGGGCGAATGCGGTGGTATTGAGGGCCTGGTTTCGCGACCAGACGGCAAAAAACTCGTCGGTACTGGTCACCTGGCCAAAGTCCGAGACGACAAAGGCCAGGATGTAAGTTGACATTACTGGGGTCGTTTCAAATTGCGTCCACACTCGGCCGTCTATCGTATTGCTAGAACGGATTACAAGGATCAGCTTGTGATTCGTCGAAACAATGAATACAATGACATCTTAACTCACTCGGCGTCGCTGGTAGATACATTGGGCATGTTTGAGAGGGCGATTTGATTTTCAAAATGCGCGATGCGAACGTTGAAGGTTGCCTTGAGACCGGGTTCATCGAAGCAGGGAAAAGCACGGCGAGCTGATGTAGGCTGGAATTGTGTAGTCGCCAGCCATCTAAAACCAAGAAAAGGTTACAACGTGGATATGTAGTGAGAAAGCTAACCCAATTGATTCAACTGACTTGGTCAAGCTATTACACTTCAGGCCACTTAACATGTCGCAAAGTTTTTTGGCATGTGCGCATACCTCATACTTGGATAATAAATTACCTTGTGTCATTTCCAACTTGGTAGGAACTTCGGTAAAAACCAGTCATATCCGTTGTCAAATCTCCGCTGAAGCTGATGGTGACATTATACTCTCCGACCGTGAGATTGCCATCGATAACGAGCGTGTAAAAGTGCGTCAATGAGTCGTAAGTCTGAGCGCTGATGGGGAAAACAGCAGCTTCTGAGGAAACCGTGGTCGCAGACGCTAAGATTCTCAGGTTATGGGAATGTAAAGTGATCACGTTTGTTGGAATTGTTACATTAACATTGATGACGACCTGTCCACTGAAGTTGAAGTGACCATCTGTTAGATAAGGCACCAGAGTAATGTCGTAATGGTTTGGGATAACATGGGTCGGCAGTCTGTAGACTATTTCAGGGCGTTCTGCAGGAAGGCTTTGATCGTATTTCAGGGGCGTCGTGGAGGCGAAGCTGACCAGCGTGGCAACCACTAGTCCGAACAAGAGGCCTGAGGACCTCATGTCTGTAAGATAAATAATTATTATTCGATGTTTGAATACACAAAAGTAAACCTTGTTAAGAATTACAGAACTTGTATAGATCGGAACAGATTAATGGCAATCTATACAGTCGTCGCCGTCACCATTTACTCATATTGCTTTCACTGCACTTGTAACTCAAGTTCAGGTGAGAACTAGTTGAGGTTCGTTTCTTAGCGCGAAGGAATCAGCGCATTCGATGTACTGAACTTTATGAGCAATTTACCTGGCAAACGAAGTTGCTTCTGTCTATAAATGGTCGGAAACACCACGACCATTGACAGAGACAATTTATTTTACGATATTTAAGACAGACTCTAATCATATTTTCAGAAGCTCACCATAGATAAAATAACGATTTATCATCCTAGAAATCTTTTTATGATTAATGATTGTAATTGATTATTAATTATCTTCAACTTGCTTATGTGCTCAACAACTAATCGGACCAATTCACAGAATTCGGTCATCTCACATGAAAGTTGCGACGCCCAATGCCTTCCAATTACGATACGAACGTATTTCAATTTTTAAGATGAAAAATGTTCTACTTTGTGGATTATGGTTAATCTATCTGTATTCGACTCTGCATTTGTATCTGGATTTTCAACTGTTCATTATATGCGATTCTTTTGATTCCACGACGAAAGTTCGCCCGAAATTATTAGACTAGCAATTTTAATTATAGACGGAGTGGTTCACAATATAAAAAACATATAGGCTAGTCAAATAAGTTATTTAAACGAAAATAATGATATACTTAATGAAAAAATATGGTTATAATCCGGGACGACGTACACGATAAGAATCTCAGTTGTTGGGATGGTAGCCTCGTTCATTTTTGCATTAAAACATAGAAACGTTTTTTCGCATCGCTGGCTCCCTCACCGCGAGCGGTGCGAAAACGGCTGAAGTCAGCGCAAAAATGAACAGGTCCGAAGTCGTAGAACACAAAATTTCCTTCAAAAAAGTCAGTGATGGCTTCTTTGCATCTTCGACAGGTTGGGCGTGAGAGCGGTCTCAAGAAATAGCCCAAAACGCTCGATTTTCGCATAATTCTCGAAAACCTGTCTTAATTGTTGAATTCATTTTGGGAATGTTAATATCAACGTGACCACATAGTGCGAGGCATTGCAAACGCACCAAGTGCCCAACACATTGTGCTGGCGAAAAAGATGCATTTTGTTACATGCGTGGCACGATTGTTACCTGGGTGATTACACCGGTCAGCACGAATTTTGAGTCTGGATTCTAGATGTCAAACTTTGATTTCTTTCACGTACCTAATAAAAGAAAAAATCGTTTTATTAGATAAAGTTTGCTTTTGTAGAAGCCAGAACGATATTTCGGATTTTAAGAAAAATTACCTTTTTTCACTAACATTTAAGGCAAATCACAATTAAACAAACTTCAGTGTCGCATTTAAATCACTCTCATTCAAAAATAATAATTGAATATAAACTGCAAATGTAAAAGAATTGATAAACAAAGTTCAAAAATGAATATATTTCGTATTTCTTTTATGTTCGTATGGGCTTTCTCGTATCAAACTCCAAACGTATCACAGGTCAACACGAAATTTGTGCCTGAGATTTGGGTATGCAATTATCATAGGTTTAGAGACATTTATCGGAGAAAATTGATACTTCCAAAAAAAGTTTGCTTTTGTAGCCAGGAGAACATTATTCCAATATTTAAGAAAATCTATGATTTCAATCATTGATCGATCGAAAAACCAAAGCATATATGTTTTTATATTCTTTTTATCACTTTCAACTATTATCATAGGTGACTATTATAATAGTTAGAAGCAATGGAAAGAATATGAAAACATATATGCTTTGGTTTTTCAATAGACCATTGATTAAAATCATAGATTTTCTTAAGGCCCATCCCTAGTCGCCCACCTCCTTTTTGCCAAAAAGGGGTGGGGGAGACACATTTCGATCATTATCCGGGCCCAGGCGTCGAAGACGCAAAAAATAAAATAGAGAGCGGCGATTCTATATTTCAATTCCGAACACATACGTCCGAAAATATGTTCGTTTCATGCGAAAATAGAGCTGCGATACCGTTTTTAGATTTTTCAATTGTCAATTTCCTCGGCGGCCATTATTATGTAGCTGTCTGCCGAGGTTCGCTGGCCCGGGCGGTAAGTGGCGCCACGAATATAATGCTCCAACGCAAGGATAGTACACTAAGAGAGTGATATCCTTGATATTCGTGGCGCCACTTACCCTAAACTCGGCGGACAGCGACATAATAATGGCCGCCGGGGAAATTGACATTCGAAAAATCTAAAAACGGTATTGCAGCTCTATTTTCGCATAGAACGAACATATTTTCGGACGTACAGTAATCTTCAATGATGGGATCCCAGTGGCTCACTATTTTTCCTGGACCCAAACTAAAACGAGTTTTCACTCTCGCGAATTTCATGTGCCACTGCTCAAAGAAACAGTAGCCAACAAACAATCGGGTTCAATTGTTTGTCGGCTGCTGCTTCGTTGGGCATAGGCACACCAAATTCGCGAAGATAAAAACGCGTTTTAGTTTTGGCCCAGAAAAAATAGTGAGCCACTGTACATACGTGTTCGGAATTGAAATAGAATCGCCGCTCTGCATTTTATTTTTGCGTCTTCGACGCCTGGGCCCGGATAATGATCGAAATGTGTCTCCCCCACCCCTTTTTCAGCAAAAAGGAGGTGGGCGACTAGGGACGGGCCTCAAATATTGAAATAATGTTTTTCTGGCTACAAAAGCAAACTTTTTTTAGGAAGTATAAATGTTTTTCGTATGAATGTCTCTAAGCCTATCGTAATCGCATAACCAAATCTCAGGCACAAATTTCGTGTTGACGTGCGTAATTTACTAATTCTATGAAAACTATGAAATCGGTATTATTACTGCCAACACCACAAAAGCAAACTTTAAGAGGGATGTAGGCATTGTTTCATCGTTTTGGTGCATGACGAATAGAAAAATCGTAAAATAAACCTAGAGACAAAAATAAATTTTTTTTTTGTAGAGTAGTGTTATCAATAGAAAAATGGATGACCTTGTCTTCGGCAGATAAGAGGTCATTGTGCCTCCTGCTTTAGGCTTATTGATTTTCCCGTCGGGCTCGGCCATTGTAAACTCTGCAGCAATACCGAGTCAGACCTTGCCTCACACATTCTGAGAAGTGCCAACCTGGAGATTCGATCATGGGACCTTCGGAATTGTAGGCTCAAGACGTTACCTTCGCAGAATTATAGAGAACGAAAGGCATCCACAGAATGCCGACTGTAATCACCTGATACGATACATGGGCCTCTTGACCATGAGTAGCTACAATTATGAAGAACTCTCAAGTAACAAAATTTCCCAGCGTGTTTGAACTAATAATTTTCATACTTCTCAAACGTTTGATAACAATTGGTCAGTGAATCGTACTATTCATGTAAATATCAGTCATAGTATTCAAGGAACTGAAGTATTTTCTCTGCGTGTTGCCGTGGACGCGAGATACCAAGATGAGGATTCTAATCAATAAGGTTTGGGCTTCTGGGAAGAAGATGAACCCACACAGCAGTGAAATATGACAAAAACCTTAGAGCAATATCATAATTGTAACGTTTCACCTTTTGTAACTTTTTCTGTAACATTTCTGTACTGTTTCTGTAACATTACAAAAAAGTTACATGTCCGTTTTAAAACATTGAATATGTAATGTTTATGTGATCTTTTTTTAATAAGTTTTTTATAATGTTTTTGTCACGTTTTACTAATGTTTCTGTACATTCTTCGGTAAGGTTTCTGGAATGCTTCGGTAACATGCAAAAATGTAACGCGTCACCTTGATGCTGGCGAAAAGTCAGCTTGACAATGGATTCAACTGATAGAACTACTGATTGAAATTAATTTCACGCATTCATTATTTTTTCTTCTACTGAAACTAATTCAATCAGAAATTCAGTCAGTTGTATATTGCTCTAATCGGATCTGTTCGAGAGTATGAAATTTTCTAAATATCACAGAAACATTATATACATAGGAGCATAATTATATAAAAACTTCACTCATATAACGGAGTATTTACAAAGAATTGAAAGCAAAAACTTCATGAAGTATAATTGGACACTTTTTTTAATCACATATCTCGTTGTCAGTCAATGATATGAGCCATATGAATATCTCTTCAATCAATACGTATCGTAATTCTAACATTGCAATCAAATGTTCGCGTGACTCTGCAAAAACATTACGGATGAAACATTTTGAAATAAATATTACGAAAACGTTGTATTAATCACATTTTTGAAACATCAAAACAGAAATATTTTTGTAATACTAAACCGATGTTAAAATTCGAACGTTTGAAAATGAAAATTGGAGAAATGTTTCATTGTGATGTTTTTAAATGATCAAAATCGAAACATTTTTACAATCTTACAAAATATTCTGAACTTGATGTTACGTATGAAACCTTTTTAACATCTAGTAGAAATATTACAAAAATAATGTTACAAAATGCAACATTATAGAAACGTTATAAATGTGATGTTACATTTGAGTAACGATTGTAAGGTTTCTGTAACATATTGTAACATTCTCTGCTGTGTGGGAACCTTCAAAAGACAAAAGTCGTTTCATTTTCGGAAATTGAATAGTTGCTTTGGACGTCCTAAGATCTCTTGATACAGAACGTCCTACTTCAGGAATTAGCAATTATAATGTATATCAGGTTTCTCAGCGAGTTCACTGAAGTGACAATCGGTATGAGCCCGAATTGATCATTCGTGGATTAAGTTATTAACTCAATTGATTTGCATCGCAGAGCATTCCGCGAAACCTTAAGGAGTAAGATTCTTCGCGTCGATCACATAGCGACTGGAAGAATATACCTGGTCGAAACGTGTTGAGGTTTTCAACGCATCTTGTTGAGATTTGCATGTAATTGGGCCAGGTTACACGTCATCCCTCAAGAGCATCGTGGGTTTACTCGAGACCCACAGATTCCAATATTGGTTACCGCACTCATCGGTTTGCGTCACGCCGCTTAAGAAAGCTTTGCTATGTACATATTGCAATCCCTATGCGTAGAATTAGCGTTCGAAAGGGGTAAGTTGTGTGATTGATAAATTACGATAATGTCATTACTACGGCGGAGAGATTTAAAATCAATCTGCTTAGCACAAATTAAACAATCGCATTTTTACGCAAATAATTTGCACCTCGCTAAATATCCCTAACAGTTAGTTTCGTAAATTGCTCTTCGTCTGTCTCGCGCCTGATTGTAAGTAGCGCATGCACCTAATCGATTTGCTGATGGTATCTAAAATATGTGTTGGCTCAGCGTGAGTTGTATCTTAGAAATTTTTATAGCCTTCATTGCAGACAGATAATTTATCTTATCATCACAGTTGATGATAATGTTAAGCTGTTCGTTGAAAAGTAAGTTAAGATTACGCTAATCTCATGTCAGAACAGGAAAAAGATTAAAAAGCAAGCGATGGATTCAGCCGGTCTTAAAATTTCTGACTAAGCGTTATATCCGAAGTCCATACATACAGCAAGCGAACGTCATCTTCATGTCTTGTACTGTCACTCTCGAACGAATATGAAAACTGTAAACGGATTTCTCTAATTGATGATATAACGTTCGGAAAATTCATTAAAATCAATTATTCCACAGTCTAAATAAAAAGCGTAGAAAATTTTTGCGAAGATCTACAGGGTGACAGTTCTCTCAGGAAACAATGGGATTCACTGTAACCCCAAACAATCAAGCCTGGTTTGACGATGAAGGATGCCATACCTCTATTGAGCAAATGCAAGGTTTCGCGGAATGCTCTGTGGTGCGAATCAATTTGCACGCGTATACTTCCCTAAGATTCTTTGAACTACTAAATCCACAAATGATTAATCCAGGCTCATACCGATTGTCACTTCAGCAAACTCACTGAGAAACCTTATAATTGCTAAATCCTGAAGTAGGATTATGTTCTGTCTCAAAAGATCTTAGGACGTCCAAAGCAACTATTCAATTTTCGGAAATGAAACGACTTTCGTCTTTTGCCTGTGCACATAGATAGCCATAAACAGAGGTCAAAACCAGTGTATCTCTTTCGGGGAAAAATACTATTGAAGCACCAATATATGTATGGTATAGTATTTAGATCCTATTAGTAACTATTAGGATTGCTAGTACTATTCATCTATTAACAGTTGCTACTTGGTTGTCGGTAGCCGCTATTTATTTGTCGGTAGCTCGGTTTGTAGTTAGGTACTCGTACTGTGCAAACGGTGATAAAAACTTTTCAAGTTTCAGTAGTTTTCTCGGAATTGCAATAACACTATCCATTTCGTAGATACTATTTATTACTTCAACTTTGACAGTCACTGTTTAGCCATTGGTAATACTATTCATGCGTCGGTAGTTAGTGTTAAAATAACAATAATTATTATGCAATCATTAAAAGCAGTCCTCCTACGTTGGGAAGTACTATTCAACTGTTCATGGATAGCACTGAATCATTCGTAATACTATATCCTACTGTTGAAAGCCATCCCACAACTATTGCTCACTTGTAACATGAAACCTCCCGATGAACTAATAACGTGGTAATAGCTGGGATTACTCACGGGCAAGACATTGATGCGAGAAAAAATATGTTTTCTACCATTTTATGCAAATTAGTGGTGAATAATTTTGTCGCTGACCATTTCTGTTTCTTATTTTTCTTGCGTACCAACTGTCACTGAATTATATTTCAGACAATGTTTCATTCATCTGTAAACAGTAGCGGGAGTCACTTGCCATCAAAAATCAAGCAATCAAGTAGCAAATTACTACCTGGGCCAAGAAAATTCTCACATAAGGAAAACGTTCATTTTTGGGTATGTAGGTTTGTACCAGATTACTTATTCTCTAACATTAACAGTAGAAATAATGCTGTAAATAGCACTGAAATCATGAAACACAAATGGCGACTGCCGATGGGTTTCTTCGAATGTATAAAGTGACATTGTTGTAGCACGATAATTCTGCAGTTATAATAACGCCAGAGTTACAAAATAAGCAAGTAGGTGTATTTAGATACTATATATCTGACATAGGCATGTATCTATAAAATAGATAGATTAGAAATTATGAACAATAGTAGATTTTGTACATACATCTATACATATAACTCCAATTTCATTGTATCGAAGTCATACCATATATAGATGCATTTTACCTTATATTGACTAATTTATTTCCAGGCCCTACCGTTGATTTGGACAACTGTGCTCAAGCCTGTTAGTCGATACAGTAGATTTCAAAATATTTCGTACGATGGAAGGTATAGTCTTGTAAATCAATACAATTCTGGTTCTGTTCGAAGGATATAATATTTGTAGAAGTGTAAATTTTATGAACTGTGGGTATAAAAGAATTGATTCAACAGGATTGCTTCACAACTTTCTCACCAACAAGTAAATTACTTCATTGACTGAAACATTCATTAGCTAAAAATAATATGTATAATCCTCGATGAAAATGCTTAGAATAATTGCAAACGAATATCGAGTTTTTAGTTGTTAAGAAAATAATCAAACACATGCCGCGTCAACATCTTTCCATCTATTGTAAAAAGAATCATATTTTCTGTGAAGATCAAAAGATTAGGATACTAATTTATTATATCTGCTCTCATGTTACGTTACTGGAGCACTCTATCTCACGCACAGCATGTCACAGAATAAGTGAAGAGTCTACGATTAGATCCATTACTCAATAATCAAAATAACGAATAGGAATGCAAAACAAAAGTTATTCTCTAATCAGCAGTCATCTTGACTTTTGAACATTTCTAAAAGTTTTTTCAGATTCCATTTACAGAATAATAATCTTTATTGCTATTCACTTTTCACTTTTCAATTCTGAAATTGAATGCGGCTTAAGACGTTTCCATTTTCGTTTTCTGATCAATTTAAGGAACTACTCAAACCCCTATAAGCCAATGATAATTAATACCAGCACACTGGTAATTAGTACCAGTTCAAAAAAGTAAGTAAAGTTCAGTCTTGCTCTGCGTCGCGTACTCAAATTTATACCAACTTGGTCGGGAAAGCTAATTAAAAAAGCTGCAATTACTTTCAAACACAATATACGCTGTGTGTACCTGATATCAGGCATATTTGGATCAGCCAGTACAGTTTGAAATCTTTGCCGTATCTCCTTGGCGAAAAATTTGACACGATGTTTTCACATCGTCAGTTAGATACAAAACGGTGAGTATATGAAATGGATCAATATCCTGCACTCACAATCAGTATATTATTGACTGCTACACTGCTGTTTGCTTTACTCAACGTTTAAAAACGACCAGCTCCAAGAATTCGATGAGGGTTGACCGTCTATGACCATCTGTCTATGAAATCTGCCGTTTAATGTTAATACGACTGATGACTTTGAAATCTTGTTCCTCGTTTTTTAAAGTTCAGTTATTTTTAATCAATTGCTTACAATGGCAAGATTTCCACGGCGTTATCAGCATGTTAAAAAGTAGGTTGGGTTCAAACATAACTGATCACCGAACAAGGTTCAATTAACCGATCGTAATCATACCTTACGCATTCACATAGTTTGACTCCGAGTGAATAAAATGTTGTAGTCGCTTCATCGGAAGAGCTCCCACTTGACAGTATATAGATATGTATACACATATCGGGATAATCCAAGAAGTACCAAAGAAACATAATTTTTAACTTCCCGCTTTGAGAATTGAAAATTTTCAACAAAAGAGGGAAGTTATTGGTTTCGGTCCAATTTTCGAAAACCGAGTTTTCATCAGATTTCGACGTTTTGAGATCCTAGGAAGCTATTCTGACTATTTTTAGATAGACGTCCATGTGTGTGTGTGTGGGTGTGTAAACAAAATTTTTGTCGTACGATATCTTTAGAACGAATTGACCGATTGGAATGGCTCTTGTGGCGATCAAAAGGGTTTATCAAGAGTTAGATCTGATTAGATTTTGGAGTCGATCGGTCAAGTAGTTCCAAGGTTATTCGAAACATAAAAATTAGAAAAAAAAAAAAATCATGTTTTAGCGCATAACTCCTAAACTGTTCATGCGATTAGTTTCAAAACTTAATCAGATTTAAGTCCTGGATAGTCCTTTCGATTGCTACAAGATTCATCAAAATCGAACGAATAGTTTAAAAGATATTGCACGACAAAAATTTCTTTTTTTGTCGTATGATACCTTTGGAACGAAACCGATTTGAATGATTCTTGCGGCGATCGAAAAGGTATACCGACCTCAATCTAATTGAGACTGAACGATATCTTCTGACATTGAATATAACTCCCTAAAACCTAGAAATGTTGACGTTTGAAAAAACTCGATTTTTGATTAAAAATCATACGGAAAAAAATTTGTAAACGGAAAACTAACTATACCTATAACCTTCTTCAATGTATTATAAAAACAATAGTATTAACATATTTAACACACAGCGGAAACTTTTAGGGTCGGCCCACAAGTCAACCGGTTTCCTGATTTTTTTTTTTTTTTTTTTAAGTGCTGCCATTTACGAGGTTGCCACTTTGTGGATATAGAGAGATGTAACAGAAAATCAAGATTAATCGACTAATATTTAGAGACCACTGTGCATAAACAATAAGTTTGATTGAACTGGGTATTTTTTATCCAAAATAACTAATGAAAGACAAAGCCTATACTTTACCAAAAAATGATAAATCAACAATAAACGTACTACTAATTTACCGTCGAATTTCCGCCCGGGAATCAATGTACATACCTGTACCAAACACACCTGGCATTCTGATGCACTACATTATTTTTGTTCGAAAAACAACAACAGTTAATGTCATAATGCTCATGATAAGCTACCTATATTTCGATCCAAACTATAGCTGGGACTACATTTGGAAGTCTTACAATCTCGTAGGTAACTTCTGTTTTTCTTAGTAGTGTCTTTGATACTTTTTCTCCTCTACTGTCGTTGATATACCGATAATCTGTCCGTTTTCCTGTTCAACCTAATATTTCCTGACATGAGTCATAACTGGGCTTTCTGTGCTGTTGATATCCTGTCTCTAATTGCACAACGACTTGCAATCCGTATTTCCTCTGATCAGCAGCATTCCGTTTCCAAGAGTGGTTGCTATAATTCATCTTTCCGTGGCTGCCTATCAAGTACTAGATCTCCTGTGATTTCCTCCTCCAATATTTAATTTCTCGTTTTTCTCCCTATCTTGGACTATGTCCGTGATTATTTTTTTAATCTCAATTGCTAGATCATCTTCCATGATATTCCCATTTGATAATAGCAGTTTACAGTTCATTTTTTATAAGCAAATACTACTTCTCTGCAATTCCGAACATCAGCCGCTTAAATATTGATACATTCTCGATCACGGATTTGAAAAGTTGTCCTACTTGAGTTCGGGTGATACTTGACTTGGTGAATAGCCCACTGGTGTCCAACTCCACAAATACATACGAAGCCAACTAATGTACCGGGTGTAACAACAAGTTTGTTCGCCACTTCACCGGGTGATTCTCCAGCTCAAGATCGGTGAAGATCTATCAAAACTTGTAGCCGCAACACTGACCTTGACCTTCAAAATCAAGGTCAAAATTTTTACTATTTTGAAAAATCCTACTAATTCAGAGAATAAAAGGTCTTCGAGGAACCATAGGTCTAGATCGAGTCCTTCCCATCAAAAAAGACTTCGGAAGATAAAAGAAATTCGGTGTAATTATAGCGACAGAAATTTCAATCGGTTATCGACCACAAGACTTCGGTCTGAATTTCTTTTTATGATATTTTTAATTTTTTGGGAAATTTTTGTGATTTTTTTTTTCAATTTAAAAAAATATTTTGAATCCTTTCGCCTTTACTTGAATTTTCATTAATTTTTTTCGAAGTTTTTTGAAGTCTGAGGATTTTAAAAAACAAGATTTGAACTGTTCTGATTTCTTTTTAGATTTTTTTACATTTACGTATTGCGGTTAATCTTTACTGGTTACAGCGTTGATACCGCGATATCATAAGATCGAACCGTCATGATCAATCGCTCTTGAACCTTGTTCACAAAACCTTAAAAAACTTCAAAAAACCTTCACAAAAATCGAAGAAAATTCGAGAAAATCCAAGAGAACGTGGACGAACTCAAAAACGAAAAAATTGAAAAATTTTGAAAAAAAAATCAAAAAATCTTGCAAAAAAATTAAAAATATCATAAAAAGAAATTTAAGACCGGACCGAAGTCTTGTGGTTTTGATTCCCTGTAACTCTTTAAATAGTCATTTTTCGGCCCATATTATAAAGAGCTTTTATGTTGATTCTGATGTCAAAAATGCAATGGAATAATAATAATTTTTTAATTTTTTATTTTCCTTATTTATCTTTTGAAGTTATGAAATCTCCATCTTCTAATAAGTGTCAAAAATTTTGTTATATTTCATAAGATTTTTCTGAATTTTTTCAGATTTTACAAAGTGGGTGTTTTTTTTTCAGGTTTTCAAATCATACTTCAGAGACGCTGGGTCAAAAAATTCTGAAAAAAATTAGGATTGCGTTTTTCGTCCTGTACTTTTATGCAAAAAATTATCAAACCAATCTGAGACATCGACGCTGAATCTTGATCGAGATGTCATGGAATGCCCCATATGTAGGGTGTAAACATACTACGAAAAATGTGTTTGCCGCCATTGAAGTAGGGGCCCACCCTGATCGTTTAAGACGATGTAATAGTCCGTCTTTACCGAAATTACCGCAACCTTATTTTTCGTTTTGGTATTAAACTGATGAACGAAATCAATTCAAATTTTGGAAGTACATTGCTTAAGTAGTGTAAAACAATAGGATTTCGATTAAGGAGTAAAACGATGTACTCGAATATTGCTCAGCTACAATATCTGTCTTGTTTTCTTTATTTCTTATCAATAATTAATCATCTATTCTTCTTTGATGAGCTGCTTGTTCAGTTACAAAGCAAGAAATATTCGTTTGTTTTCTAATAAAAAACACAACTGTAAACACGGGTTACAAGCACTCCTCCAGAAGTCCGTAGACTACTGTTGCTTCGCCTTAGGACACACCACACGATTATTGATATTTCAGGAGTGCTCTGCAATGACGGCAATTAGATCACCAGATAAGTAAGTGCAGCAAATACGTGGTAAGTGCAGTATCATTTGATGCGGTATCTCGATAATAGATAATAACCGTGTTAACCTGCAGTCACTGAACCAGATATTGTTGATACTACAATTCTCAGTGCCTGTCTGGATAACAGTAAAATCAATGACAGTTGAAGGTTCTGGCATCATGTGGAGCATATAATCAATCCATTATATGTGATAGAAATATTTTCGGTGAAAATCTATTCTTCATAAGTTGAGTTGTATTGATGAGAACTAAAGCTGATTTGTGTTACAAATATTTTCCACTCGACAAATTCATCCAAATTCATGCCAGTATATCCGTTGTACAGATGTTTGAGATACAATTAATTACAACCCGCGCTCGATACAACATGATCGAACAACCTCTAACATGATTCCTGAATTGCAATAACAAATAATTCCATAATTCTATTCAGAACTCTCCATGAAATCTTATAAAATCTTTGTAAATGTCCTATCTTTTAAATTCGTAAAAATATTGCGGAAT
The DNA here is from genome assembly GCA_949628255.1 of Macrophya alboannulata. Lineage (NCBI taxonomy): Eukaryota > Metazoa > Arthropoda > Insecta > Hymenoptera > Tenthredinidae > Macrophya > Macrophya alboannulata. Next base: position 6,837,364 of record OX451210.1, on the reverse strand, counting down.
CCTAAAAAAAACTTCGAAAGTTTAAAAAAAAAAATCTCTAGAATCTTGTGAAATCTTTTTTAATCAAAAAAAAATAAGCCTCCCAACTGTTTTGAAATTTGTTGAAATCTTCTTGAAGATTCAGCTCATATTGTATTTGCACCTAAAGTAGTAATCCGTATGATATCGAATCACCTTAAATTGCACGTCTCTTACCATTTCGCGGCCTTATTTAAAATTCGAAAAATCTTGGAATCTAGTGAAATTTTCAACAACCCCAGATTCTCATCTTCATCAAAATCTTTAAAAACTTTTGAAATGATCAAAAATCAGCTGAAATCTTCGTAATGAATTAAAATTTTTATAAGTCATTTGATACCTTTACGGGGCTGACGCAATTCTTGGAACAACCGCGGTTTTTGTTCTCAGATATTCATAAAATATATACAAAGTTACATGACTGAACGAGTCACATTCCTTTGCGACGGATCTTACACTTTCTCCTTCTCTAAGGATAGCAGGTGCAGCGGTTTTTATAATATTTCATGAAACACTGACACAGGTTGTCGATCTTTCCATTTTATCTAAGCATGTTAAAATTGATAAATGAACAAATTGTCACATGTTGCTGTTGCTTTCGTCACTGTTCATATTTTCACAACTATCGGCCTGTTCTCTAAATAGCACGAAAATATTTCTGCGTAATTCTCATGCTGTGCTTTTGAGAGAGGGAATAAAGTACAGTGTGAATGTATAAAGTACGTGAGCGTAACATAAAAGGTTCGGCAGAAATGAAACAAAGAAAATTTAAAACGAAATTTACTAATCTACTTCAACATGACGTTCGCAGCTCTCATAATGTCTGCGAAAAACTGAAGTGACCAGTGAGTTCACCTGGCATAAGGATTTGAATGACAATTACTCAAACGGGTATAGGAATTTCGACAAAGCTCGTAATTGCGCTGTTGCAATTTTCCTCGATCTGTCTTACAAATAAACTTATCAGTCGTTAAGGAGATGGCATACTCATTCTTGACCAACCGTATTATCGACGATGAAGGTTTTCTACCTGTTGAAAAACGCAATGACAGAATAAATCTTCATTCATAGTATCGAACATTCATGATATGTCGAATTGTAGAAAACGATAAAACTCAGCTGTGGCCTGCAATGTGTTTTATATTCTTCAATCATTTCTCAGTATACTTTGACAGCATGCGCGGCTACATCGGCATATTCGATGAGAAATAAATTCAAGATATAAATCACATTGTATGCCAAAAATAATTTTTTTGTTTTCCGTAAATTCTATAGGACATGAATGTTCGAAAGCATGTATAGCAAAAACCCTTAATCTCGATAATTCGGTTAATAAAAAACCCTTTAATTACAACTTTAGTTGTAATTTTGTTACAGTGTCTGCCAGTATTGTACGTTTATGGTCCTGTGGAATCTTGAGGTTTTCATGAAAAAAAAACATGGTGCGTGCTTCGAGGCAGATGTAATCGGTGCCCGTTGCCGATCGTTGAGATGAAATCTTTATCATCATGCCGGGGCGTCTCCCGGAATATTTGGGGTTGATGTCGTTGTCTGATCTGTCATCAGACCACGTCGGCGACTCCGTTATCCTTTAACCAAAAAGCTTCCGAATGTCACGTCGTGGCGGCGTCGAGGGATGCTGAGCCGCGTCATCGCATCGGTGCCGATAAAGGAGAAGCTAACAACAGCCAAGACGATACCTAGAAAATAGTTGATGGCTAGAAATCTTCGTAGAAGACCTAATCGTGGACCGCGAGGTTGTTGGAAGAGATTGTGACTAGCGATGCCCGGTCGAAGGGGCGAGCTTTCCCTCCGGGGATTGCTCTCATCCGCGGCTGAGTATCATCTTTGTGTAAAGACAAGAAATGATAAAGATACACAGAGGCTCTTCCTGTGAGCGCCTACGAGTGCACTGCAGGAATGAAACAGTACAGTAAGTATATATGTGCAAGTATGCATTTGTTAAGGTGCAAACGAAGTGGGGAATAGGGGTTTGGGAGGTTGAGATACATATTTTGAGGATTTTGGCTTCGAGGTTGCTGTCAGAATCTGGTGCCCGGAACAATAGCAATGGCGGAGGCACCATGCGCAGCGAATATGCACGGAGTACAAAATATAGTAGGAAAAAAAACCGTATTGCAATTGTGGAAAGATGAAACAATACGAGCGAAATAAAAATTCTCTGTATACCTACCATGGTTTTAATTAAAAGCGTATGTATACAACGGCCAACTGGAGACTGGTTCTGCGTTTGTCTTTCCTCTGCTTTAAACTTGCAACCAAAAACATCAACTAACAATATCTTACTTTTACGACCCACTTTTAATCCCACTCTATCTTCAGGATAATATACCATGTAGGGTAAAGTTAGTGAATGTTGACCGGCGCGGATTGATGGGCTGCAGAGTTTCTTCTATCGTTCGGCCGTACGTGAAGTTGCGGATTAATGGACCAAAAAATTGTAATATATGTATCAGGGTGTGTCAGTTTGACTTTTTTTTTCAATTTTCATGGTGCTACTTTTCAAGTCACTAGGTCTTATCAAGAAGAAGAATCCCACATAGTGAAATTTTTCTTCGTCAAGCTTAAGTGGTTCCGAAACTTTTTTCGGTTTCCCATTTGATTAACACACAAAAAAATCTATTTTCGTGTCAATCCACATAGTTTTTTAGTTAATCAATATTTTTCAAAAAGATATTGACTTGTAAACAATTTTTAAAATTCTGTATACGAAAAAAATTAATAAATTAAAATTATAAAAATAATAAAATGTGCTATTTACTCGAGAACCAAAAAACTGAAAAAAAAAGTTTCGGAACCACTTAGCCTTGACATACGAAATTTTTCGAGCGGGGAATCTCTTTGTGTTGACGAGAACTATCCGTTAGAAACGTAGCCAGAAATCGTTTTTTTTTTTGTGACACACCCTAATATGTATATTGGGTGGACCCTAAAAGGGTGATTTTTGAAATTTTTCAGCTGTCGACCCCTCAATCGATTTCAAATATATAAAGAAAAACTTTCTTCTAATATCTTAGCTCTTAATTTCAATGGGAACACGTGCCGCAGATTTTTTTTCTCTTTCATCAATACGTAGGTATCAAAAACGTTTCCAGCTTCCATTTTCACAGTATTTCGTAAAATTCAAAAAATTACATTACAGTTATATTCAGCTTGTTACTACCATAAAATATTGCGAACAATTACCATTCGGGAATGTAACAGAAGGCTTTTGAAATGATATTTCAACAGACGTGCCGGAGAAGTTGCAAAAACATTTCAGAACGAGCTACCCGCTCGCCGCTAGGCACAAATTTAGCACAAGGGTCTCTCCGAATTAGAAATTTGACGCCCGAGTATAATACGCGCTCGACTGGGCTCGAACAAGCACTCGCTAGATACCCGTACAAGCTTGTGTCTATCAATGTACAATATTTCTATACCAGATCTACGTGATTGTTTGATTAGCTGAACATGGATAATGAGTAAAATGTGGTAAATTACAAATTCAAAAGCATCATCAGATCTCGTCAAATCAGTTTCACGAAACACGACCGGAATAAGTCTGAAACGTAACTCAGATGTATGAAAATTTCAAATGTAACGGTATGAAGGCAGACATTTTCACTCATCTGATAAATTTCGAAAATACAACAGTAGGTAACTGTTATGTTTTTGGAACTATGACAAGATTTCAGCCCAACGTTCCAAAAACCATTCTCTGCTCTTCAGAAACTGATGATTACCTTTTGGAAATTTGGAATAAATCATATCTGACAAAAATTAGTGATAATATTGTGAGCTGAGACGTATATGAGAGTCTAGCATCTTTATCAAAAAAAAAACCAAGTAAAAATTTACTAGAAAATTGTATGTTCAACAGCTTGCAAACGGTTATTAAATATTCAACTCCATCGGCTCGAGTTTTATCAGTATACTGCTTTGACTAGGAGTGAAGCTGTTTATTTTCAAAGGTAATAATCAAGTTAAGGCGCACGAAGCACAACACGCAAATAAAATACTTGGTCGCGGCGGCTCTGCAGGGCCGACTGGCGGGCCGCGTCTCCGGTAGAGGGCCGAAGCTTTCAAACAGCCACGTAATATAATTACTGAGCTTCCGCTGCTGATGCTTCGAGGAGCTACGGCAAGTAGTCAACGCGAAAAGCTCGCCCTTTCCCTGCGGCTTTCTCTCCCTCCTCAGCTCGCTCTCTATTCTTCTGAAGAGACATCTTCGTAACGGGAAGAAAGATACGGAAAGAAGCGTTAACCAGCAGCTACAATATTTTTTATAAATTACATTCATTTTCTCATTTTCTGTCACAAACCAAAACGATATCGGACAATCCTCTGAGATCAAAGCTAGACGCGACGCGACGCCACTGATGCATTTCTGATAAAGTCAAGTAACATCGACGACTGTGTCGATACAGATATGTTATTGCCATGTAGTGTTAAAGCTTGATTATCATTTTACTGGAGTCTACTGATGCTTAAATGTTTTTGAGGATTGAAGATAACATTTTTAAAATCACTGGCACGCTTTCAAGTATTATTCCATTGACGAAGTTTTTTCACAGCTGATTAATTCTATATTGAGACATGATTAAAAATTCTTTGAGATTTTGTGGACTGCGCGTTACATAGATTGACCCTACCGGAGAAAAAGTGATTGTCGCAGGGTATACAGGTCGCATCGTCTATCGAGCCTGTTTGGAATTTGGAGGGAATATTTCAAAATAACGTCATTTTGGGTTGAACTAACAATATATAGAGATAAGGTCAGTCCTTTGACCTCTATATCAAGGTCTTTGAAATACACTTCTCCTTTCAACGTTTACAAAAACGACTTGAAACCAAAAATTTTTATACCTAAAAATTGAATTCATCAAATATCGTAGGTTTGTCCGGAAATTACATGAATGCAGAACATTCCCTTCAAATTTGAAGAAGTTTCGATGAACGATGCGACCTGTACCCCACGACGCAGACTTTCTCTATAGTGTGATTAATCTGTGTAAAGTGAAGTCCATAAAATCTGAAATAATTTTGAATGATGTCTCAAAATGCGAGTAATCAGGTGTGAAAAAACTATGTCAATAGAATATTTTTCAATTATTTAATTATTTTACGTGACTTAATAATTTCCAAGCTTCAATAACACGGAGATGACCTGTAATTAGAGTAGAAAACCAATTTTGATTTCTTATCGAATTACTGATGATTTATTCATTATTCAGAAGTATGCATTGGATTTGACGGATATACGTGGAATGTATAGAACCATCCTTGCGATCTTGTACGAACCGCCTCTGTATTTATACTGTTACTATAATAACGTCATTACATGTCAATTACATGCATGCACGGGTTCCGCTAACTGAGTTTGCTTCGCAATATTCTGCCACAACCTCTCTCAGCCGCACTTCTATACACATACGTGAACTTATAGGTATGTATGAACATGTGCACGCATCTATCTGATATGTGTGTCGCTTGCACCTGAGGCAAAGGGATATTAATACGTTGTCGACCTTGCTTTTACGGTCTTCAAAATTTAGCATAACATTTTTTGCAAAGTTAAGTTAATACGTAGAAATCAAAAATAAATGACTGAGCCCGGAGACAAAATCTAAATAATTTAGTATTTTTATAAAATGTAAAATAGAATTAGATCCCTTATGTGACAATTATTAAAGCAAACCGAAGGTAAACCACTTGTTTGAATTTTGTATGACATCGAAATCGTTATTTTCCATTTCCTTTTCAGCTGGAGCATAAAAATGGTGACATCTTCAATTTCGCATAACTTGCGTAAGAAAATTTTTTAATTTTTTTTCCTTTGGCAGGACTTCGGTTTATGATACAAGAAAACTTCTGACAAAAATTCATCCAAATCAAAAGTGGTCGATTCCAACCATTGGTCGATTTGAGATAGAATGACCCACCTAGGATAAATTTTTAAAATTTGGTGTGCAAAAATTACATAATTCAATTTACAAATATTCACTCTGATGTGGAATCTCATAACGTGAAACCTCGATTAATTATATGCTAGGGTAATTGGCCAGATTCATTTGATGTTCACCGGTATAGTATATTTAGCAAATTGGAAGAACGAAGGGCCAATCACGGAAGTTATATAGCAGGTATTTCATATTTTGGCACCAGAAAACACCCCAGATAATGGAAGCAAGATCTGTGATCCGGAGGTACGACCAACTCCTAGTCAGAAAAATATTCAAAGTTCAATGGAATGTACAAATGAAAAAAGTAACTTTCTTAGCTTACGATTCTCTACAGGTCTTGCGGTAAAGCATATATTCGATCTCCATAATGTTGTGTAGTCCGTATATACATGTACAATCCTTACATTACATTTCATACGCGGTTTCATTGTCACGACCAGTAAAATTCGTTCAGGTTGAAATGATTATTGATATTATCAATTCCTCAAAGTGCTAGACTCGTAAATACTTAGGTATGTATGATTCTCTGGTATTCCTACCTGCTAGGATAGAGATGGTGCGGACCTTTCTGTGGAACCACTTAGCGACAAAATTATATTATTTGATCATCAATTATATTTTGATGGAAAACGGCGATTGGTATCTACTACGATATATTGAAACCACAATAAGGTAATGTATCAGGTATAACAGTATAAGCATGACAATATTATTAGTAAAGTAAGGTGGTGAGGGTTATCGGAATACATATACGTCAAAAATTTAACTAAAAATAAAACAAACAAAAAATCACGAAGAAAAGGACAACTTTTTAAGAAGTTGCAATCACAAAAACACAAAAAAGTTGCCTTCGCCTCCGACGGTGTCTTACCCAGTAAAGTTTAATTGATACACTGAACTTATCTGATTAATCGGCCGGAATCGGTTTGAACTGTCGGTGCCTTTCCCGTTAATGGATCAAAATGTACAGTCATTCTCGTGCAAAGTGGTTTCTTGATTATTGCCAATACCACTGACACGTGGCAATTGTTGCTGTCGTTGTCGTTGTCGTTGTTGTTTTGTTATTCTAATTATTATTATTATTATTGTTATAAGTTGTATAGATAATCGGCATCGTATATATGCGCGGAAATTTCAGTTGAGTAACGAATGAGAGTATCTGAAAATAATCGGCATTATATTTTTTTTGCACCCACTACTCTGAATATTAGTTTTCTATCACAAAATTAGCTCCATATCTCAAATTCGATGTGGTAGCGCAAGCCATTTTTCAGTTTTTATTCAACTTTTTGCAGCTGACACTTTTCCTTACATGCGACTCTTTTAAACTCACTCTTGCGGAGTTTCTTGGGTTACTTATTCTGGATCTAAAGTCAGAATACAGGAATTCAAAATTTCTGGCTCATTGACGGAGCAAAATTACAAAAAGTGGACTGATTTAAATCAAAATTAAAAATCACCGGTTTGTTGGGCTCGGTTATTCCAATGTTCCCAATGGTGCTAATTCACTAACTTTGGCGTTACGTAACTGCATTCCTAACTTCAATGTGATAACGTCAAAACAGTTTACCGCAAAGACAGTTGAAGTGCAAACGATATAAATTGAATAATGAGTAGTTGCTAATGACAACGGCGTTATCAAATCACGTTAGAGAATGCGTTTATCATTATTCTGACGCTATTTCACTCTATGAGAAGCAATAATCCGATTGGTTATTACCTGTCGAACTGCAGTTATTTTCGCAGTTATGCGTTAGTGAATTAGCACCCTGAAGTCAAAATACGAATGTTTAAAAGGGTGGATCAACATTGTAGAAAGTAGGCTTAGTCGTAGTAATCTTGCTATTCAGTGTTTCTAGTATCCATCAATTTGAACTTCATCATTCTTTTAATTTAGATTCGAAATTGACGGCCGAAAACACTTTTGATTATACGGAGTTTGATGCAAAACTATCTATACCTATTACAATTATGGTGTGCCATATTGGATTCGCCATTTTAAGCTTCTGTATTTCGACTTCAGATCTGGAATCAGTGGCCTCAAAAATCTCTCTGGACGAGTTTGAAAAAATAGAATCTCAGGAAAAATTTAAGCAACAAAAAGTTGGAGAAAACATAGAAAAACGCTTAAAGCTCATCTTGTAGAAGAATTTTTTTGATGTATTGAAAACGTACATTTAGAGTAGTAGGAGGATGAAAAATAAAATGTCGATTATTTTTTAGACACCTTTCTGCATAGGATATGTATGTGCACACTTCGAAAATACTCGATAACTTCTTTGAGGTTGAGAAATGGTGCCTTGAAGTTGGTTTGAGAAATTTCGTAACGAAGACATGTCTTTCACGATGGTGAATGTATCAGGCACCCTTAAATATAGGCTCGTTCGCATCTTGCAGTATTCCTAGCAACGTGAAAATCATCAGAGACCTTTTCCTCATAATTTTAGAGCACTAAGGCTACAGGTTACAAAATATATACTTTGAATTTAATTGATGCTTCTGCCATTTGTTGTCTGATTGCCGTCAAATTGCAGATCATCAAACACATCGTTTTGTTTGATTTTTGGTGGCAAGTGACTTCCGGTACTACTTGTATAATGAATAAAGAAAATGTCGAAACATCAATCAATACAATCTGCTTGCAATATATGCATGTTACGATTATGCTGTCAGCAGTAAGTTGCGGGTATATTCACACTAGATTGTTGTGAGCCTGTTGCTATGAACATGTTGTTAGTAGCCTGAAGACAACTCGCAATAAATTATTTCAGAATAGGTAATTGCTTGACTTGTATAGAACGGCTAGCTGTCTGGATCGGTGGCACAGGAAGAAAACATCATTTTGGTGATGTTCTTTTTTCCGTACAAATACCGCAAAGCAGAGCATATACCATATGAGAATTTTGTGAAAAATTGAGTAGGTATTGCTTGTTTTCCGAGAATAAATACCGATAAAATTATTGAAGTTAATTAAAATTCATTCTACGCTGATTGCAGTACTGCACCCGCTAGTATAAGTCGTTAGATGTAATCCGGCTCCTGTTTTCATCGCAAGTCTTGAAGGCAACTTCCGTACTAAAACTTTGTCGTAGCTGTATGCGATTGTACGCGTTCATGTTTGCCAACTAAAACCGCGAAAGAACTTGCAAGCGTTTTCGCGAAGGGCGTCGTACCGTGCCGCGCCGCGACGGTTTTGTGTCGTCGGGCCTTTGTGTCTGCGTGAGTAAATATTAGCGGAGGATGATGAGGCTTAGCCCTTCCTTTCACCGCCCACTCGCCATCCTCTAGCCGTCCTTTCACCGTCCTTTCAGAGCGGAGTATTTTGCGAGACGTGATCATCTGCCCTCACACCATGGTCCGCCGTGGTCAACGCACAGAGAACGCATCGTAAACGCATCTGAAGAAGCTTTCCTTCGCTCACGATTTGACAAAGTACTACAGCGCCTATCTTCCAACGTACTAAAATATGAAGCATATTATGCGTCGACTCAACAAACGTCCGATCCTTATGATCCGTTTCAAAATGAAATGGGTAAATGCTCATTGGAAATAATTTTTTTCAAACCCGCCTTGGTACCCCAGGAAGAGTGTAACGAAACCCCCAGTATCAGACCAGGACCGGTTGCCGACGATGGCGATCCTGGTGCAGTCGTTTGTCTCAGTACCAGATCAATACCGGTAAATAGTCGGGATGATAAGATCGTGCCGACGCTGATAATCAGAACTGGGCTAATATTGCGCATAAGCAGTGGGCCAGTAGCGTGAAGCCGGTATTTTAAGGGGACCAGTACAGCTGGGTTTTGGAAATTCGGGGTATTCCAAAATGCATTTATTTGTCAACCAAAGTTTATTTTACACAAAAAAAAAAATTTTCTTCGAAAACCTTTGTCGTAAGGTTTTAAGCACATCGTTGTTCCAATTAAGGGCGTTGAGGGCTCATTTTGTTCAGAAAAGGAATCCTCATCACGTGAACGAGGGATTTTTTTACAATTTCGTGTTGGCCACGTAATTTTCAAATTAGTGGCCTAAATATTGGAAATTTTTCATAATTGACCATAACCTATCACATGAAATTTTTTTACCGATCCCTTCGTTCATAAGATGCAGAATTGCTGTCTGAAGAAAGCAAGGCCTTGAGAGGTTGAATTGGACCAACGATGTACCTGAAACCTTACGACAAAGTTTTTCGAAGAAAAATTTTTTTTTTTATGCGAAATAAACGTTGGTTGTCAAATAAATAAATTTTGGAGTACTCCAAATTTTCCAAATCAAACTGTACTGGTCCCCTTAAGTTCTCTCCATATCGAAAGGTAAGCACGAGAAGGGCGTAATCTCTCACAGAGCGGACCTCCCTTCTGGTTCTAGCTTTTGAAATGTATTGCGAGGAAATCCCAATTGTGCCAGTGACTTGTGATAACGCTGGGCTACAGACACCGGCCCAGTAATGGGCTGTGTTATACCAGTATTCGCAGACTCTACCTTGGACGCTATGAGAAGATATTCTACTAACAGTCTTTTTACAGTTGCTACTATAGTATTTTGAGATATGGTTCAAAATTATTCCAGATCTTATAGACCTCATCTTGCATAGATTTAGTGCACCGAAAAAAAAGTATATGCCATAGGGTACAGGTCGCATCGTGCATTGACACTTCCTTAAATTTAGAAGAAGACCCAGATATCCCTTAGATGAACATTTTTAGTCTCATTGAGAAATTTTTCGGAAGTAATCTCTACCATCTTGGATCCATGGCACCATATTGGATTTCGGAAATATGGTTTGAATGGGTGTTCGAGAGAATATGATATATCATTCATCCAAGTTCGGATTCGTTCATTAGTCAATGAATGCAAAGATCCATCAATTCAATTAATTATTCATCGGCATCTGAATCTTCGTTGATGCTACTATAGGGTGGTCCTTATTTGAGGTATTTTCGAATGTTGACGCTCTCATAGGCTCAAGTGTTTTGAAATAAGTGATAAAGAAGATTCCCAAAGTTACAGGTCTCTATCTTAATTTTAACCCGTGCCAAGTTTGCCATCTAAATAACATGGGATTTTTTGCATTGAAAAGTCAATGTTTTATTTTGGCTAAAATAATAAGTCCAAAACTTTAAAACTCTGTGAACTTTATCCTTGTGATAGTAGCTATCCCCAATAATTTTTATAGATTTTTATCTATTATTATTTTGGAGTTGCAGTTCGATGAAGAATAATTTTTTTTCCTAATTCTTTTATAAAAATCTATAAAAATTATGATGGATAGCTACTATCATTACGATAGAGTCTACAGAGTTTAAAAATTTCGGAACTATTGCCTTAGCCAAAATAGAAAATTGACTTTTCAATGCCAAAAGTCCCTTGTTATTTAGATGGCAAACTTACATAGGCAGTGGAACACGGGTTAAAATTAAGATAGAGATCTGTAACTTTGGGAATATTTTTTTTAATTTATTTCTAAACATTTGAGTCTATGAAAGCATCAAAATTCAAAAATACCTCAAATAAGGACCACCCTAATGTATGAAGTAAGTATTAGCTTCTAGGAACATCTTTGAGAGTATTTCAGCTGGTCTGACAATTCTATCTTGATACCTAGCATGGAACAAATCATTTATTATTTGTATATTGATTGTCATTGTAATAATTGTAATGACATTTGCAATGTAAACCACTGCCAAAATTCAAATTCCGCGTCAAAATAATTGATTGATTAGAAGATTATGAGAATTAGAATTGATACGATTAGAAGAATACTTGTGTAAAAACGTAAATTTTTCTATTCTCTAGGTCTAATATCGATACCACGTAAAAATCTAGAGATACGATAGTGTTCAAAGAATAAATAATATGTCTCGTATCTCTATGACAAAAAAAGTTTTCAAAAAATTGTATACATCGAGGTACTTACAATTTTTTCAAACAATGCTGTCTGAGAAATGTATTATGGTATATTCACATATATAATCGATAATATATACGGGGCATTCCATGACATCTCGATCAAGATTCGGCGTCGATGTCTCAGATTGGTTTGATAATTCTTTGCATCAAAGTACATGACGAAAAATGCAAGCCTAATTTTTTTCAGAATTTTTTGATCCAGCGTCTCTGAAGTATGATTTGAAAACTTGAAAAAAAAAAAACACCCACTTTGTAAAATCTGAAAAAATTCAGAAAAATCTTATGAAATATAACAAAATTTTTGACACCTATTAGACGATGGACATTTCATAACTTCAAAAGATAAATGAAAAAAATAATAAATTAGAAAACTATTATTATTTCATTGCATTTTTGACATCAGAATCAACATAAAAGCTTCTTATAATATGGGCCGAAAAATGTCTATTTAGAGAGTTACAGGGAATCAAAAATATCAGGACAATATTTATAAATATAAATTTGCGAATATAAATATTATAATATATTTGATTTCCTGTAACTCTAAATGGACATTTCTCGGCCCATGTTATAAGGAGCTTTTATGTTCATCCTGATGTCAAAAATGCAATGGAATAATAATAATTTTTCAATTTTTTATTTTCCTTATTTATCTTGTGAAGTTATAAAATCTCCATCTTCTAATAGGTGTCAAAAATTTTGTTATATTTCTTAGATTTTTCTGAATTTTTTCAGATTTTACAAAGTGGGTGTTTTTTTGTCAAGTTTTCAAATCATACTTCAGAGACGCTGGATCAAAAAATTCTGAAAAAAATTAGGATTGCGTTTTTTGTCATGTACTTTTATGCAAAAAATTATCAAACCAATCTGAGACATCGACGCCGAATCTTGATCGAGATGTCATGGAATGCCCCATACACAGATATACATATCAAGTTCTCTCGAACGTGAGGATAAATTTTTCTATACGCATGACAATCAACATAATAAAGCTCGCGCTATTCTGGAATCCGATATGAAGGGGTACCATTTGAGCTTTCAAAAACTCGATTTCTCAATTTCAATATATTTCTATGCTATCTATACACTTTCACGTAATACTTACGCCATTTCGGACCCAGAAACGTCAAAAAATGGCCAATTGGTTGCCAGAAATGTACGTGCGTGAAAAATATTTGCGCCGAATAAAATAACCGGCACTTCGTTCCAAAATATTTGCGCCGAATAAAATAACCGCACTTTTATCCACTTCGTTGGCTCCAATACCGTCGACCGAAGACGCCGAAGCGGCAAAAGGAATTCAAGAGAAAAAAGGACTGCTACAAAAGGCGCCCTTTATGGTCCAGGAATAGATTGGAAAGGGTCAAACAGAATCTCAATATCATTAAAACATTGTACAATATCGTAGCAAAGTTTGACTAAGACTTCGAGGACGTACTTTGCGAAACTACGTTTCTGCCAAATGGGGGGTACATACCTATACGTCTTGGAAATAATTTTTTTTCAACTCGCTGGTACGCTCGGGACAGATATTCTACTGCCTTGCCAATATACATAAATTGAGTCTACCGAAGATAAAGTAACTGTCGCAGGGTACAGGTTGCATGATGCATCGTAACTTTTTGAAATTGTAGGTAATATTCTAAATTGATGACATTTTAGGTCGCATCCGTAAATATAGATTAGGCCAGTCTTCTATTGCTGTGAGCACGTAACACGTTTTTTCTTAACGTTTACAAAAAAAAAAAAAAAATGTCTTGAAATTAAAAATTTCCGTATTTGAAAATTGAATTTATCGAATATCATTGGTTTGCCTCAGAAGTACATCCATGTAGAAAATTTCCTCTGAATTTGAAGAAGTTTCGATAAATGATGCGACATGTACCTTACAATACCACTTTTTGTTCGGCGTAATGAATTTGTGCGAAACGAAGTCCACAAAATCTGAAATAATTTTGAATTATGTAATAAAGTACTTGTCATCAACTGTGAAAAAGCTGAGTCTATCAGAAATCCTTTCAAGGTGTATCCGTATATCAATTATACCATTCAGTTCGTTTTATCCGGTTACGAATTTTGATCTCTTAACCAAGGCGTTTTCGAGCAAAACTTTTTAAACACAAGTTTAATTGTATCGAGAAGGAAACATGATGTTATGTTTTATTTCTCATTTTGTGTATGGCTCAAGGTTATTTTAAAGTCATCTTCGTTTTTTTTCCTCTACAGTGATGTAAAGAGTTCACTACCAATCAATAGTAACTTCGTTAAATAGTCGCGAATGTATATTCTTCATGACATCATTAGTATTTCCACTAATATTTTTGGTAGTCTCGAACAGTATGTTTCTGGAAGTGACTATTCGACCATTATTCAATAATTCTTTTTGTATTGACCAATAATAGTCGCTGGGATCACATAATCAATACAATATAAATACACATTTGAGCAAGTATATATATATACAAACATTATTCATATTATATTAACATTAGTCGATTTTCTTTTATAATTTACACAAGCTAGAGTATTTATTTATTACTAAGTACTCGTACTATACAGCATCGTGTAAGGTGGTCGAATGGTGTGCCTGTAACTGCAGCTTCTCTCTACCAAATTGTTTCTTTGTTTCACTTGACTTGAGTTCGATAAAACAGAGACAACAATTACTGTGGTACTTTCCAATCGGAGCAGGACGATTCGGCGCGGCCGTTTCGGCGCGACCGATTGGGCGCGACCGTTTCGGCGCGAGCCCTTTCGGCGCTGAGACGTTTCGGCGCGAGCCATTTCGGCGCGAGTCCTTTCGGCGCCGGGACGTTTCGGCGTGAGTCGTTTTGGCGCGAGCTGTTTTGGCGCGGGCCGTTTCGGCGCGAGCTGTTTTGGCGCAACCCCTTCGGTAGCTGGCCGTTTGAACGCATCCCTTTCGGCACGGGGACGCTTTGGCGCGATAAAAATTATTGTTCTTAACGAATAAAAACGAAAATCACAGGAGCTTGACTGACCGGTATAAACATAAAAAAATATGAAAAATAAACGTGATAACAATCCAGAAGGTGATTTTGGCACTCTAAGGGTTAGAATAATTTAGGCTACCCCACTGATCCACGCACACACACACACACGTAGTACAACTAAGAAGGTGGCTGTGGCTTCAGAAGGGTTAGAATGGGTTGGGCTACCCCACTGATCCACACACACACACACACGTGCTACAACTTAGAAGGTGGCTGTGGCTCTCGAAGGGTTAGAATGGGTTAGGCTACCCCATTGATCTACACACACACACACATACTACAACTTAGAAGGTGGCTGTGGCTCTCGAAGGGTTAGAATGGGTTAGGCTACCCCACTGATCTACACACACACACACACGTGCCACAACTTAGAAGGTGGCTGTGGTTCTCGAAGGGTTAGAATGGGTTAGGCTACCCCACTGATCCACACACACACACACACACGTGATACAACTCAGAAGGTGGCTGTGGCTCTCGAAGGGTTAGAATGGGTTAGGCTATACCCCACTGATCTACACACACCACACGTGCTACAACTTAGAAGGTGGCTGTGGTTCTCGAAGGGTTAGAATGGGTTAGGCTACCCCACTGATCTACACACACACACAAACGTGCTACAACTTAGAAGGTGGCCGTGGCTCTCGAAGGGTTAGAATGGGTTGGAATAAAACATCCTAAATTAATTCATAGTCGCCATCGCGCCGAAACGGCTCGCGCCGAAACGGCTCGCGCCGAAACGACCCGCGCCGAAACGGCCCGCGCCGGAACGTCGCGGCGCCGAAAGGACTCGCGCCGAAACGTCCCGGCGCCGAAACGACTCGCGCCAAAACGGTCGCGCCGAATCGGTCGCGCCGAAACGGCCGCGCCGAAACGTACTGTACCCCTTTCCAATAGTGTTGAGAGCTTTGCTCGATTCTGATATAAACATTCCACTATTTAGCGTCGTTGAAATAATTTTAGGCATTCATTCTGAGCATCGATGAATAACCGCCAAGTTAAATTCTTTAGATGGAAAATCTGACGGGGTTTTTAACAGGCAGCATCGCAATATCACTGCCAAAACATGTCTTCGGGGTCAAAAATACGAAATGATCACATCGCTGGACCATCATCCGCTATTTATTACGACGTTTATGGCGCAAGTAGGTGATGAATACATGCTAGATTTATATCCATTATTTATTGGAGGTATCAAGATACACTAACTTACCATGTCGCGTGTCTATTGGCACATAGGTCGTAGGCGCTATTATATACGAACATTTGCTATTTTCAAAATCGAAAGGTCGTATAATTGCTTTCGCATGTATTTACGCGAAAAACCTCGAAATATGTTCAAAACGTTACATGAAATTGAAAATTGACCAAATGAAAGCAGAACGTCGTAAGTCCTGCACTGATAGAAGGATTTGTTAACAGTTAATAGGATTTATTAAGATTTATTATATTGTTATTATTGTTAGTATTGTTATTGTATTATAAATAATATAATAACAATAATATTAACTTCCACGACTTAATGAATATTTATTAACTGTTAATAAATCATTTATTAAGTCGTGCGAAATAGAATTTATTAACAGTTAATAAATGTTTGTTTGGATCTTTGGAGAGTAAGAAGTGAACATAGAAATTTCCAGTTAACTGTTTCATAACCTATATTTGTTTCAACTAATAATTATCAATTTATTGTCAGGTTCGAATGCACTACTTAAATAAATATTTTCATTATAATAATATAAAGCAATAATATAATAAGCGATAATAGTAAAAAATGGACGATGTCAAATACTTATAAATAATAAACCTTGATGATTTGAAAGACTTTAATTTATTATGAGAACAAATACAAACATAGAATACTATACGCAGTAGCAATAATTAATATTTTATTTTTAATTATTATTAAATAAATCAAATCACGATGAGAAATCACATTGCGGCCGTTTGAAACAGTATGAATTTTTATAAGTTTAACATCAATGCAATAATGACAATTGTATAAAAACATTATCCGAGTGTTGACGTTATGGCGCGAATGTGAGCGATTTTCACGCCGTACTGGAAGAGGGACGGATTCACTCAAACAAATATTTTGTTGGATTTAATAAATATTTATTAAATAACAATAAATATTTGTTAACTGTTAATAAACGTATATTTCTCACAAATAAATGTATTTATCAACAGTTAACAAATCCTTCTATCAGTGTGGCGCGTACGATCTTTTGGACCTCATAGCTAATCGAAAAATAATCACTTTAACCAATTCCAGAAGGTCATAAGTGACATTATACGACTTTATGTCGTTTTTTAAAAGTAAAAACATGAAAATTTTTGAAAAACCCGAAAAATGACTGATTCAACAACTAAAGGTAGGAGGTCGTAAGTACTGGCAGACACGATTCTGTCTTTCTAGCTTGAGAAAAAAATTTCTTGAACTAATTTTAAAAAGTAGTATCCGCCTCGAAATCTTGAAAAAAAAGACTTAAAACTTAAAAACAGAAGGTCGTATCCGCCTCAAACTTCAAAGAAAAAAAAATAAAATAAAGCTTAGAAACAGAAGGTCGTATGTTAGGCGATACGTCAATGGAGCGTTAATTTTTCGCATTATAGAAAACTAAAAGCAGAAGGTCGTATCCACCAATGTACGACCTTTTGCTTTTAGGTTTGCAAAATCTTATTTTCAAATTATTTATGTGTTCGCATCATTTTTCCAGCGAATGACGGAATATACAAAAATTATACGACCTTATGTTCCTAAAATCACTTTTTTGGTATTGACGACCTATGCCATTAGACTCGCAATGTCTTAATAGTATATTATGCAACGAGAGAGTAAAGTAAGTTTTTATACACGACCCATCATCTGAGTGTATAAAAACCCACACACGAGTTCAATACCCTGTTTTTTCTACTACTGTGAGTAAAGTTCGACTTCTGATCGCAGTTTGCCGTGCGTAAAGATACTACTTTTGTGTGTGCGCAAAGGCAGTACATCACACATGGAATACTGTGATCAGAAGTCGAAGTTTACGCACAGTGGTAGGAAAAATCATAATTAGACAATTACGCGTATGTGCCTGTAGATCGGAAGCCAGTGGCTCCACCGTACAGGGTACAGTATGTAGTAGATGTTGTCACTGGGGTACATACACCTTAAATAGGGGTACTCTAGAAGGACTGGTATGTGTCTGAATTGTTCTTTAATAAACCAGTTTTATCACAGTATTTCGTTAATCTGTTGCAGCATCTATAATCGAAAAAAAGTTATGAGCTGTGAATCATCGGGATTCGGAGTTAGATGCAGTCAAAGTGAAAGCACTCAATGCAAGAACTCGGATCAACCGAGTGCTCCGATTTTGGATATTTGGGTCTCCGTAATCGTTCAGAAAACGAAGCTCTGTCCGGCAAACGGCTAACAGATGACTTTTTGATACGCTGTAGACGTGACTCGCGCAATTAGTTTTTTACTGCCAAACTTTTCAAGTTTATAAACTTTATTTTGACGGTTTTTCAGTGAATGTTAGAAAAAAAATACATACATATTTCAACGTGTTACCAAAAATTCTTTTTTTTTTTTTGAATTTTTGAAAAATCCTGCGTTATAGCACCGTGCATTTGACCTCACTTAACAAAATGCTTCTGATTATTCAATTTCAGATGAACCGTGTGGCCACTATAATTCCCATATATTGGAAGTGGAATAACGGACATGAAGTGCGCAGTGGCGCGTATTTCCGCTAAGTATTGGTATTTAAAAAATTTTTAAATACAATTAGGAAGCAATCGCTAATTAACTTTAAAAGTGATATTTTACAACCCCTACGAAAGTCAAATTCGCAGGACTGGACTGGTTAATTGGACCGCACGGTCTGTAAAATGGACCTTTGAACATTTCGCATACATCTTATTTACAGTCGTCACAGAAGTATTTTTTCACTACAGTGTACGTGTGCACACGTTTCATGCACCCAAACCTTGCATCTCATACACTGCATCATCGATTCCATGACCGTTTCATCACAAATGTTACACTACGCCAACCGAGGTTTTCCTGGTTATCCTCATTTTTTGTTTATTTGTATTTTCGGCTTCTTTTATGTTGGTTTTTGTGAAATTTTGCTTAGTCTCTTCGTGCTATTAAGTTTGGATTCTTGAAGATTATTTTCATATGGGCTACTGGTTAGTATTGCAGCCTTTTGATTTCATGCTGGATACGTTTTGATAAACATTCTGTGACTTGTCGTGGTAGTGGAGCTATCTCTTGTAATGTAGTTCGGAAACATTGAGG
Organism: Macrophya alboannulata; assembly: GCA_949628255.1. Lineage (NCBI taxonomy): Eukaryota > Metazoa > Arthropoda > Insecta > Hymenoptera > Tenthredinidae > Macrophya > Macrophya alboannulata. Next base: position 6,818,168 of record OX451210.1, on the reverse strand, counting down.
ATCACTGGTGCATGATTGATTCGAATTGGATTGCGAAGTCTCCGCGACTGGTAAATTCTTGCCAGTAGAAGTGCTCGCAATTGGTTGCTTATTCGTGGAATGGATATTCTTTTCCAGTTGCAGTTGCCTTTCGACTAGATGAGATGTAGTTGTAGCTATTTGATCACCGATCTGACTAGTGTCATCTGAATCGCTGTCACTTGATTCTTCTGCTCTTGGAATCTCAGATTCCAATTCAATTTGTGCTGTGTTCAACGCATCTGAAGCTGCAAAGTGATGATCTGGGGAGAGATGCCTATTCACAGGCCACACTCCTGAACCTCTAAAAGCTCCCTCGGCAACTCCCACGCTGGTCGCACGGCCATAGGCTTCGCCAAGTAGTCCTGATACGTGGAACGGTGTAATCGTGTGGCCAACATTAGTTCGGTGCCCCTTTTCTTGAGCCTGAATGTAATAGGTTTGCAAAGGTTTGAAAAATGCAACATCCAGCGGTCGTAGTCGGTGTGTTGTGTGACCAGAAAGCTGCAATAAGATAATTCCGTTTTCGCGAGCGTATGTAATTGCTTCGAGATTTTTGCTATGAGTTGTATGGCCATCAAGTAAAAGGAGAACCGGTATTTCTTTCGAAGATTGAACTGTGGAATGAAAGTGCTTTACCCATAGTACAACCAATTCGGAGTTGATGTAACCAGTGTCTGATATTTGAATCAAGGTTCCACTTGATGCGCCAACTCCCCATTCTGGTGCTATTCGTTTTCATTTAAAAATCAGCATCGGTGGAACGTATATTCCAGAAGCACTGACGCAGCAGACAATCGTTGTAATAACGCCTCTCTCACCACTAGCTATTGTGCCAATTTGTGATTTCCCTTTTAGACCAATTATTTTTTTAGGCTTTTTTTGAAGTGTCGTAAAACCAGACTCGTCCACGTTGAAAATTCGAGTGACGTTTAATTTATGCTCGTCTACAATCTTATCTAAGATGTTGAAAAATCATGAACTTTCTCGCGATTAAATTCTTTTGCTCGTGCCATTGAGGTCGATTCAGGTTGGCATAGAGACAGTCGTGGATGGCAAGCCTTGAAATTATAATACCATCCTTTTCTGGCCATTTGTTTTTCCCGATTAAAACGATTAAAACGGTGTGTTGCTGCAATTTGAAAAGTTAGTTTTCGTACATCTGAAATGGTCAACCCGAATAATCTTTCCTCGAATTTCAATAGGTGCTCTTCCAATTCCGTCTCTGCTTCTTCAGACAAGGACGTAGTCCGACCCAGAATCTTGACGTCACCATTTGCACAAATATCCCGATTTTCCAAGTGTCTTTTTAACGTTGGTACATTGTACATCCGAGCGCATTCATTAAGCCCACAATCTCCATTTCTAAAAGCTGCAACTGCTAACTCCAACTCCGTATGAGACCACTTGTCGTAATTTCCCCTCATCGCCATTCCGTAATAGTTTAGAAACACGTTCAGTAAATTGGACTGGTCCAAATTCAAGAACTCCACATGGTACAATATACTCGACTTCGTCATTTCTTTCAAAACATAACCTATTTCTGAAACGTGTTGTGCAAACACTTTTGTATTAGTACATTTGTATTGCCAATCGAATACTTTTTATACGCTGTAATAGTATTTTATAGGTACTTACTATGTGGTAAAGTCAGACCATAGATCAACGCGTTACAAATTAGCTGTGACGAGTTCACAAACAGGCACCGTTGTATTGCGACTGAACGGGACTTCTCCGGATCGTGCAAATCGCTACTTGTCTAATTTAATGTATCGCCTTCGACTTTGAAATGTTAGATGGCAGTACAAAGCAAGAAATTTTTAATTATGTTACTGGTCCAATTCAGTTGGTGGTTCAATTTAGTCCGACTTTCCACTAATTCATAAATACCCACCTTTATTTTAGCTTCTCATATTGGTACAACCTTTCGAGCACTTTCACTTTGAGACCCGATGACTCGCAGGTTCTAACTGTTACTTGATTTTTCTTCTCAAAGACTAGCAAACTTCTCCAATGAAACGAGTTGTGTAAAGCACAAAAAAAAAAATTGGCCACGTGACAGTCCTTCAAAAACATCCTAATTCAATGTGTACGTAACTCCTTACGGAAAGAACTCTACATAAATCGTGTGGAAAAAATCGATTTTTTTTTTTGCATTTTTTCAATAGCTCATATTTTGAAAATACCTTGTTGAAATATTATGGCAAAATGGTAAGAATTGACGGAGTTACGAGACTGTGAGGCGGCCGCCGTCTACGTGCAAACCAACCCTTCCTCAAAGGCATATACAGAACGTGCCTTTCCCAGGTCGAAATGCCTGTTGTACAAGTGTACAGTAACCTCATCTCTTAGATTATAGTCAACCGTTAAGGGGACTTTCGGTATAGTTTGTTCTGCATGAATATAGTTCCTCAATATCTTTAAACTATAGTTTTTCTCGAAACTATTTTTTAAAGTCAGTGGGCAGTATATCTCGAAAATTCATGGGAAGCCCAGGCGTAATTTTATGGAAAAACGCATAAGATATCACTCAAAATAATCGTAATGTAACGATTGTGATTGATATTTTCTTTGTCAATGTTTGAATAAATATATTTTTAACTTAATAAATTGATTTTATCTCAAAAAATATACAATAAACGTTTTTTGAATTTAATAGAAAAACCAGATGTGATGGGAAGAAAATGTGGACACTTCTGAATTCAGGAGACGTGAAATAAAGAATAATAGACTGAATCCAAATGAAATCATGCAGGCCAGCGGACGTGATGTTCCAGAATCGATCGGCGTTCAAATATGTTATTTCTCATACAAAATGAGCCGACACGTATTTTGTTGTTTACCCCAAAAAAATTATCCAAGCCCGATATCGATTTTTTAAGATTTAAAGGCGAAAAACTGTCTTCGCCAATTTGAGGAACCAAATATTCGAAAAATAGCCGCCAAATCCGTAATTCTCGAGCTTTTTCGACGATTCTTGTTTTATGTGATCCGGAATTTCGTACTCCATCGCGAAAAACAAAAAAATCCCAAAAATTTTGAAAATTGCCAACAATATCGATGTTTTTTGGAAAACATAAGAATTCACTTTTCTCAAAAACCCCATTTTTTTTTCCTCAAAATTTGATATGTTTTTCGGGGTGATATTGACTACTTACCCTATTGATGGCGACTGGTATTTTTTCTTGCTTTCCGAGTAATTGACTATTTTATTTTCTGAATTTCTGCAGGGCCGTGTTTTCACTGTTTTCATGCTATATACTCGCGAGCTTGTATTTTCTGTAGAATCCCATTTGTATATTGTTCGGGCTGCCGAATATCTTGTTGTTTAATTTTCTACGCGGTGTTTCTCTTACACAATACTTCAAATTACTTGTATCATGAACAAAAAGTAATGAAATTCCCCCCAAAAAGCACCTTAGGTGCAAAAACCTTTCGCCAAGTAGGTACATTAATGCGATATTTCCCACAAAAATAGTTTTGCAGCCATTTAATCTTCAAAAGTATTGAAATTAATGGACGTTACCAAGTACAAATAAATTTGCTCCCAATTAATTGCTTAATGTGATCCAGTTTTAGATTTTGGTAGCAGTTTACATTTCGATGTATACCTATAATGTGCGTAACACGTAATAACATGCGACATACGAACTCATAAGAGAAGATCAGTTGCAATTAAAATGAGGAAAAAACAAAGAAAAGAGAAAAAAAATTGGAGGTAGTGGTACTTGGCGGGCATTTTTGTAAAAATTACGAGAAAATATAAATGCCCGCCAAGTACCACTACCTCTAAATTTTTTTTTTCTTTTCTTTGTTTTTTCCCTAATTTTAATTTCAATTGATCTTTTCTTATGAGTTCGTATGTCGCATGTTATTACATGTTACCCACATTATAGGTATACATCGAAATGTAAATTGCCACCAAAATCTAAAACTGGATCACGTTAAGAAATTAATTGGGAGCAAATTTATTTGTACTTGGTAACGTCCATTAATTTCAATACTTTTGAAGATTAAATGGCTGCAAAACTATTTTTGTGGGAAATATCGCATCAATGTACTTGGCGAAAGGTTTTTGCACCAGAGGTGCTTTTTGGGGGGGATTTCATTACTTTTTGTTCATGATACAAGTAATTTGAAGTATTGTGTAAGCGAAACACCGAGTAGAAAATTGAACAACAAGATATTCGGTAGCCCAAACAATATACAAATGGGATTCTACAGAAAATACAAGCTCGCGAGTATATAGCATGGAAACAGTGAAAATACGGCCGTGCAGGAATTCAGAGAATAAAGTAGTCAATTACTCGGAAAGCAAGAAAAAATACCAGTCGCCATTCATAGGGTAAGTAGTCAATATCACCCCGAAAAACATATCAAATTTTGAGAAAAAAAAAATGGGGTTTTTGAGAAAAGTTAATTCTTATGTTTTCCAAAAAACATCGATATTTTCGGCAATTCTCGAATTTTTTCGGATTTTTTTGCTTTTCTCGATGGAGTACGAAATTCCGGATCACATAAAACAAGAATTGTCAAAAAAGCTCGAGAATTACGGATTTGGCGGCTATTTTTCGAATATTTGGTTCCTCAAATTGGCGAAGAAAGTTTTTCGCCTTTAAATCTTACAAAATCGATATCGGGCTTGGATAATTTTTTTGGGGTAAACAACAAAATACGTGTCGGCTCATTTTGTATGAGGAACAACATATTTGAACGCCGATCGATTCTGGAACATCACGTCCGCTGGCCTGCATGATTTCATTTGGATTCAGTCAATAGTCATTAAATTGAAGACAACGCTCAAAAATTTTTCATATGTCGGCCTGTGTCATTTTTATGAAAAAACTGAAAATTACCACTATATTATTGATGTTATTGAAAACCTGATGTGGTACGATAAAACGAGTAGTGAATTCGTAATCATTGTCAGCGAATTAGTAAAAAAAAGTAAACAACATTCTAGACAGTAAAAATCGTGTCGGCTTGTGTTATTGTGAAATATATTTTCGCTGGGAATCAACCTAATTTCAAGTGAATTCTGTAAATGAACCATTTTTTATGCGCTTCCAGAGACAAAAAGAGGAATTTACAAACGGTAATTCAATGGAAGCCGAGCTGTGACTGCCACAATCTTTTGATTTGATTTTTCATAGGCGTCTATTCCCCGGAGAAAGGTATCCTTTAAAATTATTTTTTTGTTTTTTTATTTCATTCGGAGAAAATTGCGAGTAGTTATCCCGCCCACCAGGTCGGTGCAACCTAGTTACGGCCACGGTACACGTTTGCTCTCATAAGTCAACAAGAAAAATTTTTTGTCAATGAAAAACTTCATGACAATGCACTAACGTATAATAAATCAATCCAGCAGACTTGAAACAAAAAATCTCAAATCAAACCCAGTTTAGGATCCAACTGGTAGGGTTCCCCCCTTAAACGCTATGAGTTCACAGGCAAACTCTGTCACACCTTTTGTAATGTATTATTTAAAGGTAAGACGTTCACATTGCTTATATAGCTTTTCTGCGAACACGATTTCCACATGATTTTACATCGTCTGGAGGAGCCTTTAGCACGTCAATTGTGAAATTCAGCGAAATAATGAATTTTGTTGAAACAAAGGGGAGGTGTTAGAATTTCTGAGAATGAGCACGACTGATAGTTCCTTTGAATTGTATCCTCAGAAATGTGTACCTTGCATTGTAGTTATTTTCTCTGTGTTAGTATTTGTGTAAACAATTATGCAAATGACATGTAGCGACATATGAGGAATTCTTGGAGCAGAAATCAATACGTGAAACATTTCTCGAATGATTTGAGCCATTTAATTCCAAATTTGCAAAAACCATATATATACACCCTGGTGAAAATAATTCTACGAATTTTTGCGAATTCGTTTGGAAATTGGAACAATTCTACGAATTTCTACGCATTTTTAAGGAATTTCAACTTTTTGTAGTTTTTCATAAGAAATTGTAGCTTTTTTTTTGTCTTATCCAGAAAAACAACAAAATTTTCTAAATAACTATGAAGATCTGCAATTTTTTTATGATAAACCATGAAAATTTACAAACTTTCATGGAAACAACGCAAATCTACAACTTTTAATGGAAAACTATATGAAATGTTGCAATTTCGCTAAAAATTCGTAGAAATTTTTAGTAGTAGAAATTTTCACCAGGGTATTTTTCTTTTGTTTTAATTTCGATACTGTACATTTGCATTATGTTGCTAATTATCCCGTGCCTGTAATATATTCACGAAAGTTTCACGCGCATTTTCTGGGAGACTTTGGCCAAAAATCAAAACTCATAAATATTTGATACAAAATAAGTACGGAATGTCAATTAGCTAATACCTATGCGACAGATTTCTTGACTTGTTTTTAACAATAAATGTTATGTTGAAAAACAAAAACGTATAGAACGGGTCGAGTCAAATATAAGGAATGAATTTTTTTCGGATTCCTGATGAAATAACAGAAATTACAAGGCCTATTATAAAATAAATTGTGAATAAATAAATAAAAATATTGATAAAATTCTGTCTATCCTTTTACATTGATCATTCAAATAAGATTTTCAGAGAATTTGAAATATTCAACAAAAAATTCCAAACTGAAAAAAAAAATCACCAAAAATCATCGTCCCACGATCAAATAGGGCTCAAAATTTCTAATTTTTTTTCCTCAAGAAAAAAGACAAAAATCGACTTCTTAAAATCGAACTTCGCCGTTTTTATGAAAACCAACGTTCTTGTCATTAAACACAATACTTACTATCCCAAAGAAGTCAACAAATTTGTACGCATTACTTTTCACATAGTATATTCTAACAGACAGGCGGATGGTTTGGTGTTCCCCGATTGTTGGCCGGTTGTATAAATAAAGTTATCTCTATAGGTTAAGACCAACCCATAAGTTGATCAACGAACCCAATTGTTGCCAATAATGGTATTCATCGGACAATCCATGGATCAATCTTAACCAATCAATCCATGAAGGTATTTGAGGCACCCGAATTCTCTGAACCTGGGTCGTTTTCGTCTTCGCACTACCAAATTAACAATTGTTAATGAAAAAATCCGAAAAAATTCATGGCTTATCCTCAGGTTGTTCTTTTCGGGGGACAATGGTTTTTTTTTTCTTTTTTATTTCTTATTTTTAATATTTTTTTTTTCATTAAATATTGAGCCATCTTGACGAAACCGACCCAGGTTCAGGGATTGAGGGTTAACCTAGGGATAACCTTTTTCCAGACAATACAGTTGGAAATACCACCAACTGCAACGTTAAGATCTGGAAAATTTGCAAATATTTGAAAATCCATATTTGAAGCTCTACTTAGTATGGAGGATAGAAACTTTTATAAAAATACTGATCAACTCGTATATGACTCAATAAACGTAGCAAAAAATTGATGACGGAATTAAAATTCCACGTGGCTGAGTTGACACGGAATCCCTCTTAAACATATTATACATCGTGTTTAAAAATGCGCGGTCGTATAATTTTGAGAAAACCGAGTTCACTCAACCTACAGAAAAAAATACCCAAAACTAAAAAGATTTTGTACCTAATTGTCCATTGTTCGTGAATGTTATGTAATAAATTATGTAACTTGTGTCTGTCAGGGGAGACCTTATTTATGGTATAGACAAAATTTTTTGCGGTTAACCCCTTATTGAAAAGAAAAATAAAAAAATAGTTTCTAATTTCAGCCTTCTATCGCAACCCTGAACCCGCCCGCAAAGGGGGTGAATTTGCTTATTTCAAATATATACACGTACGTTTTTGGTATAGTTTCAGTGAATATTTCATCCCGGGGCTACTTATTTGGAAAAAAAATCTGTAATCGTGAGAAATTAGTGGGCATCGATGCTACTATTTGAAGAAAACATGTCAGCTATGAGGCACTCTGTGTCAATTGTATACCATCGAAGTCTGATTTCTCATTATAATTTTCTAAAATATCGTATGGAAAACTGAAAACGTGTCATAATATTAACATTTTCCTCCAAATAGCGTCGATGCCCACTATTATTTCACAATTATTAATTTGTTATGCAAATAAATAGTCCAGCATTATAAAATATTCACTGACCGTATAGAAAAAAAGGTATACGTATTAGGGTGGTCGTTCAAATTTAAAATTCCCGGGCCGCCCCCCAAATCACCTCCAAATAAATAAAAACTAATCGTGTAATTTTTTCAGAATTTGATTTTAACATTTGACCCTTGACCACAGAGGATGAACTTTTCCCTTTAAAATGCACGGGGTTTTGCGTTCTTTCCAGTTATTATTTTGCTGTAGGACTAATTACCGGCCTAAAAATTTGAATTTCTCACAAATTAGTCTACCAGAATGCTACTGCGTAGAAAAAAATTGCCAGCTCCCTACCCTCAAAATTTTGTATGAGTTATTCCATGCCAATATAATGTTTTTTTTTTTTCAATTTTATCGAATGTTGCTCAAAAACATTGAAAATTTATGTTTCCTGATGTTTTTCGGTTTCTTCACATTTTGCATTTCATCATTATATTCGCATCGGATAACCCATACAAAATTTAAATGACAGGGGGGTGGCAATTTTTTTGTACACAGCATGATTCTAGCAGAGCAATTTGTAAGAATTTCAAATATTTAGGCCCATAGTTAGTCCTACAATGAAATAATAATTGAAAAGACCGCGACACCCTGTGCATTTTAAATAGAAAAGTTCATCCTTGGTGGTCAAGGGTTAGATGTTAAAATAAAATGCTGAAAAAATTACACAAGTAGTTTTTATTTATTTGGAGTTGATTTGGGGGGCAGCCCGAAATTTTTTATTTTCAACGACTACCCTAATACGTATATTTTAAAGGGCGAAATTCGGCCGCTTTGCGGAAGGGGTTAAAGTGTAGTTTTAGGGTTGAGATAAAAAGCTAAAATTTCGTCAGTTTTTTCAAGTGATTTGGCGGCGACTTGAGAAGTGGCCGCAAAAAAATTTGTTCATACCCTAAACAAGGACCAACCTAATACCCATCTTCAAAAAATCGACATTGATTCTTCAACCTTTATGTGAAAGTTTTCAAATCCTGCTACGGGTCCATAAATTTATGTTCACGCCCCTGCATTGAGGTAGACTTAGCTTACAGTATTGTAGAATTTGGTAATCGTCATTCGATTCGATCCGAGTATCGTATTAAATTTCATACATGTAAGTATTTTACTCGAGATTGTCAGCAAGCGCGTTGTTTTCGTTTTTTTTTTTCAGCAAGCAATAGCGTCAGGCAGCCCACGCCGCGTCGTTTTGCGGGCGCTTGCGCAACGTCGAGTACCTCAACGCGCGACGTCGCGACGCCGTGAAAGCTCACTTGAATCGCCGTTGGGCGCCCGTCAACAAAATCACTCGGTGAGCCTAGCTAAGGATAAGCATGTCGGGACCATCTTGCGCGCGTCTTTTAACGAATCCCATAACTAGTTGAAGAAGATTTCTGCTCCCCGACTTTATCCTAAGATTATTTTACCGTTATTTTACAACTCACACCTCCGTTAATCCTCTGGATATTACTTTCACGAGTTTAATTTTGCTTTTCTCCCTACTTCCGTATGTGTGAGTCCAAGTCTGTAGGAGATAACATTTCGTCACTTGGATTGTTTATTCTACTTTGCAATTACACAATAAATGCATGCAATTAGTGATTATTGATAAATTGTTCAGCGATAGACGACGTATTTTGAAAAACGAAATCTTTCTAATTGAAAAGGTATACACATATAATATATGCCAGGTGCATAACCATTTTTATCCATAGTGACATACCCGAACCTGAAACATGCTTGAAATTGGTAAATATTGATAGCAATATAATCGATTAACCGTGTGGAATTGAAATGAAATTGTCTCAAGGAGTGAATGAGTAAAAACTTAGTCAAAAGTCAGAACAGGGTAGTCCGTTGAAATGGGTCTGAGAGAGAAGAGCAGAATGCAAAGTTGCTTTGAAAAATAGGAAATGAGTATTCCCGAATTCACCTACCTTATAGTTAATTTCGATAATTTCAATTGTGTTATTCTTTGCTCAATTACATTCGTTCGCGTTACTTGCTTTGGAGTGACAAGTTAAGAATAATCAAAAGTTAGTCTTGACGTTCAAAAGTGGAGTTGAAATTAACCTGTTTCACCCAACGCTTGAAATGGAAGTTTGATCGTCGAGTTCTCGCTTCGAGAAGTCCGCCGTTCCAAACACAAGGTAAATTATTACTATAATAATATTATACGTACTTATATGTACACTTGATTGGTTCAAAAAAAATAAAATAAATAAATTTTATAGTCTCAAAAGTTAGTCTTAGGTATAAAAAAAAATCCTCCTGAAAGAACAGCTCGACATCTCAATTCTACTCAGAGCTCATCGAGAATCCATTTTTCTATTCATATAACACGTGAAAACAAAATTGTTTTTTTTTTTCGTATTTCCCGAATAAAAGTATTAAGAAATATTTTTATTTAATTTTGATATACATGCGTCTATAGAAAATTACATTCTCTACAAAAAAAAGCTCTGATATGCTTTCTTCGTAAATTCAACGAATAAAAAGTTATATAGCCTTAAATATGCATGGTTAATAACCATATGCACACATTGAGTTTTCCTACTTACTTATAGTGTTTAAAGCTTTATAACTTTTAATTTGTTGAATTTACGAAGCAAACATATCGAAGTTTTTTTTGTAGAGAATTTGATTTCCCATAAAATGATATATTTCAAAATTTAAAAAAAAAAAAAAATCTCAATACTTTTATTCGAGAAAAATGGAAACAAAAACACATTCACGGTGTTATTTGAATGGCGAAATGGATTCTTGATGAGCTCTTAGTAGGATTGAGATATTAAGTTGATTTTTTAGAAGGATTCTTTTATATCTAAAACTAACTTTTGAAACTATAAGCCCTTAAAAAAAAAAAAAACGCAAGCAGGTAAATCGGCTGACCGTGGGCCAGACCTAAAACTTCCCGTCCAAATTTTTCAAGGACACAAAAAAACAGATGTATGACGATTTCCTAAAATAATTATTGGTAGGCAATTTTCAGATGAGAGGGGTTAAAAAAATCTGTCCTTGTATTCGTGATCAACGGTCCAGAAAACCTTGAGATTCCAATTTTTATTGGAATCCGTCGATCCTTTCTCGAGATATCGTGGATTAAATTAATTATTTCAAAATTTTGTTCTTCGAATATCTCAAAAACTACTGAACCGAATCAATCCAGAATCTAATCAGTTCTAAGTTCGGAGAATCCGCGTCGATTGATACCAAATTCATAAAAATCTGATCATTTGTTCTCGAGATATCGTCGGACAAAAAACATACATACATACATACACACACACAGACGTCCATCTGAAAATGATCGGAGATGATTCTCTAGACTTCAAAACGTCGAGATCTGGTGAAAACTCAACTTTTCATTTTCGGGGTGAATACAATAACTTCCTCTTTTCTCTGATATCAGAGAAACGGGAAGTTAAAAATTTTGAACCACCCTAATGCACATACATATGATCTGCAGAAGGGGTAGGATCAGATAAATAGATGGATAGAAGTTGGAATAGTTGATGGAATAGTCAGATGGAATAGTTTGCTAATTTATTTTGTACAAACTTTTTTTTTTAAACAAGCAGTTTCATCACAGAAGTTCGTTAGTATTCTGAAGCATAATCCAGGAAGAGTTAGAAGTTGTAACTTGTGAGTCGTTGAGTCTCAGAGTTAGAAGCCGTCAAAGGAAAAGTACTTCATGCAAGGATTTCGATCAACCGCGGCTTCAATCTTAGATATTTGAATCTCTAATTGTTCAGAAAATAAACATATATCCGATAAATAATCAGTTCTTGAATGCGATGATTTTCGTTCTATAAAATTGAAAAACAGTGAAAAAAAAGTTTACAAACTCGGAAATTCGACCACTATAGATGGATTACCCGTGTCATGTTTGCAGTATTAAAATGTCATCCGCATTACACAGTTTTTTCAAATTATTTCTACGCTGTGGTGCGTTAGATCGACAAAAAAACATCTGTAAATAAATATAACAAGATACTGCAGAAAATTGTATATTGCAGTTACAATCGTCGGCTTCAAAAATACCGTAAAATTTATTCATTCATGTTGGCCTTTTACACCAACAATCCTGAACAAATAAATATCAACCCTTTTTTCGAACATGGTCTATAATCAAACTACAATGTACATACATTATACACAAAAGATAATTCATCTATAGAAATGAGTTCGTCCCGAAATCACACTTAATGTCGAATATGATTTCATCACAATCTCTGAACAAGCTACTAAACGACAAAGTTGAACGTAGTGATGAAGGAACAAACGTAGATTTGACACAATTAGAAATATATTTAATGAAACCGTCTTCAATACAATAGTTGATAAATATTTTATGTAAAATATTAATCAGATACATGTTCTGGGTAAAATCCGTCAGTATTGGACCGCTCAAGTTGTTACTTCTCATAATTATTGCATTTGCACAGCTAGACAAGCTCTTAGTCGATTGTCTGGTGAAGCTCTGAGTGTAAAGTTCTAAGACAACTTCGCATAATCTGAATGATTTACTTTTTAGTAGGTCACAAATTAATATGCTCCAACGAGACAAGATATTTTCAATACCTGTTAACTCATTTTTTTATTATATTTATTTTTTTTTGTGAATGAGAATTCATTCGGCTCTGATAATTAAGCGTTATTTTTACCGTGCGATCGTCAAAGCAGGACAGAAAGTGGAATTAGAAGAACTGTACAGCTATATTAGGCATTAGAAATTCAGTAAAACTGGATTTCATAAACACAATGAAGTGTTGGAGAAATATTAATTACACCAGAGATTTCCAAAGAGCTCACATGCTACAGAGTTCACAAATCAAGTTTAGTTTACGCGTTTGCCCCGGAGCGGTGACAACTCGTGATATTAGTGTTTGCGCATTCAAAGAGACGCTTCAATGCTTGACTGAAATTACTTACTAATTAAGAACCGCAAGCACATTGATAATTGAAGCGTACACTCGGGATAATACTTTCTTGTCATAACAGAAATTGCGCTGATCTAACAAAATTTATTAGTTATTAGAAAAAGAAAAGGATATTTTTCAACGGTGAGAAGAATATGTTGTCAGTCCAGTTTGCTCACAGAGCAAAATGAGAGTTGTTATCGTAATAAAAAATATAGCGATACCAACTAATACAAAAGTACCCAATTTTGTTTTTTTAATAACATTTCTCGATAAGACAATCAAAAATTTGGTAAAATGTGTGCCCACAGCGATTTTATTATAGCCTGCAACCAATATCGGCGCCATGAGCGCAAGAACCTTTTATCAGAATACTAACTGCATGATTTGTCTTTATTCGAAACTTGAATCAACATTGTGTCGTAGCTTAGAAAGTCAGACTCGTTATTGAATTCGCAATAGAAAAGTGGCGAGAAAAAAAATCGAGGACAAAAAGTGAAATTGTATTCAAATGATGTCCCGTTAATCTAGATTATTCTCTTATCCAACCCCAGCTGTTTGCCACTTACCTAAGCTCGCAAGATGAGAGCGAAAACCAAAATTGTAGTTTGGGTTATGCCGTATGCGGACTTCACATTTTGCCACACATAATTGTGACTTGTGTAGAACCCAGCAGTAATATTGGAGATCCACGATTCCATTGGGCTGACGTAAAGGCTGCATACACGGTGGCAATAAATAATTAGTTTTCATTACGTTTGGTGTTATGAGAAAATCATTGGTTTCCGAAAATCCATTTTGCTAAATTCAACGTTTTCGTGCCCTTAGCATCCGAAAAATGGGTTTGAGAAAAAAATGTTTGTCTGTCTGCCGTTCTGCCGGTAAAACTCGACGAATAATCTTAGAAACGGCCCGATGAAAAGGATCGAAATTCACAGGACTTTACATTGAAATGATAGGCATCGAAAATTGCCACATGTCGTTTGATTTCAACGTTCGCTCCTAACGCAAAAAAAAATTGAACTTCTAATTTTTATCCTTTCTCAAAAGTTATAAATTTGAATTCGCGGAACGGTCTCAAGAACGTTTGGGAAAAAAAGTTTGCAATTTACAGAATTTTACGGTTAGATGATGGGCATGAAAAATTGTCATATAGCGTTCTATATAAATCATTGCTCCTAGTAGAGAAAAAAAACTCCACTTTGAATTTTTTAACGATAACCTCCATTTTTCATATACTTGATACGAATTCTGGTAATTACGTGGGTTTTGTAGGGTGATGAAAGATGCCGTAAAAAATCACCTTTTCCGACGTACTTTTCAGATCGTTAGTGGTTGTAAAATTTTCGGAACATTAGAGATCCACATTTTTTTCTAATCACCCATTTGTGTGCAGATTAGTTCGCTCGAATATACAGGGTGAGTCTTATCGGAGGTCGAAAATGGGTGTGGCTTGGATATGCTGAAATGCAGTTTTTTGGCTGATTGAAGGACTAGGGGCTAAAAAATCTAAGTCCTATCAATCCAACTTTCACGGTATTCCACGTTTTGTTTTCCCAAAAATCATGTTCTTATAGCAACTGAGGCTAGACCTTCGATAAGCCTCACCCTGTATGGGCATATGATATAGCAATTGGGGTACAGTTTTCACTTCATCGGAAAATAGCTCTCTGATTTCTTTTTGTCGCTCTTTTCTTTCTGTCTTTATTTCTTTTTTTGTGAAATTTTCCCTAGTTGATTGAGTTCGCGAGGGGTGCCAGGAAATGAGACTCCGGCCAAAACGATAAGGCCAACAACGAGAGAGAAAGCCAGTCCAAAGGAAGGGTAAAGGGCCAGCCATACGAATATAAAGAATAAAAAGGAAGGGCGGAAGAGTGAGAAAGAGAGGGAGCGACAAAGAGGAGATCTCCAATGGGAGAGAAGAGGTAAGGGGTGAAATCCAAAGGTTGATAAATAGAAATAGGGCTGCCAAAGTCCCGCCAAGGAAGTGTAAGGGTTTTCGGCGCCCTGCGGAATTAAAGGGCAGGGAACTTTACTGTTCTAGGAAAACGCTGTTTTATCTCACCCTGCAACTTTCACAAGGTTTCGTATCATTAATCACTAGATATGAATTTTCAAATATTGAAAAATTTTTTAGATCCCGATATTGCAATTGTCAGAAGCTCCTACTCTATTGACTGAATCATCAAAAGTAAGATTAAACTGTCCGACTTGGAATGAACTTTTTGAAGAACTAATATGTGTACAAATTTTATGACCCATTTCTAATAGTAAGTATTGTGTTCAAAAACGTTGGTTTTCATAGAAAGGGCAAAGCTCCATTTTTTTCCAGATTCTTCACAAAAACGAAGCCGAAATTTCGTGCCCTATTTGATCATAGGATGACGGTTCCTTTTTAACATATAATATTCAAATAAAAGTTTTAAAGTCTTCAACATACAGGGTTAGTCAGTTCAAACTCCGAGAATGGGAGGAGCTTGGTTGATGAATTAGGCCCTACCCCTCAGCCAATCCGGCAAATATTTGGTATTTACGTCGAGGAGTCATGTTGTTATCGACGTACGAATTCAAGTCTACGTACTGGTGAACAGTGGGAATAAGAAATAAATTCACGATATAACAAGTAATAATACTGACCAGCTTATTCAATACTATAAACTATGATACTACTCTATGAGTAAACATGACTCTCACATGCTAAGACAAACCTCATTGTTTACATTTCGTGATGTCGACTTTCTTTGTTGTCATATCTTCATTATTGTTTCTTATTAACAGCGGTTACCTACGTGTAGACTTCGAATCTCACAATCAATTTGATATCAACACTCATGACTCCTCGACGTAAATACCAAATATTCGCCGGATTGGCTGAGGGGTAGGGCCTAATTCATCAACCAAGCTCCTCCCATTCTCGGAGTTTGAACTGACTAACCCTGTATACAAAAAAAAATAAGGAAATAAAAAATAAATAAGGAATGGAAAAAATCAGCATCCCACTATCGAACAGGGTTCAACATATCTGTTTTGTTGTCTGGGATTTGGGAAAAATTGACTCATCAAAATTGAGTTTGGCCAACATTCTTGTATTTGACCACAGGACTTCCTGTCACAAATAAATTAAAAAGATTGTTTGCATTTTTTACAAAAAGTAGATTTCAAAACGTATCAGTCAATATACCCGGAGATATTAACAATTGCAATGTTGGGATCTGGAAAATTAGTAAACCTTGAAAATTTACATCGGAGATTTACGAAGGATAAAAATTCAGAAAAAATCCTCAATACTTATTATGACTCGATTAATATCGAAAAATATTGGCGATAGAATCGAAATTTCAAGTGGCCGAGTCGAAATGCAATGCCACGTATAATGCTTACGACTGGCTATAGTTCGTTTCCCTCTTTTACTACGTATCGATTAATTTTGTGGCGTGAATTCCCACTCAGCTCTTATAACTGTATGATGAAAATAATGACTAACATTTGTCGATGCGTGAGAAAAAGCTTTAGCATTTGTTTTATTCAAAAGCAATCAACACGATTTCTCGTTTATTCAGAGAAATTGTCCCTTTCCTGGTTCATTAGGTCCGAGTCGAATCTATCCGGGTTTCTCCAAGCCCTGCGTTTCCCCTCTGTCTCTGCAAAATCTCCAGCGCTAAACCAATAACATGAAAATCTAATTAACGCAACGATTAATCCGCGATTACGAATTTCGAGGCTCTATAGTATATTGCGAAATTGCTGATACGTCCGGCAAAACATGCCAGCCGGACACTGGCCGGCGAAAACAATTTATAACTCTTAGCCCTCTAGCTGCCCGTGTGTCGTCCTTCTTCTTGTGCACGCTGCGTTGGTACCTAAATGCTTTTGCCATTTTTCATTCCCTTGCTTGTGACGCGCCAGAAAAGATAGATTGCCTTTTTTCGACATGTCAACAGTAACGTCTGCATAAAGTTACACATCGTGTGCCACCTTCTTGGTCTCCAAATTATTTCCTAATGGACACTACGTGGTTCTAGCAAAATAATCGTCCCACTATACACACCCTTGATGACACGCAACCCTGCACATAGCAAAAAACGTTTCCATTAGGATTCTAAAACGCCGTGCTAAAATCTTGTTATGGTTTCAAATGCGTTTGTATAAAATATAACCGTGAAACGTATCTGTTACGTTTCATTTGTCTCGGTTATATTTCAGATATTCTGTTTCATAACACTGACTTGACGAAATCTGACGATGCTTTTCAAATCTGTAATTTCTCATATTTTACTTATTATCTGACTTATAAGCTAACCCAATCATGTATACAGGGTGTATCAGGTCAAGCGCACCGAATGATGTGGGTAGATTCCTTGAGTCATTCTAAGACTGAATTCCCTTTACCAAAAATTCGAGGGCCTAATAGTTTCCGAGTTATAGAATATCTTAGTTGACCAATCACAGGGCTTGGAGCTGGCCTAGTTAGGGCCGTATCAAAAGAATAAAATAGGTAGTGCCTATGGGTGTGAGCCCGTAAAATTTTATTTTCCTTTTTCGAAGGTGACATCGACTCATCTTCGGGAAATGTCCATCCGAAGCGGATGACCTGAAAGACGAAGACTACGAAGCGGAGGAACTGGACGCAGATAAGGAAGACGTATGCTTTACAAGGACATTTCCCGAAGATGATGTCGACGCCTTCTTCGAAATAGGAAAATAAAATTTTACGGGATCAGACCCACGGGCACTACCTATTTTATTCTTTTGACACGGCCCTGACTCGGTCAGCTCCAGGCCCTGTGATTGGTCAACTAAGATATTCTGTAACTCGAAAACTGTTAGGCCCTCGAATTTTTGGTAAAGGGAATTTAGTCTTAGAATGTCTCGCGGAATCTACTCACACAATTCGGTGCGCTCAACCTGATACACCCTATATATGGCATGGAAATATTGTATACAATGATAGATGAAAGCTCGTACGCGTTTCTAATAAGTGTTGGCTTTGAGTCCAGCCAAGCAAGCGGTGTTGTACTCAGGCGACATATTTCCACTTCCGCGAGACCCTTGCGCCGAACTCGCACCTGACGGCGAGCGCGGAACTATACGTTGTGGATAAGAGCTGGTACACACTCGGCGTTTTTAAATGCGCGGTTTTAAAGTACGCGCTTCTTGTTACCAGATATGTCATATATCTGTACCTACACAATCGACGATAAAGGAGCCACACACAAGCTATCACCTTGATGCCCATTTTCTGGCGAATGCGTAGACTCCTTCCAGAAATGCGGTGCAAAGCGCGCCGTGTGAACGCTGACGACGCGCGCTTAGAGCCAGCGTCGAGCGCTGAATGTGTACTAACCCTAAGGCGACCCTATTGAGACGTTTCTACAATGATTCTGTTACGTCTCTGGAAACATAATTTCAGAAGCGTTCTGTGACATTTCTGGTAAACATTTCTGGTAAATAACTGTAACGTTTTGTGTATGTAAAAAGTTCAATAAACTGGAACGTAACTTCTCAAACATTGAGAAATATTGTGCAAATGAAATCTGACAGCGCTGCTGATACTTAACTGAAGTGTTCTATGCTGCGTGGATAACTCTATCACAAATAAATCTAACTCGTTTCAATACAATTTTCGGCTTTTGTGTCACATTGTTGCTATTAGAGTGAACTTGATTTTATTTCGGATTCGATTTAACAAAATAAAACCGCACTACCTGCGGCTTTGCGAAAAAATTTCGGTCCGGTTTTACCCCCAAATGATTTAATTTCAAAGTCTACAAAATATTCGTCTCGAAAGGGTTGTAATACCCTTGATGACAATACAGCCAAACAGAACTGCAAGAACTCACGAGCAGCTGAAAGTCGTTAGAAGTTGTTGAGCGGCTCTAAAATCAGGGATGATGAAGTTTACTGGGATATGGGCAGCAATATGGCGGCCTGTAAACCGCAGTTTTAACGTCGTAATGCTCTAGCTGCTGCTTAACAGAGCCACAATCATCTCTGGTAAGCTTTTCGGTGGACAAAGTTTTAAGAGGATCTTGGTCCGGAGGCCTTCAGGTTTCGCGTCGACGATTTAGTATTCAATTATATCTACCGGAATAACAAATCGTAGGATAGATTTTCAAACAAATGAAGCAAATCTACCGCAGATGCAAAATGATGACGTGTATTAGTGGTCTTTGACTTTTAACAGGATTTGCAACAGGTCAAAAACTCCACATCCCTTCTTGTTCACCTGCAACGATTAACTTCATTTTATACTATCGGATTAATAAACTCGAGCTTACGTCTTAATTCGATTTCCCGTCGAGATGCAGGCGAATTTATTCCTTCACTATCTCAATCTCCCTCTCTATCTATCTATCTCTCTCGTATGTGATCACTGTATATGCCTGTGGCCTAGGGGGCATCAAAGCTCCACGGTCAAATAAAACACACTCTATCTCTATCTCTATCTCCCTTTCTCTACACTACTGACTTTTTTTATCGCAAGTATATTGACAACGAAAAACGATCTTTCAATTTCAAAAAAATAATCTCAATTGAAATCGTATTGAATAGAAGAGACCAACAACGCAGTGTTACACGAAAAATTCAAAAAAATTCAACGAAAAGTAAGAGATGTAATTTGAACCATTTTCTGAAGTCACAGCGCCTCCCTTGCCATACCCAGCTTTGAAGCACTGCTGCAGTCTAACCGGTTAGTGGTCGTCGGTAACAAAGTGAACAAATTTTATCTTGAATTGGTTAAAGTGCAGAGTATGGAATATATATTTAGAAACAAGTTAGGTTCCTAAGCTCGAAGTTTACCCCAAGAATCGTACTGTCCAAATTTCAACCTGACATTTCAAGGTGCCCTGGAGTTGATGTGCAAAAAGTTGTAAAAAATGATACTTCCCTTCCAAGGAAACCCGCTACAAAGTTTTAGGCTACAACGCTTCTCATTTAGGACTGCCGTTTCCTCAGTTGCGCTAGTCTTCAACCGTATAATTTGGCTTAAAATTTTCTCAAGGAATAAAGTTTACAGAACACGTAGAAAAATTGAAAACATATATTTCAGAATTCAAGATCCTAGTTTCCTTGAGGCGGTATATTCAGACTTCCGAAATCTGTCATTGCAATATTCTCTTGACTCAGTTTTTTTACAGGTGATCTTTAGGATTTTGAGAAATCGAGTATTCGATTTTTACGCCTTCGGATCGCCTTCATTTATCTAACCGAAGAAGAAGTGATTCGGTCGTAGAGTACAGGTCACAGCGATATTTCTACATCGATGCCATTCTGGGGAAAACCAATGATATTCGAGAAATGAAACTCTACGATACAAAAATTTTTAAGTTTAACTCATTTTTTTGTAAACTCCGGGTAAGAATTGTGTTACTTGCTATATTTTATTGGTCTACCCTGGAATGACATCATTTTAGAATATTTCCTCCAAATTCAAAAAACTTTCGACAAATGATGCGGCCTGTACCCTGTGACACGGCCCCTTAGGTATTTAGGAGATGTGTACCAGTCTATGCTATCTAAGCTCCGAATTGAATACCTATCAGACACACGATACGGAGCTACTTCGGTGAGGAGTTCCTTAAAGAAGATGAAAGTCTATTTTATCTTTTGATCACCCACAGCTCGCACTGTTCGCTATCAGCAAAGTCATACGATCTTGAATCGTACTAAAAAATGAATATTCGCATACATATAGGCAGACGTGACTATCGAGGTGGGAAATCCAGCTGCGGAAATCCAGCTGCCCAGCTGGATAAGAGTTGCCCCAGTTTTTGTACCTCGCGAAGTTACTACTAAAAATGGACCATTGCATAAATGCTAAAAAACTAAAGTAATGAAGCTGAAAGATTGCTGTTTGAGAGAATAAGGGAACCGATCTGTTTTCTTTCTTTGACCAAATACTTAAGGAGGTGGCATTTCACGAGATTTCTTGCACTCGCGTTTTAGCTATATACCCGCCTTTTTCTCATACCAAATATTACACGCCATTTTTATTACGGCTGTGAATCAACCACCGAATTATTTTCGAATAAAATTACATCTGCTGCTGTCTTCCTCGTCTTGGAGCGAATCCGGGGCTAATCAAATTGCGACCGAGATGAACGGGACAGAATTATCTCTCACAAAGCCCACATCGTTCGAGTATTCAGGACTTATTGTTATATAATGCTACGACATCACGGCTGATGGCAGCTGCCCGCGGCACGCCATCGAAATCTCGCCTGCACGACCTGCGTGATTAATGTGCCTTAATTAAAAACAATTAAGACGGCTCCTGCGCAATCAGAAATACCACGCAATCTCTTTCCACCCATTCGCCTTTAAGCCCTAAGATTTTATCAGCTATTTCGTATAATAATCGCTCCCTGTATAGATGGGGGACCTCAGCACTGCCGCACCGCAACTCTTCGCCCGTTTCCCTGTTACAATTTCGTTTTAGACAATCATTTGCATCGTTATACAATCGTTTTCATAATCAGAAATCCGAATATGGATTTCCGACTCACTGATTGCTTCTATTACGTACGCTGAATTCTTAAGCACGACCATTTATAAACGGAGTGTTTTATGCGCATTTGCCATCGTCAAAAACGCCGGATTGAGGAAAAACTTTCAAAACAAACTAAGAAGCGTATTTTGTCCACCGGTCAAACATTTAGAAGTATTTTCAAAAACAGATTTATGTTTGTATGTACGCGGAGAACCAGGTAATCTTCTCATTCTGAATTTGATCTTTGCTTATTTTTTATGCTCTTTTTAAATTTGAAAATTTTCATATGCACATAACTTCGAACCGGCTAATCGCATGGACAAAAGTAAATTGTCGATATATAATCATTCGTTATTTTGTGCTTTATTCATCCCTGACTCCCAGTTACACGTTTCGTATATGGACAATTTAATGCGATTAACATTATAGGTACGTCGAAACATGCAAAAACCTGCAACTTCTAAACGAATAATCCTGCCACTCTCGGGTAGGGCTTCAAAGTTTCGTATTTTGTTGTAGACATAGAAAAAAAATATTATAAAAATTAAAATGAAATTCCTTATTATATTATTGAATTGTTCGGCTTCAATGCGTTAAAACTAACATTCATAATTGACATCCAAAAATGTTGACATGTTTTTTTTTTATTCATAATTTTTTTTTTCAAGTCCATTCAAAATCGATCAAATCAATATCAAATCGTTTATCAATACGGTTAGCCGTTTCGAAGTTGTACGCATCTGTAAATTTTCAAATTTGAATAAAAGCATAATTTCAAGTAGCTGTTGAATCGAAACGGATCACTCAACGGCAGAATAAAAAAATACGTGTGTTCTTATTTTTATTCTAGAAGAAAATAAAACAAAAAGCGAAAAAATCGGCAATGCTCAGGGTCTTAGAATAAAAAGATCACCTTGTTTGCCCCATTCATTGTATATTTTTTGTAAACACGATATTAGACAAATCGCCGCGCTGGACCGGTTTGGCCGATATTTTGACAAAAAATTGTCTACACTTACATGAGACGATGATCCAACAACTCTGTCAAACCAGATATCTCTACATCTGGTTCGAAATAGCAGCTGTTCAAAATTTCGTAAAATTCGTAACACTTACATTTTTCAAACTAATTCAACGAACTTTGAAATGCAACTTTTTGCCAATGAAATACATTTTTAGGATTTTTTCGTTCATAATGTTTAATCGCCTAGTCTGGTATAAGTAAGAAGTTTGTTTTAAAAAAAAGGACATGTATCAGGCGAAAAGTTCATTTTTTTGTCGACCACAAGAACTACTGGATCGATTAATTCCGAAATTCAATCAGATTTAAGTCGGAGCTCAATTCTATCGAATCTCGATTGCGATCAAAGTCATCAACATCCGTTGATCAGTTCTCGAAATATCATTAATTAAAGTTTTATTTTCCAAATTTGTGTTCTTTGAATAACTCAAAAACTACTAGACCAATCAAATCCAAAATCTAATTAATTCTAGGTGACGAGAAACCGCATTGATCGGCATAAAGAAGGACAAAATCCGTCCATTCATACTCGAGATATCGTCGGGAAAAAATTGATTACACACGCAGACACAGTAGTTGTCCATCTGAAAATGGTCAGCAGTAATTCTCTGGACTCCGAAACGTGGAGATCTGGTGATACCGCATCTTTTCTTATTCGGCATGATTGTAGTAGTTTCCTTTTTCTCTAAACGAAAAGTTAAAAAAGTTCGGCGTGCTTCTGGGTATATTCTAATTCCCATGATTTCTTTCATCATCAGGCAAAATCTTAAGCACGCTAGCGAACAGTACATATTTAGGTATACTGTACTCGGTCATGCTGACGCAAAAAAGCTAACGCGAAATTTTTTGGCAAAACCCTTTGGTTTTTCAAATAGTCATGCCTTTTCAAAAAATTTTTCTCCTTCGCCTTTTGCCGTAGATTTTCTACGGGCAATCTATCTCCGCATTGGAATTGAATCAACCCTGAGCAGCGTCCTCAGCAAAGTAAATAAAAAGCGTTATCGACAGTACATCAAATTATTTATAATGGGGTGAAGTGGAGGCGGGAGACTTCTGAGGCATCGACAATTCTATTCGACGAATTACCTGGAAACCGCAAACTTGCTTAATAATGCCGAGAAAAATCCTGCAGTACCCTGACTGAATTTGAGATGAAATATCTCTGCAGGAATGAAATGAAAAAAATTTGAAAAAGCGAATCCTGAAAAGGTTGAAAAATTGAAAAGCTTCTGCTGCACTACTATTTCCTCTGTAGGTCAGAGGACTTGACTTTTCGCGGTGATTGTAGTACGCCGCCTATCTGCCCGTGATCTGCAGCTCCTACTGCGAGGCTTTTCTTCATGGCATGAAACTGAACTGCGGATACTTCCGAAATTCTTGAAGCTTTACCTGCTAGCCACGCGGTTCATCCGTACCAAGTTATCTCGAGGACCCTGATCGATTCGTCGTATTTTTGTAAGACGATTGCACCGGTCGGTCCTTGATGAGCTTCAATTTTCTCTCGAACATGATCGATCGTTTTACGTACTTGACGTTCTCGTATCGGATCTTGAATACGCGTATGGATCTTGCTTCACGACGGTTCTTTAGGAACAAAATAATACTAAGTTAATCTGCAATATTAACGTTTCCATCAAACACTCGTAGGAGATTCATTTCCCATGATCGGGTTACCAATTTATTTTACCCATATAGCCATTTTCAAATATATGTAGTAATTATTCTCCGATATTTCAAAAGCTGAGCTTCAAAAATGAGTGATGAAATAGTCTACATAAAATATCCGTTACGAAAAAAAAAAAAAAAAAACTATTGGCATGCTACATGGCGACTAAGAATAGTGCAGACTGTTGAGGATTCTAGTGCAGATCCAATAGTATAGCTGATTCAATTCAATGTTCTTTTGTAGTATGTACTGCTGCAGTCAATAGAGTAACTGTCGGAGGCCAATATCCTTCAATAGTGCGTACTGTGACTATTCATTTGCACTATCGGAGCTTGTACAACTATCCACCCGCACTGGAAGTGATAACTATTGCAGTCAAATGATCTCCATCAGTACAGACCATTAGAGCCAATGATGGAAACAATTTCACTATAGTAGAAAACTGACACGATCGCTATTGATGATGAGTGCACCTTACTCCATCAGTAAAATATCGGATACTATTAATATTGATACAGGAATTCGTACTGACAGACTAACTAAATTGACACTGTTTTGCATTTGTTTATAATAAAAAGAATGAAGACAATTATTCGTCTTTTATTTTTTTGGCACAACAGATTATTGCAACATTATAGTCCAGTGTGTGCTAGTGAAACCCAGTCCACACTACTTCTGACTATCCAGCCGTGGTAATGGATATTGCTAATGCCAATAGTGCACGGAATTAGTTTTCGAAATTCTGTAACACTAGTCCTTCACTAATATAAATTTAAAAAATGCTCATACCCTACTTCCGCGAGGAATTACAACCCATTGATGCACGTAGGTGTATACATAGATTTAGTCTATAATCTCTAATCCCAAAACTTTTTGGGATAGATTCGAGGTCTGCCACTACAAATCGTTACTCGGAAACAATTAATTCATTACGTCACACCAACGAGTTGAAAAGGTGAACGGACACTGGTAAAATCATGTCGGCAGTACTGTAGTAGTAATTAATTATCACATGGGGTAAAGGGAATGAATATGGACCACCAAGTTTTGAACATTTTTTCTCGAAGTTTCGCTACTCCAAAAGAAAGAACCCCCTCATGAAATTTCTTCGTTTTTTTTCCTCTATTAAGGCGGCTCCTTCACCAAAAGCCGTGTTACGTGAGTGATTAGGAAGGGCCCCAGTCTGTTTTTAATTTAATGATGCCGAAATCCCTCGAACTGTTAGATGAGATCTTTTAAACTGCATTATTAATATAAATGAAAACTTGTGTTCAAATTCTTTCGCCTTTTGTTACGTTTACGGCTCTGCTCAAGTTTTAAATCTAGACACCCTAACCTCTGTATCATAAACTATCGCTCTTTAATATTAGATATCTCTATAATCGACCTACTATTTTTTTACAATATTTAGAATCCTCAAAACCTGTACTACATATACCTAGCTCGTTTTTGGTAAAGATCTGCAGTATTTACGTACAAAAATTGTCTGATCAAAGCGCGTTAAGTAGGAGTCCGCTATAAGGTTATGTGTTAGATGGGTCAATTTCAAACTGTTTTTTTCTTCTTCTCTTGTCAGGTCGATGACCCACCCTGAAATTTCGTCGAAGTGTAGTTACATATGGTAAACATGACATATTACAAAATCAGACATTTTCTCGATGGTTCATCTCATGGAAGATCCACCTTAAAGAAACAAAAAATATTGCTATTTTCTAAAAACATTTTCTCAATTTATTGTGAGGTGGTCTATAATCTGCAATTTTTACACTATTCGTCACCTTAATGGAAGAAAAGTATTGTATTCGGTCGGAAAATGACTTCGCCTACGGATGATGTGACTGACTTTCTGAGACCACTATAATACTAAGCTCTCCCTTCTGAACAAATGTCTGTCATTCTGTCTGTTCGTCCGTCTATCCGTCGTTGGAAATTATACTAACCGGGTAATCTCAAGAGCGGCCCGACAGTGAAATTCCAAACTTCACAGGCTCGTAGGGTATTCCCTGACGATGAAAAATTACCGCGTTACATCCAGATTAAACGATCGGTTCGGGAGAAATAAATTATTTTGTGAATTTTCCATTTTCAACAGAGTCGATACTACAGCTGACAGTGACAAGATAAAATCATTACAATCACTATCGTGACGAAAGTAGTCAGGCGATTTCCTTGACCGATTTTTTTATATTTTCAAAATGGCCTGGCAATACGGACCAGCTGATATTATTTAGACTAATGAAAACATAATTTATTTAACAATAAATAATCATAATTATAATATTCATAATAATTAATCAAAAATAATAAATCACTAAGACAAAAAGATTAAAAAATTACTTTTCAATCTCCTTTTTCATATCATACAGAAAATTCCACTAATATTGTTTTACAGAAAAGGTTGTTACTTTGATGCGTTGAGTAATTAACCATTCCTATCAATCAAAAACAAATATTCGTGATGATATAAATACATATGGATCGTCATATGGGAGCGAAAAAGTGGTCCATATTAACGGCCTACAATCAGTAGAAATGGATTCGACCGTAATTTCTGAACCATTCGACGATTCAATATGATCCCGGCCGCATTATGTTCCTTATGAAATTTCTGATCTCCTGATATCAGAGGGAAATTTTGAAAACTAAGAATTAACTTGGTCGCGAATTTTTAAGACCAATTATGCTTGGATTTTGAACACCATTTGAATTATTAACATACTCATACATGGACACGTATATCCGCTTTCACAGCATAACATTACAAATTATTTTTCTTATCAGACGGTGGATTAGGTTTTTGAAAAATAATGTAGATATCTCATTCTGTTAAATTTTATATCAGCTAAGAATTATACCTGTATTGTATAAGACACATAAAATATCGATATAGGATAAAGTTGGAGAATATGAACTGGCGTTGACTGATATACCGCGGAGTTTCTTTTATCGTACTAGATGAAACACTTCGAAACTTCGTGAGTTATTAGTATTCGGTAAAATTTTCGTTACTAAATTTTCGATTCTGCTATTTAAAACCAAAGATATACATACGTTTTAGGTGTACCCTGACTCTTCTGGCAATTAGCTGATCGTATGAGTTGGATATATTAATTATAGGTATAAGTACTCTTCAGCCTGTGTATTGAGAAAAATAAAATTTTAGTGGTCAAGCGACGCTGTAAAGTAATGTAAAATTAGCGTTGGAATTCCCGGAGACGAACAGCCGAGTGCTCCCAGCAAAACCACTGAAAAATAATCCCATCCCAGGATCCCACAACTTATTAGACGGTGAATCCGCATGACTAATGAGACTCGGAATAAAAGAAACAGTTTTCTTCAGGTAATCTGCTATGAATAATTAATAGTATATTGTACATCTCCGTAAATTGTTCTAGTGCTGGGTTTTTTTTCGTTGGAAGGGGGGGAGGGTGGATATTCTTGCAACATTTTTTGAGCTTTTTAATTCATTGAAACTGTTCCGAGTTTCCAAAAGCAACAATTTTTTGCATGTTTTTTTTTTCTCATCATCCAGGACATGTCCGGTCAAATGAGTTGAGGCATTCAGATATTGATATATTTCGTCATAATATGCTCGCAATTTTTTTTCAATATTTTACAAACATACACGAGCAATTGCCGTTTTATAGCTAACAATTTGACGTTGCCTATTCACAAAGTTCGCCCCTTGTCAACCTCGCAATATTGAAACTGGCTAACTCAAATTTACGTTGATTTTTTTATTCAAGTTGCTCACTTCAACAAAATTCAACAGTATTATGGCTCTCCGGTGAAAAATAGTTGTAAGGAGGTTTTATCATGGTATGAAATGGAATTTAAATACTTACTAGGTATTGAAACATTTTGGAGTGGGCATACTCGAAAAATGGTAATGTTTCATTTTCACCAAGTTGGGGAAATATTGATACAGGTAAATGGGTGAAAATAAAAGACGTCCGTATCGATAGATTTATAAAACGAAAGCAAACAAAAAATTATATCGTTAGTATGTTCTGTACAAAACAGAGAGGGCTATCTCATTTTTATCTGGAAGGTACCTTTATTTCATTTTGATGCCACTTGATCCTACCTATGAGGTTTCTTGATGAAGTCCTCTTGACACTTTCGATTTTTCTAACAACTAGGTAACACGCGAAAGCTGTAATTAGGAACTGCGTTACAAGAACCAATTGCCAATATTCGTTATCCACAACGTGCAAGGGATTTCAAATACCTTCCGACTCATTTTTTTGAATTATTATTTATAAAGGATGAGGTTATAATACATTGATATGTCTATATCTATGTATTCATCTAGTCTGGTTTAGAGGCTATAAGAAGCCACTTGGCCATAAGAAGAAATACTCTGTTGACGCAACTGTTTTTACAGCTGGTCACTAGTATTTCAAAGAAAACCAATGAAATTCCAAGAATTTAATTTTTGGATACATAATTTTTGTATCATAAGCCATTCTTTTATAAACGTTGAGAAAAAACGTGTGTTACGTGCTTCCAACAATAGCAGACTGACCTTATATTATATACGTATTGTTGATTTTGCCCAAAATTACACCATTTTAGAATAGTCACTCCAAAATTAAAGAAGCTCTGATGAGCGATGTGACTTGTAGCCTGCGAAAACCCTTTTTTTCGGTAGATTGAATCTACGTTAAGGCGAAGTTCGTAAAATCTCAAATAATTTCTAATTATGTCTAAAAATCCAAGTAATCTGCTGTAAATAAACTGAGTCAATAGAATATTTCTACAAAGCGTAATAGTGATTTGCAAAAAAAAATTTCAATTTGCAATCACCAAGCATAGAATGAAAATTTCTCTAGACCCGAGAACGAATGTTAAACTTTGCTCGATACGTTACGAAGAATAAGCGTTATGGTTAGACTGCCACGAGCGCAGTGGAAGACCTTGAGTTATATGATGGGCTCAATTATCGAACGTTCTCATTTCAGGACGTATACAAGGATACGAAAATATCGATTTACCATTGTATTTCTTTCGTGGCACCGTCGTCGTAGCTGACAAGGCTTTTTCCCCCGACGAACCTTGACGCTATAACATTGATGATCCGTTTGCTACAAACGATTTGCACAAGTTGTTGACTGCGGTATTTGTCGACTATACGAGGATTCGTAAAATACGTATAAGCTCAGGCAAAACATAATCGACTAATTGTGGGTGAAGTATATACATAATATTTGTTAAACGTCTCCAGGCTAGACAATCCCAAAATTTTGGAGTTTAAGGTAAGCGCCAGTTGATGCGAACAATAAGACAGTTACAGCAAACCATAACTCATCCATCATTCCACTCCGGGGATCATCGTAACCCATCAACTGTAGAGTCATTTAAGGTCTCCTGTCGCCTGATTCTCGTGGTCCGAACTAAGCATCTTGTGGGATTTAGTCAGGGTAGTGATCCAACCTCGCCCCGCGTTGTAGGGGACACTTTCTCCAAATTTCCTCCTCGAAGATGGAGCCCGTCTCAAGATCAGCCTGAGGTCAGTGACGCCAATGGCTATGGGCTGATATAGAGTAAACGGGTCATTTGATGGACGGCTATCTAGTGCTGGGAATCCAGGTTCCAAAGACGACACAGATTCTCGCCAGGTTGAGGATTCGCAACCCGAAGAGTTAATGTCCTGAGAAGTCGTTAGCCTGAAGCCTCGTTCAAAGCTGTACGACCAGGTCCTAGCGCCCTGAAATACTAAGACACTTGGGGATTTTGACACTTTCCCACATCATCCCTTCTCACTCTTCTTGGATATTGACCTGTAAGACTTATGGAGCCCGCAGGTACCTACTTCTCTCAATATTACTGCAACCGTGAACGCTCAAACGCGGTGCTCAATGTTGGCTCGTTTGCAAAAATGGCATTTTGTATGTAGGTTACAGGTGTTTTAGAATTCTCTTCTTGGCAAATATAGGTTGAAACGATAAATTCGTTTGAATCTGAAACAGTAATTGACGCCCTCGTACACGGAGGACGAAATCAATTGGTAGAATGGCCTGATTGATGGGGTATGTGCCTGAACCTAGAAAAGGATATGTTGGCAGGCATAGCATATTCTAAAAGAATTTTTCAATCATCTAGATATATCACAGCAACTCGTTAATGTACTGAAGTACATTCAAGTGTAGATCAAGATTTTTGAACCATAGAAGAACAGGCAAACCACGATGACAGGATAAACCTCTATCAGATGAACAGAAAACTGAAAATTTTTGGGTATTTAAATTTTTGGTTTGAAAAAAATTAACATATGTAAGTCGTCAATTTAAAAATTTAAAAGAGAAAAATTGATTCAGTACTCGAATGACTTACAGTTTCAAAAAACTGTCAGTTCATCCACTGGAGGATCACTTTCTGAGTTATTATAGTAGATCAAAAAATGAAAAATCGAAGCAGTAGTTTATCTGAGTTCTTACGACAAATACTTGACTTTTGACAAACGAGAGGAACTGCTGTGACTGTTAAGACACTATTGATAAATCATTGATAAATTTACATTTTTATGGTGAAATTTGCCGTTCAAATACTAGAAAAAGTCTCTATACCACAGAGTTCTAAACAGTGCCTATTTTTGAGCTTCATATATATAGGAATGATATAAGTTAAAGCGGATGTATCTCTGTGACCAAGTTGATCTTTGCCGAGAATTATTGATGATTACTCGATCGAAAGAACTGATGCTTAATTGCTCGTTTTAACTTCTATCGTAAGCTGCCATAATTTTGATAGTAAGAATCAGGCATGCCTGAGATCATCCCCGAACTAATAAAAGGAAAGAGTGACAACTACGTACATCGTGGACCAAGTATTAAACCTGGTTCGGAGAGTATATATCCTAACAAATACGTTAACGGGTTAGATTAGGAGTCATAAATCTTTGAAATTCAGAAACTCGGTATTGAAAAAATTATTCCAGATATCCAGATCCAGACATATTCCAAAATGTACCAGATCAACGAGTAGAGTTTGAAAATTCGAGATCCGAATTTTCAAGCCATCATCAAATACATTTTTTTTTTATCGTGGACAAAAATGTAGATGATTCGCATTGGACAATATTACTATTATTTCTGTCTTGAATGAGTATTAATTCTAGCGGATGGAATGATCAGTTTTGGGGCGGAATTCCTTCAATCAAAAAAATTGCTCGTCTTGAAAATATGAACAACTTTTGCCTGTACTAGACAAGATTTTCTTCGATTATTATGGCAATATGCCTATGCCAATGAACAACAATTGCATATAACTTTAGCAGCTGCACACTTCTAGCCCATGCATAATTATAGCAATTATAGTTAGTATAAGCGGAAGCGTATTGCTACAGTGGCCATACTTGAGCAGCTATGACAGAGCTTGCTGAAACAGTTGTACTAAATTTTCTTATCATACCTAATTAATGTTACATTTTCAAATATACCTAATATTTTAATTAACGCCGTTCAATTGGTACAGCAACATTCTCGATGCTGAAATCCGATCTATTGAATAATATGTACTTATTTACGGTCGTCGTGTTTCTTCAGAAAGAATATTTCAGGTATTCTAAAATGGCAATATTCAAACATTTACAACAGCGGAACTGTTGGTTGTACATACAAACAAGGAAACCCAAACTAATTTTTTGGAAATCCTAACGCGGTTGATGCGTGTTTATCCATATAATTCAAGGTTATGAATTATGGAAAGAATAATATTATAGGTTCTTGCAAATTTCTGAATTACAGAGATTTTAATCGTCAAGCCCGCTGACTCGAGTCACTTGACAGATTTGAGATACAAGAAAGTTGCGTCTTTGAATGCAAATTACAAACACATTTTTTTTTTTTCATTTCCCGAATGAAAGACATTTTTTCTTCTTCTTTTATGCGACAAAATATGTCTATTCAACAATTGAGTTTGTTTTGTGGGACTCGAAATGTTCGCAGAACTGTCATAGCTAGCGTGTGGACTATCAGGGCTGTAGTTTCGTAGCCAGGACAAGTGACATTGGTGAAAAGGGGCGTCCTATATATAGGCAAACCAAACACCTGTTTGCAGAAAACATTATAATTTTCTTAAAATTTATCCGTATTCCATAACATTTATGTATCTTGCGTCTTTATTAAAGATACAGTTCCGGACAAAAAATCCATCTTGTCACCTGATAGCCAATATTGATATCAAATGGCTGTATAATTTTTAAGACGATACGTTAATCGATCTTGAAGTAATCGTGGTTTGAACTGAAATCAACGACAGCGACTAAGTACTCGCCAAGAATTTTTTTACCCTTGCACTGTAATCATTAAATTCTTGCCTCGTTAAGTTCAGAATAATCGCTCTCTGTCGTTGTATTGATTTTGCTGAACGATTGCCGACAGACCAAAAATTGATAACCATTGCTCTGCCCATGTATGTCTACAAATCCCTAGACATTCCAGTTCAATTCAGACACCCGTCAAGTCAATCTGTAAAGCGTGACACGCTATTGTCAAGGACATCCTCGTGGTTGTGCTGTTCATCGTGTGAGACCGATAACTGTGCCACAGGCGGTCAGGGCACATCAGGTCTGCCTGGATAAAACTGGGTGCATGCGGTCGTAAACCAATTTTATGGTAAGCCTTGGTCGGTTGTCACGTCAGGGGGATAACCGTATACCTATATGTATCATTGCACACATATACAATGTAAATGCATGCAACAGTATGAGTATTTGCTGTGTACATACACTGCATATGTGTATTGTCTACCGAAGTACAGAGGTTTAACGACACATCAAAGCACGGACGAAGACTCGCCACTGCGCCGTGCCGTGTTGCGTGCAAGAACCCGATCGATTACGTACCCATCGCTCTTGGTATGCACGATTTAGTAGCGAGCATTGATTTACTCAAAACGCCTTCCCGCGCAAACTGAATCCATGCTTGTAAGTTGGAGAGCGTTGACTGAGATCCGAAGTATAATTTCGATTCAGACTTCCCAGCCTATGCCAGTTCCGATTCCATCTGAAATCTTTTCAATCAATCACATCAATTGCGTCTCAATAAGTCTTACCCCCCCCCCCCCCCCCCCATCCGGGTATTCATGTCACGTGCAGTACCAAAGAGTGCAGATTAGTGAGGCTCCATAGTATTCAGTAGACATCATTACTAATGAGTAATAGTAAACACCGAGCTGGTGTGTAAAGCCCCCCGTACACGGTGCTTGTTTTCATGATTTTTACGTGCTGAATTGCTTGCGTGCCTATGATAAAACACATCAAGCAAGCTATCCAGCACGTAAAAATCATGAAAAGAAGCACCGTGTGCGGGGGGCTTTACTCTATCGAAAGAACCCTGGTGGAAACCTGGCTGGGTTCTCATCAAATTACAAAAAGTTCTATAGGAATTTTACCTGGGTTATAACAGGATCCTATCTGAATACTCGCTGGATTCCTCAGCAAAGACACACGGAGAGGACCATTGGAAGCGTGAAAGTACCAAAAATGAGCTTTTCTCCATAACAGGTGAAACTGATGATCAGTACTGTACCACTGATCAGTGACCACTTATCGAAATGTCAGTGTTCGGATTAACTGATCAATGTACCATTGGTCGAATAGTTCCATCCATCAATAATGACTATCTAGACAAATTGCAAACTTTTACAGTCAGTGACTTTGTCTGATGCTATGCGGACTAGTTAGGCTAGGCTATGCCAGTTAAAAAGATTCGCTCGTTGTTGCTGCTTATTCGAAAATTAGCTTCTTAGCGAGGTTGATTTCGCTTGTAAAAATTGTTACCTCACAATATTCGCAATATATTGATCCAGTTTTATTGCCAGCCCAAGCTTTCTTTGTAATCAATGAACGTAATTCTCTTTGTTATCATTTGAGCATTTGATTAAACAAGAATATTCACAAAGATGACAAACAGTATTACAAATCCAAGAGTTTTACTAATATTTCCATAGCGTCATTGAGACTTCATCCGTGGAACCATACCCACCATTATTTCAATAAGTTGCATTGACAACGGTCCTAATTGGTATTGTCATTAGGTTCATCTGTAGAATAAGGAACGTTGTAGAAGTATGATCGGACTCCTACATATCGAACCATACATAGCTCCAGAACCCGTAATAAAAGCTGGGAGTGATTGCGGCTATGAAGCCAGTTCAGTTCTAATCTTTGAGATCGAGAGCATTGACTGAATCTGTCTTTACGGAAAAATATTATCAAAGACTATCAAAAATGCTTTTGGAAATACTATTGACATCACGAATAGTGAATTCACGACTATTGAAAAAAGTAACTATCGATTTGTAATAAATATGCTGTGAAGTATTGTCGGCAGTATACTACAGTCAATGAACTATAGGCGTACATAGTATATGATTGTCTGCAATATACAATATACGTAGACCTTCTTATCTATACGTAAACCCGGCTATTACTACAACATTTTAGTTCATAAAAAGGGTACACGTTATAACGTATCCCTAGACAAATAGCGTGACATATGAAAATTTTCGAATTTCCTTTTTATCGCGGAATATTACTCAGAAAATAATCTAGTATTTTTGCGAAAAAAAAAAAATTAGAATTTTCGGAGATCAATAAAATAGTTAAACATGAGAAGTTACGGTATTGATACCACTTCAGGAAAGAAACTTCTGAGAACTACTCGCAAAACTATTAAACGGAGTATTCCAAAACTATTGAGAGAGTATT
Organism: Macrophya alboannulata; assembly: GCA_949628255.1. Taxonomy (NCBI): domain Eukaryota; kingdom Metazoa; phylum Arthropoda; class Insecta; order Hymenoptera; family Tenthredinidae; genus Macrophya; species Macrophya alboannulata. The sequence goes on along the minus strand of OX451210.1, from coordinate 6,783,258 downwards.
GAAAAACTGTTGAAAGACTATTGAAAAACTACTGAAGGACTATTGGCCATTAGTGTAGTAAATTGGACCACACTACTGGGAAAACTATCAAGTAGCTTCGCCACTTGTCCAATAGTTTCCACGAGTAGTATTGCTCAATAGTTTCCACGAGTACCACTGCTTAATAATTGCTACGAGTAGTACTGTTTAATAGTTTTCATCAAAACTATCCATCAATACTACTCGTGGAAACTATTGGCCAGAACTATTTGTAGAAACTATTGGGCAGTACTACTCATAATAGCCATTGAAGAGCACTGCACGTAGAAATTGTTGGATAGATCGTCCGATAACATTGCACGTATGTATATACCTGCAAATCGCTTAAAGAAACTTACGATAACAAGGTATTTTAATAAATTAATCGTAGCGATGCTTACAAGATTATGCATGGAAAAACTTGGAATTGTGAAATATGTCAACGAACGATTCTGCATCGCTGTATACACATCCAAATACATCTTTGGCATTCGATAAATTGATCATTTAATGAAGGTAACAAGTAATATTACCGAGGGTCTGTCAAAAACATTCAATCGAAATTACGATAGGTTTACCTGCGTACTATAGACATGATATTCTATTTATAAAACATTTCAGCAATAACAGCTAGTACTAAGCTTTGTACTATAATAAAACGATAATAAAGATGCAAACAAAGTTCCGAAAAATCAATAGTTCCTACAATAATAGTTTTTATGATATACGTCGACTACTATTATGATTACTGGAACCAATAGTAATCGTCTTAGATAGTTCCTTCAAACTATACAGGTCAAATAATTACTGCATAATCATTACTGACAGAACTTTCGAACAACTACTCGGACTACTGGAAATTATGAGCAACGACTGACTTCCTCAATAGTTTTTTTTAGCGACTACTGAATTTCTCAGAAGTTTTTTTAGCAACTACTGAGTTTCTCAATAGTATTTTTCGATAAGCGACGAAGGAAAAATGAGGGCATTGAACGCAATACAATAACAACTCAAAATTGATTTGAGATTTTAGTTAAATAGTGTAACATCGGGTATTTTTTAAGTTGTTACAGTGTTGATCTGGGGTTGCGATGTATTAGCGTTAGTTAAATAATGATTATCAATGACAAGATATTATAGTACTAGGAACGATGCAGTAGTGACTATAAATAGTTGGACAGCAACTCCCAACATCGGAGTACTAATATCAGTGATTGAATAGTAACTATCATTATTTTAGTAATAACTATCAAGGGCTGAATAGTATTACCAATAGCCAAACAATGACTACCAAAGTTTATATGATAATTACAGACGTCTAAGTAGTAACTATGTATGAACGAATAGTACTATTGCAATTCCGAAGTATCTATCAAAGTTTGGAAAGTTACTACCAATGTCTGAATGGTTACTACCTATAATTGAGTAGTGATGACCGACAAGCGAGTAGTCTAACTATTAATGAAAGGATAGTACTATCGCAATCCAAATAGTGACTATCGGTGCTTTAATAGTATTTTTCCCTAAGGAGTGAGTCAGCAAAACAAGCAACTGACAAGATCGAGAGAGGTGAAAATATTATTTCGCTTTCATTCCTTTCAAAGTCATGAAGGCATCAATTCAGGCGACAGAGATGACGCCCAGAACCCTCATGCCCTCGATTCAGAGCTTCTTGAGTTCGCTGCACTACGTTGGCAAGTTCAATTACATATACGAATTCAGCGCAAGGGTGAATGGTGAAATGGAATTTTCTTATTCGACAAAAGTAGGTACGTACCTACATGACGACATCTCCGAGCTCGTCGTGAGTCTACAGCAGCCTTATTGGTTTCTGGCAACAAAGGCCGAGGCACCTCAAATATTTGGGGCTTCGTTACCTCGCTTCAGGTTCAAGGGTTACCGGAACAGGGTGTGTTTACGCGAAGCCAATCTCGCCAATCTAGCCGGGTTGCTCTCCTCCCCAAAACCAGACCAATGTACGCTACGTCCGTAGCGAACGTAGAACGGATTTCCGCTCGGCGATTACAAGATTACGAATATCGGGACACAGGAGTCTGCGCCATTTTCCGAAGGAAGGCTCCAAGGCTTTCGAAAATAGGAAAGTTTATGGGCACAAAGGTATGTCCGGATTTTCTGGACAAAGATTACTGCGACACCGTTGCGGAAGAGTTTAATCCCCTGTACTGAAAATTGGATGAATAGTGAGCAGGCCACAGGCACGTTTCAAGCCAAGATTTAGTTCCTTGGAATCTTCATCCAGCTCCGACCTTTCCAGGACCTTAACATTGATATGAAATTATTCCACAAAATCTGTTATTAAAAAATGATCAACATTCTAAACAATATCAGGCCTCTCATTTAGATCGAAGATTATTTAATTCACCTGTCAACGCAATTATTCGGTCTCACAACCTATATATCTGTCTCCATCTTATCCTGACAAAATATCATTCATCTTGGTTCATCTTTATGTTTGTAATTTTCTACCTCAACTCTCAGGATTCAAGAAATTTTCACTTTCCTTGAACGAGTCCGCACCAACTCGATCATTCAAAGTTTGATCAGGTAACCCTTCCTTCAAGGAAAAATACTGTTGAGGCGCCAACAGTACTAGTGAGATCCTAATAGTAACTAATAGGATTGCAATACAGTAGAACCTCGATAATCTGAACCAATTGGGACCGGGCCTAGTTCGGATAAGCGAAATTTCGGATAATCGAACGGTAATGTTGAATGAAACAACGTTCAATCGTGGTAAATCTCTCAAGGTTATAATATACAGGGTGTCCCAACTTAAACTGTACATTAGTATAAATCAGAAAGTAATAGTTGTAAAGAAAAACGTTTCAGATAAAATTTGTTGGTACCGAGGGGGACGGATACTGGTGATATTGGCTGTTTTGTAAGTGCAAGCGCCGACGGGATATCAAGGTCAACTTCGTTTTTTAAGGGGAAACCTATATTTCTCATTATGTGGCTTCATTCTACTTGGAAAATTAAATAACTTTCGTATGAAACATTTTTTTTTGTGGAGCACCAATTTTTCATGATATTTAGCTAAATAACTATAGATTTTTTAACTTCTAACAAAAAGCATGCGAAGAAGTAACTAGTGGGTAAAAGAGAACCTATACTCGATCTACGCATGCACAACTTATACTCCTGCGAAAAGCGCTACTTCCCACCTTCACAAGCAACAATAGAGGGAACTTTGATGCACGTGTTACACAAAGTAAGATGTGACGCTCGTGCGAGAGGGCGAACTGTTCACAAAGAGTGTGAACTTCGCAGCACTCGTCCTTCGGCTCGTATAGCCAACTTCATAACCTTCGTGAAAAGTCCGCTTTCTCGCACTTGTTTCACAATTTACTATTTTAAGCTACAATAAAAATAATCAATTATCAAACCTAATATAAGTGATTTTCCAATTCTATCGCTTAATACAGATTTCGTAATATTTGAGAGCCAGTAAAAAAAATTGTTGGAATCAATTGTCCATGACTAAACTGGTCTTAATATTCTTTAAATAGACAACAGTTGTTTACAAAAATTGTTGAAAAAATCAAAGAATGCAAACATTGTAAAAAAAAAAAAAAAGATTTATTCCTAGAATCGAAAAAACTATTTGAAATACTGGAGTCTTAAAAATTTTTGTATACATTATTCAACGGAAGTACACTTCAAAACAAAAAAAAAAAAATCAACATTTTTTCAAAAATCCATCTTTCATGCATGGTGTGGCGTCAAAATTTGAAAAACATCAGGAGAGCTGCTTTCAAAGTATATTGAAAAAAAAATTTCAACCGAATCGACGATTTGGTATAAAAACCCCATTAACGCTTATAGTATATTGACCACAACTCAGTGTTGGGCGAATTTTTAATTAATGAATTACAAATTACAAATTACAATTGTATTTATCAATTGAAATTCAAATCAATCACAAATTACAAATATAATTAACATCTTTTTCGAATTAATTACAAATCAAAAATGTAATTGGCATCTTTTATCGAATTCATTACAAATTATAAATTTAGGTGATAGATTTTTTCGAATCACTTGGTAGCTGAAAACTTGGGTGTACCCTCCATTTATAAGTTCACTAAATTTCAATTAATATTAATTCATACTTGTATCTACGCACATACTCGGAATCATCCATTTATAATTGAATCTAATCGAAATTCTCAAAATAATTTATGCATTATCGGAATTATGCACAGAAGCTGTTTAGGAATTGTATTTGATTCGAAAAAAGTTGTCAATTACATTTGTAATTTGTAATTAAATCGGGAAAAGGTGTCAATTACATTTGTAATTCGTAATTGATTCGAAAAAAATATTTCAATTACATTTTTAATTTGTAATTGATCCGAAAAAACAAGTCAATTGCATTTGTATTTAATTGATTACATTAAATTACATTTTTATTCAATTGATTACATTTAATTACATTTTTATTCAATTGATTTGACTTTCAATTACACATTACAATTGTACTTTGTAATTTAAATGTAATTAAGGCGGTTCCCTACTCAATTATGACCTTTTCTACAAACATTGGTCAAAACAGTGCTATTAAACGGAATACCTATGCTCGAGCACCGGAAACGGGATAAAGGGATACGTCGCGACATTCTGTTTGCAATTTCGAACACGTACGTCCAAAAACATGTTCGTTTCACGCTAATATAGAGAAATGGCGTATGGAACAAGCTTTTTTGACAATTATCGATTCTCAAACGCTCGAAATCATGGCGACTCGTCGTGTTTGGAATTGTCGGCGACGCCCCCGAGATGGCGTGACGCAAGAATGTGGTAGAACGCGTAAAACAGTCGCTGATATAGAACACCATGCTACACGATCACTGTTCGATATATTGGTCGGACACTGGACAAAATCAGCTTCGAACAGTGATCGTGTAGCATGGTGCTCTATATCAGTGACTGTTTTACCTGTTCTACCACATTCGTGCGTCACGCCATCTTGGAGGCGTTGCCGACAACTCCAAACACGACGAGTCGCCATGATTTCGAGCGTTTGAAAATCGATAATTGTCAAAAAAGCTTGTTCCATACGCCATTTCTCCATTGCGTGAAACGAACATGTTTCCAGACGTACGTGTTCAAAATTGCAAACAGAATGTCGCGACGTATCCCTTTTTCCAGTTTTCGGTGCCCGGGCAGATATATTCCGTTTAATAGCACGGTTTTGACCTATGTTTTTAGAAAAGGTCATAATTGGGTAGGAAACCGCCTTAATGACAAATGTAATTGAATGCTGCCCAACACTGCGTTTCCGTATATGATATATTATTGCTTGTAGAGTATGACTGCGCAATGTATTACGAATGTGATACTAGAGGTAATAGTATACTACGAAAAACGGTATACTATGCGCAAAATAACATACTATGTTTCTCTATAGTAATGTAAAGAGTTTACTACAAATCGATAGTAACTTCATAAAATAGTAGCCAATTGTTCGTATTCGACGACTTGCGTGCTTGATACTGAGGCGCCTGGAGCTGCCCGAGATATCGAGAGGACCGATACTGGCATGTGTCGATTGACAAAGAAAAGGACACACGCCACATAAGGACCACTTCTATATACAAAGGCGCTCAGGGGGCCCAGGGAGGCGTAAATCGGGGCATTCAGCCCCAAGGCTTAGAGTAGAGCACATCTCTTGTTTTTACAATATACAAATGTACTAGATTTAATAGAAAGCTTACACAATTTACTATTCGTGAGTTTTCAATAGTATTTTCGGTAGTTTCTGATATAGTCTCTTTGCGTAAAGGACTGTTCTGTTAAACCCCTCGCTTTTATGGCAAATGCCTTCAGGAAATATTTTGCTATTAAAATTTCTCAATTTTAACTTCAGATGGTTCAAAGAAACGAGGTAAGCTAAAACACTCTCGACTCTCGAGTAGGACAAGCTGACGACTTATAACATGACCAAAACTGCCAGGTTTATTCAGGGTGCTTCGGAAAAAACATGAGTATTTTTCGTGAAACGATCTCTCTTGCTCTAACATCTATAGATCTCATACAGTGAATTGGTTTTTCATTTTTGTGGCCATAACATGTTTGGGATTTCAAGTTTCGGAATGGGACAGAAAGTAAAATGGAGAGCCAAAAGGCACGCCTTGGTAGAACTACACAAAAAAATATGAAAACGGATGTACAGTAATGTTCATTGATGGAGCCCGCAGTGGCTCACTATTTTTTCGGACCAAAACTAAAACAAGTTTACAATCTTGCGAATTTCATGTGGCCATGCTCAACGAAACAGTAGCCAACAAACAATTGGGTTCAGCTGTTTGTTGGCTATTGCTTCGTTGAGCATAGGCAGATGAAATTATTGCAAGATTGTGAACTTGTTTTACTTTTGGTCCAAAAAAATAGTGAGCCACTGCGGACTCCATCATTGAACATTACTGTACGACTACAATTATTTTCTTCGAATAAAACGGCAGAGATTTTTATTCTGGTGTTACGTATTCCGAAAGCTGATATATATATATATATATATATTGTAACGTGCCGCGGTATTGGCGGGTTAAAGAATTAGCCAATGCCGACGTCCGCGTGAGTTCTTTGTCTAATAATTGCTTTTAGTTAGTGATTTTGAATATTAGTGATTTTTGGGACTCCTCTTTTAAGAATGTTTGTTGGTGGGGAAATAATGGGTCTGCCATTCAAAGCCACCTAGCGTGTTGTGAGTTTTATTAGCTGCTATACGGACACGGGAAAAACCAATGCCGTCTCTAGACTACGGACCCGGGGTAAACTTCCCAAGGCCGCCTTCCCTCCACAGAGCCGGGCGAACCAAGCCTGTCGTGCCTGTTATCCCTATCTTTTTGAATCGCTACCTCAGATCCGGGAATGCGATGATTCCAAGACTGTCTGCCAGATTCGGGATTGCAGCTTGGCCCTCGGACACGGGTAAACCAATGCCGTCCGCACTATGCAATGCGCTCCTTAATCTGTTCCCTAATAATTGGCTTGTTGGCAGTTAATTAGGTCAGACGAAATCTCAAATGAACAGAATCTGGGTTAATCTTAGATTATCTGATTTAATAATACGAATTTACCAGAAAGTTACAAAATAAAGAAAATAAATCAAGTGTTGACAGTGATCCTTAAATCTATTCTTATTCTATGTTGGCCTTTAAACCTTTGTGTTATTGAGTATTAGCTATCTTAGCGTTTTCTGTTCAGTATGTTCGAGCGACACAATACTATTTGATATCTTTGAAATAAGTTTAAAGCGCTTTGCTTTTAAATTTATATGCTTTTTCTTTTCTATGATCAAATTGCTATAATTTGTCTAGTCTTTGATTCTATCTCGTTACTATTCCATTGCGTTTCTAATTAAATGTGACTCTATATCTTCCGACTCGAATAAATGAATTTATGTAGGTACTGACTCTGACGCTTCAATACCTTTAGACAAGTGAAGTTAAGTTAGATAAATTAGACAGCAAGTGAGTCGATCAGGTGCTTTACCGTGAATCGCTCCAAGAGAAATTAAATTGCGAATGAGTCGATCAGGTGCTATACCGTGAATCGCTGCCGCTGCTGGCTGACGATTCCTTATATTGCGTTTATCCCCTCCATTTTCGCGTCTAACGTAGCTAGGGGATTAGCTTAATCCCTCGACCTATTGTCGTGTGATTGAGCTTGAATTTTTTTTGTATTAACCAGCCAGCCTGAACCGTTACATTGCCCCCTTCCATCAATCGAAACTTCAGGTCATCTGATTTTTTCTTCGGATGCAGTAAGTCTTCGTGTTGATGGACCTTGATGTCGGTTGTCCTTAGGCTTGGATGGTGTTCGTTACCACTTTTTTCTTTTAAATCAGAGCTGTTTTTCTTTTTATAATTTCTTCAGTCCGAGCGGATCAGTCGGATCCCAGTGTTTTACGTAATCCGGTGTTGGTGGTGGTTCAAACGGTCTCAATGTGATCCTTGGTATAGTCGCCTTGTTCGAACCAGGTCTGCGGAGTGCCGCAGGTAAGTCCGGCCTATTTTTATTTATTGACCTTTTTACCCGATTTCTATAGGTTTCTCTTTCTTTCCTTGTTCTTTCAGGTAGCTCAATTCTTTTCAGTACCCATGGTAAGGTTAAATCCACGTTTTTGATTTCACCGACTTCCTTGACGTTTTTTAACCATGGCACCTCTACTTTCTTTTTCAGCATCACATCTTTGATGATAATAGGAAACCGCCATCGCCTCTTCATCTCGTCGAGTTCAGCCAACTCAGCTTCCCTCAACTCTTCGACTTCCTCGTTGGTGAAGTATTTTGATGGATCAGTCACTTTTGGTTTGATTGGCTCCATCTGCATCAACACTTCCAACTTCGGCGTTAAAGAATCCCATCCTGATCTGTATCGCCCAAAACCACGGATGAATCTTCCAGATGCGTACTTCACTTTTCCCTTGTCATCTTCGGCTGTTTGCACCCCTTTATCCTGAACACTGATATAGCCGTACATCTTTGCGAGTCAGAATGTCAACTGATTAGGCATCCAGCTAATTACCTTGACGAGGCCGACCCGTTCCACGAACTTTGTTTTGGTGAGTCTTCTTCTGTTTCTTTTTCCCTACCTAGCATAACTGGCCGATTTCTGTTTACAAGCTAATTATCCTAGTCTTTGGTTTAAATTGCCAACGTTTACCTCTAACTTATATATTACGTTACATAGTGCTTAAACATATTAACATGGAACCTTCCTCGCTCTCTTTGAGTTTCGGGGTTTACCAACACATAAGTTGCATCGGCTATTTTCCTTTCGATTTTATAAGGCCCTTCATATAAAGTAAAGAACTTAGCCATCTTTTTATTGACAGTGTCAGAGACATTTAATGCTCTAACCAATACTAAATCGCCTATTTTGAACTCTGTCATCTTATGCGTTTCGTTAAATCTTTTAGCCCTAGCACTACCTTTTTTCTTAATATTACTTTTAGCTAAAACTAACTTATAGTCATGCGCGACTCGAAATTGATTATGAATAACCCATTGATCCCAAAATCTTTTCGGTCTTTCATTTAGTTGCAATTCACAAGGAGTAAACTGGGTTGTTTCATGATAAACCTCGTTCATGCATGTTTCTATGATTTTTATCCATTTGATCCAGGCAGTGTGTTTATCCGACAAAAATGTTCTAAAGAACCTACCAATTTCACGGTTTACTCTTTCTACAATGTTACCCTGTGGGTGTCTTATTGACGAAAATATCGGAGTTACATTCTCTTCCTGTAATTTGGTTAACCATCTGACGGATGTAAACTGTGTGCCATGATCAAACTGTATCTTTTTAGGTTTTCCGAATTCCGGAATGTACTTCTCAAACACGCAACGGATGGTGGATTTCGCATCAGCAACTTTCAAAGGATATAACTGTACGTATTTGCTAAATGCATCGATTACCACTAGCAACCATTTGTAGTTACCTTGACTTGCCGGTAACGGTCCAAAAAAATCTATCGATATCAAATCCCCCACACCATTAGGTACGATGTTTTGCATGCTTGCGTAACTATAGCGATTCGGCACCTTACATCGCTGGCACCGGTCGCAGCGGGCTACCTCCTTTCTTACCAATTTACCAAACTTCGGGTAGTAAAAGTTCTCATGCAGCATTTTATAACATTTATGAGCTCCTACGTGCCCGTACACTTCGTGACATTCATTTATTATGGGTCTAACGAGTTTTTCCGGTAAGAAAGCTCGTAGTTTGCCCCCTATTTCCCGTTGGTATAAAATGTCATCGACAACGGAGAAATGTGCGTTATTCTTTGTTATTCCCCTCTTGACCAAATCTGCGATTCGTAAATCTTCTTTTTGCAGCTTGGCAAGTGACCGGAGTCCCTGCACCAATTCTTCGCTGACTATTTTAGCTAATTCAGCTATCACGTTTTCATGACTTTCTGTTGGTTTTTCATCACCAGCATCATGAGGATATCTACTGAGTAAATCCGCTACTATATTATCACTACCTTTAACATATTCGATCTGGAAGTCGTACGTTTGCAAATACAACACCCACCGAGCAAGTCGCGAACTTGTCAACCTACATGATAACACGAAGGTCAACGCTTTATGGTCAGTTCGTATTATGAGTTCTGCACCGACTATAAATGTCCTAAATTTTTCTAAAGAATAGACAATAGCCAATAACTCTTTTTCCGTTGTGAAATAATTTATTTCAGCTCCTTTTAATGTTCTACTTGCAAACCCTATTATCCTATGTTCTAAATTATCCTTGTCAATTTGATAGAGAACTCCACCAATCGCGTAACTACTCGCATCGCACTGCAGGTAATACTTCTTTTTCGGATCCGGGTGGTGGATAATCACCGTTTTACAAAACATTTCTTTTACTTTTTTAAATTGCTCGTCGGTTTCGTCCGTCCAAGACCATTTTACATCTTTCCTAAGTAGTTTTAACAGCGGGTATGTCAGATTAGAATAGCTATTTGAAAATTTACTATAGTAGTTCGTTAGGCCGAGAAAGCCTTTTAACTGTTTCGGGTTCCTAGGAGTTGGGAAATTTTTTATTGATTTAATCTTTTCCGGTTGCGGTTGAATACCATCCCGCGTGATTTTGTGTCCTAAAAAGTCAATTTCTTGTCTAAAGAATCTAGACTTTTGGAAATTAATCGTCATATTATGTTTTTGAAAGGTTTCAAAAAGTTTTTCTAAATGTTTGATGTGATTATTTACTGAATCCGATGAACAAAGAATATCATCTACAAAATTGATAGTGAATTCATCCACACTTTGTAAAACTATATCTAATGCTCTTATGAGGCTTGCTAAGCTGGTACTTAGACCATAAGGAGTGACTTTAAACTGGTAGGTTTTTCCGCCATACATAAACGCGGTGTACTTTCTGGAATCTACATGCAGTGGTACTTGCCAAAAACTCGCCGTCAAGTCGATGCTAGACATGAATTTTGAATTATTGAATTTTTGAAAAAGCACCTCAGTAGACTGAGCACAATCTCGATCCGGAACTATCAACTTATTGATAAAACGAGCATCGAGGACTAACCTTATGTCTCCTGATTTTTTAGCAACAACCACGATTGGGTTGATATATTCACTGTACGATCTTTCTATAATCCCATATTTTAACATTCTCTCGATTTCTTTATCGACCTTCTCTCTATGCATTATCGGTATCGGGTACGACCTTCGTACGAATGGTCGATCTTCGTAGATTTTAATCTTATGTTCGTAAACCGTGACTTTTCCCGGAATTTTGTTGAAAATAGCTCGATATTTCGTTAATAATTCTATAAACGTCTGTCGATGCTCGTTTTCCAACGATTGACATTCCGCGAGTTTGTCAATGATCTCATCATCGGTTACTTCGTAATTCTCATCATCGCTTTCGACCCTTTTACTTAGCATTTCGTTTGTATCTAGTGTCGCGATTTCGAGGTTATTATTTTTTGAATCTACTATTGTCTGTTTTTCTAACCCGATAGTGTTTTCTTTGTTTTTAGTTTGGATCTTCAAAGTGTTTGACTGCAAATCGATATCCGCTTTCCATCTACCAAGAGTATCTATCCCTATAATGACAGGATGACGAAGTGTAGGAACTACTAGAAACGGAATCTGATCAGTGAACTCTCCGACTTTGATTTTCACAAACATTTGTAATTTTACTTTGACTGGTTTTCCACCGGTAACGCCAACTATTTGGTAATTTACCACTGGTAACTTATCGCAGTTTTCAAATATATCTATTTTTTGTTTGTACCATTCCTCAGATAAACAAGTTATTTGACTACCGGTATCTAACAACGCTGTAATGCTTTGGCTTTCTAAATAAACTTTTATACTTGGACATTGTATATTTTTTGTTTCACTTACTACTTTTTCTTTTATTAGGTAATCTGTGGGGTTTTCAAACGGATTTGATTTTTGAATTTCCTGCTCAATTTCTGCCGCGTTTAATTCAAATGTGCGCTGTGCCGTATTTTCATGCGGCACGCCTAACACAGCGCAGTCGGGTTTTCCGAATTAGGCTCACCCGTTTCTGCTTTATCGGTCTCACAAATCTCTTCGGTGATCGCGTTTATTTGTTTAGTAGTTGTCCAATTTGTACGTCTGTTTAATTCTTGAGAATTAGCCTTTATTCTACTCTCATGGGAATCGTTCCCATTGTTTTCATCTCGCGACATGCTCGGTTTAGTATTGCCAGTGTGTTGACTCGGACTACTACGCCAAGAGTTTTGTTTTTGTTTTTCGTCGGCGTATCGTGTGTGATTTACAAACCGATTTGGATTATGTGTTGTGTGCGAGTGTTTTGGTGCATTCGACCTGCCCCCTGATTGCATTTGGTCAAGAAAAGTCAACAAATTGTCTATGTCTCGGATGCATCTACTTTTCGCAGCCTCTACTACCGATTCATCGAAGTGACGGATCAGATTACTGATAATCTCCGCTTCTGGTAACGCTGGATTTAGCCCGCATGCAGCCGCAAATTTTCTACTGGCATATTCAGACCATCCTACCTTAGTGTCAGGTAGGTAATATCCAAACTCTAAATCCCGACGTACATCTCGTTGCGTTTCCTCGCCCCAGTACCTCGATAAAAATCGTTTTTTAAATTCTTCCCATGAATGAATTACCTCGCGTCGCGCTATCCACCAATCCTTTGCGTCGTTTGTTAAGCTTTGACCTATCAACCTCAGTCCAATGTCATCACCTACATTTAGAAAACTGAAATATTCTTCTAATTCCCTAATAAAATTGACTGGTTTTTCCCAAGCCTTTCCTGAGTATGTCGGTAATTTTAATTGTTTTGTTATTAAACTAGTGTTGTCAAACACAGCAGTTTGACCACCTCTTTGTTGTCGTATTCTTCTTATGTCAGACTCTAAACCTATTTTCAGACTATCATGTTTATGATTTAACTCGGTAAACATATCCTGACTTGCTTTCTGGTTTTCAATAATTTTATTTTTTAAAACCTCGTAGGTTCCTACTTGTTCGCTACGTAAAATATTTTCGCATGTCTCGATTTTATTTCTACAGTCTGAAACTTCGTAATTTAATTTGTCTGATACAATTTTTAAATCCGTACCGATTTTGTTTATTTTTGCCTGACTTGTTTCGTTATTTTCTTCTAGCTTTTTATTTATTTTAGACTCAAACTTTGTTTGTGCTTCTATGCTATCTGCCTGCGATCTTAACATGGTTTGTTCCATTTGCTCGAACTTATTATCCATTTTTCTTTCTAGACGTTCAATGGATTCAATTAATCTGGAAATTGGATCTGGATTATCCGTATGGCTACTGTTTGGATTCATCGTGGTTGATTGCAAGGAAGAAGCAAAGCTTGTATCCGAAAAACCTGAATCTAATTCACGATGACTTAAATTGACGACACTGGAACTTTTGGTTTTGTTTACTCTACGAGATTCCTCATCCGACATTTCGTCTGACCGTAAACAAACAACAATCCCAAACCTGGCATACAAGTCTTTGTCAGTCTATTTATAATCTAGAATTTGACTTTATTTTTCCGAAGCTATTGAATGAACGAATTTACTGAATTTACTGAATTTAAAGATTTTAATGATTTTAATGAACTTTTTTATTTAAAAAAAAATTCCTTTTTTGAGGAGCCCCACGTTGGGCGCCAATTGTAACGTGCCGCGGTATTGGCGGGTTAAAGAATTAGCCAATGCCGACGTCCGCGTGAGTTCTTTGTCTAATAATTGCTTTTAGTTAGTGATTTTGAATATTAGTGATTTTTGGGACTCCTCTTTTAAGAATGTTTGTTGGTGGGGAAATAATGGGTCTGCCATTCAAAGCCACCTAGCGTGTTGTGAGTTTTATTAGCTGCTATACGGACACGGGAAAAACCAATGCCGTCTCTAGACTACGGACCCGGGGTAAACTTCCCAAGGCCGCCTTCCCTCCACAGAGCCGGGCGAACCAAGCCTGTCGTGCCTGTTATCCCTATCTTTTTGAATCGCTACCTCAGATCCGGGAATGCGATGATTCCAAGACTGTCTGCCAGATTCGGGATTGCAGCTTGGCCCTCGGACACGGGTAAACCAATGCCGTCCGCACTATGCAATGCGCTCCTTAATCTGTTCCCTAATAATTGGCTTGTTGGCAGTTAATTAGGTCAGACGAAATCTCAAATGAACAGAATCTGGGTTAATCTTAGATTATCTGATTTAATAATACGAATTTACCAGAAAGTTACAAAATAAAGAAAATAAATCAAGTGTTGACAGTGATCCTTAAATCTATTCTTATTCTATGTTGGCCTTTAAACCTTTGTGTTATTGAGTATTAGCTATCTTAGCGTTTTCTGTTCAGTATGTTCGAGCGACACAATACTATTTGATATCTTTGAAATAAGTTTAAAGCGCTTTGCTTTTAAATTTATATGCTTTTTCTTTTCTATGATCAAATTGCTATAATTTGTCTAGTCTTTGATTCTATCTCGTTACTATTCCATTGCGTTTCTAATTAAATGTGACTCTATATCTTCCGACTCGAATAAATGAATTTATGTAGGTACTGACTCTGACGCTTCAATACCTTTAGACAAGTGAAGTTAAGTTAGATAAATTAGACAGCAAGTGAGTCGATCAGGTGCTTTACCGTGAATCGCTCCAAGAGAAATTAAATTGCGAATGAGTCGATCAGGTGCTATACCGTGAATCGCTGCCGCTGCTGGCTGACGATTCCTTATATTGCGTTTATCCCCTCCATTTTCGCGTCTAACGTAGCTAGGGGATTAGCTTAATCCCTCGACCTATTGTCGTGTGATTGAGCTTGAATTTTTTTTGTATTAACCAGCCAGCCTGAACCGTTACATTATATATATATATATATATATATATATATATATATATATATATATATATATATATATATATATATATATATATATATATATATATATATATATATACCTATGTATATGGGGTCGGTGAAAAGTTTATGTCGATAAGTTACTGTTCCCATCAATTATGCTAACTGCGGCTGATAACCACTCACGAATTGCGTGCTCTACGCACATTTCTCCGCGCGAAGATATCCGATTGCTTCGTAAAGGACAAGGCCTCGTAACAATAGCGGTTGGCGGTGAGGAAGAGAATAGGCGGAAAACCTGACTTCCAGACCTCACTAACTCTTGGATAGAATGACAATTAGGAATCGCAAATTTGAATTTAAATGCCCAACACCCGCAACCGCGACCCGTCATACGATCATTAAGACTTCTGTAGGTACTTGCCATTGTCCTAAGCTTTACTACATTAGGCATTCGATACAGGTTGTCATCGTCTAACTGTCAAAAATATGGAGAAAAAAAAATTCCAAATGAAGTAGACTAGATTAGAACCACCCTGTCATCAGAACTAAGAGCGTACTTCAATAACCTGCGAAGATAATGGTAAGAAACTATTCCGCGGTGACAAAGCCCACCGCGCAGTGATGAATTAAACATGACCGATTCGAAAAGCTACTTGGCACATCGTCACTAATTACTCGATTTTTCGAAAAAATTCTGAAACTCTGATTTTTCAATATTTTAGAGGGCATATGCACCTTCGGAATATTTTTTTTCTTTTTAATCGCTGGTACACTTTGAAGAAATATTCTACTGACTCAGTTTTTTCAGAGCCAATTACTTGGATTTTGAGACATAATTAGATAATATTTTAGGTTCTATGGACTCCGCCTCGCGAGGATTGAGTCCATCGAAAAAAATGGTATTTGTAAAGTACAGGTCGCATCATTCATGAAAACATTTTGAAATTCGGAGGGAATATTTTTGAATGATGTCATTTCAGGAAAAGCCAACAATATACAGAAGATAAGGTTAATCTTTTATCGTTGAAAGACATTTTTTTCCCAACGTTTACAAAAAAGTAGTTTAAATTCAAAATATTCTTATTGAAAAATTTTATTCGTCAAATATCATTGGTTCGCTCCGAAACTACATCAATGTAAAAATATTCCCATCCAAAATTGCAGATATTGCGATGGACAATGCGACCTGTACCCTACGACCACCGCTTTAACTTCGGTGCAATAAATCTCAGCAAGGCGAAGTCCATAAAATTTCAAAATCATTTTGAATCATGTGTCAACAAATTTCTCTGAAGAACTCGGAAATCAAGATAAATAATTAATATGACTATATTATTATCACTATGATAATTGTTATTGTTATTGTATAATTCTTAATATTGCAGCTATGCGTTGATAGTCTGGAGATAACTATACCTACAGCAGAGGAAATTGTACGAATTGCTGACTGGTGAAAATTATTTTACGGTGTGCACGGTGTAGCAAAACTATTGATAAGGGAATTGGCGAAAATAAATATGCAAATGAGGCATTTCCGGTCAGATAGGAGTTACAACGTTGGCTAGAGCTAGAACCGTAGACCTCCGGACGGCTGTCCGAGCTAGAATCACCAGGCAAGAGATTATATCGGCCAAACTTTCTAAAGGTCTTAAGGGTCGCGAGGTCCGACGATTGCGATCCTGATTAGCCGAGATATCTTGAGCTTGCTTAAGCTCGGCAACAACTATTTCAAAGACGCTGATCATCTCGCGAAAACGGCGATCACATTATTTTATCGAAACTCATTATCGTCAAAGGTATAATCTTTGTTCGCACGCGATTTATCATCAAGGGTAGATATAGAAACTTCCCTCAAAATAAAAATAAATTAAAATAAAAAAATTGTCACCTAGCCTTCCAAAAAGTATCTCTTGGAACATCTTTTTACATTCACAAGGACGTGCTAATCTCATGTAACTATACATGTGTCAAAGATACTTTACCTTGAAGATTTCTAAGGATTGATTAGACATCAAATTTTGATATGTGTAACCCAGCCTTATTTGCCCTGCGTTACGTTATTCGCCTGATTCCTGGAAGTTCGAGATAATCCACTCGTAGAATCCATTATAATAACGAAAACAGCTGCACTCTCGTAATTCAGCCGGTGCGGTATGTCCAATTTACATTATCGAGTTGATTTTCAATCTGCAGCAGATCACTTACCAAAAAAAACTATTGGCATGACAGTAGTAAATATTCGAGTCCAGCTGTTACGAATAGTGCATACTATCAATGGTACCGGTATTGGACTTCAATAGTCTTTGGTAGTGTATACTATTCGATTCAAAAGTGGAGAAGGAATTCAATATTCTTCAGTAGTATGTACTGCTGCAGTCAATAGTGTAACGGTTGAAGACCAGTATTCTTCAAAAGTGCTTATTGTGACAATTAATTTTCACTATTAGAGCATGTACCAGTAACCACCTGCACTGGAAGTGATAACTATTGTAGTCAAATGATCTTCATCCGTACAGACTATTGATGTCAATGATGAAAACAATGTCACTAGTGGAAAACCAGATGATGAGTGGACTTAACTCGATCAGTGATATACCGAATACATACTATTAATATATGAAATCGTACTGACAGACTAACTATAATGGCACTATTTTACAATTAGTATTTTCCTTTCATTTCGTTGCAATAAAATATTACTTACTTATACTGCATTGTCGTACTAAAGTATGACAATGCAGTCTATACTAGTGGTATCCAGTATACACCACTCCTGACGATCTACGCGTGCTAACGAATAGTGCTTACGCCAATAGTGCACATTTTTTTTTTCTGGAATACTGCACGGTTAGTGCTCCAAGAGTACGAATTTCAAAAGTGTCAGTAATTTTTGCCCGTAAGGAGTACCTGCATCAAGGATTAATCACATGAATCTTCGTATCACTGTCAAGGAGTAATGATATTGATTTTTTTTGTTCTGTTTTTCTGTTTTTAGAATGCGTTGGAGATGACTAGGTATTAAACAGAGGGTGGAGTGGCTACCAGATCCGGAGGATTAGGGAATGGAGGTGAACGGGACCGAGAGCAGCCTCAATGGCACGGATAACAACCGGACTGTCACTTCCGTATACACCATCGGCACGGATTTCATCACCAAATGGTAAGTCCGTAAACCTCATAGATATAACAATTTATTCATTCATCCAGGTGTTAAATCGTCAGATAAGTATTTATATCATCACAGAGAGTATATTCAAGACGGCGGGCTTCTTCCATGCCAACCACATAACCACTCTTGATTACTTGACGATAATAACATTCATTAATGTATTATTGAAGAGTTGAATCCCAGCTGCACTTTTTTCAAAGTATCTGATCATTCTCGACCCAGATTTCGTGTGTGCGCGTTATAAGTGCGAAACACTTTAACCTGACATTTCGTACGCTGAAACGAGTTTGCTTTGGGCGAGTATGAGGAGATAATTGGGATCTGCTGTAATGTTTGAATAAACATTTGCCATAGAATTAGAGTAGAATTTAAAATGTTGGCTTTGTTTCCAGACTTGTACAGTACTCCCTCGTGTGATTTGTGTGTGTTTCCATAAAATTTTCCCAGTGATCCATAGGTATACTTTATAGCTACCGCGAAATTCTGGAACCAGCAGGACCCACCTTTTGTATTATCTTCTTACCTCTGCACTACCATCCAGAGATTCCAAAAATATATGACGGTGAGGTACGAGCTTCGTTCCCAGGGGTTCTTTGCGTATGCTTATTTCTTCTAGTTCTTAAGTAACGAAGGCGCGTGAGAAAGAACCTCTGATCACGAGTCCGAGGGGAAATTTCTGCACGGGATTCCAGTCGATTTTAACGAGCGTCTCGCTCGAACACTGAAGAATTTCAACTACCAGTGAAACCCTGACGTGAAGTGAGGAAAGTACAGGGGTGAAGAAAACATAAAAGAAAAGGAAGCGTCTGTGTGAATATTAGCTTGATTTTCTTCCCACGAGAAAAGCGCGAGCCACTAGAAAATTCTTCGGTCCAATACGTAACCCATCTCTTGTTCCTTCCGTTCTTCTTGTCAAAATTCATGTTCACCGGCAGAAGTAAGCCAAGGAACGTCCCGATGCGTCTCGATAACATTTTGTCGACCTTTAGCTCAGAGCAACAAGCAGAGATCAGATTACCAGGACGCAGATGGATCCCATATCGTAGCGCTATCATAGGCCGTAACAAAGCAAAACTCAGATGACACTAGAGGATGCCACTAATTAAGTCGAGCGCCACACAGATATTAACGAGTCATGGTACTGTCGGGCATCTGATAATGAGTGTCACCGAGCCTTGAACTCTGGACCGACGCACTAGCGTCTGCATAAATAATAAAATCTTCTATGCATTGTAGTACTGTGTATCGTGGTTCTTGGTTTTATCTCAGTCCATTATTGCCTTGTAATCCTGTTGGTACAACTTGAGCCGGATTTGCTACCCTCCTAACTTTCTTT
This sequence comes from Macrophya alboannulata, assembly GCA_949628255.1. Classification (NCBI taxonomy): domain Eukaryota; kingdom Metazoa; phylum Arthropoda; class Insecta; order Hymenoptera; family Tenthredinidae; genus Macrophya; species Macrophya alboannulata. Next base: position 6,763,865 of record OX451210.1, on the reverse strand, counting down.
GATTTCCTTAGCCCTCGCAGTTCGCCTTTCTAAGCCAACTGCTTCGATATTCGCTTCCAATTACCTCCGTTTCTTGTCGCGTGGGCACGGATGTAGGGTTATACCTACTCCCTGAGTCACGTCATCCCTCGAGGCTGCACGACATCTCGCGCTTACAATGCGACTCGAATTTTTTTTACTCATTGTCGAAACAGCCCGGCTACTTTACATCAAAGATACATACCAATAGTACCGTTGTACACAAGTATACGTATATATATACATCTATACACTTTGACAACTTGGCAAACATGGGAACAGTTCCCAGACCTCTGGGTCAAGGTCATATTCTACCCTGGTCTGTGTGAGTCCAAATGATACCGTTGCGCTCGGCAAATTGTTGGAAACATTTGAATTGTTCCCTGTCTAGCCTGGCTGGGTTTGACATATAGGGAAAATTAGCCGCATTCGCGACATCGAAAGGTCTGTTCTTGAAGTTTGACAACGATCTAACCTCCGATCTAGGCATTAACTACACGCCAGTTTTAACCAGTGATCTTGCAATCTCGTCTGGAGATTGTATAGTGGGTCAGTGGTTATTAATAAATCCAACCTTATCGACCATGTTAATGCCCTTTTTTGTACGATCAAAGAAAATCACCCCCAGTCCGTTCTTTATGTCACAAAGACCTTGAGAAGCAATATCATCCTAAAAAATTTACACGAGTTGGTATTTCTGCAACTGTTTTCTCGATTGGGAACACTAATAACATAAAATAAGCTTCAGGTACAAAGAGAGATGACGACTAGTTAATAAAATCGGAACGTTTTATTGGTATTTTCTTCAAGGATATTCGAAACATTATCGAAAAATAATTGTAACATTATTCTGTATAAATTTTCCAAGAGCGTATTGCACTCGCTAATATTTACAGTTACTAATCGAATTTGATTCTTGCGCCATATAATGCATCCGTTTGATTTCTCACTGCCTTTTTAGTTTGTTTTCGAATCATCCTGTTTTCGAATTTGCACCGCATGATCACTTACTCATAATTAGTCTCCGTACGCGCCGTTTGACGTCATATACTTCTAGATTCTCATTTTCGAAAATTTTGTAACTCGCGATGCGATGGCTCAAAATATTCGCAAAAGATAAGGCTTCGAGAAATGAAAAAAAAAAATAATTACCAAAAATCGATAACAAATGATTTTTCAGATTAATATGGTTCCTTTATCTGAACAGTGAAAAGTCTATTAGTTGTGACCGATCGTCTTTGCATTAGGTAGTGCTGAACGTCCTTGTATTCAACATCAAAGTTCTCACTGTTGATCGATCGAATATTATATAATATTCTTTAATACTAGCGGTAAACGACAACACTATAATTCGATCTCGAAAATAATAAATTTTGAACTTGGATCAAAAGTCATTACCACTATAGTGGGATATTCGTAAGTGTTAATTAGTATATATAAAACTTGGTCTAATCTTCAGAAATCTCACAGGTCATCTTCCGAAATGCCTAGAATCATGTGAAATCTTAAAGCCGTATGCATAGGCAAAAAATTGTCAGTGACTAACGTCCAACCCCTCGGAGCAATATTTCAATTCGGTGTAAAGTTATTGATCCTCTTTAGAGCTAGTAGTAGAGTGATCATGGTCAACCCGCGCAGTGATGTAGTGACCGTTCAACTATGGACACACTCTACGGATGAGACCTATTTCAATTATTTACATTATTATACCTATATGTAAGCCATTTCGATTCTGCCGCTAATTTTTTTTATATACATTCATAGAGTCATAGCGAGAGTATAATATTTTATTAGAATTCTCATTTCTCATGAATCTGCAGATATGAATTTTCAAATACTTATACATTTTTCGGATCTCGATATTGTGATTGTAATATCTCCAACTCTATTGACTGAATCGTCAAAAGTAAGAACATCAAATTATACGTCTTGGAACGTATGGTTTAACAGGAATGCGTACAAACTTCCCGCCTTGTTTGTGACACTGAATATTGTCGTCGAAGACAAAAACGCTGGTTTTTATGTAAAAGGCCAAGTTCAGTTTGAATGAGTCAGTTCTTTCCGAATCCTAGACAAAAAAAAAAAAAAATATTTAATAAAAATGACTCACTAGAATTGAGCTCTAGCTGTCTTTTCTATGAAAACGAACGGTTTTGGCTTTGCACAAAATATCGACTGTTGCAAGAGGGTCTAAGAATTTGTGTGCATTTTTCTTTAAAGTAAGTTTCAAGATAAATAACTTTATGTTCATACTTTTGATGAAAGGATCAATAAAGTTAGGGATATTAACAATTGCCATATTAGGATCCGAAAAATTAGTAAATATTTGAAAATTCATATGTGGAGATAGGTGAAAGACAAAATTGAAAAAAATATATATTCAATACTCATTATAACTGAATAAATATAGAAAAAAATTGGCAATAAGGTCGCAATTTTGGGTGTCTCAATTAACACCGAATGCGTCAACTCAACCAATTATTTCTCTGAAGCTGTACGGTCCGAATCATGATTGAAACTATAACGTATCTCTGAAGTCCATGTATGCGGCTCTCCCGCAGCAAAGGACGCTGGCCTATTTTCACACATCGTGTATAACGGTGTCTCGATGAATTTCCGCCGGGTCGGGGAACCCCAAAAAGCCTGGAATATCGGCCGCGTGTTGATTAACGTGTCGCACAGGGCGCAGCTAGGGTGTTCACGAGACTGTACAGATATGTTCGCGTCAATATTGGCAAAGCGACCCGTGGACGGCACCCCACAGGGGTAGAGAGGGCCCGTGGACATGCGGAACACACGGCTGACAAGCCTCGTTCAGTTCTGGCCTCCTGCACGCACCCCTAAATCTGACATAAACTTTTCCGTCGTGCGCGAAGAAAAGGTGCTTCAACATCCCCTATTTCACTCAATACTAAGCTCCTGTCATTGTTTTGAGGCAGCACGTTGAATTGCCACTTCCTGCTGCTCCTCAGAGACCTGTGGAAATTGATGAGCATTTTCAATGGCAACGCGTCAGCCACTCTTATTGGCAGCAATACTTACCTGCTAATTAGATGAAAAGACAGACCTCATACTTGCTCATCTTACTTGTATGAAAATAAAATAGGTTCTAAATTTTTGGAGAGTGTCACAAAACCAGTCTCAGGATTTACCTTCAAATATTCACAGCTACTTACCAAGTGGTAAGCGGGTATGATCGTTTAAGGGGTTGAATAAAAATTAATTTCATGCACAAATTAGATAGATGCATAAGATATGGGAAATGTTCACTTGATTCATCTACTATTCGACATCTGTTTTGAGAAAAATAATAATCACGATATTTTGTTTTACTCTTCATTCATCATCTTGGTGATATAAAGGAAAGTATTGGTTTCAATCTAACCGTCATTAGTTTTGCCATAGATATAAGGTACTAGATTGGACAAGTTAAAAAAACTTAGTGGTATACGGCAATATGTCACACAATAATAGTGACATCCGATGCTGCCACCTAGAATACATGGTAAAACAGAACATTTGTCGATATCGGAAAGGTATTAACCCGGGGGCTGAAATTGAACAAATTTTCTGTCGGTCAAAGCAGACTTACGAAACGTTCACGTCATGCTACGGCTGTGCATCACTTTACATACACTGTAACATCCTACGAATGCAATGGTTTCTACTAATTGGCGGCTCATCATTTTTTTATTTTTATGGAGCGGAATCACTATACTTTTTCGAAAAATCAGTTTTCTTTATTCGATTCTTCAACTCTCATGTATGGGATGTTCCACGCCGATCCGTACGGAGAAGAACCTATAGTCGTTTCATTTGTGATGTTATTATTTGTATTCGTTTCTTATCTACAGAAACAGAGTCTGGCGAATTTTCGATCCCTCAACTCAAGAATCGCTCGAATTATGAAATTTCGCAATTTTCACGTATTTAATTGGGAATTCAAACTTTTGAAGGCTGTATGTTTTGAACGGTTTGACGTCGAGATCTCCATCAAACCTCTGTCTAAAACTAATTCAACGTAATCTTTAATGGAATTTTAAAAACATGACCGAACAAAAATCCTTTCGCTGTGTTATCTAGACACTTGAGAGAATAGAAATCCGCCGAGAAAAAAGATAAAGATCGAGATAAAAGATCGTTAAGTATGAAAAAAGTACTATAATTTAAATAAATGCATATATTTTTAAAACTATTATAGATATCGATTTAGTTGAATATTAATTTGGAACATATTTAATCTTTTGATAACATCGTCTTGAAAATCAATTGCTGTAATAGTTTACAAGATATAAACTATTACAGGTTGAATATAAGAAAAAAAAGTTTCATTTTTCATAAACAAATGCATGTAACTGACGATCTATAATAGCAACGAACTTGGTCGACTATTCATTTCAAAGATCATCTAATGGCCCATAAAATCGGCTTGGATGCTAATTATACCGTATCTCGGATAGTTTAAAAGTTAAAGCTGTTGATAACTTAACAAACTGAGCGGCCGCTTTCACTTCCATAGCGTACCAAAATATAAAATCCTATAAAAAATTGAAAAAAATTTTCTTCCACATTTTGACATACATCGTTGTTTTTGTTTTTGTTCTAAAAATCTAAGGAATTTTTTGAACATATTCGGTGATTGTTAGTAACAAATCGCTTACTTAATAAACAATTAAATTATTAACAAAAATGCTCATTCATTTTTTTTTGTGTAAGGAATTGTAAATGATTGATTAGCAAAAAAATTTTTTTTAATAAGTCATTTTTACAACCCGAGAACAAAGAAATTGATTATTAGTCATGAAAAAATTTTTTTAGCAATAAATTTTTGTTCTTAAAATCATAATATTCCCTAGCAAATGAAATAACAAAAGATAAAATTCTCACAAATATGTAACTTCTACGCCATTTGTTTACAAAATTTTTCAAACAAATGGCTCGAAAAATTAAAAACAAACGTTTTTGAATACTTTTGATTAAATAAAAACACTAATAATAATATAATTCGATTAAAAAAAAATTTTAACCACTTTTTTTGATTTTTTGGTTTTTTGTTAGCTCAGATAACTTATAACTGATAGGTTATAACAATTGAAGATCATTTAATGTTATGATCTTGTTAAGTATAAAATTGTCAAAAGGTCTCCACAAAGCGAAATAATTTTAGCAGCTTTCCTTAAAAAATTACAGGATTTTCCATACAGACGAAAACTCTAAAACAAATGGATTTGTATTATTAACATGTTGAAAAACATTAACTGTTGAAAAATCGATGAAAATTTTTTTTATGGACGGAATTTTATTCTCGTATGTGTCTAGATAATGTCGTAATGCATTCGAATTTATAGATTGATATTAAATTGTAAACAAAAAAAAAAAAAAATTATATGTGGAGCTCTACTTTCAACATTAAATTATAAGTATAAATAATTGAGATATGAGTTCCGAAAGTCAAGACTTTCCTATTGAAATTTTTTTCTTCTTTGAGAATCTATTTTCAAATTTACGCTATCCCTCATAGTTTTAGAGCTATCAGCAAAAAACTAGACCCCTTCTTTTGTGCTACAACCTGGCAGATTATGAAAAATATATAGGAGGTCGGTGCAGGAAAAAAAAGTCCACTTCACAAGGAATGACCCATATGATACGTATCATTCAGAGGAATTCATGAATGTACCCTATATCTAGGCTTTAACTCATACTATGCTACAAGATATATAAAACAACATTGTGAAATGCGCAATCATTAAAAATCTGTAGGTCAGATCGAATATCGAGATTATCGATCAATTTATGCAGAACTCTTACCAAGACGCAATACTGTTGGTAAAAAAGAGTACTGAAGCGAAATCCACGAAAATGCCATTTTCGATGGCCATGCCGCCTACATTCATGGCGCGACACTAATGTCAGCCGCCATCTTGTCCAATCTAGTACATTATATCTATGGTTTTGCCAATTTAAACGAATTCCAACGTATTTGGGTCTTTATCATCTGAAAATCAAGATTTTCGGAGAGATGTTGGCCTGTCAGTCGGTCTGACAGGCCAACATCAAGTTTGCCGAATGATCTCAGAAACGGCTCAATGCAAAATAAAAAATTAAAATTTACAGAACTTTACATGCAAGCGATGGGCATAAAAAATTGGCACTTCTCGTTGAATTTGCACGTTGGCTTCTACCGGGAAAAAATTCGACTTTAAATTTTTGAATGTTAACTTAATATTATATTCTATACATACTTGATAATAATTCTGGTAATTACATGAGTTTGTGAGGGTGATGGAAATTACTGCGAAAAACCGTCTTTGCCACCTTGTTTTTGTCGAAGCATTTAATTTTGTGTGAAACTTATCTTTCTTTATACGACTAGGTTTTATAAGTTTATTTTGGTCAAAACATTTTTCAAACGCTATAGTGTGTTTCCATAGTTGCCTCGATATTACAAACATGTTTTAAGATTCCAAAATAGGAATGAATTGACAAAAATTATGCACGACATTAATTCTCACAACACTGACTCAAATCACTTTCTATCACCAATTTTTTTCCCATCTCTCTCAACCCAATATTCAAACCATTGGAATCAAGAATGTCTGACTTTCTCAGAGTTACGGAAACTTGTCTTTTTATAAAATGAATTTGAAATCATTATTCTCGACATCGAAATGTATATAATTTTAGACATCTAGTTTAGTTTTAATGGAAAGTAGTCAATAGACGTTAAATGTAAATTCTTTATCATTTTATTTCTAATCCTTTGTATGGCCGTGTCCGTTTTACTCAAATTATTTTTTCAATTCTGAGACCGATCACTTGAGTTTTTAACTTGATAGTAGACGAGTAAAATTAATTTTTCGGCCAAGTTTTGACGTGTCATATGTTACACGGGATCGCCTCGGCCTCATTCCACATGTATCTCTTTCTTCAATCGGATGTTTCCTCGAATTCGTTCAAAAAAATTTATGGTTGCCACAATTGAAGTGTTTCGCTCGGTTCACTCGATTGCCATTCCCCCTTCCCGCCACACGCACACACGGAGCGTCACCCGCACTCTAAATTCTGTTTCACTCTGTCAACTCTGTGTACTTTTATTGGGTCTCATGTAGTTCGAGAATAGCAAAGTACTCGTATACGTTCCAGGCATACGATGTCACGATCAGTCGAAAGTGGGTAGGCGTCGCTACAACGTAGCCTGGAGGATGACACGATAAGAGTTTCTTCCATATCCTGCAACTTTGCTTCTAGGAAGCAGCGACGCGACGAATGAAACAGCATTCAAAAAAATGAAAAGCATACCCGAGGAAAACTTCGGCAGAATATATGTAACACTATATCGTCAGTGATATCTTGGGCTTCTAACACATATCCGGACAGAACAGAACGTTTCAGTTAGGTACCAGAAACGTTACCAGCTTTCATTACACATACCAAGTTAACACTCGGATTGTAGACTTTCAAGAGGATGGTCTTAATCAATCCAGTCGAGTCAATAAACGAATGTTACCAGCTTTCATTTTCACGTTTCCTAATGTTCGAAAGGCTACGTCTCAGTTACACTGAGCTGGTTACTACCGTAAAGAGTTGTGAATAGCTACCCTTCAGAATTGTAACAGGAAGCTTCCGAAATTACATTCCGAGAGACGTAACAGACACCTCCCAAAAGAATCACCCTACCCATGGAGTAGTACCGCCCTCGCCGCTAGGTGTCAGTTCAACGTAGGGGTCTCTCGGAAGTAGAAATATGCGGCCTGAGTACAACACCTGTCTGGCTGGTCTCAAACCAACACCTTGGGGATACTCGTACGACTTTTTTTCTAACAGTGCAATATGTGATTGCTGGGTTAACTTGAGTTGGATAATGAGTGAGACGTGGGAAATTACAGATTCAAAAGGTGTGGTCAGATCTCGTCAAGTAAGTCTCATGAAACAGGACCGAAATATATCTGAAATGTAACTGAGACGTATAAAACGTTACCGATACATCTCTGGATATAGTCCAGGCACGTTTAAAATGTGATGCTTTGAACGCGGAAATTTTCACTCATCCGATACATTTCTGAAATCCAACAATATATTTACCCTTTATATATTCTGGAATCATAACAAGATTTCAGCGCGACGTTTCAGAAATCTATCTGAAAAATTCTGTGGGTATGAGTACACATTCAAATATATTACATACATACGCCAATGTACCAAATCACGCAGTGGTCTGATATTTGTTAATAATTTTTCAAGTATCTTTACAGATTCCCGAGCAGAAGTATGTACATACACTCGACGAGGTTGATTATGACCAGTTCAAGGTCACGCAAATTTGAAACAAATGCGCATCCTTATGAGAATCAACATTTAGATTCGCATTTCTTACAAATTCGCGTGGCCTTGAACTGGTCATAAGCAACCTCGTCAAGTGTACAGGCTCTAGTACATCCTGGTCAACATTTTGCGAAGGGATGGTCGAATTCTGCTTGCCGTCACTTGAAAGCTAGGGATGAGAATTGATCCACTCGTTACATGATAAACCGCTGCAAATCATCTCGTTGAAGTATCTTCACGACATGGTTTATTCTACGTAGTTTTCGGCCATCCAACTTCCGCGCTCGATCGACGAGCAGAACATTAATCCTGAGTGCTTAAAATTCTGTCATCCCTCGCCTGACTCTCCAACCCGATGAATTTCTACGAGGCCAGCTACGCCACACGGTATTTATAACGTTGCAAAGGCGGGGGTAAAAGTAATACCGTTGATCAATAACGCGAGCTTTCCTGAAATTAAAACCCGTGAAAACTACTCAATACCCAGCTCGTGATATTTCCCTCCAATAGATTTGGAATACATCGCCTTGCTGGGGCCGAGGTAGTGATCGAATGTCCTTTATCGTGAAAACACTGGCACAAGTCAATCAAGTTCTCTTTGTCAGACGATTTAGCTCGCAAGGGATTTCTCTTCATTTATTTAAACACGACTACGTGGAGAACAAGGGTCATTTTGTCATTTTGTGTTAATGGGCTTTTAAGTTTCGGGATATTGTTGGCTTCGGCTGGGCTCAGCGTCACTTGTCGCCGTTAATTAATTAATTCGAAGAGGATTCTCCGAACAAGTAGATACGTTTTCGGTATGATCAGTGAATAAAAAAAAAAATGTATAAAGCATTAAAATATTGTATAAACAACCTGCAGCTATCGTTTCCATTGCACGAAACTATTCCGGTAAGACGCAAGGACATCAGTGTCGAGAACGTCAACGAAAAGAATAAAACCTCGACCCAAGACAATCGTTGCGGATAGAGTATCTGTCGGAATTCAATGTGTCGATAAAAAAAAGTCCACCTCGGGTGTTCCGCCCCTCGTGCGGACAGGGATAAGCCGGAATTTATGGATAGCAGATTTCAGGCTGACTTGGGGTTCGAGATAAGATTGTCACTTCCGTCTATTTGTATCGGCATTTTCTCCCCCACATGAGTCGCGATCTTTACGAAGCACTATAAATCGCAAATATATTTTCTCGATTATTCTGTATGCGGTTTGATGAGAAGATAGAAGGGCACGTCGATCGTGATTCCCCCATTTTAATTACGCATATCAATTCAATTCTAAACTTAAGTTCCCTCCGAGCTGTAGCTTCATATTTAAAGACCGGAAGCCGTCTGCGAATCAACTGCTAGCCCCTTATTTCATCCGGCTCCTTGAAAGTTGAAAGCGAGGCCGTGGCGGAACATAATTGCGTTGAGCTTTCAAGAAGATCCCGAAACTCGATCCAACCAATGTGAAAGCTCACCCTCTGCTCTCTCGATTATCAATCACACTCGAGGATGCCTGAGAATCTGTATACGTCTTGTGACTTACGTTCCAAGTGAACGTCAATTTCTCCGACTCAACTTACGTTCCTATGAAATTATCTTTTAATCGCTAGATGCGCAGAATGTCTTCGACTAATGAAAATGATGCATTGAATATTCGGCAAAGCTGACCACGAGCTATGATACGAACGAGTAACACAATATGAAACGACACATGGTGACCGTTGTCAGGAACTCTGATCCGAGAGGCTCTCAATTTCCGAAGATTCTCACACAGCGAAGAGCGTTTCAGATAGATATCAGAATCATTACAAATCTCACTTTCACAACGTTTCTTAACCCTAACTCCGTAAAGGTCATTTATGTCCATGAAATTTCTAATGATATCAATTTCTCGGAAATTAAAAGCCGAAGGCCCGCAGTGCTTCTCTCCAAACGTTGCTGGGTTAGGAAAAATAAGGCCCGAAGTAGAGACACCCGAAGTTAGTTTCTTTGAATGCCGAGCATAGAAAATCGTTTGTGGACACTGACGACCTAGGTATACGGCTTGCGCATACTCCTTCGGTAGATAAATGATTTTTTTTTCTATTAAGCTTGGTCATCGAGTATTTTTAGAGATGTTTTCATTGGTTTGGACAAAAATGCAATTGGATTTTTAGTTTCTTCATATATAATATGTCGTAACGCTAATTATCTAATTTGGAGAAGTTTTCTAAATATATATGATAATTATAACTATTTTTAGCAATTAAAATGCTTGACTTTGAAGAAAAAAATATTTGGTATTATAAATATTAACTTCAATTGATTACAAATTTCGATAAATGAAAATCACGCGCTCGGCTGGTCTAAAATCAATATACTTATAAGATACTCGTATACAACCTTTTATCTATTTGAGTGTACAATATTTCTATGCCCGATATACGTGATTGCTGGGTTAGCTTGAGTTGGATATTGAGTACATACATAAGATTTGAATAATTACAGATTCAAAAAGCATCGCCAGATCGCGTCAAATCGATTTTTTTTAAACAGGACCGAAATATATCTGAAATGTAACTGGGACGATGAAACGTTACAGATACGTTTCACGGCTGTAATTCAGACATATTTCAAATGTGATGGTATAGAGGCTGACATTTTAACTTGTTCGATACAGTTCTGAAATAACAGAATTCCAGCGTGAGGTTAAAGAAATCTGACGGAAGCGTTATGTGTCGTGTGGGTTCGATACATGACGACGAATTCTCTCATTAACTTAATCCAGGAAATAACTCGTATTGTCCAAATTTCTCGCCCCACTCTCTTCAGATCTTACAGTGAACAAACACGCTTTGTGCGATCTGGCGGTGAGCAAACAGACAGTGAGTAATCGAACCTTGATTGTGGACAAAAGCGTCGCGTTCCTCCCTTCATTGCTGTACTGGAATAGACACGATCTCACAGAAGGTAAGATCTTTCCATAATCTACGTTAGGTTAGGTGAATCCCCACGATCGCCGGCGGCTTCTTGATTAGACGTCAAGTCGTAACATCCAGGAGTTTGCCTCTTCGAGTAATCGTTTCAGATAGCAATACCAACTACATCCAACACCGTGGGTTGTCAACGAGAAAACGGCTGTAGTGTCGGTTCGCTATCCTTAACTGCTCATACAAAATTCTGAAAAAGATAAGTACAAGGTAGAGGAAAGTAGAAGCGCATTAGTCGGTTCACACCGTGGACCAAGATTACTCACTCGCATATTTCTCCTCATACTTCAGACTCGCTCTCGATTATCCTTCTCTCCTCGTCTACTCCCATCACCAACGTCCTCGAATCTGAATGAACAAGGCGAGGAACTCCTTCCTCGGTTCATTTCATTTCATTTCGTTACCCACACCATCAGTCGACAAGATGACGTCCTCCCCTCGTTGCTGTTTATACCCTCTGAAAAATTTGTCACCAAACAATTCACCAGGCCGTCATAGTACTCCGGGACACCAACGTATCCGTTCGTTACGTGGGCTTCGCTCTCGGTGATTTTAGAATTGGGGTAGGTATTCCAATATGAAGCACAAAAAGTATTGCAAATTTATATAATATGTATATATTTTTCGATATCTATCAGAGGTCGAGTGATAAAACTTTTGAATGAATGTTGACCTCTGAAGACACGAATGATGCACGATGAAAAGTTTTTGAGAGTAATTACCATCGGAGATCTGGAGGTGATATGTGATTTTCGAAACGGAACTACGTATACAGAATTCTTCACGTTTTATATATTGTTGTAAAAAAAAAAAGCTGAAACGAATGGGACCGTGTATCATAAAGCTTTTTTTGAACTGAAAAATCGTGAGATATATGCTTTGAGAATACCAGAGTAAAACTACATGCAATAGTCTCAGTGCAGCGAGCCTCAGTCAGCGAGTTTCGTTTTACTTTTGTGCTTTGAGAACCATGCCACAGTCATCCGAGACCCTTTTCTCTATCTTTGATATCTCTCAAATTATTTCCACTTTGTAATGTACAGGACGTGCTTGGTCCTGTGTGCCAAGATGGTTTCTTTACATTTGAGGAAAACAACGGTGTACAAAATAAGAGGAGTCATACCTCAAAGCGCACCTAAGTTTTGATCCATATTTGCATGAGAGATGAATATACATATAAAAAATGACACACGGTGCCCAAAACTTTTTGTATCGTTGTACAACTGGTCTTCAACTACGAATCAAATACTTTAAGTATTTGCCCAGCTTTCATATACCGGGTCAATGTTTTGAGTAGAGGTCTGTGGGTTCCATAGTGTACCTCCAAATACATCAGTAAAGAATTTTCGCTCGATTCAACGATCTACTAGACACGATGGTATCTGCTCTGCATTGAATTTTGGAAATGTAGAACTAATACACAGCAGCGAACATTTCAGTCAGATTCAAGAAACGTTACTAGGTTTCATTTTCACACATTTTCTCATAATATTTGGATATGTATTTGTATATACCTCAAGGAGTATAACTACACAATTTTATTGAAATACATTAATCTTCGAATGAGTTTTTCCTAGTACAGGGTGTACCGAAAGGTTTGGTCACCGCTTCACCGGGTGATTCTCCAGCTCGAGATCGATGAAGATCTGTCAAAACTTGTAACCGCAAAACTGACCTTGGCCTCCAAAATCAAGGTCAAAATTTTTATTGTCTTAAAAAATCCTACTAATTCGGAAAATAAAAAGTCCCCGAGGAACCATAGGTCTAGATCGTTTCCTTCCCATCAAAAAAGACTTCGGAAGTTGAAAGAAATTCGGTGTAATTATAACAACAGAAATTCTAATCGGTTGTCAATCACAAGACTCTGGCCTCGGCTTCAATTTCTTTTTATGATATTTTTAATTTGTTTGATATTTTTCGGATTTTTTGGAAGATTTTCAGAGTCTTTTGAAGTCATAGGATTTTGAAAAACAAAATTTGAATTTTTTTGGATTCTTTTTAGAATTTTCACATTTACGCCTTGCGCTTAATCTTTACTGCAGGTCACGACGTTGATAGCGCGAGACCCATAAGATCGAACCGTCATGATCAATCGGTCTTAGCGGTCGCGCTTGATGACCAGACTAGTCCACAAATGCTTAGAAAACTTCAGAAAACTTTCGAAAGAATCAAAGAAAATTCAATAAAATTCAAGAGAATGTAAAAAAAGCTCAAAAAAAAATTGAGAAAATTGAAAAAAAAACTCATAAAATTTTCCAAAAAATTAGAACTATTATAAAAAGAAATTTAAGACGAGACCGAAGTCTTGTGGTCTATAACCGATTGGAACATCTGTTGTTATGATTGAACCGAATTTCTTTTATCTTCCGGAATCTTTTTTGATGGGAAGGAATCGATCTAGACCTATGATTCCTCGGGGACTTTTTATCCTCTGAATTAGTAGGATTTTTTAAGATCATACAAATTTTGACCTTGATCTTGAAGTTCAAGGTCAGTTTTGCGGTTACAAGTTTTGATAGATCTTCACCGATCTCGAGCTGGAGAATCACCCAGTGAAACGGTGACCAAACTTTTCGGTACACCCTGTACATAAATTGATCCATATGGTCGATCTGGGGGGAAAAAAAATGTTGACAACATACTTTGTAGTAGCTATTGGGGCTAGGAATTTTGGTTGGTCTTTCCTGTGAGTTAAGGAAAAAAATGTTCGAATTTTTGTACCATTTCTGGTCCAAGATTGGCAAAAAATTCCCACAATTATTATTAAAAACATGTATTCAAAAAATAGGTATCGACAAAACATCCCTGACCACAAAAATTACTATTGCTTTGAACATGTGTACCAAATCTCACGCCAGTTCATCAAATAAAGCCTGAGATTCTGGGTAAACCGTTTTGGAACACACAGTTTCGAAAAAAAAAAACGCGTTTGAATTAGGCTGAGCACTAGTTTGTCGAGTAGGATCATTAAATTCTTTGGACTTGAAACGGTACACGATCCCTGATAGTTGAGAATAACTGTCAGGCTTTTGTATACAAATACAGTATATGGGTCAAATTTTCAAAATTCGCGAACGACCCCTACAATTTTTTTTAATTAGTCTAGAATTTAGGGAGAGCTCCTCAAATGTACAAAACTAATAAATTTTCATACGAAACTCAAAATTACAAAATAGTCGTTCAAAATGGGTCACCCAGCTAACGTACAGTCTTTATTTATTTACACTCGACCCCATCAAAATTCCAGATAGAGACTTACACATATTCAGTAAAAAAGTCTCAGCTTTCCGAAAAAAATATTTTCATTGCAAACAAAATGGACACTCATGTGTAAAAGTGATTTTTTTTACTTTAAGCCGGATTTTCAAGGCTTTTGTGGACATATGGGAAATTCGACAATATTTTCATCGGAAAGCTGAGAGTTTTTCATGTGAAAATAGTACTTTCTTTTTTTGATTTTTTACAAGCAGCACAGGATAGTTATCAATGTTTAAGACCATGTCGCAGGAAAACTGCAAACTTTCGGAAACCACTGTTGCCAAAGTTATACATGAAAAAATTTGAAAAAAATCAGAGTTACCTCTTTTGATGTATACTATCACCTGGTTGAATGGTGATTCTGACCGCGGACCCACATGTACAAGATCGTTCAGTATTTGGCGATATGAGCCATGCATAAATATATATATATACATATATATATATAGATATATAGAGCAGGGTGAGTCACAGAACTCAAACTAGCCTCTCTACCTGCAGCTGCGCGTCAAATTCTTACTCTGCGCCGAGCTTCGCTTCAAATGCTATAATTCAAAAACCACTTGGAATATCAGGTCATGGGTCTTTTTTCATATCGATACTAAAAGTTCAAACTTTTTTTTTAATGAAAAAAAAATCCCATTTTTCAAAATTTCACAGTATGGATGATGAGTAAGATATGAATAATTATAGATCCAAAAAGCATCATAAGATCTTTTCAATTCAGTTTCATGAAACACGACCAGAATATATCTGAAATGTAACTGAGACGTACAGATACGTTCCACGTTTGCATTCCAGGCCCTTTCAAACATAATGATATGAAGGTGGATATTTTTACCTATCCGATATATTCCTAAAATGCCCCGGTAAGTGCAACTGCTATATTTTTGAAGTCATAACAAGATTTTAGCGCAACGTTCCAAGAACCTAGCCGAATGTTGTGTGCGGGATTAAGACCAGTAACTGCCATGAAATATTAATCGGTTATCCATGAAATCGAATTTATAGGAAACTCTATGCATGAGTAGAGTATAGAATAACCTCCTGCATGAATAGAAAATTGCTCACCCTTGCAAGTACAGAATTAGGCCGGTTATATTTGATAAGCTATAGTACACCGAGCGGATGTCGCTTGGGGACAATTTATCGGTTATTATGAATCGTATTCCAAATAACCACTAACAGTATCAAATTGCTGTTTGTTCATGACACGAGTGTTGAAATGATGAAGAATCCCTGTTGCAAAATGGTATCTCCACTTCTCACAGTACCTAGGTCGATAACCCAAAATACCTTATCGATCCCTAGGGAGCGTTGAAGTGTATCGAGTCCCTGCAGCCACAGCAGTGGAGCGGCGATGGGACCGGGAACAACCCCGTCGGGATCGTCTCCGAGACAGAAAGCTACCCCACAGTCTTCTGCCAGTCCAGCCTTTCACCAACGGCAACGATAAAAAGGAGCCGGTATCAATTGAAGAGTTTCTCTCCGGCGCGGTCCCATTTCGCGACAATAGGACATAATTCTTACTTGCAGGGATAACGACCACGCACGCGATTGCTCTCTGTCCCGTCAAGCCGTTACACACGTTTCGTCACAAACCGCTTCAAGTCCTTCATTCGTTCATTCGATTAATCGTGTAAGCGGAATTCTTCTATATAATATTCACAATAACTTGGAAATATCGGTATACGCGGAATTGCAGATACATGAGTAGACTATATCTATAATTTAATAAAGTAATGGATTTTCTCAATAAAAATCGTATCGTTTTTGTGTCTGATAGCTAGGATTTTACATTAATTTCTCATCCAAGTCGAGTAATAATTACACCGAAAAGTGTTATCTTTAAATACTTCTAATCTAAATCTTCGTAATATAAAATCCCTCTGTACCGTTTCCGGCTGTCGAACTATCTGGGAGCTTTAGACGTAGTTCCGGTAGCGCAATCTTGCTCATTACCTGGCAGACTACTAGACTATACAGTGCGCAAACTGATAAGTATGTACATACATACGTATGTTCATACACCCGTACGTACTCGGCTATAACCGCATGACTGGAACCCGCAAATTCACCAATTGGATGGAGCTTGCTCCGGAGATAATCAATGTCCCAAGATTGATTAGGAATTACGGCTGAGGTTCGGTGACGGAAGTCCTGAAATTGGTGTTGATGAGTTACACACACCTATAGGTGTTTAATTACTGCCTATAAGACTTACGTAATCCATAGGTACTAACATAAGTTCATCTCCAGTTATGCGTGCAACATAAGCGGGATAATATCACTGTTGAAAATGTTTGTTGGAATTTACAACATATGTACAGGAAGTATTATTCGGGTTCATGATAGCAATTTTATTACACTTAGAGTCAGTAATTCTAAAACACAGACTTTGCTTATTCACCACATGTTACAGAAATATTACTAATCGTTAGTGCAGCGAATTTAATAAACCTGACTATTATCATTCAAATTCTGATTTGCAAATTTAATGTATATATGGGGCTGTCCACGTCAAAACGACACGGCTCCGGACCTCAAAGTTTTCGATTTGATTTTTGATTTCATATGTTATCATTCTATGTCTGGAGAAGCTGTCAATTTTTTTTTTGAATTTTTTCAGTCAACCCTTTCGGAGCTATGAATTTTTTCATCCTTAAAAAAAGGACCTTCTTTAAAATTCTGAAAAAATTCACAAAAATTCTGTTACTAATGAAGAACAACCTCCCACTTTCAGAAACGTTGGCAGAATTTTTGTTATATTTTTTTTTTTTTATTTTTCAAAAATTTTATTTCATAAGATGCTTCATAAATGACTTTCATAAAATCACCTACTCACCTCCTTACCAACATAACACAATATAAGATCAAGAACTCCAAAAAATCTGAGTGGGGTAAATTTGAAAGATTTTTGGTAGGATAAAAGTCATTGGTGAAGCATTTTTTCGAATAAAGTTTTAGAAAAATTGAAAAAAAAAATGTAAGAAAAATTCTGCCCACGTTTGTGAAAGTGGGAGGTTGTTCTATATTATCGACAGAATTTTTGTGAATTTTTTCAGAATTTTAAAAAAGGTCCTTTTTTTAAGGATGAAAAAATTCGTAGCTCCGAAAGGGTTGATTGAAAAAATTCAAAAAAAAATTGACAGATTCTCCAGACATAGAGTAACAACATATGAAATCAAAAATAAAATCAAAAACTTTGAGGTCTGGAGCCGTGTCGTCCTGACGTGGACAGCCCCATATGTATTTGCATTTTCATAACGAAGTATATCAAATATACAAAAATGTCTTTATACAAAAAAGTATTGAAATCAGATCTCATTGCCAAGTAGGTGATATGAATATACAAAAATGTCGTCTTCATACAAAAAAGTATTGAAATCAGATCTTATTGCCAAGTGGGTGATATAAGTTCGAGAAAATGACATTTACTTTATCTTGAATTATTAATAATTATGCCTCAAAATTTTTTTTTACAGCATTTTCATTCTGCTACATGGAACCATGATGGATACGGTCAGAAGCAATGGAAGCTTCCATTGATTTTTTGAAAAGAAAAAAATTTGGAGGTAGTGGTACTTGGCGGGCATTTATATTTTCTTGTAATTTTTACAAAAATGCCCGCCAAGTACCACTACCTCCAAATTTTTTTCTTTTCAAAAAATCAATGGAAGCTTCCATTGCTTCTGACCGTATCCATCATGGTTCCATCATAGATATAATGTACTAGATTGGACAAGATGGCGGCTGACATTAGTGTCGCGCCATGAATGTAGGCGGCATGGCCATCGAAAATGGCATTTTCGTGGATTTCGCTTCAGTACTCTTTTTTACCAACAGTATTGCGTCTTGGTAAGAGTTCTGCATAAATTGATCGATAATCTCGATATTCGATCTGACCTACAGATTTTTAATGATTGCGCATTTCACAATGTTGTTTTATATATCTTGTAGCATAGTATGAGTTAAAGCCTAGATATAGGGTACATTCATGAATTCCTCTGAATGATACGTATCATATGGGTCATTCCTTGTGAAGTGGACTTTTTTTTCCTGCACCGACCTCCTATATATTTTTCATAATCTGCCAGGTTGTAGCACAAAAGAAGGGGTCTAGTTTTTTGCTGATAGCTCTAAAACTATGAGGGATAGCGTAAATTTGAAAATAGATTCTCAAAGAAGAAAAAAATTTCAATAGGAAAGTCTTGACTTTCGGAACTCATATCTCAATTATTTATACTTATAATTTAATGTTGAAAGTAGAGCTCCACATATAATTTTTTTTTTTTTTTGTTTACAATTTAATATCAATCTATAAATTCGAATGCATTACGACATTATCTAGACACATACGAGAATAAAATTCCGTCCATAAAAAAAATTTTCATCGATTTTTCAACAGTTAATGTTTTTCAACATGTTAATAATACAAATCCATTTGTTTTAGAGTTTTCGTCTGTATGGAAAATCCTGTAATTTTTTAAGGAAAGCTGCTAAAATTATTTCGCTTTGTGGAGACCTTTTGACAATTTTATACTTAACAAGATCATAACATTAAATGATCTTCAATTGTTATAACCTATCAGTTATAAGTTATCTGAGCTAACAAAAAACCAAAAAATCAAAAAAAGTGGTTAAAATTTTTTTTTAATCGAATTATATTATTATTAGTGTTTTTATTTAATCAAAAGTATTCAAAAACGTTTGTTTTTAATTTTTCGAGCCATTTGTTTGAAAAATTTTGTAAACAAATGGCGTAGAAGTTACATATTTGTGAGAATTTTATCTTTTGTTATTTCATTTGCTAGGGAATATTATGATTTTAAGAACAAAAATTTATTGCTAAAAAAATTTTTTCATGACTAATAATCAATTTCTTTGTTCTCGGGTTGTAAAAATGACTTATTAAAAAAAATTTTTTTGCTAATCAATCATTTACAATTCCTTACACAAAAAAAAATGAATGAGCATTTTTGTTAATAATTTAATTGTTTATTAAGTAAGCGATTTGTTACTAACAATCACCGAATATGTTCAAAAAATTCCTTAGATTTTTAGAACAAAAACAAAAACAACGATGTATGTCAAAATGTGGAAGAAAATTTTTTTCAATTTTTTATAGGATTTTATATTTTGGTACGCTATGGAAGTGAAAGCGGCCGCTCAGTTTGTTAAGTTATCAACAGCTTTAACTTTTAAACTATCCGAGATACGGTATAATTAGCATCCAAGCCGATTTTATGGGCCATTAGATGATCTTTGAAATGAATAGTCGACCAAGTTCGTTGCTATTATAGATCGTCAGTTACATGCATTTGTTTATGAAAAATGAAACTTTTTTTTCTTATATTCAACCTGTAATAGTTTATATCTTGTAAACTATTACAGCAATTGATTTTCAAGACGATGTTATCAAAAGATTAAATATGTTCCAAATTAATATTCAACTAAATCGATATCTATAATAGTTTTAAAAATATATGCATTTATTTAAATTATAGTACTTTTTTCATACTTAACGATCTTTTATCTCGATCTTTATCTTTTTTCTCGGCGGATTTCTATTCTCTCAAGTGTCTAGATAACACAGCGAAAGGATTTTTGTTCGGTCATGTTTTTAAAATTCCATTAAAGATTACGTTGAATTAGTTTTAGACAGAGGTTTGATGGAGATCTCGACGTCAAACCGTTCAAAACATACAGCCTTCAAAAGTTTGAATTCCCAATTAAATACGTGAAAATTGCGAAATTTCATAATTCGAGCGATTCTTGAGTTGAGGGATCGAAAATTCGCCAGACTCTGTTTCTGTAGATAAGAAACGAATACAAATAATAACATCACAAATGAAACGACTATAGGTTCTTCTCCGTACGGATCGGCGTGGAACATCCCATACATGAGAGTTGAAGAATCGAATAAAGAAAACTGATTTTTCGAAAAAGTATAGTGATTCCGCTCCATAAAAATAAAAAAATGATGAGCCGCCAATTAGTAGAAACCATTGCATTCGTAGGATGTTACAGTGTATGTAAAGTGATGCACAGCCGTAGCATGACGTGAACGTTTCGTAAGTCTGCTTTGACCGACAGAAAATTTGTTCAATTTCAGCCCCCGGGTTAATACCTTTCCGATATCGACAAATGTTCTGTTTTACCATGTATTCTAGGTGGCAGCATCGGATGTCACTATTATTGTGTGACATATTGCCGTATACCACTAAGTTTTTTTAACTTGTCCAATCTAGTACCTTATATCTATGGTTCCATGTAGCAGAATGAAAATACTGTAAAAAAAAATTTTGAGGCATAATTATTAATAATTCAAGATAAAGTAAATGTCATTTTCTCGAACTTATATCACCCACTTGGCAATAAGATCTGATTTCAATACTTTTTTGTATGAAGACGACATTTTTGTATATTCATATCACCTACTTGGCAATGAGATCTGATTTCAATACTTTTTTGTATAAAGACATTTTTGTATAATGTACTTGGCGAAAGGTTTTTGCACCAGAGGTGCTTTTGGGGGGGATTTCATTACTTCTTGTATCATCTCGATTCGTACCAAGTCTTGTTCATGATGAATTGTATGCAGAATTGTATAATTTATACAAAAGAAAAAATTATACATTTTCAATTTGAAAAGGGCAAATGGTCATCTGATGGTGCTTAGAACGTTATGCCAGCTACAAACCTGGGCTTGTCTGTTTCATTGCTATACGTTTTGATGAGCCATGTGTAAATATGAACAAGAAAATCACCATATTGGCAGTTATAATGCGGTACTGGCTAAAAGTAGCGTTTATTTATAACAAATATGCACTATACTTCTGAACTCTGTGGATTTGAAATCTAGGTAGAATCAATCACTCTGTAACTGTGATGCAGGGAATATTTGAAGATCAGCCTTATATGAATGTAGAATTGAAACGAAATTTGCCCAAAGATTAGTTTCAACATGAAGAAACTACGGCGACGATTCTATATCAAATCAGAAATTATAATGTGGTAAATAGTGTTTATGAATTCAGTCATGAATCTTAGTCTGCTGGTAACAATGAAAAATTATCTATATACTTCTGATATTCATTACATCAAAATATTAGAGACAAAAGACTTGATCGCTGGCTTCAATGGAAATAAATAGCACTCAGGATGGCCCCTAGAACTTTATACCTTGTCGTACTATCGGATCATAATTCACATTTTTGGATTCTTATAAACTATTCTTGTCATTGGATATGAACGGTTCACCTAGCACGGTGATGTTATAATAATAGTACAAAGTCATGTGATTGTAAAAGGATCAAACGGTATTATCTTCTGCTTTCTCATTTACTTATGAGTTCTGAATTGTGACTTGTGAAGGGGCAATATATTTGTAAACTCAGCAGTTGCAAGCGCAGTGTTCATTGACTGTCCCATTGATCGGAAGGCAAAGTAGACTACAACGGCTCTAGAATTTAGTTACTGAAAAATTACAGAAAACATATAGTGAAAACGAGAGAACGATCAATATAAATTGACAGAAATCTGAACCTATATCAGACCGAGCGTCACCAAGCTCGAATGTACTACCTACATCTGAAACGTGAGGAACAGTCTGAAAATAGTGTTTCTTTGATTTGAAGATATGAACATTCCTATCGCAACTCAATTGAATTTTGTGTGAAGCTCAATTTCTATAGATCATAAAGCTATCATATAAATTGGAAAAAATTCTGCTACAACAAATCTATTTATAGTCTTCAAATAAATATATAAATATACAGTCTGTAAAAATAGTGTTTACCGCGAGCCGGACTCGAAAAATGTATAAAAAAATGTATGTTATCGATAATCATGATCGATGCAAAAAATAATACACACAACTTCAATGGTTATAGATATGTATAGAGTCACGCATGTTACTGTGGCGGGTTACATTTTTAAACTTTCGAATATTAGGTGCTATGCGTAGTCTTCAATCAAGGTATACCTATATTCGCACGAATCTCAGTCAACTATTTGTTCGTATCGTACTACTATTTGCCTCCTATGCTGCATGATCGCATTATAATTAGTAGCTGAAACATAAAAACTCGTACCATGGCCCACACATCCTACACGGTGCACAATATCTGATTTACACTTATAATGTATAGAGCCACAAGACACACATCTGACAGTTTGATAGTCACTCTTCATAACCTGAAAACTTGCAATTTCATGTCAGGAAAAAATGGGGCAACTCGATGTAAATTTTACAGTTTAATTTTCAGGCGTTCGAATAATAAATAGCTGAATAAATTTTTGGTATTACTACCTATAGTTTAAAAATTGAAATCATCACGCAGACGAAATATTTCCTTCCTTCCTTTTAATTGGTTATCGGTTATTTTTTGTAGACGAAATATTTATACAACGCCCCTAGACTATTATATTCGTGGCTAGACCAGCGCAACTTTGCTTACAATGATCTACGTAAGCATGATAATTGTTGTCTGCGCCATCTGCCTTCATCCGCTGAAACGAATGTTGTATACATACACGTCAACACAAGGCCACTTTGCTGTAGTGTATTAGTATGCACGGTCACTCTATTCCAGTGGCCAAGAAAAGAAGGGACGCCTCACTATGTTATTTGTATAGTCATAAAATACATCGAGTATCGCGGAGAACACGTATGGGAAGACGAAAATTCTTGGTCGAACTGAGCACTTGTAATTTCTAGAAAAATCATAATTTCAGTCACCGAGCACCGATCGCATTGATCTTGGTATTGAATAAAAGCTGCTTAGACCCTCATTCTATAGATAAATTGATAGTCTCCAGGATGTTACAGAATACGGCGAAATATTAAAAACATTATACTATTATTACCCCCACTCCGCCGGAGTGCAGTGTCTCCGGTATAGAGACTCGTTCGAGCCTCACGCCGCGCGCTTAAAAATTCTTTTTAATGTACTTGGCGCGAGACTCTACCGAGTCTCTTGATATATTGTACTGTTCCTATGGGACCCGAAAAAAATGATTTGTTTTTTATATTATTATTTCGGTGCACGTAGCAAAAATCAATGAATATGAACTTCCGATGAGCTACAATTGACCACAGTTAGATCGTATATCGATTAAAACTCATTGTAAGCACGCTAAGAAAACCGCCGCAATATTTTCCCTAACCGGGATTTGAACCCACGTCCGCTCGCAATCAAGAGACTCGGTAGAGTCTCGCGCCTAGTTATATAAAAAAAAAAAAAAAAAAATTTTTATATGCCCTGCGCGAGACTCGACCGAGTCTATATACCCGAACGAGAGCTAAACTGCCTATACGGCAATTTATGATCGTTAATTTCTTCCGCCTCGCTATATATACGGAATTGTAATATTTATCGCAGGTTGTGGCCAAGAAAAGCTTTCATTTGAGCCCTTTCACAATGAAATCGATGAACGGAGAGCTGAGATATGATTATTTAACGTTTTAGAATACCCGTTTTCATCACGAATTTTTGTTCACCTTCTTCAATCAGATCGCTTGGCACTAAATCTATGCGTATAAACAGTATAGAGTGGCTTTCGCTAGGCTATGTAGAGACCTACCACAAGTACAGGCGTCAGTTGTTTGATGGCGCATCGGTTGGCACTAGCGTTGATTGAAGATATTCTATTCGCTAGCATGCTGCCGATTTCAAACGTACGATCAAAAATTAATTGCAAATAAAAATTAAAAAACTTTTGAAGTGAAACTTCATATCGCGCGGTAGACGTAAAATGAAACTCGGATGTAACGAAAATGCGACAGGAGAACTTATTTATGAATATATGTATATATTATATATGGCGTTCCTTGCCAATGACAAGAAAAAATTGTAAATATACCCAGATCGAATTGTGATGAAATGCATTGTATAATATTGTTGTTTATCAATATATAGGGCATTCCTCGCTAATGACAAATAAAAAATTGTTAATATACCCAGATCGAATTGTTGGAATGGAATGCCCCGAATATAAAAATTGTCGTTTGTCAATATATAGAGCGTTCCTCGCCAATGACAAACAAAAAATTGTCAGTGTACCCAGATCGAATTGGAATGAAATGCACTGAATAAAATTGTCGTTTGCCAATATATAGGGCGTTCCTTGTCAATGACAGACAAAAAAATGTTAACATACCCAGATCGAATTGGAATGAAATGCACTGGATAAAATTGTCGTTTGCCAATATATAGGGCGTTCCTTGTCAATGACGAACAAAAAAATGTAAATATACCCAGATCGAATTCGAATGAAATGCACTGTATAAAATTGTCGTTTGTTAATATATAGCGCGTTTCTTGCTAATGACACACAAAAAATTGTAAATATACCCAGATTGGATTAGAATGAAATGCACTGTATGAAATACATATCAATATATAGGGCATTCCTCGCCAATGATAAAACAAAATTGTAAATATACCCAGATCGAATTGAAGTTTCACTTCTACCACGCGGAGTCATGTCAAGCATCATTTTTCTTTTTTAAAGTCCGGCGCCAGATTCGACAGTTTCTTTGACCGCAAAGGCAATAAGAGTTAAGCGATAATATTTCCCACAATTTCCCATATCAGATCGTAAAATAATATTGCAGTTTTTATAACTATAGTAAGGGCTGTAGTAATTCTCCAACAATGTCTTCATTTTTCATAACTACAGTATACGGTATCATATCTAATAATTCAGGCTATGATTTATCATGTCGATAAATTCAAATGTTATATAATTCAGCCCACGATGATTTTCAGTGTGGTTAGATATATTTTTTCAAAATACATGGGTGAGCTATTATTATAGGTGTTTTCATAAACTACACGGTTAAATAATTATTGCACAGCAGAAGTGGCACGGAATTCGATGTATACCTTCCACATCGAGAGTGGTCGACAATTTACACAATTCATTACGAACAAGAATGATTAATAAATCGAATTCTACAAAAAGTTCTGAAATCCCCATAAAAAGCACCTCTGGTGCAAAAACCTTTCGCCTAGTTATATAAATGTGATACCCACAAAAAATACATTCCCATGCCAAACAAACATCATACAATATTTTACACGAAAATTCCTTCCTCGTAAAAAAAAAGATCCGAAATCAGATGCTACTGCCTAGTATCTATACCTACATCACGTTGACTTTTTCCGAATTGGCAATTAGGTTTTCCATAACATGGTATTGACAGCCTTCTTATCTTGCCACGTAGAACCATAAATATAACGCTAGGCAATTGACGCCTGCATTGGTTCAAACAGAAATAATTAAAAAAAAAATTTTAAATAAAATTTGGAGTACGTGGTACTAGGCGGGCCTTTTGTAGACAAGTAGGAGGAAACGGCAATTGAACCATGTCAATAATCCTAATATAGTGATAGAAAATATTGGCCCGCCTAGTACCACGTACTCCAAATTTTATTTAAAATTTTTTTTTTAATTATTTCTGTTTGAACCAATGCAGGCGTCAATTGCCTAGCGTTATATTTATGGTTCTACGTGGCAAGATAAGAAGGCTGTCAATACCATGTTATGGAAAACCTAATTGCCAATTCGGAAAAAGTCAACGTGATGTAGGTATAGATACTAGGCAGTAGCATCTGATTTCGGATCTTTTTTTTTACGAGGAAGGAATTTTCGTGTAAAATATTGTATGATGTTTGTTTGGCATGGGAATGTATTTTTTGTGGGTATCACATTTATATAACTAGGCGAAAGGTTTTTGCACCAGAGGTGCTTTTTATGGGGATCCTACTTTACAGTCGCACGCCTGTAACCGCTACGCCAAACTATCGCATGTTATATTATCCAACGTTTCTCTACTTGTTCAGGACCTATTGAAGTATCACATTATTATTTGAAATGTTTCAATGTCATTAAAATATTGTAGCTTTTTTTCCGGTGAGGAATATTATAAAAAAAATTAATATTGATACTATATCCATTTTGTTTTTATATTCCATATATATGCCGAAAAAACTTTTGAGACTTTGAAACAGTGTTCATCAAATTTCCAAACGCAATATGCTTACAAGATAAATTTAGTAAATTCTAAAACCATAGGGACGATTTTGATTTAGTTCTGCGACATGAAAAGTTTGATTGCGAATTCGCGACAAGAATGTTTAGTAAATTTACTCTCTTAGGGTTCCAGTAAATTCCGAAAAAAGACCTAGCAAATTTGAAATATTGTAAAGTAAGTTTTGGATTGCAATAAGTTTAATATCCAGCTTAGTGAATCTGGAAATCATTTTAGTAATTTCAGAATCTGACGTTATGAAATTTACAATTTGATTATGAAATTGAGAAAAATGTATAACAACTTCGTTTGCTCCGCCGAAATTGTAATTTTAAAAGCCGTTTACTGAATTTACTCTCGCACATGATTAGTAAATTTAGCACCTTGCCTAGTAAGATTCTAAATAATGTATAGCAAATTTACTATTATAACACATATACTACACAGTTCAGTAAATTTCAAAAACAGTTATACATTTTTCCTATCAAGTTTGGTAAAATTAAAAATTTTATTTGTGAATATACAAATAATGCATAGTAATTCACTTTACTGCACCGAGTGTTTTGTATAGCAAATGTGTCGTAAATTCAAGAACATTTTTAACAGTGATAGATCACGGATTTTGCGAGCGGAAGTAGAGCACCAGATTCTTAATAAGTCAGCTATTAGTAGCCAGCGCAAGAGGTTGGTTGAAGGATCTCTCGTCCCGTGAATCCTGTCGTAGCTTCGGGCAAGTTTGAAAACAAAGGAGGCTATTACCTGGGTAATAGGGTGCTGATAACAACTTTAATGCCTAGTTATTACGCCGGAGTTTAACAATAAGAACGTGGAAGAGGCGGCAGTCTCGCAGGAGGATAGAGTCGATGAGGTTTAGGGACGAGGGAGGAGCGGTTATTAACAACCAGGTATAGTGGGTACGCCTGGCACGGAGAAACGTTGGTCATCGATACGATGCGGCCTTGCACTAGTTTACATCCCGAACCTCTCGCAGGAGTTCAACCTAGCAATGAGCCGCAAGTAGGTAGGCATGTATGTATGGGTCGATATCATTGAGTGCTCAAGGTGAACTCAAGTCTACCGTTGTCAGTTCGTAATCGATCGATCAATTCTGGGGCTCGATATTTCTATCTCTGATCGAAGTTAGCGTGAGCTGCGACCAAGACAGCACTGATAAACATTGACAAAAGGCTATAACATGACAGCCGCAGGCCTGTAGGATAAGATGCTTCTTCGTCGTGAGAATCGAGAATATTTAAGGTAAAGTGAGTAAATATGGACCGGCACGATTGATGGACCGCGGGGTTTCTCCTATCGTAGTCGATGAAAAATTTTTAGACTTCGTGATTTATTGGTATATCATGCAACGTACCAAAAAAAAAAAAATCGATTCTGATATTTTGAACCAAAGTTAAATCATTTTTATGACAGCATGGGTTCTAAAAAATTCGTGACGAAACTAATTTTCCACACCCCGTTTCTGTTAATATGAACCACTTTTTTCCCTCTATTTTCAGTATCCTTCTATAAGTGTTCAGTTTTCAATGAAAAAATGCACTCATTAATTGACGCATCAAAATAAAAGTAAAAAATAAAAGTGAAACTTTCCGTATGATATAAAAATGAAAATTAAAGTGTAATTTTTTATCATTCTGCTTGAAGAATTTTTTATTTCTCATCCAGAATTATCATCATGCACTGTGTTTAATTTGTGATATAAATGATTTTTTTATTTTTTTATTGGAGTATATTCACTATCCCAGCCGGTCCATATTATGGGACCATTTTGGGAACAAATGTTTTTCAAAAAGGGTATTATTATTTTCGTTTTTGAGAGAGGAGAAAAAACTAAGAAATTACATAAAGAGTTTTTCTATGCCGGAGCAGCGAAACATTAAGAAAAATGTTTGAAACATTTTGTGGTCCATATTCACACAATTTACTCTATTTGAAACACAAGACACATATCTTAGAAAAATATTGTCATTTTGAATCGTAGCTGTATAACACTATTTTTTGTCAAAATATATTAAGAACACTCATCTGAATATCTTTTCTCGTCGAAATATTCGATATATTCGATAGTGAATATAGTGAATTTATATTCAATTGCAGAGAATCGTTCTGAATTGTCAAACAAGGATATCATCGTGAGATTACAATTCTATTTGAAATAGAATTGAGAATACTATTTTCCATTTCAAATCCATGTTTTTAGTGGTACCTTTTAAAATATCACCCAGCCCGAAGCAGCATTAGCAGTTCTCTATGTGTACTTTTGTGCCGATGGAAAATGCAGTGCGAATCTCTCGGCATTTGAATGCCTAATCTGTTGACTCAAGTAGAAAAAATATTAGAGTGAAAGTTCAATTCATCCGACCCATCGTGCATCCTTCCTTACCAACTGATATCGGCAGTTTAAAAGCTGCGTTCGTCAACTCTGATTCGAAAATTTGGTAAATAATTTTTCGCTCAAGGCGTCGCGTTGTGTCTCGTCGCGGCGTCACCCTTTAAGATCGAGACGTTCTTGACGTCAACGCGATGGTGCAGAGGGACGTAAGCAGACGACTTTGACTGGTGAACTTATGACGTGTCCGAAAAACGGTGACGACATTGACTGACGACCTCCTCGAAGAGGGGTGAAACGTGGATGGAGGGTCACCCTCCGGATTCACTTCTGCCACGGCTGAACTCCTGAGGGTGACATCACGTATTTGTAACTGTTAATGTCCGGAAATTAATATCAAATTTCTTAAATTGTTTTGCTCTAAAGTACGGCTCGACTATAAATTACCTATGAACCTAAATTTCAAAATAGGAATCAGACTCTCAAACAGATTAGTTGAATTTAACAGTCGAGCTTTGAAGTCCTAGAAAACTGAGTGACTTTAGCTTACTGCCGATAAAGGTGCAACGCCATTGCTAACCAATTAACAATATTAAACTCCTTGACGACGACGCGATGCTTCCCATTGCAAATCAGAGTATGTTGCAGTCAGAGTGCACCGAGAAGACTCGAGCATACAAACCCACTTGAACTTAAAAGTAAATATAACTGATGAGAACCTGAGCAAAAGTTTTTAGTTAAGTTATTTCTATCAATTTTATACGAACAGTTTCTTTCCACTATACAAAATGGTATTTTTTCAAATATTCCTGACTATAACAAGTACTGCAATATAAGTTGACTTATAAAACCTTGCATTTGATTCTTCGTTTCTTAAGACCCTGGCATTTAGGAGTAATGAAAATAAATCATTGTCTCGCCACCAGCGAACTGTTGGCACGACAGTTTCTGCGATAAAGCAACATCAGCGTGGCAGTATCAAAGCCTTAAAAACTTGTGATTTTGGACGCTTTGAATATAGAAAGAAATTTTCAGATCAAGGTAACAGTTTTTATTGCTATGAATTTATAAACTTCCACACGGTGCCTAATTAGTTTTCAAGTACTCCGGTAGACCGTCTATTGCGTTTCGTTTCCAACTGTTGCTGCTTAACATACATACCTATATTCCTATACCGATAACACGAGTAGGTATTGAAAATAGGTACATGGAATATTTCACCATCGGAGGGAGAAAAAGGCAGAAAGAAATAATGTTATGAAATCAAGAGTTCCTTCGGGAAAAATATACCAAATGATGAAATGGGATCGTGAAGTTCATAAGGTTCATAAAATTATCATTTGATGGGGGCACGGAGAGAGAATCTCAAAACTTTGACGCAGGAGGAAGGATTAAGGCAGAACAATAGCTGTCTCACCAAAAAGGTTTGTTTTTTTGAATAAGGCAAGACCACGGAATGGAAAACCGAAATGGTGCAAAGTTTGAAAAGTTTATTGACATATCGTCAACGAGGATAAGGTACTGCATGATTTTCTGTCACAACTTCAGTCAAACTCGTACGTACATTTTCGAAAATGGCTGAAAACTTCTTTGTGTCATACCACTTCCAATCAGGACTACCAACGCCGAGGAGAGAGTCGATAAGAAACGAAGAAAAGCAGCTGGATGGCACACAGACCTATTAATTGGGTTCGTCCAGCTCCATCCAGTGATGCATGTGTATCTACTCCCTGTCAACATCATCGCCTTCCTACCAGAGTGAACTATTCACTGGGCTAGATCTTACGTGCCGCCGCTCGACTCAACTGATTGTTTCGTGCCAGACCTCGTCATTCTTCATTCTTACGCATCATACCACCACCTTTTACAAATACTTGTTACTATCAACCATCTATTTTTGGAATAGCCTACCAGCATCCATCAGGGCATCCTTCCCTCTAGAGGTATAGTTCAGGTTTTATTCGCAGCTATTAGCCGGAGAAGCCAACGTTTTTTTGCGTTGCTGCGACCTGCAGGTCCAAGCTATTATGACTTCAATCATTTGAAAATAGATAAAAATTCAAAAGTTAATGTTCGGGTGAATTTTTTGAGCGACCAATATTTTCTGAGATATACTGATATAAACAAAAGAAGGTAAATCCTGTACGGAAGCCTTTAAAAATCTCAAAAAAATCACAGTAATCCTTCTCAAGTAGTACTACAAACTGGCAAATTGTAGAAAACATCCGGTAGGTCAAACGAAAAAAGTGGCCTGGTTGATGAAGAGTGCCTCTCATATGTTTTCTCACCATGTGTGTTGTCCTTCACCTCACGACCAACTTAAGGCTTTGACATAATAAACGCGGTGATCAATCAGTTAATCATTCCACGCTTCGTCTTGAGGGCTACATTACACGTCGCTTCGTTGACTGCAAAACTTGCTACTACTGCTTCCATATTTCATCGTCAGTGAATCTGTTTCAATGCAGTCGAAATAAGTCTGCAGGAAGAAACTGCCGGTGTACTCAAAAAGAATTAGGCAAACGAAATGCTTAGAACACTTGATAGTTGATTTTTTAAGGCTGGGTACAGTAATGCCAACCCTGGAAACCAGTTTGATAACGATTCCGAACTGTTCTGGCGAACTAGTCTCGAGACACCATCAACATCACTCCCGTCTTCCGCTCGTTTACTTTCTCGATTAAAAGTGTCAAGTCTGGATTAATACGGTAGCTGCACATCTGATGGATTTAAGTGAACGCATCGTCATGTAGCATAACACGTATGTTTTGTTGCCGGTTCAATCCTGGGTTGCGTATTTCGTGCGGAAACTCAAGGAGGATATCATCGAACATTGAATGAACGCTAGACCTAGCGTCATATCGAAAGCACGCTCTGGTACATCCCCGGTCGGACTTTTATTCACGTAGATACGTGACAGAAATATTCCAGCGTAGCAGAGCCACCTCTAATTTTTCTCGGACCTGAATTGATTCGGAATTCTTATCGTTAACTTGGCTTCAGAGACGATACTGTCTCGTGTTTATTTCGTGATATTTATTCCCACGTACAACGCCCATGCGTACACGAATTTAGTACGCAATACGATTGCCACCGATGAAGTGTTCCATCTTTAAAACCGTGCCCTAAACTTCATCGAAAATACAGCCACGGTTAATGATTACGATCGAAAGACCAAGTTCAACAAAGCTGAGTACAAGAACCTCAATTTAAAATTCAAATTCGAGTTGAGATTCCCCCCACACGAATCAGTTGACTGGAACGTATTAATTCTTCACCCACTGAAATTCTGTGAAACGCAATGAAATATCATCGCACCCTTTATACGCCAATTAAGGAACGTTCTGCACCCGATAATTGTGAACATAAATTATGAAGAAACTTTTTTATTCATCTCACGCCGTTTTTCAGTGCAAAAATCCCCATTATATATGAAATGCAGATATAAATCACTCATATCCCATACAGCACAGAACGTTCAATAAAGGTTTCCGAAATGTTGCGCTGTAATCTTATTTTTATTTGAGAGACATAACAATTATGCTTACTATTGCATTTCAAAAATTTATCAGGTTGGTGAGAATGTTTGCCTCCATAACATAGCTTTTGAAACGTGTTTGCAATATAACCGTGAAACGTATTTGAAACGTTTCATACGTCCCCGGCTACATCTCAGATATATTCCGGTCGTGTTTTATGAAACCGACTTAACGAAATTTGACGATGCTTTTTGAATCTGTAATTACCCATATTTTACTCATTAACCAACTTAAGCTAACCTAGCAATCACGTATGAACGGTCGTACAAGTGTTTAGTAAGCGTTGGTTTGAATCCAGCCAGGCACTACATGTTGTACTCAGGCGGCAGACTTCCGAAAGACCCTTGCGTTGGACTTACACCTACTAGTAGTAATGAACGCGGAAATACTTCATATGGGTAAGGTGAGTCTTTTGAAACGATTCTGTTCCTCTTGAAATGTAATTTCTCTTACATTTATAAAAGGTAACTATTTTCAACTTTTTACGGTAGTGACTCTGTGAGTAAGGCAACCCGTTCCGAAATGTTTCCGCAATGTGTCTGTTACGTCTCTTGAAATATAGTTTCTATAAGTTACCTGTTACTTTGTCAACGGGTAACTGTTTATAACGCTTTATGGCAGTAACAAGTTCAATATAACTGAAACGTAACTTTTCGAACATTGACGAACGTTGTGATATTTTTGCTTTCACCTTTTTATGTCGCTTGATCATATCCTGCAGGATTGCGTGAACGACAAGATTGAGTGAAAATGTGTGAGAAGTTCGTCAACGCAACGGAATTATTTGAAGGACGTTCTTTATGAGCAAGTTGTGAAAATACGGTTCTGCCGTGGTTTTGTCATGGAATAGCTTGTCCACACCCTTAGAGGGTCCTCCTTCGTCTCCAATCTTTATCACTCCGCCTTCCTCAGCTCGTCAAGCCTTTGACGTCGTTCGACGAGATAACGGGAACACCTAGATGTCTTTACGAATCTGTGGAAGCGATGTACTATCGGGGCTTCGATCGTGGCTGCAATAAAAGGCGAAATGCCAGCAAATGCATAGAATATCTCTTGAAGAATGATGGAAAAGGAGATACGATGTTGTTAAACCAAACTTCAAGATATGAGGTTGTGGAATCAAATTTTGAAATACGATGTTGTTCTGATCAGCCGTCGATTTGGACCAAGAGACAATTGCGGTAATCGGCGAAACGGACCGGAACAACGGGGCGACCGGGATTACGTTGGTCTCCTGAAAATCGCATTGGACACTGAGCATCCGGTCATAGTCAGCTGATTGTGTAAAATTGATTCTTTGGGAATCCGCATGTTTAATACAATTCGGGATATATGTAATATAATTTGGGTCTAGTACTCTGTGAGTAGATTGACCCCCCGGTTTGAAATACGATACAAACGTTAAAATGAGATTCAAAAATTTTCCAATACTCATCACAAAGTGGAGGAAATATTTCTTATTTCTTATGCAACTGGTTTTGATTAATGAAAGAGACAACGTCTAGGCGATACCCTCCCACGATTAATCGATGTCCTTGAAATTCGAGAGGGGCGAACTCGACCCCGCACTTTTTAGGGGACCAAAAATTCCAAGCCCTTTTGTATTGGTACTTGTTTATCTTCATGAAAGGTTGAAAAAAGTTTGGAAATCTTCCGCGGTTCTATTAGTTCGAAATTATGAGATTCGCTGGGAATCATTAAGAGAATGAAATTGATTACAGCTGGGATTATTTTTTCTCACTTGTATTAATTACCCACGCAGCACAAAACGTTTCAGATATGAAACTGAAACGTTAC
The DNA here is from genome assembly GCA_949628255.1 of Macrophya alboannulata. Classification (NCBI taxonomy): domain Eukaryota; kingdom Metazoa; phylum Arthropoda; class Insecta; order Hymenoptera; family Tenthredinidae; genus Macrophya; species Macrophya alboannulata. The sequence goes on along the minus strand of OX451210.1, from coordinate 6,729,591 downwards.
CAGCTTCCATTTTCACAACGTTTCTTAAAATTCCAAAAATTACTTTTCAGATAAATTCCACTTTTTACTACAATAAAACGTTGCAAACCATTACCTTTCGGAAATGCAACAGGAAGTTTCTCAAATTATATTTCGAGACGTAACAGAAACATTTCAAAAGGGTTGCTTTCCCCACGTAGTAATTCCGCAGTCACCACTAGGTTCAAGTTTGACACAAGGCCCTCTTGTAGAAATATGCCACCTGATACTCGGCTGGGTTCAAACTTACGCTTACTAGAAACTCGTACATACAACCTTTCATCAAACAGATGCCAGATATACGTGAATACTAGATTAGCTGAAGGTGAATAATGAGTAAAGTACGAAAAATTACGGATTCAAAAAGTATCGTTAGATCTCGTCAATCAGGTTTATGAAACACAACTGGAAGATATCTGAAACGTAACCGAGACGTATGTAAATATGTTAGAAATACGTTCATGGTGATATTCCAGACACATTTCAAATGTAATCTTCCGAAGGCGAAAATGTTCACTGATCCGCGGTCAATTTCTGAAATGCAACAATAAGTGACTGTTACATGTTTCTCAAATCATAACAAGATTACAATACAAGTACGTTTCAGAAACCTACCTTGAAACATTCTGTGTTGTGGAATATACGGCATGTCAACCATCTCATGCTGGGAAATATCGGTGTAATGGCCATACCTTCATTGAAACCTCTGTAGGTACATCCATACATACAGTGATTATATATCTATGGAAATCAAATAGTAGTTGGATAGTTTCAAGAGGACGTTCGGTCTCCTTTTTCGCAAATGAATTTTCCAGTTATTTTCAACTTTTCACTGAGACTTTTTTCTTTCAATTAATTTCCGACTTAATTACAAGTTATTCACCGTGTTATCGCAAATTCAGTATCTTTTGCGGTAAGCCCAGCAGAGTGGCCAATATTTCTTGCTGCTAATATTACTTAGTGAGTTACTAATTTTCCCTGATGGCATTACGTCTACCTAGGTATAGCTTGCTGTACTTGTAACTAAACGATTGATTAATTAGTGTTGTATAGGTTAAAACCTCCTTTTGTATGAGATATAAAGTCTTAAGGCCCATCCCTAGTCGCCCACCTCCTTTTTGCCGAAAAAGGGGCGGGGGAGGCACATCTCGATTATTATCCGGGCCCAGGCGTCGAAGACGCAAAAATAAAATGCAGAGCGGCGATTCTATTTCAATTCCAAACACATACGTCCGAAAATATGTTTGTTTTATGCGAAAATAGAGCTGCAGCACCGCTTTTAGATTTGTCAAATGTCAATTTCCTCGGCGGCCATTATTATGTAGCTGTACGCCGAGTTTCGCTTGTCCGGGAGGTAAGTGGCGTCACGAATATATTGCTCCGACGCAAGAATAGTACACTAAGAGAGTGATATCCTTGGGTCCGACGGTAAGTGTAGGAGTCTGTGGGCAGGACGCGCTTGGTATTCTGTGGGTAAGACCGCTCTGGCAGGCCGCCATGTTACACGGTGCGTGATCTCTCCGCGTGTCTTTATCACTGACAGCTGACTACATCGATCGGTGAGTCGGAGAGATCACGCACCGTGTAACATGGCGGCCTGCCAGAGCGGTCTTACCCACAGAATACCAAGCGCGTCCTGCCCACAGACTCCTACACTTACCGTCGGACCCAAGAATATCACTCTCTTAGTGTACTATTCTTGCGTCGGAGCAATATATTCGTGGCGCCACTTACCTCCTGGACAAGCGAAACTCGGCGTACAGCTACATAATAATGGCCGCCGAAGAAATTGACATTTGACAAATCTAAAAGCGGTGCTGCAGCTCTATTTTCGCATAAAACAAACATATTTTCGGACGTATGTGTTTGGAATTGAAATAGAATCGCCGCTCTGCATTTTATTTTTGCGTCTTCGACGCCTGGGCCCGGATAATAATCGAGATGTGCCTCCCCCGCCCCTTTTTCGGCAAAAAGGAGGTGGGCGACTAGGGATGGGCCTTAAGCTAATTAACTTTTGTACACTCACACATTGTTACCGAACAGAAAGTACACATTGAACTACAATTCATTTAACTTCAATCAAAAGTTATCTAAAAACATAAACATTCTAGAAAATTTTGCACGGGAATTTTGAGAATATTTTTGGCACTTTTTAAGCTAAATTCAACAGCAAAAATATTTCTAAGAGTTTCATCGACTAAATAGTATTATATCGAAAAAATTTGGTTTCAAAGTTCCAGATTAATTACTCAGTATCACGGGTTCGAATCGCAGCTTGAAAATGTTTTTCTGATCTCAAGATCTGAAAGAGAAGTACATCTCAAGATCGTGCGGCGTACTGAGAAACTATCCCTTTCATATCTTGCAAGTCAGATATCTTCCAAGCCACTTAACATCAGGGCGTATAACTCTGGTTTAGTTGTTAGAAGCAGGAATCAAAATCTCTCGAGGCGTTAAAATTGGTGACCCATGAGTGGCCAAGTGACCCGCGTAAGCAAGAATGTACTCCTTCTATTAGGAATAAAGAGAATAATCTGTATAAGAGGAAGTAAACTCGATACCTACTCATTGCCAACAATTGTAGTCAGCCTCAAGCTGTTTATAGTCGATAATTAACCACCGTTACAATATAGGTATACACGATGGAAAGTAGAAGGGCAACGATGCGCGTAATCTTTACGACACCACGAACTTCGAAATAGGTATAGGCACTAGGTAACGGAAAAATCTCTTGTGACACGAGAACATGGCTCGTTTGCACGCCTATAAAATTCAATCCATGACAGATAAGGTCTCATTGATTTTGCCAGTGCTACCTATATCCATGAGGCGCTGAAATTCAAGCAGACGTACTGCGGGGCAGATTAACCTGCAGCAAAGACTACATCGACAGAATTTAACGCCACTGATTGATTTCCCCAAGGCTCAAGCACACTGACAAATACAAGTACGCGCAGGAATAATGAGCAATTGACTTATAAGCGGCTCTTCGACACGATATGTCATTAAGAAAATACTCGATGAAATTTTACTTCGGGGAATTCTCGACGATTAATAATAATCTACATCTTTTCAGGGAATTGAAACATTTTCAAGGCATCTACTTGCACGCGCTGAAGGGAAAATGTCCTTAAACTTTTCAAAGCAGCAATGTGAAAAACGAACGTTTTTCACAAGATTGTAGTCCATACGTCAATTTTCATTGGGGCAACGTCGACTCAAGAGAAGTGGTGGACTCGTTCTTCGCTTTTAAGTGCAGTAAAACTGTTATCCTATGAAACGGTCCATATTCATGCCAACTAACGATTAAACACATGATTAGCCGTTTTTCGTGATTTATTTTGTTTTCAATTCGGGTACAGAACAACGCAGTACATTAACCATATTCTACATGTCAAAGTATCGCTGCATGAAAATTAAGAACCGTACCCAAATAACATTAAAGTCAAGAACAATTACACTGGAATTATTTCTTATCGTAATTAGTTTGGCCATTATTGCCCGTTTTCTTGACAATACGACCAAGATGACAATTTTGTCCATGAGTGCAGCTCAATCGCAACTTGTGGAAAACTGTTCCTGGTGCAATCGAATAGAAACAGGTTCCGAATACATTGAAACTTCAAGTTGCCAGGAAGAGTTATCAATTTTTCACCGCAAAATGCTGAACACATTACAACAACCTTATCTCATATCGCGTACCTTGCCGAGTATTCGTCACCTTGTGACTAATGTACAAAAGTATGGTAAATTTTTGCTGTTGCAGCAAAACAAAAAAAAAAAACTACTAACATCAATTGTACAAATTTTCCCCTCGACACATTCAGAATTTAGCTCTACAATATTGCAAATCATTTATCTGTTATATGTCAGCAACGTTACAAATGTAGATATCGGATATTGCTGACAAATCTATGAAGCCATTCCGAAACGTTATGAAATATAATTGCTCGTGTATCTGAAACATCACATTGTCCCAATTCTCACGTCTCCGAAATATATCTTAAACTTCAAATGTTGTACGGGATTCTACCAAACATTTCCGCCTCGTTGCCAGTGGGTTGCGGTAGCGGGTAGTGTATGGGGTTTTGTTTTCTTCTCCCTACGCAACTATTGCCTCCGGTCTGCTTACAATGTGCTATAAACTTTCGGGCGCATCAAAAGATGGTACAGTAGAACCTCGATTATCCGAACCTCTGTTATCCGAACCCTCTGTTATCCGAACCACGATCGCTTTAACCGAACGCTCTATTATCCGAACCTCAACTTGCTGTTGTTTTTTTTTGTTTTGTTATGCGCGCGTTTTTCGTGTTTTATTGGATATACATATTTATTATTTAGACATTTGATACTTAAAAAAAAAACTTCAAACCAGATGTTAAATGTTCATGAATGTTATTAAATAATATATTTATATAAATATTATAACATATGGGGCATTCCACCCCAACTTGGCAAGCCTCCGACCCACACCATTTTTGATTCGACTCGAAATTTTTTATGTTGTTCACCCACATGGGTAGAGACTACCATATTTTTTTCAGAATTTTTTTCCATCTCGTTCTGGAGTGACAATTTTTTGAAAAAATCGATGAAACCCAATTCAATCAACGATATCTTCTAATTAAAAAACGCTATCGGAAAACTTATTGAAAAAGCTCATTGAAAAAGCGGGCAATAATGAAATCATTATTGCTCCGACTCGTACTGCAAACTCCACACTCGGTCTAAAAAAGCCAACTTTACGCCCTTGGTACTCAATATACTATTGACGTTGTTTAAACGAGTTCGCGCAGCTCAATGTTAGATGATTCTCTTGAGCCCTCTTGATTTCACCTCGACGGATATATTTTTCCGATGATTTTTTCTCTTTGTTTTATTCCGAGGGATGCTTGACGCAACATTACACATCACACTAATAAACTTCAAATGGCTGAAAAAAATACAAAAAAAATCTGCCCACGATGAGACAGGGCTCAAAAATTTTGTTTTTACGTGTACTTTTTTTGTGATTTTTTGAAAAAAAAATTAAAAATGGGACTCAGTTCGAAAAATCGATTTTTTGATTTTTTTGATAGAAAAAAAAAAATTGGGAAATTTAAAAAAAAAAAGGATAAAAAAGTAGACTTCAGGACGAGAAATTTGACTTGGTGAAGTTTTCCGATAGCGTTTTTTAATTAGAAGATATCGTTGATTGAATTGGGTTTCATCGATTTTTTCAAAAAATTGTCACCCCAGAACGAGATGGAAAAAAATTCTGAAAAAATATGGTAGTCTCTACCCATGTGGGTGAACAACATAAAAAATTTCGAGTCGAATCAAAAATGGTGAGGGTCGGAGGCTTGCCAAGTTGGGGTGGAATGCCCCATATACATGTGTAAGCGTGTTACATATATCTTGAATATTTCTCAGCGCTGAACATCGTGTCACCTAACATTACCGTTCGATTATCCGAATTAGTCCCGGTCCCAATTAGTTCGGATAATCGAGTTTCTACCGTATTACAGTATGCAAAGACGTAAGCCGCTTTCTTTAAATGCACTGGCAGCGTATGAAATATAATTTTAGTCAAGTTAACCGCAGCTGGCAAACAAAGGTACTGGTATGGATAATTCGGCGTGTTTTTAGCCTCAATTGCCGTCACAACGCCCAGATTTCTATTTTTTCTACTATGAAAGTTATTGCATAATTCAAGAGAAATCCAATTACGCCTTGTGGAGTACGATTCCAATTATTCGATAAGAGGGTTTTTCTTTCTGAAGTATAGGAACTCCCGGTTTTGCATCCAAACCTAGATCGCAGTGGAAAGGCGTGTAAGACTTCGGAAAGTATTGGAAAACACAACAATCCTTGTATGATAACCGAAGGCATTATTACGGACTCAAAAGTTCGTGAATTATAAGGATGCCCCGGACTCACTTGACGTGATTTTAAATACCCGTTACACCACCTTACAACTTCTGGTCAATTCGTACTTTTCTAGTTGAAAAATCGATGATATGTTTCTTGATAAATAGCTCTGCATAAATTTTGATTGTGACTCATTGACTAATGAGTAATATCCATCGTTAGTATATCTGTAGCAGTCATTTTTTCAATTGCCTCTTCACAAGTCAAGTTAGTTAAAAATTATATAACTAATAGCGGCCTACTCTTTCCTATGATTAAAACGCCAAATCTACTCTACAAATTTACACCTTTCCTATGTTAAAAATTATATAACTAATAGCGGCCTACTCTTTCCTATGATTAAAACGCCAAATCTACTCTACAAATTCACACCTTTCCTATAGCTCTGTCGAACTTGGAGCGTTATTGTCCCTTTGATACCAGAAAAAAAAATTTGTAATTAGCTCATTGATAGCACGTATTGGCTGCTCTCAAATTGCTGTGCGATAAATGACGCGCTGCGTTCACCAATACGAAGTTATTTTCGCACAGTATTTGGATCACGTTTGACAGTGTTTTGCAGTCTTCGGTTCTTGTCAATAAATCGATATTGACAATATTGGCCGCGCCTGGCCGTATAATAATAATCCAAAATATTGGCAAATCCGCATTATATGAAGGTTGCCTGTTCACAAGTACATAACTTACATTTTTATCGATTATTGTTTTTTCACCTAAATAGTTTGAAATTCCACACGCATGTCCATACAATGGACCCGTTTAAAAAAATGTACTTATTTTTGAATCAGCACTTTTCACATGACACCCTCTATACATTAAATTATATATTGATGGGTTTTCTAATATTCTGATTATTCTCAATAAATATTGATCATGTAAGGTTTTTTCAAGCATTCAGAAAATTCGAAATTCAAATGATTAATATTTCGACTTTCATAGGTTTTCATGCGTGTTTAACTATGTCGTACCCATCTCAATACATAATTATATAAAGGAGAGAGTGACAAGCAATCAAAAACAATTAAGTAGAACAAAGCAATGCTTATGGCATACCTGCGGAATTTGAAAAGAATGAAAATTTGTGGATTTGAACTAGGATATCCCGAGGCATTTTTATCGACGCCTTGGAATGGTCAACCTAGGATGACACACACCCACGCAATATCGGAAAATCTTCGGCCAGTGAGCTTCTTCCGTGATAAAGAAGAAGCAAGCTTTGAAGTTGTCCGAAGACAATCATCGGAATAATCTTGATCGAAATATCAATTTTCAATAAAAACTTTGAATTTGTCACTCCTCAACCTTTCCGTTTTTTACCTCTTCCTTTCTTAAACAAATCCGAATTATAATCAGTTATATTACTCTTTGAATAACATTCGTCATCCTCACTTATTCGTCCAGTCCCAAGAGTCTTCCCTGTCGTTGGACGTAAATAGCGCGGGCGTATACTGACCTCAGCAATGAACTCTGACGTAGTGCTTTCAAAGTTGGGCAATCGACCGTGATAGCGATATGTGCAAAAAGCTGATCAGGCAATTAAATCTCTTCCAACTCCTTTCCGTCGACATTGTCAACACATACCTAATCCCGCAAGGGTGCAGAAGCTCCGTGAAATGGCGTTAAAGGTGGAAAGTTTGTCATTCTTTGCGAAAGACGTGTGTACACATAAATCTTCAAGACTGGAGGTTGCGGAAATTAGTCGAAGCCCACATGGTTACCTTTTGCCATGTTTTTTTTTTTGTTGTTGTTATCTACTACATTTTGTTCACCGGATGTACAGGTCAATTTTCGACTTCTTTTTGTGTCTTTTATAGACAGCTGCCTACGCATCAACTTACCGCAGTTCTGATTATGATCTACTCAACGATGTCACTGAAGAAGATGTCTCTCCCCGTACGAATTCCTCCCTCAAGGCACAATCAAATCCCCCCGGTGGTCTGAAATAAAACGAAGAAATCGGCCTATAAATCATAATGGACTTTGGAGTCTCCCTCCGGCAACTGCTTCCTCGAAACCTCATACCTAAGCCAGATTTTGCCCAGCGAGATTCGGGGAGAAGAAGTGCTTTGAGCTCGTATAATATATACACTCCGCACCCGACGTTGTTTGTAGTGGAGGGTACAAATAAACTGGAAAATCCCTTCGCCCATCGCCCCTCGCTTCGCTTCTCTTCTCATTCTCTCTCTGTTCCTTGTGTTTTCATACCCCGTGTCCCCTCGCAAGAGATTCGGCCATCGTTTCTTGTTTGTGGAAAAAGCACGACCAGCGGATAAGAGCAGAAAAGAGGAACGACGGGACGAGAGAGTATCAGACTGTTACCAGGGGTCCGAAACTCCAAGAGCAAATCATTATGTACATTTCGCCTTTTAACTTCGTCAGAGCGCACAATTTCTTTTCGGAACGAATCGCTAAGAGATACTCCAAAGCGATCAAAAGGCGATTACATTACACTTTTCCATTGAATCACTTGATATAATAATTACTCTACAACGACGAGCTCACACTTACGCTCCGCGCTTTGCATAAGCCTATCCAGTATTTTGCAAGATATTTGGTGATAGTATCTATGAATGTAGAAACAGATACGTAATTAAGTGCCTTTTTAAATTCAGATACAGATACGTACCGAATTTTCAAAAGAACCATAGAAACAGATCCAGATACATGGCTGGAGCATCATAACTTGATACTTCCGTTTCAAACTCTACTTTACACTAATCGAGCTAATACCACCCACCCCAAATTCAAATCACTGGCATGACGATTGTGATCGAGAGATAAATGTGGGCACATAGCTAACATTTTTTAATAATCATTATTCGATCGTCGATTAATTGGACGCGTAAAACCTAACGGCAATATACAGAAATATTGATAAATATGTATAGTATGTATGTGTATATGTATGTACGTAATACGTATCGCACAACGCTCGTCGATGTGGTTAGAGGAAGAACGATCGATTGGATTTTTTTAATCTGAATTTGTGGGTTGGATCAGTGTGGAGCGTTGGAACATGCCCTCAACAAAGATTTTAGATTATTTTTGCGGTATAGGTTGAAATTGTGCACATATGTATGATCAATTACATACGTATGTACATTGTACATACATACGTTGGATCAATTGTGTGAAAAAAAAAAAAAAATAGTGAGGTATAAAATAGAGTCGTGAATTGCAGTCAGTGTGTGTGAAAAGTTGATCATGTCGTCGTGGATGAGGTGCTTTGTATTAACTTCACACATGCGGATGAATAGGATATTTTCATTAAAATCAGAATTTGTTGAAATTAACAAATTCTGATCAATTGAAAGCGTGCCTAGTAAGGATTCTGATTTAGAACTGAGCTGAACAACTACTTCCGTTTAATGCAAGGATACCAAAATTGTTAAGAGTTTCTCAGTTTCCAGGCATTGCAGTTAGTTGGGTTTCTACGGTAAAAGAATTAGTTTTGTCGAATTCTCAAAGTGTTTAGAGGATGGTATAATTAGTGATCTATGCTAGTCTTGTCGATACGTTAAGATCGTACACCCATCGCTGTTATGATATTGTCGTCGTCGACGTGGACAAATAGCAAATAAGCCTGCTGACACAGATTAATGTCCAGTACGTCGATTTCAAAAAGTAAACGGGTAGATAATTCATATAGATTCTTCAAGAGATCCACAAAGATATTCTCCAAACACCACACTCAATTAATAAATTATCGTGATCACCGTCTTACTGCAAAATATGTAGCTGTATCGACCGGTAATTTCCGGTTATGTGCCAACCTAGTTGTTCGGCAATGAGATTTATCAGTATCGATCGCGTCTGGTGTATACATTACTTCATTATCACAGCTATGTATGTGTGTGTATTGCGTGCATATCATTGCCAGTTTGGCATCCATTTCTGAAATATCACTCCCACAAATGATCGATAGCACGTAGTGGAATGGTTTAGTTTACATATCGCCGCAAAAGAACCGCAAATTGTAAAATATGATGACTGTTAGGCCGAAGCGCCGCACGAACCATGAACCATGCCAAAGTGTACTTGTTGCCTCTCGGCTATCCCTCACTATATCATCTGCCTCCAGCCCTTTTTAGCCTACACCACTCGCTCTTTTTCTCTCCACCGTCCTCGACTCTCACTCTCACTCCACTCTCCGAGCAGCCGTATGATCATACCATTCCACGGTGATGATCCGCTGCTCAGCGAGGCTTATGGTATCCCCCTTCGAAGCATATACAACGAGCTATGAACGTCACCGGCGAGCGTATTCTTCGGTAGGGTGGGTGTTTACTAGCACCTATACTATCTGCCTACGTGGATTCAAAGGTATACCGGGTGTTTTTTCAGAACTGCTCCATAAGTCAATAAAACAAAACGTACCTAGAACAAAATATGTGTCAAGCAGCGAAGGAGCACCAAATAATTTCTCGCTTCGTTAGCTGCCTGTGGTTTTGTTTTATCTTATTCCCCTATGAGGACTTTTGCACGACAGCACCCGATGTGTACAAGGTGTATAAAAAAGTTTGGTCGCTGCTTCACCGGGTGATTCTCTAGTTCGAGATCAGTGAAGATCTATCAAAACTTGCAAGACTTGTAAACTTGGAAAAATTGAAAAATTTGAGAAACAAAATCAAAAAATTAAAAAAAAAAAGAAATAAAAATATCATAAAAAGAAATTTAAGACCTGACCGAAGTCTTGTGGTCGTCAACCGATTGGAATTTCTGTTATAATTACACCGAATTTCTTTTATCTTCCTAATTTTTTTTTGATGGGAAGGAATCGATCTAGACCTATCGTTCCTCGGGGACTTTTTATCCTCTGAATTAGTAGGATTTTTTAAGAGGATCAAAATTTTGACCTTGATTTTGAAGGTCAAGGTCAATTTTGCGGCTACAAGTTTTGATAGATCTTCGCCGATCTCGAGCTGCAAAATCACCCGATGAAGCGGCGACCAAACTTGTTTATACACCCGGTACATAAATGCATGAATGTACGCCTACTAAATATATACATTCGTCTCTCAGCGTCATCGTGCACGAAGCGGAATTTGTCTGTGAATGAGACAGGCATGTTTCCAGTTCTGTAAATCTTGTTTCAGCCCTCATAAATACCTTGTGCGGGTAGCAATGCAGAAGCAGCCAGGTATAAGATGATATCAATTGTCTTTGCAACGTTATCATATCGAGTCTATTTACACGTTATCATGTTCCTCATTGATCTGCAAAAATGCAATAGGAGAACTTGTTGGTTTCTACATATTCTATGCTAAGGTGAACGCCCCAGTGGTCGTCAATGTCCTAGCATCTGAAAGCTTTTCCCAGACGAGATTTTCGAGGGGGATACTCAGACTATTCACCTCACACAGATAGCATCACGTCCGCAAGTTGTCAGCCACTTGGCTAAACTTATATTTCATATGCTACCTGTGCATTTGAAAAAAACGGCTTCCACTTTTGCATACTACAATGCCGTCTCTTGTTGCACCCAAAAGCTTATAGTACATTGCAAGCAAACTGGTAGCAACAGTTGCGTAGGAAAAAATAACGTAACCCTATAAAATACTGCAACCTACTGGCAACGGGATGAAAACGTTGGTTAAATTATTCCGATACAACATTTGAAGTTTCAGATATGTTTCTCAAACGTAAGCTTTGAAACATTTGAATGTTTCAAAAACATGAATAATTACGTTTCATGATATTTCAGAATGGTATCAAAGATCATTCAGATCTGTGCAAATGGCCTCTTTCTGCATTTGTAACATCGTCGAACCTTTACAGAAATACGATTTGCCATATTGCAAAAATATTTCCTAAAGATTGTTGTTATAAAAATGTACATTTTGAGATAACCGAATCCTGCTTGAGTTGTCAGAAAAAAATTGTGGAATTGAAACTACTAGATTTTTTTTTTTTGGTTTTCTTGCGACAACAAAATTTACTGCACCTTTCTGCATCAGTCATATAAGATTTTCAATATGGCGATATAAGAAAAAGTTGTTGTAATGTTTGGACATTTCACGGGAAACAAATAGTTGAACTCTTTCTGGCAACTTGAAATTCGATTGTATTCAGAACTTGTTTCTATTCAATTGCACAGGCAACCGTTTTCCGTAAGTTCTAGTTGAGCAGTTTTGCTCAGATTATCAAAAGAACAGGTAACAATGGCCAAACTTGTGACAAGAAGTCATTTCAGTGTATTTGATTTGGACCATTAATGTTATCTGGTTTAGATATATTTTGCTTGTTCCGGGGTAGGTGAGGCACAAATTGGCAGTCCATTTATTTATTCATTTCCCAATCGATTTTTTGCCTGTTTTTACCCCGGCTAACCCTACACTATATTATGGATTAGCTACTCGGAGTCACGTGACACTGTCACAACATTCAGGCTTTGTTGCATCGGTTGAATGTAATTTTGTTGGTTTCCTCCGAAATCCACGAAAACAGAACGCGTGTCCTTGTAGGAACCAGCGCGATATCCTGATATCTACGAAAATTTCTTTCAGTAAAGCTAAAATAGAAATCCTTTCTATAATATGAGGATGTAGTGAAATCACTCGTGCCTTCGAGGCAATATCGGAGTAAGTAACCGATAAGCCCTTACGATGCTATAGGCAAGGATTACCCAACTCCTCTATTCGAAGACGAATCTGCGGCTACTTTCTCGGTGGGAATTCCATCTATATGGATATTATATATAACGAAGCTTTCCCCGCCCAATCAGGCCTGGAATGAACTGGCTCATTTTCAGTTTCTTTATACTGGCAATGAGTAAAAAATTGGAAAACACTGGAAAAATTTAGAATGTGTGCTATTGCATGCTATTTACCAAAACTCGGTTTTCACCTAGTCAACTATTTGATATATTATTGATGTCAGTGCTTGCCGACTCACGTCAGTCTTCAAGGTCTTGAACAATTCTTATATCAAACCTCAGAAATAGGTTCTATCTTTTCCTCAAAATTTTTTTGGGTTTCATATTGGAGAACAGGGGCCAAGTCAATTACTTATTAACATGCTCCTCCCCGATACATAGTGGGGAATTCACGCGAAAACGTGGCCATAAATCAGCGGATCATCAGAGTTTCGCAGACATTGGTATACCAATGTTTTTGAGGCTGTTGAATACGAATTCGTTGTCAAAATTCTGAAAAACAGAATGGCGGCTTTAATATGGTGGACCAAAATATGAAATTCTAATCAGAATCGATTGGTAATTCTCTTTCTGAATATTTTTGAGACTGCTGATTACGAATCCGTTGTCAAACTCAAAAAAAAAAAAAAATCGGAATGTAACATATGTTTGTGGAGTTGTTGCGATTATAAAAAAGATTAGGAAATTTGGAAAAGAGTAATAATTTTCTCATAACATAGTGAGCAGAGTCTTTATTACTACAAAAATTTTCAACAAATATGTTATTGTGAATCCAGATCAAGATCTCCGCGCGCGATACTTGGGCTTGCACTAGTAATGTAATGGCCTCTGAGGACAACTGCTTCAATTTCTTCTGAGGCAGTTTTCTTAAACTATTACTATGACGCTTAAATGACACCAACAGCCAATCCTATGCTTCTGCTGCTATAAAAAGGAAAATTAATAATCATGAGTGTCCTAATAATACAGATTGGCACTGAATATGTGCTTATGTGAATATTAATACTTGATTGAAACGCGAATTCCAAATCCCAATTATAATTACTTCGGACTAAATCCGTTCGCTTCTGGAAAACAAATTGTACGTATGCGAAATGATGAATCAGAATTTGTACAGAAAATATATTCATATTTCGAATACTACTCTCAAAGGAAACCAGTCGGTCGATTCCGCGTAGGGTAAGGCAGCTGCAGCTAAGCCAGCTACCTATACCAGTGCGCCCAAGCTGGCTAGCCACGCCGGAGGCGTTCGCGGAACGCGCATACGCTCAAAAAAAATACTCTACAACACGCGGCGCACCTTTGTCCACCCTCATCGATAATTCACTCGAAAGCTAATATTCTAAGCTACAATTTGAAAGCAAAAACAAAATACGGGATATCGTGCGATTCCTAACCAAAACTCTACGCAAAGTCAATATTTATTTCCGAGCGAAGACACTTTTCCGGACTATTGTTAAACCACGTAAAAAAAGACACTGAGCAGTATTTATTGAATGTAACGCAGGAAAAATATTCTACAGCCCTGCCGGAGAAGCATCCATTTTGTTGAAACTATTTATCACTTTTAATCCGCGTTTAAAGTTCTCGTGAATTCTAGAGCAAAACTACCACCGTCGAGGAAGATCAACTTTGAACTGAAATATCTAAGGGACTGTGAGGAATAGAGAATCAGGACAAAGTGGACCTTACGCAGAAATTACTTCTTTACTAATCCCTCTGGTCGTTATATCTGAATGCGAAAACTCATTATTCGATTTTTGGCCACGTTTTCGCGAAAATTACCCAATGTGCGGTAGTGTGTCAAAAATACTTCAGATACTCCGAAAAATTTGAAACTGTCAGTTTTCAAAGCGAATTCAGCTTTTGATCGCATTCTCGAAATTTTTACTGAAATTCCGTTCTCCGGTGTGCATGATGATAAAATCCTGACATCTTTCCACTGCATATTACCAGGGCAACTATTTTCCCTGTCGGTGTGTCAGAGGAACCTTAGGTTGATCGAGCACGGGACCGAAGAGAAAGAGAGAGGAAATAGGGGGAAATGGACAGAGGGAAGAAAGGGAGAGACAAGAGAAGCCTAAAGACTGAAAGGAAGGGGGAGGGCAGGTATCTATTTTGTCTAATGAGTTGTAATGCTCGCTCAACGAGACCGTTCGAGCGTGATTCGACTCCGGGCTTTCTTGCCCTCTTGCCTCTTTCCCCTATCGTTTCGTCCCTTTCACCTTCAGCTGTCGCCACCCTGGAACGCTTTGCGAAGCAGTGATTCATGTACCTATTTCAACACACACCTACTGTATAGATATGTACTTGTATGTAAGTATGTACATACATATGTACCAGTAGCGATTTTCACCATGTAATCCTACACATTGTATGTATGTATGTACCTACGCATATGTATACAGATGTGTTATACATTTCATACATCGACGTATCTCAAAGGGAATCGAGGAAACAGGAAACGGGAAATTCCATGTGTCGAAACTGGAACGGATTTTAATTCAACATTTTTTAAACATCCCAGAGCATTGGGGATCCTCAGAGACGCCCCTTAACAATTCATCGTTTCATGAATAGGATATTCGCTGTGGATCATGATCTTGGAAGCCTGATCATTTTCAAAAATGAATGTAATCTTTGCTATAGCCTTGTGCCGATTATTTCGAGTTACGAAATGTATATTCAAGGAAATCAGCTTCACTCGCGAATTGAAGAACCAAAGTTCCTGCGGTTTAATTTCACTTAGCAGTTATGGGTATGTTTCTTCTCTTTGTGTTCGTTTACACGAATCTCGAAATGTGATGTTATTCTCAATGAAATCTCATAAAATCTTTTGAAACCACATGAAATTTTTTGATCTGATGCACATTAAAAACCCCTCGACTTTCACCCAAAACCTTGCGCTCTCGCCAGGAAAACTTTATCGTCTCCGCTGTGTTGTTGCCATATTTCATTCTTTTACTATCTACTCTCTGATATTACTTGCCTCGACTATCTTCTGCCGACGAATTATTAGTTTATCCAAACGTAATCGGTAAAAACGATCACAAAACACTTTGTTAGAAACAATCTCAACATCGAATCACTTGTGGCGGTTGTCAATGTGCACGGCTGTAGAGATCAGAAAAGCTGAAGTAAAATGAGAGATTATGTACGCATACGTATTACTTGCCACACACGTCCGAGTCGTTGCCGTCCACAGTGTCGCCAATGTTTACCCACTCTACACGATCGAGACTTTAAATTATTCAAAAAGCATCACTCCTCTTCACTGGGTATCCCGGCGGTTGGGCTACTGGTTCCACTGCTACTACGGGGACGATGGCCGACGCGGTTCCCATTCATGCTTATTTCAAGCTCATTGTGCGCTCCTGTATTCATTCAGCCTTTGACTTGACGCTCGGGTCGCCTGTGTAAAGATCATAAAGAATCGCCTAGGTTTTGTTGCGGCTTTCAGAGATGGAAAATATTCCCGCATGCGGCATGGTACAAAGCATAGATCTACTTCCAGCGGTAGTCATATAGCAACGAATCTCTAACATCATTTTGTGTTCAGACGTCTGTAGTGTCACATGAGACACGGCCTTGTATCTCATCGTGTCAAGTCAAAGACTCACTCACGGTACCAACTCGGATGCCTTCAGGATCAGGACATTACTGTGCATAGGGATTTATTGCCTCGAATATATGAGCAGTTTCAAAATAGTTTTTAGAAAATGAATATACTACAAAAATTTAATATGGAGAATAGGGTGGTAATATTTTTTCGTTATTTTTTTATTTTTTCAATATTTTTTTTATATTCTTCACTTGCTCACTAATTCAATCTTTTCTAGGTGGATTGTAGAGGAACGTACTGAAATTTCAAGTCAAAATATTAATATTTAAAAGTCGTTCAAGAATTAAACAAAAAAAAATCAAATAAACCTTCAATGGTCTTGAGTGACCTTTAAGTATTGATATTTTTACTAAAAATTTCAGTATGTTTCTCTACAATCCACCTAGAAAAGTGAAGATAAAAAATTAAGAAAAAAAGAGATCTTCAAGGAAAATGTAATTTATGAGTATTTCTTTCTTGTATCATATTTTTTTGATTTCAATGATGCTCACTATGGAAATTTAATCATTATACTAGAAATTAATAGTTGTGGAAAGATCAAGTCTTAATATTGAGATTTGGAGGTCGCTCAAGACCATTAAAGGTTTATTAGAATTTTTTTTAATTCTTGAGCGACCTTTAAATATTAAGATTTTTACTTGAAATTTCAGTATGTTCCTCTACGAACCACCCAGGAAAGATCGAGTTGGTGAGCAAGTGAAGAATATAAAAAAAAAAATCGATTTCGTTGAATTTCGACATTTTCAAAATTCTTGAGCGACCTTTACGAAATGTTTAATTTAGCTAAAATTCGGAGAGGGCTCTTAAAATGGATGAACAAACAAATTTTCATATGAGCTGGAAAAAAAAGGTGAAAAAATTCTACCACCCTAATGGAGAATATCGCATTTATAATTTGTAGAAAACACTTACTCGACAACTTCAAAATGGAAATATCTACAGGGTATTCATTAAATGCCGACACAGAATTCGATTTCCACACAGCCATCAATTTTGGCAAAAATATTGGGGAGACCGCTTCAAAATAGCGTTTCTTGATTGTTGTAAATCTTTTCGGCTCTATATCATTCATTATAAACCAACTGGCATCAAGAACTACATGCAATTCCACAACTTTTGCTCTGCAGACTTTTTAAGAAGTCATTTTGGAGATATTGCGATTTCAAAAAAAAAAATTAGGAAACCGGTTGACCTGTGGGCCAACCCTAAAACTTCCCGCTATATGTTAAATATACGTTACAATAAATTGATACTATTGTGTTTATAATACATTAAAGCAGGTTATAAGTATAGTTAGTTTTCCATATACAAATTTTTTTCCGTCTGATGTTCAATCAAAAATCGAGTTTTTTCAGATATCAACATTTCTAGGTTTTAGGGAGTTATATTTGATGTCAGAAGATATCGTTCAGTCTCAATTAAATTTAAGTCCTGGTATACCTTTTCGATCGCCGCAAGAATCATTCAAATCGGTTAACTCGTTCCAAAAGTATCGTACGACAAAAAAAGAAATTTTTGTCGTGCAATATCTTTTAAACTAGTCGTTCGATTTTGATGAATGTTGCTGCAATCGAAAGGGCTATCCAAGACTTAAACCTGATTAAGTTTTGAGACTAATCGCATGAACGGTTTAGGAGTTATGCGCTAAAAACCTGAAATTTTTTTTTTTTTGATATTTATTTCTCGAATAACTTTGGAACTGATCGATCGATTGACTCCAAAATCTAATCAGATCTAAGTCTTGATAAACCCTTTCGATCGCTACAAGAACCATTCCAATCGGTCAATTCGTTCCAAAGATATCGTACGACAAAAATTTGTTTACACACACACACACACACACACACGGACGTCCATCCAAAAATAGTCGGAATAGCTTCCTAGGACCTCAAAACGTCGACATCTGATGAAAACTCGGTTTTCGAAAATCCCACCGAAACCAATAACTTCCCTTCTTTTATGAAAATATTCAATTTTCATAGCGGGAAGTTAAAAAAGATGTACGACACGAGCTAGAATTATTGTAATATGGACAATTTTTTTAAACCAAATCTTCGACCTCACCTACTTTAATAAAAAATAGATGCACACTACTATGTTTAGCATGGAAGTCAGACTGCTAAAAGGCGCGTCACGACCGAGAGAATATGACAGATCAACTCGAATATTATGTAGTTGAACAATCGATATCTTACTTTCTCTAGCGACATGAGGCGAAATGGAAATAAGGTGAATGTTTCTGATTCGATATGTATCTGATAGGAAATCGAAAAGACAGCGAGAGCGGCTGTGCAGATACGTCTACAATCAGATCCTGACGGCCAAGTGCACGCAATTCAATGGCTCGTGGCCTGAACCGGATGACCCGCGGTGGAATAGTGGCGAATACGCAGACCTTCTACCAGACTGGTTCCCGACAAACGCTAGTAACGCAACGAACGCCTGGTTCCCAGAAAATGCAACAATTGCCACAGTCCAGGGTAAGTGTAAACTGTATTATTTTTCTCAGCGTGAACAAGATACGCTTCTATGATCAATACTGTTATACAAAAAGAACGTAACATACTCTGATAAATGTGAAGCGATTTGGAAACCGAGTCATTCACATTCTAATCCGAGGGAATCTTGATGGCTTTTTTAAAATTGGAATCACGATTCGCTGCACGATGTCTGCGGGCTCTGCACAATCGGATAAACATAAGCTTATAGGCTAGTGGAATGATAGGAACGGGATTGAAGCGGAATCAAGATGCAACCAACGTTTTCTGAAATATATATATATATATATATATATATATATATATATATATATATATATATATATATATATATATATATATATATATATATATATATATATATATATATATATATATATTTTCGCTGACAATTACTGGGTCAAGTTCTGTTTTTGAATTATATAAGATTTTTACTTTTTAATCTCTCAATCGCATCGGTACTGCATATTCTTCTTGAATGACGCAGATGAGTCGCTGAGTCCCGTACTTCCACCGTTCGAGTTGTGGCAGACAATCCTAATCGCTCTCTCACTGGCAATCTGCATAGTGCTGACAGTTGGAGGAAACATCTTGGTTCTTCTAGCATTCATCGTAGACCGTACAATCAGACAGCCCAGCAATTATTTCATCGCTTCCTTAGCAGCCACTGACATGCTTATCGGTGAGTATTTCTTCAAATGATCTATTAAAGAAAAGAGTACTTATCCAAGATTTAGCATCCGCAATGCCACTTTGCATAAAAGTTATTTCGTACTTTTTCATAACACAATTTCCCCTAGCAATGGCATACATATCTCGTGCGAGGTCGCTGAGTAAATGCTATAGAGTGAAATGAATAATTGAATATGCCCGGGTGCAGGAGTGGACACCCACGGGGAATCACTGGCACGAGATCATGAATAACGAATCGACGTCGTTATGTTACAGGCACTGTTTCCATGCCGTTTTACACCGTCTACGTGCTGATGGGATACTGGGACTTGGGCCCGTTGCTCTGCGATCTTTGGTTGTCAGTGGATTACACGGTGTGTCTTGTTTCTCAGTACACTGTTCTCCTGATCACCATTGATCGGTTTTGTTCGGTGAAGATAGCCGCGAAGTACCGGGGCTGGCGGACTAAGAATCGAGTTATATGGATGGTCACGATAACTTGGATAATACCTGCGCTTCTTTTTTTCATCAGTATATTCGGCTGGGAACATTTCGTGGGTTACCGAGACCTCCTGCCAGGCCAATGCGCTGTCCAATTCCTTAAAGACCCAGTCTTCAACACTGCCCTTATCATCGGTTACTATTGGATTACTCTGATAGTACTCTTTATCCTTTACGGAGGGATATACAAGACGGCCTACGACATGCAGAAGAAGAGCGAAGCTAAACAAAGAAAAATGCAGTCGATGGTCGCTTTGAGTGCCGGCGCAATGTCTGGGATGGCGGGTCGTGCAGCAGGGATTGGGATATCGAAAACGCAGAGCACTCTCGTTAGCCAAGACAACCCGAAGACGACTGGTACCGCTACCAACGCCCAGGCCGGACTGCAAATTCCTCCCAGCAGTGGGCCAGGGGCTGGCGGTGGTGGTGGCGGTGGAGCTGAAGCTGCTGGAAGTCAGAGAGCATCCACAAAATCGGCTGGAGGTATTTCTGCGCCAGAATCTACCGGAAAACAACAAAGCGCATCGGGTGGGCCATCCGATCTCGAAAAGTCTGAGAGATCTAGTAGTCCAGCTTTTGACTCGGACGAAGACAGCACTGTCGGTCCAGCGCAGCAGCTAACATATGCAAGAAAGCCAAGATCGTCTTTGGCAGGGCTTGTCGCAAAGTCCGGTGCACTGCAGGTATTTGGTGGAAACAACGGGAAGCTAAACGGCACCGTTCCCGTAAAATCGGATGTCAGTGCTCTCCGGAAGGCCGCATCACCGACGATGTCAACCTCTGCTATCGACAATGGCGCCAATGTTCAAAAGTCTCAAGCACTGCCGAAAATTCACGAGCAATTTCCCATTGACGCTGACAAGTCCAGCAGCACGATAACGCCGGAGCAAGTATCACGAAAAGAAACATCGCGATCAAGACAAGTTGCCAGTCCCGAAAGTCGAGTAGGCAGCGAAGACTCCTCCGAAGTGACGCCGCTAGCACAACGGATGAATCAGACGACATCACCTACGGGCCCACGCCATTGCGGATGGAATATCGTTCCACCGCCGACGCAGTTTCAGAGCAGTCCACCGGTCTCGGAAAGCTCTCCGGTATCGTCATCGTCGGAAAGACCCAGGAACTTTCAAGCCACTGCACATACACAAGCTTCCTATGACGCCCTGACGGGACTGGACGGGGCCGACTTGAGATACATGGACGAGAGCTCGGTGATAGTCCCAAGTCCTTCGTACGAAAGTCCTCCGTCGTCATTTTCCTGCAGTCTGGCTAACCCCCTTTCTACAGCTCCTCCTTCGCCACTTTTGGGAAACTCTGGGACCTCCGCGGCCAACACTAGCCTACTACAAGCAGCCCTGATAAGAGCCACTGCTCAACAAGCTACCACAAGCCAGATCCCGGCCCAGAACCAACACCCGCATCCACCGCAACAACGCCAATCCTCACATCCACCGGTGACACATGCATCGAGCCAGACTCATCCACCGCGTGTGTTCATAACTCACCAGAGTAACGTCGCCTCGCAGACTTCACCTACTGTAAGCAAAGTGAATACGGAGGTGACAGTTAAGGCCGAGAACACTAGGAAGCAACCTGTCACGACTGTGGTGAGTGCGACTCCTCTTCAAGAATCTTCGAACAGTGTAACCGAGAGGTACTCTGATCATCCGGTAAAGAGCGTACCTCCAGCGCAGAATTCTTCACCCAGTAGCGTGGTGCCAACGATTTCTGGGACAACGAGTGCGGAGGCTAAGAGGCAGTCGAAAAAGCGAGAGGCTCACGGTGACGGTGAAGAGTCTGGTTCAAAGAGGGATTTTGTAAAGACAATTGGGAAGCGTCTGAAGGTCAAAACTCAAAAGAAAGACCCTACCGTCGGCCGGCAGAAGTCCAGGACCGAAAACAGAGCCCGAAAAGCATTTCGAACAATCTCTTTTATTCTTGGGGCCTTCGTTGCTTGCTGGACTCCCTACCACATCCTGGCACTGGTTGAAGGATTCTGCGCCAGTCCGCCGTGCACCAACGAACACCTTTACATGTTCTCGTACTTCTTGTGCTACGCCAATAGTCCCATGAACCCGTTCTGCTATGCGCTGGCAAACCAACAATTCAAAAAGACTTTTACCAGAATACTGAAGGGTGATCTACACATGACGTGAAGTGTGAACTGTTTAGATACTAATTTCAATTGTAACTATACGTATATATTCTTTGAGTATAAATATCTGTGCAATAAATGCACGTAAATTATCTGATTGATGATACAATTCAGTCTATCACATTCTAGTCCGAATTACACATATATGTATACAGAAGACATTTGCATCCATATACCTCTATATAGTACATATAGGTATATATGTATAGTACATACATAGTATAGAAATATATAGCATGTATAGGCCTGGACAATAATTTAAGTTTATAAGAGAATCGGAGAATCGGTACGAATTACGAATATATTAACAGGTGTCTGTGGTAGAGTACCAATAAATAAAATAAAAAGAATTCTGCCGTTGTGTACATATTACTTGAGAATTAGTACTAGCGATGCCTACCAAATGTTATGTAAATAATGTATATGTGTGAATATTTATTATTTCATAGAAATGGGAAAAAAAATCAATGGATTCCCACGTGTCTCTACGCGTGAGTAATCACTAGCACGTATTTACTGGCACTCGTTCGTACGCAAGAAAAAAAAATTAAAAATCAAAAAAAAAAATAAAGATATTAAGAGACGACAAGATATATGATACGGAAAACATTATATAGATAGGAGTGAAGCTTTAAATGGAAAATTGTTAATATTTAGTAATAGCCGTTAGGACGATATCTACCGTTTATGATAACATAATTCATCGGCTGTAATTACGATAATATAATATGCAGATCTACGAGTCACGTGGAATGCACGGCGAAAGACACAAAGTGATTTATTGAGTGTCGCGTGCTAATTATTCTGACTCCCTATATACACGCGCAATGAGTATAAGTTACGTACTATTGAGCGAGTATCAGGGGCTGATTTGATTTATTTCTCGCGCAATTCTCTGCAGCGATATAGAATTAAAGCGCGGCTTCCAGCTTCTTTCAAATTTCTATTTAAAGTATTATATTCATAATATTTTGCAATACCCCGAAAGAAAAAAAAAATAAAAAAACGTCAAAAAAGATCAACCGTTTACAATTAGAGGGTACGTGTGTACGTTCGGGATGTAAAACTTGGACATTCTCCAGGATTGTGGCCAGTAAGGTGAATAATCCACAGATATCCTATTCGACGCCTTTATTCTACGTAATGTCAGCTGCAAATCTTGATAATGAAAACCGTCGAATCTGACACCACTAGCATGGAGCTCTGAAAAATGGCATAGATTAACTGTTGACTTGATTTCGAAGTCAATTTCAGTTAAAACTAGGACCGCTTTTGTGAGCCTACTCACTACTGATGCATTTTTAGTTTAAACTAGGATTGTCGAAAAACATTCAATTTTCCGGACATTTTCAAATTTTCAAAATCCGTAAACTGAAATATAAAAAAAAATTGAGGCTCCTCGAGTTTTTTTGTAACTAAACGAATCGATATTTCTGACAATTTCTAGTCTATGGCCGAACCACGTATAAGAACTACATTTATACACAATTATAAATCGATCACATTAATTTTTAGTCAGTTATTAAGTCAACAGTCAACCTGTTCCATTTTTACAGAGCTCATTTCAATCTATGCTGGTTACCACACGGTGTAAGATGCAAGGGTTCTTCACATCATGATTTGTCGAGGACATTGCGTAAAATAAGGGCCTAAAACAAGATATCTGTGGATTATTGATCTCAGTCACCACAATCCCCGAAAATCTGTCTGAATTTTAAATCCGGAACAAATATACCCGCACCCCCCTTAAATCTATGATGGGCCTTATGGATACCGATATGTGTGTGCATGTGTGTGTGTGTGTGTGTGTGTGTGGGTGGGTGGGTGTGTGTGCGTGCGTGTGTGTGTACGTGTAACACGTAATTAGAGTGAACAGTATATAGCTACCAGTTATAATCATGTGTGGCTTGATTGCCTGACGATGAGTTAGTATACGGAAGAGACTCCGCTGTGTGCGTAATTAGAACTAAAGTCAAGATGAAGATGTGGCAACCGGATGCGCAATGTCCTGCCTGTTTATCTTTATCTACAAGCTACTTGTGTGTATGTAGGTATGTGTGGTAGAATGAGCACTGTACATACACAACATACATTTTACGCAGATTACAGAGGCAGGAACGGTTCGGGTATAGGGTCGGACAGGGCTCACCTCGCCGTACTGACAACGAGCCCCTGTCGGCGCGGCCGCATCCTTCCTTCGATTCCCAACCCTTGCCGGACGCGTACCTGCGTGGGTTTCACGCTTAACTTGACTCTGCTCGAAATAAATCGATGTTAGAGCTGTAAAGAGCAGCTGCAACTACTCTGGAGACGAGTGAGACTACTTTATATGTGACAATGGATATACTCTGTTGTTTATTATTGCTGCACACAATGAGAATATTATAGGTATAGTCCAAGCAAACGGGCTTCTGGTTGACCAGAAGGATCGATTTGCGAACACGGCCTTGACATTTCCTTGCGAAAGATTACTATGCTCGCGCTTTACCATCAATTAACATCACTCTGCGCAACAGAAAAGTAGCCCGGTAAACGATAAAGAAGAATGAATATAATTGAAAATAATTAAAAGCCAGCCGTGAGATGAATCTTAATTTTGTTCAACAATCCGAATTGATGGGCTTACGAAATGAATCCGTTCCATTCACTTTGAACCTTTCACATCTGCTACGTGTCATTCAATTTCAAATTATGAATCAAAGTAAATTGGCACAATATTTATTTCGTTAATGAGAATTCGGTTGAATAAGAATCGACAAAAAGTCAATCCATTGAAATGCAATCAAGCTAATGGAACATTCAACAGAATTTAAATCTGCGATGTACCAATCCAAAATTTGGGGAAATAAGAATTTGTGGATCGCAAAATGAACTCTTTGCGATTCTCTTTCGTTTACTGGGAAGTTACTATAAAAAAAATATCGTTTGTCCTGCTTTTATTTTTAAAAGTTGTCGAGCGTATGGGATTCGCTATAACTTCATCTCTCAAGTTCTGCCCGAATCTCAAATTGGCAAATAGTTTTTCCGATATGGTGATGGGTTTTCCAATTGATATTTATAGTCCCAATCAATTAGGGATTCGTAAATAGTGAAGAAAAACGGGCCCAAAAAAGTATGACGTATTTATAATGTATTCAAACAAAACAATTGTTGTTGCCGCTGCTACTACTACTACTACTACTACTACTATACTACTACTACTACATACAACTACTACTAATACTACTACTTAAATAGTATCGACAAATATATGATTATATTATTAAACTATTATACGATTATGCAGCAGGTATTCTGATATATAACTATAATATAGAATAATATAATACCTAGGTTAATAATAATAGACCTATAGTTATTATCATATCCTTGATGTTTGAAATGCGTTAGCACTTTCGTACCAGGAATATGAAAGCTTAATATTGTACATACACCTTATCCATAGGCATAGATATATAGAAAAACTGTATACCTTGTAGAATATAAACAATTGATAGAGTAACGTGTTTTTTGAGTGAATTGATTATTAATTAACAACATAACTAATGTGGGCACGAGACTGGGCCAAAAAAATCGATACGTCTTTTTTTTAGCTTTAAACAATCTAAAACTACACTTTCACATAAAAAAAATAACCTCTGCGAAGAATGGGCTATGTTGTTAAAGATTTAAAGGTGCCGCATCGAAGTTTTGTCTTTCTCATTTCATTAACACGTAAATAACGAATCTGCATTAATAAGGGGTTACACTACCTTTTGAATCTTCAGGAAATCGATTTTTGGTTTTATGCATATTTTGATAGCCGATTCTTTCCTGCGTATTTTGAGCTTGGTTGGACCTCGAAATTCCAAAAAAATTACGATGTTGAAGTAAAAAATTTAGAACCTTGCAAACATGACCTGCCGTGAAACGTGAAACTTTGAACGCGTTTTTCTCAAAATAACTTGTCCAAAATCGGTGACCACGATATCTCTGAAATCACTGCACCGATAAACTTCAAGTTTTACAAGCTTATTTTACGTATCAAAAAGCAGTGCTCGGACGAAGGATCTGATAAAATATTGATTCATTTAAAAATGGCCGCATTCCAAAGTGAAAGTATCGATTTTCGGTGGAAAAAAACGCTCTATTTTCGGTAACAACATAACAAAAATCTATTCATCGAAACAAAAATTGCGTCGTTGAAGCACTGCTTTTTGATGTGTAAAAGAAGCTTGTAGAATTTAAAGTTCATCGATGTAATGATTTTTGAGATATCGTGGTCACCGAGTTCGGTCAAGTCATTTTGAGAAAAACGCATTCAAAGTTTCACGTTTCACGGCAGGTCGCATTTGCTACATTTTTTGTTGTAACTTGGTCAATTTTTGGAATTTCGATGTCCAACCGGGCTCAAAATACACGGGAAGATTTGGCTTCCAAAATATGCAAGAACCCAAGAATCGATTTTACGAAAATCATGAATTATTCTTGATCAAAATGATGAATCGAATAATTCATATTTGATCAATGCAAATTCGTTATTTACGTGTTAGTGAAATAAGAAAGACCAAAGTCCGATGGGGCACTTCTAAATCTTTAGTTACAGGGCCCATCCTTCGCGCAGATTTTTTTTTTATGTCAAGAAGTATAGTTTTAGATTGTTTAAAACTAAAAAATACGTATCGATTATTTTTAGCTCGGTCTCGCGGGCACATATTGAACAGCTACCTCCTATTGAACAGCTCATTGAATAACTAGAGGTATAAAAACAGCAAAAGAATATACAGGAAAATTATAATCAGTCTTTTTCGAGAATGAATTGGTTGGTATTTTGTTATTTTCACGAATTGCATGGCACAGACTTCAACAAGTTTTCCTACTTTGCAATGACCCTATTCTTAGCGCTGTATCCTGATATTCGAAAAATTTTTGTAGGAAATATCAGCAGATGTCACCCTTCGTCGGTTTGCAAAGGTACTCATCAGTATCAGTATATCGATAACGTAGATTTTTTATCATATACGTGGACGGATTTACCGACACAGTTACACGCCGTCGGTATAGTTGCCAGACGGCGCCTGCTTCAATTCTCGGATTTACGTACACAACAAATATTATTATATTTGTGGAGAAAGTGTAGTTTTGAGTCCAAGGCGATTGGAATGCTAAAGTTTACTATCTAGAAGCACAATTCCAATTTATAAACAATATCGATGTGTTCGACCGCCGAAGTAATCCATCTCTTCGGTGGATAGACACATAAAACGCACATAATAGAAAGCGTTGTCGATAAAATAGCTAACACTCAGGTTGACAGTAGAACACGTGAGCCCTGCAATGAAAAGTTATAAAAGCAGAATCCAAGAGGGAAAATTGGGGATTCCCCGATAATACTGCGCAGCATGGCCCGCACAAACCTCAGCGCGTAGTATAAAATGCGCAGAAATCAATGCGGTCATTTTCTAGGCATGCGCCCCGTGGATCCGTTAATATATCCGTATGAAATACAGATATCCGGGCGAATCTTATCAAACATAACATCTCCCGCATAACAAAAACTGGGAAATAAATTTCATATCAAGTGATACACGTGCAAACTAGATCTAGGTCTATTCCATATCGTACTAATTCAACAAATTTCACAAAGCTCGTCCAGGGATGTGTTGAACCGTGCTGCTTTGATACAAGAATTCTACACAATATGGATGAGAATTTGAGCAGGGGATATGTTCAGCTGGGCAAAGCCCGAGGCATGAACGAATTCAAGTTCACCAACGGTTTTGCGCATTTGTCACCGCCGGTCGACAAGTGTAACTTTGTATATCTTGCCCTGGTATTGGCTGGTGCAGGATTTCTGTTACCTTACAACAGGTAATATATATATAAAATTTGGTTATTCAAAGTATAATAGCAAAATAGAAATCTCGGTGTTATCATCATGTCCGAGTCTTAATCTTCTTAAAAACGGTACATGGTCATACATTTCATCTCGAACTTCGTCTTACATACCTATAGCTATATGCCTGGGGCATGTAACCCTGGGCGGGTGCCAAATCGGGTTGTTTTCAAAAAATTTCACCCTTGTGCAGCGGGCAACTAATAAACTAATTAATTACCTAAAAACTTATTGTTTCAGCTTTGTCATCGCTGTGGATTATTTTCAAGCACGATATCCTGGAACTACGATAATCTTCGATATGTCGTTAGTTTACATAACGATGGCCTTCTTCGCGGTTTTTGCAAACAACATATTAGTAGAAACTTTGTCTCTTAACACGAGGATAACGTTCGGTAAGTACCTACCGTCCGTATCAGACATATTTCGCAGTTTTTTTGTATCATATGGCAAGCACTTCAACTAATTTGACGTATTACATTTACAGGATACCTAGTATCGTTTGTCACATTGAATTTTGTGGTGATTTGTGAAATCTGGTGGGAGCTGTTCGGTGTAGCGGCTTCGTACACCATCAACCTAGTCGCTGTGGCCGTTGTATCTTTGGGTTGCACAGGTCTGTTAAAATATTGGAAGCCAGAATTGACTAGATAGGAGCTTACCAGCAAGCACAGTATGTACAACCATAATGTGGATACAATGCAATATGATATTGAACCGAGATCTGATATCGGAAAGATCAATAATATGAGTTTGTTAATAGATGATTATCGGTATAAGCATGGTAAGCTCCCAGTCACCCCACTTTTTTCATCCCTCGGGAAAATATCTCATCAATTTAAAAGAGGTCTTATTTCGAAAAAAAAGATCGTAATCTTAAAATCTAAAAGATTATTCGTAGTATGAAATGTTACACCATAAATAATCTGATTCATTTTTCAGTCCAACAGTCAAGCTTCTACGGGTATACCTCAATGCTTCCGAGTCGCTATACCCAAGCTGTTATGGCTGGCGAAAGTAAGTAAGATGAGTGCATTTTGAACTTGAAACAGCGATTTCATAACCGGATAAAATTAGTTTACGGTATTTAGAGCACTACAAATTTACAGTATCTGAAACTCCCACACAATCAATCGCTATGTAATAAGATAAGCAGCACACCCTCATAGAATTAAAACAATTTCTCAAGACCCCGCCAAATTCAAGCGAGACAACGAATTGTTGAAATAGAATCTACTTCATTAAGGTGCTGCCGGTTTCTGGGTCTCGACCAATCGCATAATAACAAAATCATTGGTAAATGATGAGCGTGGAAACACATCGATGTTCTTCGTTTTGTCTATCCTAACGATCGTGATGTGCTTCGTGCTGCACCAGGTCGTAAGGCAAACGGACTTCGTCCAATTCTACATTACGTTATGCCAAGAAAGGAATAGAATAACTTTAGAGCCGACGGAGGACGTGGGTTTGGTGAGTAAATAAAACCTGTCAGTATTGAATCAGGTCTCGTGACGTACAAGTTGAATTGGAAATTATAGGCAAATAAGTAAAAATTGAAGAAAATACCACGCCTGTTTCAGCCCCACGAGTTTTAATTTCATTGAATGAACCCGTGATACTTATCACAATGATTATATACAAATGAATAATCGTCCTCATTATCGACAGATGGATCCCCTGGACCAGATCGGAGATCCAGCAAAAGGTCAATACGGTGTCCTGAAGCTCCAAACAAGCCCTTTGGCCACAGACTCAGCTGGTGGTGGCAATGTCGACGTTGCCAGTAATGGTACGTTGATCAATCACTATATATGATATATGTATCAATTTCATAAATTATCAGAGATTCATTTTTTGGACTAGCTATAAAAAGATGGTCAGTGACTAGTCTGTCTAGTCTCCTGATATCTACTTTGAGGAATGAATTATTTATCTTTCAATAGTTAAAACGGTATAGTGTAAATCCAAGAAACGAAAAACGAACAGAGGTAAAATCTCCAAAGAGTCGAAGGATAACTTTGAATCGGGGCAAATGTGTTAGAAATAGGAGATCGGACTCTGTTCTAGTAGAACATATCATCTAACTTCATTATTCAACTTTGTACAGGGCAGTATTCAGCGTTTTCGTTCAGTAATCCGGTTTACGAGCCTGGTGCACCTTCCGGAAATCCTCCCGGCAGTGCCGGTCCGACGTACAAAGTCGAAGATGTCGTTGTCCGCGCACGAGGCACCTACGGAACCCGAAGTAGTAGGCCCTGGTCTGGCATTAAGAGTAAGTTGAAATATCGCTGTTCATTTGAACGTGGACAATTATAGAAGATTTATAGATGCATGGAGGATTTATCGTTCTAATCCCCAGGTAGAGTCTACCGACACTGGTAATACCCAGCATTGGTACAGTCTCAACAGGCGAGCGTCGAACTTGAGTATTGGGCCACTATTGGACAATGTAAAATATACCTGCGCTATTAATTAGGCCCGCTACTGGGCCAGCATCTGAAGCCCAGTGTTGTCACAAGACGCTGGGACAGTATTGAGCTTCTGTCGCAATGCATTTCAAGGGCTAGAAATCAGAAGGTGCCCTATGAGAGATTACTCCCTTCTCGTACTCGGCTTTCAAAATATATACTGGCTCATTACCGAACCACGCTACTGGCCTAGTGTTTATTTGCAATATTGGCTCAGGTCTGATTACCAGCGTCGGCACGATCTTATCATTTCGCCTATTTACCGGTATTAATCCGATAATGGGATGAACGACTGTACCGAGACTGCTACTGTCGGCAACGGTACTGTTCCAACACTGGTTCTCTCGTTAAACTCTACCTGGGTTTGGACATCTATTTACTAATTACTGGAACTTTATAGATTTCCTAATATTTCAGTGAGATGTCGTAGATTCTACTCAGGATTTCCTGCGGATATTCAGTAGATTTTATTGGATATTCCAGTAGATTTTATTGGATTTATTGAATTTCTCTGGCATTTTCCAGGAGGTCTGTTCGCACGATTAGAAGTCGCCAAATTGATCTTCCCATACATGGCAAGCATAGGGGTAGCGTATTTCGTTACGCTCTGCCTCTACCCGGGAATAGTTTCCGAAATTATATCCTGCAAATTTGAATCATGGATGCCGGTGATTCTGATGGCCGCCTTCAACGCCGCGGATCTACTTGGGAAGGTATGCAACAAACAGCATATGCTCAGCACACGCAGTAAATTACGTCTGCAATTGATGTGCATGAAAATAAAAATAGTCTCCGTCTTCTCGGTGTGAAAATCGAAAATTCTAGAGATAAGAGCATAAACCAGAGCAATAATAACCGACAAATTATTGTGTTTAAAAATTTCAGAATTTAAAAACAATTCTGTTGGCTTTAAAAAACCACTAACTCACCCTCATTGAAGCTTCTCCTCTAATGGCAATATTCTTTCACCACACATCAGGTTCTGGCATCAATCCCTTATGAATGGACACGTACGCAGTTACTGTACTTTTCTGGTGCCCGTGCAATACTCATCCCTCTGTTCCTGCTCTGCGCCATTCCAAGGCGAGCACCGATCTTGTCTGGCGAAGGCTATCCATTATTGTTCTCGCTGTTGCTAGGCTTGACCAATGGAATCGTCGGCAGCGTACCCATGATTCAAGCACCCAGTAAGGTACCCGAGGAACATAGAGAATTAACGGGTAAACAGCTACTTATAATTAAAAAATATAATAGCCGAGGTCTGTGACACCACCTCCTCAAATTGTATACACCAGACTATCGCCAAGATTTCAAAGATTCAGTTTCTTTTATTACTGATAGTGAGTTTCAGAATTTGCCAGATTTCATTAAATAGTTTTCATGGATGTCACTTGGATTTCGCAAAGGTTAAAATCGTATTTCGTAGATTACACCAGTGAGAATTCCAGAATTGTAGCGAAACGGTATTCATTACCAGTGATTACCATTAAAAATTAATGACATTTCACGAATTTCATCAGATCGTTTTATGGATTTTAATGAAATTTCACAACATTGACAGACACTTTTGGCATCTAATCCCAGTGAACGAAAATGGATTGATGAATCCCATTTTCGAAAATTCCAGATAATTGTAATCCATTTTCGTTGACTAGGGCCGAATTTATTGAATTCACTGAGATTTCATGGATTTTCTCTAGAATTATGATGCGATTTGATGGACCCGTCACCAAAGTTCAAAAATTGCAAGATTTTTCTATATTTATTCACTGATTGTGAGATTCGATGGACCTGTCTAAGCGTTTACGGATTTTACTTGATCTAATTTACTGAGATTTCATTCATTTCTCTAGGCTTCCATAAATCACACTTTCATACTCCGTTAAGATTGCACATAGATTTTGATTAGATTCGATCAATTTCGCTAAGAAATACACAACCTACTGCCTGGAATTTCACGGATCTCTATTGCCTCATTATAATATTTTTTAGCCCTTTCCAAAAGCCACCGAAATTTTGATCATAGTATTCGATATTATGATAGGTATGTTTATTAACACGTTTCTTGCATCCCAGGTAACATCATGACGCTCTCCTACACAACGGGACTGACCGTGGGATCCCTACTAGCTTATATGCTCGACGCTTGTTTAGGACCTCCTCTTCAAACGAAAGACATATGCCCAAAAGTGCGGAAGATTATATCCGTGGCGGTGAACAACGTGACGTCAAGCATCCTCATGCAGACAAGCACATCGTTGCCGATTACTACCGGCCTCCCAATGGTGGATAAAATCACACGGATTCCAAAGCTAAAAACCATTGCAACCACGATCACCGCTGTTGTGGCTACCACGGTATTTTCCAACGACACTATCGCAATGGCCAACAGCAGTTTACTCCACGCGGCAACAACTACACTGCCGAAACTTTTGGTCAATGCAACTGTGGTCAACAACGCGATTCTCCAGCATTAAGCTGATCGTTAGATTACGTTATTTATAATCACGTAATTGTACGCATAATATACGCGTATATGTATATCATTATACTTGTTAAAATCGAAGAACCTCGTCGTTCGCCGTTCGGTTCAATTGTTGTTATGTCTGCATATGTCTGTTGTCCGTGCGTAATGATAAGAGATGAACCGGATATTACGGAAAGGAATTCCGCACGGGTTATGACTGCAGTTTCTTCGAGACTAGATCTATTATTATTACTATTATTATTATTTTATTATTATTATTATTATTATTATTATTATTATTATTATTATTATTATTATCATTATTATTATTATCATTATTATTATTATTGACGGTGGAAATATATTTTATGTAACGTGTGCAGAGGAGGTGCTACCAATTATTACATCATCATATATCTATAGCACAATCACCCTTACGGCGCATTCCCGACAAACCTATTAATATTTTACCTATATATACCCAGTTGCCGTAATGTTTAACTGTCACGGGGAAGGATAATTCTTACTGACGTATAAATAATACTCATAAACCATGCTGATACATAATTTATGAAAAATAACATAATATATAGCA
Source organism: Macrophya alboannulata (assembly GCA_949628255.1). NCBI lineage: Eukaryota > Metazoa > Arthropoda > Insecta > Hymenoptera > Tenthredinidae > Macrophya > Macrophya alboannulata. Next base: position 6,696,155 of record OX451210.1, on the reverse strand, counting down.
CGGATAATCGCTGTTGCTCTTAATAATATAAGACCACATCCCTGTATGGTATATTATATTGATTTCTCTGACATTCTCTGATTCACCTTAGAAATTCCCAATACGCTGTATCTGTAAGTGTTTTTTTTTTTATATAGATTATAGGTATGGTGTTCGATGAAAAGTTACGGAAACCTATCCACTCCGGGGTTGTTCAGAAGAATTTGAATTTTGTGGTGAAATTATCAGACTTATCTTTTAATATATTGCGCATTCGGATTTTTTCGTAGTTTTTATGAAATTTCTGTTCCGTTACCACATTCCGTCAGGGATGTCCAGGATATACTCATCACATATAGGTATATATGAATGTAACCGTAAATATCAAACGTATGCTATACGAACAGCACTTATCACTATTTTGGAGCGGGGTTCGATAAATTACGTACAGAAAATTTCTGTTCCATATAATAACTTATTTTTTCCTTCGTAATCCCTTGTAGAGTACACTTCTTGTACACTGTCGGTCACACTGCGCGGATTTCCGTGTTTCGTAGCACGATTAAGGTCGAATCTTTTCCATAGTCTTTTGAAGTTTAATTATATACAGATATAAATAAATACATCACTGAAAGATTTCGCGACAAAATATATACTTGAAACCCAGCTACAGCTGCTCTGAAGAAAAACTAATTTTTTTCTCCCTCCAAATTTTCTCAGTAGCTGGGGGGCATACTACACAGTTGGAAATGAACCTGTCCCAGGAGGTCCACACGTAAAACTTGTTGGAATTGACAGTTCTTTCATGTTGTTTTAGAATAGTTGACTAATTTTTCTAGTTGTTTTTGGAAATCAACTGGAAGAAGTAGTCCAATATTCCAAAACAACATGGAAAGACTGTTAATTTTAACAAGTTTTACGTGTGGACCTCCTGGGACAGGTTTACTTCCAACTGTGTATTTTGCTGAGATTTTTAACAGAAAAAATTTCTCCGTCATTCAACCGTCTACCATGTGCGTGTTGGTTTCCTTGTGTTTTCACGTATTTAATAATATCCAGGTAGAAATTTATACTTCTACGAATTTCTACGAATTTTTAAGGAAATTCGAATATTTCGTCGATTTTTTGCATAAAAAATTGTAGATTTTCGTAGAGTTCCTCAGAGAAATTCGTGGCTTTTGTCGATTAAACTAGAAAAAACAACAATTTCTTATGAGAAAACTGCAGAAAATTCTAGTTCCCTTAGGAATTCGTACGAATTCGTAGAATTATTTTAACCGGGGTAACGCTTGACGTACATGAAACATCTGTAAGCAAGTCTGTATTGAAGATTAAGACAATTTTTTTTTTTTTTTTTAGAAATCCAAAGAAAAGTTCATGAACTTCGCGGGAATTTAGAATATCAAAAAACAACTAATGGTCTTCTAAGAGCACCACGGGTTTTCGACAATATTTTAATCCTGAATTTTGAATCAACTCCTCTGAAATCGTATCTAAAAAGAGGGGAAAAATTTCGACCTTATTGTGCCCTATAGGTAACGCACGAGACATGAAAATCAGTGCAGTATATGAACCCACACACAGAATAAATATATATGATTACGCACACGAATAGGCTTCATCGTAAATATAAAATTTTGATAAAAATCCGTTGGCATTTATCAAAATCCGTACACACATCTATGTATTATATTAGGGTGTGCCAAAACGAACCGAAATTTTTTATTTTGCAACCTCCCATATGCAGAAACATCTAAAATGACGTCAATCCCCCCCCCCCCCCCCCACCCGCCCTCGCCACACCAAGAAAGAGCGTTGTGTGCCTCAATAGATAACAATTAGGATTTTCATTTGATTAAACCACAAAACCTAGCTTACGTCGACCGGAACAAGCAGTACGAAAGTCTGTTTTGGAGCTCGGAGGTTTTTCGGATCGTGAGTCCAAATCTGAGGTCTATAAATTTCGAATTCAGAATGGCAGATCCAATCCGAATATTTGAATTATTCTAATACTCAGGATATTAGATTTATATATGTTTTGAATCTGGAATCATAGACCTCAGATTCGGAATCGCGATCCGAAAAACCTCCGAGCTCCAGAATAGACTTTTATACTGCTTGTTCTGGTCAAGATACATGAACATCAGTACATGAGTACATTTATAGTTATGAATACGGTGTAAGGTTTTCCCTGCTACCTTATTCTCGATTGAGGCACCACTCAGAGTCGAATGGCAGCGCTGCCTTTTTGGGAGGTTCATTATTCGACGTAATTATAGAGACTTTGCAGTGAAAGCTCGAGAAGAAAAAGTGTTGATTTGCTTTTGCACGCCCTAATATTATACCTATAATGTATGTATAATACTCATAGCAATGCTGGATGGCCGCAAGTATTTTTGTAATTCACCTAAGTTCTTGTAATTAGCGCTTACAATTCCATTCACACAAATAAATTATATCATACAATTAAAAAAGAAATATCGAAGCACAGAAATTAGTAAAAGTAAAAAAAAGCTTCACTCGAATAAAGAGGTGTTGGTGAAGAACTATTTTTCTCTCATTTGCTATAATCAACATATCCAAAATCATATAAACATAATCAGCTGGCGTCCTAAATGCGCATAATAATGTTTACTTCGGAAAAGCTTTGTTGTTATAAAACTGCAAACTGGAAGCTGTGATCTACTATAGTTTACCTATTCGGTCCATGATTCGATTTAGCCACCTTTCTAGCATTTCGATCATGGTATATATCTGTATTATTTCGAAATTCGGAATCACTCTTGGCATTCGGTGCATCAGAATAGTGAAACCCGATAATATCACCACCGAAAAAATGATTATGAAAGAATAAACTACTGATTTTATTCACATTAATTATTAACCCAATGATTTGGTTGTTAGAAACCCAACGACAGGCAATCGATCCAAACTTGGAATTATTAAAAGAATATTATTCTCCCGTTACGCGTAGCATTTTTAAATCTGTACTAATCATTGCATATAATCCTACTTGTCCGTTTTTCCATGATACTATTCCGCGACAAAAAAAATGTTATTTTCATGTCCATTGTAATCTTCTCCGATTGGGGCCCCTTGAAATTCTCCGCTCTTTTACCGCGCTTCGTCGTCGTTCAATATAGTGTCAGAATTTGACGACCGTTTGCAGTTACACAAATAGTGAGCAGGCAGAGCACAAATAATAAATTCATGTAGGCTCTACTACTCTAGTATCTCACATCTGACTCCAAAGTTAAGCGATATTTGAAATGTAACTATAAAAGGTGATACTTACTTGGCAGGAATTGGAATTTTCATTGGAGCGCTCGGTAAGAATAGTCCATGAGTTCAAAGAAATTGACTTACTTTTTATTTTCTTATTCGAAAACTTTTCAGAAGCTGCTATCATCCGAAAACTATTCTATTTATTTGAAAAAAAAAAAAAACAAAAAAACAATAGCTTTTTTCACGTTGAATCGACTAAATAACAAATAATCAAACACTATGATTAGTTCTACGAATCAAGGAAAAATTACACGGCAAGAAGAATTTCTTATACATTGAATTTTCGATTCGATTTTTACGTAATTGAAACATAAGTTCTATGAATAGCTGAAATTAAGTTCCGTGCCAAAGGGCATAGCCGGGTAAGCATATGAAAAGTGCCCCGGCTCCGATTCTTTTATCCTTCAAGTATGTTATGTAAGTGTCTTTCATAAAACCACTCACAAATTTTCAGCTCAAAATATCAATTTTTTCGCCAGATATAATAAAAAAACGAAAAATCGAAAATAAACATTTTCTAAAAAACTACCGGACCAGTATCGTCCGTGCAACGGGATATTCTTCTTGAAGCTGCAGCCGAGCTATAGAAAAAAAATTAAAATTTTCGTACTAAAAACGGTCAAAAAAACAAATTTAAAAAAATTTAAAACGTTATATTCCAGATGAAATCCGTGAAAAAATCACGCCCAGCCGTAATTTTATGGAAAAACGCAAAAGATATCACTCAAAATGATCGTAATGTAACAATTGTGATTGATATTTTCTTTGTAAATGTTTGAATCAATATATTTTTAACTTAATAAATTGATTTTATCTCAAAGAATATACAGTAAACGTTTTTTGAATTTTGTAGAAAAACCAGATGTGATGGGAAGAAAATGGGGACACTTCTGAATTCAGGAGACGTGAAATAAAGAATAATAGTCATTAAAATGAAGACAACGCTCAAAAATTTTTCATATGTCGGCCTGTGTTATTGAGATGAGAAAAATGTTTATTGTAATTTCGTATTTTTTTTTTGATAATGACGCACCCGTTATTAAGATTTGGAAAAATTATATATTATAGATTAATATTAGGAGATTTTATCAACAAAAAATTGGAGGGGTGTTATATCAAAAATGTAAAAAAAAATTTTTTGAAAATTTGAAAATTTGTTTTTTTGACCGTTTTTTAGTACGAAAATTTTAATTTTTTTCCATAGCTCGGCTGCAGCTTGAAGAAGAATATCCCGTTGCACGGAGATATCGGTCCGGTAGTTTTTTAGAAAATGTTTATTTTCGATTTTTCGTTTTTTTTATTATATCTGGCGAAACAATTGATATTTTGAGCTGAAAATTTGTGAGTGGTTTTGTGAAAGATACTTACATAACATACTTGAAGGATAAAAGAATCGGAGCGGGGGCACTTTTCATATGCTTACCCGGCTATGCCCTTTGATCTTCTTTTTTTTAAGTCGATATGAGGATTTTCTATATTTTAACGTTTCTGGAGACCTGATTGGAAGAAGTCGCGTGTATCGTAACTTTTGTCAAATTGTAACTAATCGCAATAAATTACATTTTTTTTTGACTCATACCTGTAATACTGTGACGCATCTTATGAATATTTTCAAATCAGATCCATACATAAGGACATTTGAGAAGTGTATCATCTTTCTCCAGATTAGATCAAATAATTTCGAATTTGGCGTTGATATTATTTCCTATAACTATAGAAATTTCTGTTTTCAGTGATACCGCCCTGAAAATAGATATAAATACGAAATTATTAAATAGTATTAGTTCATTTGTTATTCACTGGATTCAAAGTGCAAAAAAGTAAAAAAAAAAAACGTTTTCAGTCGATAATAATTACGTCCAAGGTTTGCTCAGTAAAATAAATAATGAAAATAAAAAATATGAAACTCAACTATGACTTTCTACAACTTTCAGTAAAAAAAAAGGGTAGTGATTATAATCACCCCAAAAATGAAACGTTCAAATTTCACCAGACTTTCACGGTTTGAGATCCAGAGTATCACCTCCGACCATTTTTAGATGAACTTCTCAATGTTGAGTGTGTGTGTGTGTGTGTATGTAATCAATTTTTCATTTGACGATATTTTGAGATTAAATCTATCGATTTTAAGTTTTGATAAATCAATCGATGCGGAATCATTGCATATGCAATGATTCCGTTACTTAGAACTGATTGCATTTTCAATTTGATCGTTGCAATAGTTTCCTAGCTACTAAGAGAAGATAAATTGCTGAAATCTTTTTTCAATTAATGATATCTCGAGAACGGATAGACAATTTTGTGATGTTTCTCTTTCGGAAGATAGGATTTGATCCACCTTAAGTCTGATTAAACTCTGAAATTATTCGAGTCAGTACTTTTTGAGTTTATTGCAAAACAAAAATTAACTTTGCGCGCGTGATAGTTTTCTTTTTCGTATATTTAAACGTTTTACTCATAGAATGCAATTTTACAAGATTGAAAAATCCGAACAGGAAGTTCAAGGGGTTGCCCATCGAGCTCAGCCCAATTACCGGCTTTCTTTTTTTCCAATACAACGTTTTTATGAATTGTGTCGATAAAAGTTCCGATTTCTGCAAAGTAATCATCGGTGAAGTAACTATAGGTATATATAAGCTGTAAGTCATTGTTAAAATAATATGTGAGCTGACTTTGAGCTGTAATGTCAGGGACAAATAAGGTATAAATAGTAAAAAGTTGAATTAACATACCTAACTAAGGTTGTTATAATAAAAAGAAAACGACTAAATAACGTTTCAAAAACAGATTTAATTCTACGATCCGTGTCCTTTATTACAGGTATTTACATTTCATAGAACATTTTCACGTATCTTCGACCTAGGAGACGAGTAGGTTGTCAATGATCTCGTTAAGAGCTTTTGGAATGTAGAAAACCAAAAATCGAGTCATGATTTGTTTTCCGTCTCACCTCACTGTTCCGGATCACGTAGAATATGAATATTTGTTTGTATGTTCAGTTGTTCGTTTCGTTTTTTTTTTTTTTTTTTTTATCTTACAGAAAAACAATATACATCTAGAGAAGATATAACGATAATTGATCAGGATTCGGGTATAAAAAAGCAGAATTTGAATAATTCAAGCTATATAGACGATTATCAGTTGCCAATAAAGCGAGATTGAAAACTCGTTATGAAACGAGAGGTGAAATCACCGGTTCAGTTACAATGCAGGACCTGTAGCATTTTCGTCGTCGATGTTTGGTAAAATATCACTGGATGGATCGTTTATCCTGTCCATATTGTCGATCGTTGAGGCAAGTAGCCTGAGATTATCCACCCCTGACATTAGCTGCCTGTAATAATAGGTATCTTTCATGATCTTCATTTAACGATAAACTGTCAAGTAGATACAAGCATGCACCTTGGAAATCATTTTTTTCAAATCATCAGTACCCTTTGAAGAAATATTGTGTCGTTCAAGTTCTTTCACAGCTGATAAAGCGTATTTTGAGACATAATAGAAAGTTATTTGAGATTTCATAGAGCTTCGCCTTGCACAGATAGAGTCTACCGAAGAAAAAGTAGTTGTCGCAGGGTACATATCACATTGTTGATTGAAACTTTTTTAAATTTGGAGGGAATATTCTAGAATGATGTAATTTCGAGGAAAACTAATGGGATATAGGGTTGAAATCAGTCCTCTATTGTCATGATCACGTGACAAAATTTTATTCTCAAGATTTACAAACAAAAAAAAATGGCTCGAAACCGAAAAATTTTATATCTAAAAATTATATTTATCAAATATCATATGTTTGCCCTGAAATTACATCAATTTAGAATATTCCATCCAAATTAAATGAAGTTTCAATAAACGATGCCCTGTATCCTATGACAATTACTTTTTCTTTGGTAGGCTCAATTTATACAAGGCAAAGTCTAGAAAATCTGAAATAACTTCAAATTACGTCGCAAAATACTAGTTCTCAGCTGTAAAACAACTGAGTCAACAGAATATTTCTCCATAACATACCAGCGGTATGGAAAAAATTATTACAACCCTTAAAGAAACCAAATATTGACAAAAGCGACAAAACGAGTATTCTTCTACCAGTTGGTGCGCTGCCTTCAAATTTTGGAATATTTATGCATAGTGGTTTAGAAGTCAAGAGCTTACATACACCTTTAAACAAATTTTTTTTGGACACTTATTCTTTTGATTTCTTGTGTGCATGCTCTTTTTTGAGCATCAATTTTAAGCGAATCATCGTTTCTGTAGCTTTGTGGTCGGATTACATGAAAAATTATTTCACCTACATGGTTTAGGTTCAACATGCTTATTCGGTAAGTATCTCCACACCGTGTGATCTACAGATATTGAAACTCGATTGAGAAACTTTTCTGATAGATACAAAAAACGAGATTAGTAATCGTGATAATTGATGAAAAAAAAAAAAGAAGTAAATCTTTTTAAACAAAATACTTCTTGTGACTTTAATACGATTTTTGCGGTTCACACTGCATACATATCTGTTCAGGGGGGTTATTCACTAACTCTGGGACCGCGCGGTTCAGCTACTTACCGCGCGGTTGTGACGTCGATGGCCAATTAAACCTTAGAGAATCTGAATTTACCCAATAGGTGGAGAGCCAAACCGCGCGGTACGTACCGAAAAGATAGTGAATAACCCCCCAGAACATTCATGTAACACTCGGTTTGCTTTAGATGATCGATGCCAGAGTAATTCTACCTGAACCAACTAATCATGAGCACACCCATAAAAGCTGTCAAAGAACACTAGCTGAATTATTTCAATATGTCGCAACGGCATTTGTTGGATAAATGATGAGTGAAAAAGATAATTCGAAGCCAAATTGCTTCCAGCCTTCATCACTTCATAATCCATTTCTAAACATCGTAGGTCTAAAAATTTGATATCAAAGTGTATGTAAGCCCTGACGTGGAGGGTAATACTTTTTTTAGCTGCCTTTCAACGAGAGGTATACAATGCTCGATTGTTCGGATTTTGGGAGTGACACATGTTGCGTTTTAATGTTCGACAAATTATTGGGGATTGTCAATTAGCGAGAGACTGGAATTAAGAATTCTGGGTAATTCTTTAATTACCTGAGCGAGAATTCGGCAGTCGATGCTGCAGTCCTCAAGTCATTGGCTATTCTTCTTATACCACGATTAGAGATTTCACTTCCACCCAATCCAGCTTCCATCCTAAGTTGTAGCCCGTCATTTTCCAACCGCAATGCCCTCATTTCTGCCTAAACCAAAGCAGAGAAGCTATTCAGACGTGGTCACATGTAAACAGTGCTGATTAAGACGTGATTAATCAGTACCTATAGGTATACTGATTAATATACAAGACACCGGCCTAAAGGGAAGACCTAGAAGCAGATTAAAGATACGAAAATCCGAACGTGTTTGTAGAAAAAAAAAAAAAAAATATATTAATCTTTCACTAAATATTTAAAAGCGATGATAATGAAAGAATAAATTTATTAAAATTGATCACCTCGTTTGATTATCCGTTAAAATTAAAGCCATGTGGGTAAATCGTTAAAAAAAAATTCCATTTTAGAATATGATAGTCGAACATTATTAATATTTAGTATTTTCTTATTCTAAATCAGGTTCAAGCACATTGTTTCAACTTCTACTTACCCTTAATACTTTTATGTCCTGTTTGAGAGAGGTAACGGCACTCTCCGCGTTTACTGCTCTCCTCTGAAATGAAATGAAGTTTGTAAGAAATCCACAAGAACAATATCGTTATTACCTTTTATTACTTAAGAATCATTCCTCGGAATACAGTCCCATTATACCAGTTGTATTTTAATACTCACAGTGCTTCGTTTGAGATTATCTTCAACTTGTTCGATGGTTTTTTCGAGATTTGTCATTTCTTCATGATCGACGGATCTCCTTGAGATTAATTCAGATTCCAATGATTGTATTCTGGAACAATAATATAAACGCATCATAAGTCTGAATATCTAAATTGTAGCAAGAGAAAAAAATACTTCAGGCTTCATATATGTCTCACAAAGTTAGAAATACAATACTTTCTCGACTTATCAGAGCTGCCATGCAATTCATTCTAAAAGATATTGAAAATAATTCTATCCTAAGGTTCTTCAATCTTGATTACCTTCTTGATTGCTCTCCCAATTGCCTCTGCATTATTTCCTGCTCTCGTCTAAGTCGTTCATTTTCCAAAATCAACTGAAATGTAAATTTGACGCACATCATTAGTGTACAATTACATTAAACTATTGAACCTCCATTTACGTAACTAAGAATAGTTTCAAAGGTTTTCTAGGCAGTTAAAAACAAATATTAGATCAGTAATGAAAGATTTTGAGTATTAGAAAATGGAATACCCTCTGATTAATCTGTTCCGGAGAGCCAGGGCTATGGCAACTCTCAATAGGTAAACCAGCTCTGTTGTGGATTGGTCCGTCGCTCAAAAAGTCCGGCAAAGACTTAGTGACATCAACGTCACCGGTTTGAGAACTGCTCCTTACAGATCCGTTTGTATTGCTGGCGTTAGCCTCTGTCATTGGTAATTGTAAATCAAATGGAAAACCTGAAAACATTTATAACTTAGATATAATATAGAGGGTAAAACGAATTGGTGAAACAATGATGAACAACGCACCAACGGGTCCGAAACAACTGGTCGGATCACCATTGCGCCTTTCAAGATTGGGTAAGTTTAGTGCTCTGGGTCGAGCGGGGTTTGATGAGGATGGCTCACGTTGCCCTCTCTCTCCTCTCTCTCCTCTCTCTACTCTTTCTACTCTTTCTCCACGCTCCCCTCGATCCCCTCTTTCTCCCCTTTCTAAGCTGACTGTTAGGTCGAGTGATAAATCCCCGAGAGTATCTGATTGTGATTTCTTTTGTTCATTCCACTGTTTGTTCCTTGGTTCGATGCTGTTTAGAGCAAAGTCTGGTAGGTTTTCCATTTCCACAATCGGCTGAACACTGGCATCGTGATTTAGATAGCATTGTTCTATCACCAAATGGTCTTGAACAAAGTCTGGTAACTCGACTGGATTCCTTGGATACACAGATGGTTCATTGCTGGAATGAATAGCTTCTGTGTTAGCTGCCGAAGACGGATACACTTTTGGTCTAGCTCCGGTGTGTTGATGATTCATGTGTAACTCATTTTTTAAAAAGTACTTGAAACTGAACGGATTTTCTTTCTTGCGCGGTAAGTCTGGCCCTGTAAACGAAAAAGGCATCAAAGAAACCTATCCTAGCGGATCTATTCCTAGCAGAACTTGCGCCATCATTATTAAAATATCACGTTATCCATTCTGAAAGTGTCTTCATTTCGTTTCTTTTCTCTATATCTAGGAACATGGGGGAGCTTTGAAAGGATAGTAATGCGATTAATTCAAGCTCAATATGTTTCTACAGAGTTACCCGTCTAAATTCTCTCGCTCTGCGTAGTAAATCGCAAGGAAATTTTAACGAGGGCTGATCCTCTTCGATAGATATACTTTTACTTTCGAGAATGGGAAATTGAAGACAATTATATATCCGATTCTTGAAAATGGCTAGAGCTCACTACTCAACAATCGTTTTGTTCGGTTTTATATTTTCACAATTCACTATCCGTTGAACATTTTCTTACTCTCGAAAATGACTAGTGTTGTGTTTGGATACCTGCTCTTAAAAATTGCTATAAGCTTACTATTTGACTTGATAACATGCACTCGGATCATTTATCATTATTACTTAAGTATGCTTGTAATCTTCCGAGAAAATTAGAGCTGTCGACTCCACAACATGGTGTTGTACACGATTGTTTTTAATAATTGAACACGGCTTTAATTCTTCAAAAGAACTATAGTTGTTTATTTGAGTACATGCTGTTCGAAATAATCAGTAATTACAAGGTTGATTAGGCATGGTCGTATACATCTGTACGCACATGTTCGTAAAATGATTATAGCCTTTAACTAGAAAACATGCCATTGGCTATAATCATTCATTATTAACATATGATCCCCATGTCGTTTAAATGCCTAACGTAACAAATACATGACCTTAGATTTTGTAAATTTAATATCATTCACAAGGTAACTATCTATTGAACAAACACAGTAACTGGAGAAGGCGGAGACTTGAATAAGAAAACAGGCAGAATTTTATAGTGAAATAAAAGAAGAAATAAAAAAAAATGTCACTCAAACTAGAAATCGTCAAGCCATAGACTAGTTATGAAGCTCTACTTGATTGAAACCAATTGGGATATGTGCTATTATTGGATTTTAGTGTAGCGCAAGTTATTTTTAGGAGTCAATAAGTACATAACTCATTTCCTACGCCAAGATTCTTCAATGCATTTTTTCGACTTGGCAAGGTGCATACTAGCACAGACCTGAGTCAAGAGTATAGTCAATTTTTTCATGACAGGAATAAAACGTAATGAAAAAAATGTTTACATGGAAATCTATCTAGGAAAACTGTTGTCTGCCTTGAAACAAAATGATGAGGTGTTATACGATGTCAGAAAATGAAAAGTTTACGATGCCCAAGTTCTGCAAGGTCGAGTGTTATTCAAAGATATTATTATTAAAGTTATAATTGATAGTAGAGTCGAAAAGTTTGAGGAATGATGTTCCCTTGAAAATAATGTGTAACTCACATACAAAATTACGATGTGACTTGGAGTCGAGTTGAAGTTAATCTGTCATATTGATAATAACACGCAATTGATTACAAAGCATTAAACCTAACCTGCCACTTGACTGGCACCGGTTTTCTCCTTGTCAGATTGCAGCAGTTGACCACAAATCCCAAGGTCGGGCTCGGGTGCATCAGGTGTAGGACTATTTTCATCCTCGGATGAAGATGACATTTTTCGTTGCGAGAGGAATCGCGAATATCGTCGAGACGATCCTTCCTTCCCACTACCCTCCGCCATCTTGTCGCTGTCGCGGTTATTGCCTTTCTCCATAAACGTAAAAAACATAGAGATACGGAGTATTCAACGATGCTTTGTGCGTGTATACATGATCGTCCTATCACAGCTCGAGTCTATCTGAAAGGGCCAATGAGAAATCTCGGATTGCGATCTAACGTCGCACCTTTCGTCACACCGTCTTGCAATTAGCATCGCAGTGTTTGATTATCGCAGTATTTAAACGGACTGCAAAATAGTGCAATCTTCCTATTACGGATTGGATAGCTTCGTTATAAGTTATTATTATAGTTCAAGTTTTAAGTTAGTTTGATCGCCGCCTTAAAAAAAAAAGATTGAATTTAATTTATTATGAAATATACTCGAAATACGTTATGATTTGACGGAAATAGAGTTCTTGGTCATATGACATTAAGTATAATAATATTCGTATATCTCGCGGTTCACCGGAGATAATCCCCTCCGCGCCAAATCCCCAATTTATTATAATGTATTGTCGACCCAAGCATTTGAAAGAAAAGGCTAATCACGCATGTTAACGAACTTTGCTTTAAACGACGGAGACTGGGAAGGAACGACCAAAAAAGCGGCCTCAAGTATTATCAAAAGAATACTGAGCTTGTGCTGAGAGATCGAGATAATATAATATAATATTGACTAATATTTTCAGAGTCAACTTCAACATTGACCTCATTGACAATATTGATAGAGGATTTATCACATTAGACAATTTCACGGACTTACATCAATTCTCGTCTGCGAATTATAGTTCAAAATCGTACATCACTTGCCGCCAAATCTATACTGAAATTCTAGACTATGCCACATTTAGCGCCGCGAGCAGTAAGCTTGAGCTCGAGGTAGATTCAAAGCTGAAGGTATATTTACTATAGTAAATGGAAAAATATCATCTTATTACTATAGTAAATAGTTGATATTTTTCACCCGAAGAAAACGATGTTTTACCAAGTCAAATTGGACCAACAGTGTACCTTGAACTTTACGACAACGAACTGGTTTCGCTGAAAAATAGACTTCCGTACTCATCTGTGTACTGACTCAACTTATACCTCAATTATTTATGTAAAATACGGTTTTTGATGTTCGAACAATAAACATCAACAGTAGATGGTCTAGGCGGGTTCTGGACCAACGCGTGTTAGTGCACACGTACACGTACACACACATGCAAGCCCTCCCGTGTCCGTGTGAGGGTCTGGAGGGGGAAGCCGATGTCACACTATCGCGTGTTAGTGCACACGTACACGTTCATACACATGCGTGTCCTCCCGTGTCCGTGTGAGGGGTTGGAGGGAGGAAGATGATGTCACACTATTAGGTGTCCGCCGTCTGATTAGTTGACCGTTATCATAAGCCCCCTCCAACCCCCCTCACCGTTGTATACCTATATATCCGGTGACGTTATAATTAGCCCCCCCTACAATTTTGGAAATGACGATTCTAGCACTTACCTGTTAGGTATTTACGAATTTCAAAATGGCGGCTACTGATAAATCGGCGTTTGTGTATGTAGGTCACGAGAATCGAATAATGGGAGGTCTGATATCGGCAAGCCTGTGCCCGGAGTTCTTTCGTGCGTATAAAAGTAGCACTGTTTCGATAAGGTAAGTATGTCCGCATATGGCAGCCGGTTCAGGACTGTATGGATTTGATAGTAGCGTATGTCCAGTTGCAATTGTGATCGGTGGAGCTGATCTATAAAATAACCATCCTGCGGTGTTAACACATCATACAAGTTTGAACTTTCATAACCTATGGTTGTTATTAGTGATCACGAAAATGGACTCGAGCAAATGTTTTAAACTTATTAGCATTATGGAAAATGCTTACGATATTTTGAAAGAGAAATCATCAGTTGCAGAAATACAGAAATGGCTGCGATTTGGAACTCAAAATATCAGACTTCTGAATAAAATCTTACGAAAATCCGCTTCAACGGTTGGGGAAAAAACAAGAATTTTGACAACGATAGGAATCTTAAAGTCGTTGAAAGCACGGTTTGAGCAGTATCGAAAAACTGGGGGAGGTGTAAGGAGACTGCGACGAAGTGACAGGGTAAAGTGGGAAGATCTGGAGTCAGCTTTCCATGGAAGAATGAGAACGGGAGTCATAGCCAATTTGCAACACAAAGATCCAAAACATTTTCTGGATGATTCGAAGAAACTAATCATCGTCAGATTGAAGAACATTTTGCGGAAACAAGGAAACTTAAAAATAAATGTAGTTTTATCCTGTAAATTTAATACTGTGAAAAGCGGTGAAATTATTGAGGAGATGAAGTTCTTCAATACCAAAAACGAAGCTGTTTTACCAGCGACAAATATTGGTGAATGGTTTGATGAGAATGTAAAGGAGAAATTGTTGGTTAAGATCGAAGACTTTCAAGAAAAGGATTCAGGATGGTCGTTGACTGAAATTATAAATTTGGCTGTGAATATCAACAAATATGTACCACTACAGGGAGGTATATCCACTTACACACAGTTACCAAAGTATATACAAGATAAAAAGGCGGTGGTGAATATTACGAATGACGATCCCTACTGTTTTCTTTGGTCAATCACAGCAGCTCTATTCCCAGCAGGTGATCATGTCAGTAGAACGAATTCTTATCCGCATTTCAGCACAGTACTAAGGTACGAAGGTTTGACTTTTCCCATGAGTCTCGATAAAATTTCGAAATTTGAAAAATTAAATGGTTTATCGATGAACGTTTACGGTATAGACGAACATGAAATAGTACCCGTTTATTTGAGTCGAGAAAAATCGGATAAGTCTACCATACATCTTCTTATGTTAGAAACTAATATCGAACCGAATGAAATTGATGACGTTAACAATACAATATATCATTTTGCATGGATCAAAAATTTATCTCGACTGTTAAGTTCACAAATTTCGAAACATAAAGGACATACCTGGTTGTGTGATAGATGTTTGAGTCATTTTCAAACCGAAAATTGTTTAGCCAAACACCGTTTTGATTGTGCGAATATAAATAAATGTAAAGTAATATTTCCGTCCGAAAAAGATAAAATCTTGAAATTCAAAAACTCCGAACATAAAGAAAATGTTCCGTTCTGTATTTACGCTGATCTCGAATGTCTCTTGCAACCGGTTAACGATAAATCTGAGTCTGAGAATAGAAGAATGTACGAAAAACATATCCCATACAGCATTGCTTACTATTTACATTGTACCTTCAACGATTCAGTTTCAAAATTCAGAATCAACCGTGGAAGGGATTGTATAGAATGGTTTGTAACAGAGTTGGAGAAATTGGCTTATGCTTTAGAACCTTATTTCAAGTGTGTTGTCCCGATGGAATCGTTGAATCATTGTCAGAAACAAGCATTTCATTCGGCTAAGAATTGTCACATTTGTGAAAAACCATTCGCACCTCAAGACGTTAAACATCGTGATCATTGTCATTTCACAGGCAAATATCGTGGTGCAGCGCATGAAGGTTGCAATGTAAATTACAAAGATTCGCATATCATTCCAGTGATCTTTCATAATTTATCGGGTTATGACTCACACTTTTTGATTAAAACGTTGGCAACATCGTTCGAAGGGTCAATCTATCTCTTACCGGTTAACAAGGACACATATATATCCTTTACGAAAAGTGTAAAAGGAACATCTATACACTTTAGGTTTATTGATTCGTTCAGATTTATGCCGGGCAGTCTAGAAAAATTAGCTTCTTATCTAAATGACGAGCAGAAAATAATCACGCGTAAGCATTGCAGAAACGTCAAAGAATTTCAGTTATTGACGAGAAAAGGTGTGTTTCCCTACGAGTATATAGACAGTTGGGAAAGCCTTGGAGAAACACAGTTACCTCCTAAAGAAAAATTTTATTCAAAACTAAATGATGTAGATATTTCGGAGGATAATTATTTGCACGCGTGTGATGTTTGGCAAACTTTTAAAGTCACGACTTTGGGTCAATATTCAGACTTGTATTTACAAACGGATGTGCTTCTTTTAGCGGATATTTTTCAAAATTTCAGAAGTAATTGCTGGTTCACTTATAACTTAGACCCGTTACATTATTATACAGCACCGGGTCTCTCGTTTGACGCGATGCTAAAGTGCACGGGTGTTAAACTCGAGCTCCTCGTTGATGTTGATATGTTATTGTTTATAGAAAAAGGAATTCGAGGTGGGGTAGCCCAATGCTCAAACAGATACGCCAAAGCCAACAACAGATATATGGGAACAGCATTCGATTCCTGCCAGGAAGAATCCTACCTCATGTATTTTGATGTTAATAATTTATATGGTGCAGCTATGAGTCACTTCTTACCGTATAGCTCCTTCGAATGGATGTCAAATCTCGAAAAATTCGATGTTTCAAAAGTTTCAGATGAATCTCCTATAGGTTACATACTTGAAGTAGATTTGAAATATCCTCGAGAACTTCAGGACTCACACAAAGATTTACCATTGTGTCCAGAGCATTACATCCCACCTCTTTCGAGATGCAAGATATCTAAATTAACAACTACTCTTTTCTCAAAAAAGCGATATGTCATTCACTATAAAGTTTTGAAGCAATGTTTGAGTTTAGGCATGAAGTTAGAGAAAATCCACCGGGTATTAAAATTTAAACAAGCACCGTGGCTAAAGAAATATATAGATTTGAATACCGAATTGAGAAAAAAGTCAAATAACGATTTTGAAAAGAATTTTTATAAACTTATGAATAACGCTGTTTTCGGAAAAACCATGGAAAATGTTAGAAAACACAGAGATGTGCGGCTAATTACAAAGTGGGATGGGAGACATGGAGCAAGAGCGCTTATCGCTAAACCAAATTTTCATAGCTGTACTATATTCGGTGAAGATATGTCAATAATTGAATTAAGTCGGACGAAAATTAAATTCAATAAACCTATATACGCAGGATTTTCCATTATGGATCTTGCTAAAACCTATATTTATGATTTCCACTATAATTACATAAAGCACAGATTTGGAAACCAAGCAAAGCTAATGTATACTGACACGGATAGTCTTATATATCACTTTACCGTACCCGATATATACGAGCTCATGAAACGCGATTTGAACCGATTTGATACTTCCGACTATCCTCCGGAAAATGTTTATAAGATGCCGTTGGTCAATAAGAAAGTATTAGGATTAATGAAAGACGAAAATAACGGAAGGATAATGACTGAGTTTATAGGCTTAAGAGCCAAGTTATATTCCTTCAAGGCTTTAGGTGAAAATAGAGAGCAGAAACGTGCCAAGGGAGTCAAGGGAGCTACACTAAAAACCATAACTTTTGATGATTACCTTGAATGTGCTCAGCAGCATCAAAATCTGATAAAGACTCAGAACTTAATTCAAAGTAAGAATCACCAGGTTCATACGGTGACGCAGCGGAAGATAGCCCTGAGCTGGAACGACGACAAGAGGATCATATTTCTTGACACTACTGACACACTTCCGTGGGGTTATGATACATGTAAATAAACTGTACATAGGTTGTAAAATAAAGACAGATGTATATTAAAGATTTATTTATTCAAAAAACCTTATAAGTCAGTTTCATTTATCCAACTATTGTGTGTATTGTTAAAACCTAACCACTTAACGTATAATCTCCTTCCACGTCTCCTGAGCACCTTTTCCACGAGGTAAATATCAGGATTCTTGACTTTAAGAAGTTCCTGTTCGTAGAAACCACCCGCTATAGGCTGTTTCTGATAGTCTTCAAGCTTGTACGTTACTGGATTAGTATTGGCTACTTGGATAATGGTAAATATTTCAGTCGTCCAATTTGGTGTATAACCTTTCTCAAAAACATTCTTATATTTGCTGATTCGAACTTTATCTCCAACTTTGAATTTTCTCGGTTTAAGAGATCTGACTCGAACTTTTTGGTATACAGCCTGCAATAATGCCTCTTCATTTCTGGAGGAAACGTCTTTTGGCTTCATGCGAATAGTACGGTGCTTGGAGTTGTTGTAATCCGAAATCAAATCAGATAAGATGTCTGTCCACTTGTAATTACCCTGCAGGCTGAACTGCATCCACATTTTGTTTTTCAGCGTACGATTAAAGCGTTCACAGATCGATGCCTTCAAGTTACTAAAGGTTGAGTATAGCTTGATATTATACCGCCTCATGAGAGAATCGAAATATGAATTATAAAATTCTCCGCCTCTGTCAACGTGTAAATTCTTCGGGACACGTCCCTGTGCGAGTACAGATTCCATAGCACTTGCGGTATCTTTACCCGTCTTACTCTTCATCGGCACGGCCCAGGCATACTTTGAGAATATATCGATGACGGTGAGCATGTATTTGTAGCCTTTGTTTTCTCCTGCGTACGGTGCCATGTCAACGAGATCCGCTTGCCAGGTTTCGTCCAAACCACGAACATCTACACGACGACGTTGATAATTCTTTCTAGCTGACCGGTGCAGCTCCGTCACGAGCGCTAACTTTTTCTCGTTCATTTTCCAATGCTGTCAGTCTGGTGTCCAAGCTGAGAATGACCTTGGAGTTGCGAACCGACAACTCTTCTGCCGATTCGATATCACCACTCAGGTTTTGAAGAGCAGCTATCGTACGGGAGTACGAGACGGCTATCGCTGAGCGGATTTCTTCTCTCACAGCGTCGATTTCCTGCCGCATGAGTTTCATGGTAACAGCCTCATTTTGCTGCACGGGATCGGCTACGTTGCACAGTCGTTTATTATCTATATCGTAATGTCCGTCAGCGGTGAATTTGAATCCAACACCGGGAGGACCCCGACCGCTGGGAGCCGTAGCCTTGTCCAACTGTCGTCCAAACACATCGACGCTCATTGTGGAAATGATGGTGGAAACGATGAGGGGTTGCTTAATAAATGATGCCAGCTTCGCGCAATTCGTCGATTATCGATACGATTTCGTTGGAGTGGCTCGAGTTACCAGCTGCTTGGGAAGCCAGGAGCAAACGAAGACGTTCCACCAGCTCATTGGGGTCGTCCCAGTGAACGTAATCCGTTCCTCTACCTTCTTCAGCGACCATAAGCTTCGGTAGCACACCTTTACCCGTGCGTGGAAGGGGCACGGTAAACGCTTGCGCGATAAATTTCTTGAACTTGGGGTTGTTCAGCTCCCGAACGGGTTGACCAGCTTTATAGTATTTTCGATGTGCATTTGTAGCAAATACGATTTGTCTATAATTTTGGATATCATCAGAGCGCACGTAGGTCTCATCGGGTATCTTTTTAAATAACAATTCCAATAAGCCTTTGGTCTTTGTATAAGTCATGTCACCTATATGAACAACGTCATTGCCAAAACTTATCGGTGAGTCACCCATCATTAACTTCCCGTGAGCGAGTGGGCGTACACCGTACACGTTATCTAGATCGCTTCTTTTTATATTCTCATCTCGAAACAATTCAAGATAGTCGTTAGAGGCCTCGGGTTCAGGGTGCGTCGGCTGCAAGGTCGTATCCATTTCATTTTCGTCACTTGTTGTTGAAAAGGAATCGTCTACTCCAGGTTCTTCCTCTTTAATCGGGTAAATTTCTTCTTTGCTTGGTTCATCCTTGATCAGCTCTTCTTTGATGGATTTAGCAGTCGTTTGAGAAACCTTCACCAGTTCTTTCAACGGAGTGACCACCGGTTTAAAAACATCGCTCATCTTCTGTTCAGCGATCTCTTTGCCCGACTTTATCATTCTGTGTTTACGTCGAATCGCCGCGCTGGCTTTGGCGATATGTCGCAACACTTCTTTTTGGTCGTGAATTTTTGTGTCCTGCATGTTAACCGAGTCGTATCCAAAACGCTACTGATTCTACACCCCCGAATTTTCCCCATTTATGCTCACGAAACAGTCAAACCCTTTCCTATATCTACCCTCATTCATCTCACTGTCCTTGTCTATTACGATGAATCCGTACTTATCGTTGTTCCAACAGGCCGAGCACAAGTCTTTGAACTGCGCGTAAGTCATGTCAGTGTTCACATGATCATCGTATACGTGTCTCAAATTCATCTCATCCTGCTTAAATAGGACTAAAAGATTGGTATTGTCACGCACTAGATGTTTGGGGATGCGAGCATAGGTCTGACAAAGATAGAAGCAGTCTACATTTTTGTGTCTCCCCATACAGAAGAAAGCTCTGATGTTATCCTGCTTCTCACAAGCCACGTCATCGAAGACAATGATCGAATTAGGTAGAGCATCGTTTGGTAAAACTACCTGTTCATGCTCGTCAAACGGAAAGTACTCGACACCCTCTACACATTCGATTAACTGCTGCAGGAACTTGTACTTGGGTTGATTCAAAGACTTTGAGTAGATATAGATATTTTCAAATCGCAGTCCGTTAGGGTGTGTTATTAGAGTGAGCAGAGCATTAGTCTTGCCGCAGTTGGACGGTCCGCAAATTACTGCGCGAACGCTGTTTGGTAGCAAATCACCATGCCGTTTTTCAGACTTAACATTCTGTTGCACGACTTTGTCGAAATTCATTACAGGCAGCTTGACAGGCTGTTTCTCGAACCTCATCTCGACTTTGACTGAAGCCAAAAACTATAAATATCGCTTTTATAAAGATGATTCCTCATTCACGTACGGATCGTCGACATGATCGTGCACAAAGTCAAGACAGTCAGTCGTAAGCGTCGTGGAAAAGGGTTGGTCAACAGAATTATCAACAGTCTCCCGGTAGAGCTGCACATACCCGGTTATCAATACTGTGGACCCGGTACTAAACTAGCGAAAAGACTCGCGCGAGGCGATCCAGGAATAAATCCTCTCGACGCAGCTTGCAAGGAACACGATATCGCCTACTCGAAGAATCGCGAGAATCTCGAAGCTAGAAGTGCGGCAGATAAAATTTTAGCTGAAAGAGCCTGGAAACGAGTTCTTGCCCCGGACGCAAATATCGGTGAGAAAGCAGCTGCCTGGGCAGTGACAAACGCGATGAAAGCGAAAACCAAGCTTGGTATGGGAATCCGGAAACCGGTGGTGTTGCGAAAAGTTATCGATGCCGCTAAACGGTCCATGGTTCCAGGAAAAACTGCACAAGTAGCCATCAAGTCTGCATTGAAGGGTGCGCGAGGAGCTGTCAGAAAGGTCGGCGGTAAACGCAATGTCCGTTCTCCACGAATTCTACCTGTTCCACCTAAAGTTGGTGGTTTTTTACCGTTTCTTATACCCCTTTTTGCCGGGCTTAGTGCAACGGGTGCGTTAGCTGGAGGTGCAGCAGGTATTGCAAAAGCGGTGAATGACGCAAGCTCCGCCAAGAGACAATTGGAAGAGAGTCAACGGCATAACAAAACTATGGAAGCTATCGCTTTAGGCAAGGGGCTCCACCTGAAACCGTATAGGAAAGGCTTAGGAATCCACCTGAAAGACCAGTCAAAAAACTAAAAGTGACGCTACCGCGACGGGCGCTAACTGACGCGGACCTTCTGAAGTACGCGACGGTCCTGAACATTCCACATTTCCGCGGCGTCTTTATGCGCAACGATTTGCCTAAGGACGGGTCGCGAAGACGTGAATCAGCGATCGTCAATCTAGATGATAAAGATGGTCCCGGTACACATTGGGTCGCGTACCGCAAGAACGGCAACGAAGTCGTTTACTTTGACAGTTTCGGTAACCTTCGTCCGCCGTCGGACCTCGTCAGATACCTTGGTGTTGGTAGCGTCAAGTATAACCATGAAAGATATCAAGACTACGATACGTTTAACTGTGGCCACTTGTGTCTTGAGTTTCTATATAAACACGTGACGTAGTTCTTGGAAGTCAGTTTGGCTTTCGCAGTAGTCATGAACGATTCGTTTACACTAACCGTATCGGGGAACTCCTCGATCCTCGAGACTCAATACTTTCCTCCCATTGAACTTTCCCCTCTTAAGAACTACTCCCTGGGTCTCGTTGAATTACTGACTTTTAATTCAATTCCTAACGTAGACGTTGGTCACAACAAGATTTACGCGGGTGAAGAAGTAGTAACCATACCTACCGGCAGCTATGAAATAGAGGATATCGAGAACTATATACAGGGTGTATTATTAAACAAGGGTATCGCTATCGAAATCAAACCGAATAATAATACACTATGTAGCGAAATTAAATGCAGTCACCCTGTCAATTTTATGCCAGACGATTCCATAGCCGGTCTATTGGGTTTCACTCCACGTGTTCTGCAAGCCGATAAAGTTCACGAGTCCGATCTTCCCGTAACTATTCTTAAAGTAAACGCACTGCGGATCGAGTGTAACATTACAACGGGTGCTTACGTCAATGAACGCAAAGTACATACCATTCATGAGTTTTTTCCCGTCGTTCCACCTGGATATAAGATCATTGAAGTACCGTCTCACGTCATTTATCTTCCAGTCACCGTAAGGACAATAGATCATATCCAACTTCGTATAGTCGATCAAGACGGAGATTTGGTCAATTTCCGTGGAGAGGTTATAACTGTAAGGTTGCATATCAAAGCTCAATAATGGGAATAGTTTACAATAGGAATAGTTATATTAGTAAGGTGAGATGTTCCAAACACGTCAGTCGTCAAACAGTTCTCAAAGAGTTGACACCTCAGAACGTGTTGCTTCTGAAAAGTTTGGGTCTCAAAATCACACCTCTTGGAGGAAAGATTTTCGCAAAGTAAGACTCCGATTCGTTTGTATCTGTGTCACCTGCTGTATACCATGGAGGAGGAAATCTTAGACATTCAAACACCCGTCGTCTTTGACGAGTCTATCGCACACTACGAGGTTCACACACACAAGCCTTATGCCTCATCAAGTTTCAATAACAGTGACGAGATTCGTATCGCTGTTCAACACCAAGACCTGTGTGTATTGCCGTGCAAGAGCTCGTTGCATGTGTATGGGAAGATAGTCAAGGCTGACGGAACTCCGTCAACTACCGCAACATTGGTCAACAACGGTGTTTGCCACCTGTTTGAAGAAGTGCGGTACGAGATAAATGCCATTGAGATCGATAGAAGCAAGAACGTCGGCCTCACCAGTCTTATGAAAGGTTATCCTTCCCTACGACCTGGGCAGAATTGGATGATGGAGAATGCTGGCTGGCTCAATGTGAATGCAAGTCATGTAGATGCCGATGGTAACTTCGATGTATGTATACCGTTGAAGATGATCCTAGGGTTCGCCGAGGACTATCACAAGATAATCGTCAACGTCAAACACGAATTGATTTTGACACGTTCGAAGACCGATGCGAACGCAGTTTTACAAACCCAAGAAGAGGAATTCAAAGTCCTGATCGATAAAGTCGAATGGCTGCTACCATATCTTAAGCTCTCAGATCAACGGAAAATACAATTGTTAAATTTCATCGAAAAAGATGCACCGATCTCAATGAGTTTTCGCAATTGGGAATTGTACGAGTACCCTGTGCTTCCCACCACCTCAAATCACGTTTGGGCAGTTAAGACATCCACTCAGCTGGAGAAACCTCGCTACGTTATACTAGGTTTCCAAACAAGTCGAAAGAATAAGCTGAATAAAAACGCTAGCCATTTCGATCACTGCAATATCACCGACGTTAAACTCTTCTTGAATTCTCAATGTTATCCCTACGGGAGCCTAAATCTCGATATGAGTCACAATCAGTATGCTCTCTTGTACGAGATGTTCGCAAACTTCCAAGCCTCCTATTACGGTAAGGAACCTGAACCATTGCTGAAGAAGAGTGAATTTCTACAGTATGCTCCCCTATTCGTAATTGACTGTTCAAAACAAAACGAGTCACTCAAGTTTGGACCGGTAGACGTTCGTCTCGAATTTGAAGCAAAAAATAACTTTCCTGCCGATACGTCAGTCTACTGTTTGATTTTACACGATCTTGGACCTCTGGGGATCTTTACACGGTTTATCTTGGACCTCTGGGGATATATGCTATAAAGATATTAAAATTATTCTACCAAATCTTGTGAAAAATGCCCGAAACATTTACGTGAAAGGATTACAGAAAAAGAATTGGTTGCAGGGTATTATAAAAGACGTTCAGATCGTTGATATGTTGGATCTTGGTTGCCCCTCGCTAGAGACATTGAAAAAGACATCTAAAACTACCAATTGTACGCACCACAGTATATCAAATTCAAACTGCTCAGCTCAAAACGTTGCGTTATTGCGTGATTGGTTATTAAAGTATCGCGCTGCAAACCCGGCTATCAAAATCACACCCGATGCAAACCCGGCTTTTGAAATCACACCCGAACGAAAACGTCCACAGATGGATAAAGATATGGTTTGGTGTCATACGTGTCAAACGCATCATCGAAAAGATAAATAATTTTACTATAATTATAAAATAAACTGTGTATCGACGTATTTCTGCAAATAAAGTCTTTCTTAATAGATATATGTGTACCATTTTATCCATCACCCCATAGCTATAGGAGTAGTATAAGGAACACCATTGTGCAGCTTATCGGTAGAATTTACCGCTTCAAACACCTATGTGTGAATATTGTATGCTATGATTACTATAATTAGGCTGTCACTGTTTAAACTATTGGTGGCCCGCTCCTATCTAAAATATAAACTGTAAACTATCGCAGTACGCTATCTTGTTTAGGTTCTATTTTATATTGAATATTATTGTAAGCTGATACATCCTTTCCACGCCGAATGTTTAGGCTGATAAAGACTTCCTGGGTAAGTACATGTTGATTTCTTTGCATAAATATGATTCTTTGGAGGGAGGTGAGGATCTAAACACACTAATTGGGGATGGTCATCCTAGCTTCACTCGAGGTTCAGATCTCTGCAGTGAAACACAACTCTAAATCTAATTGAAATTTTTTTGGAACAACTCTTAGAAATGGGTGGGTCTTGTGAATCTTCTTGTGATTTAGTGAAAGTTATAGTTCTGTGGATTATTGTGATTTTAATTTATTCAATTCGGGTATTTTTTTTTATTTTAGCGCTCCCCAATATTTTTCTAACGCCATGTATGAAGATGGTCGTACCTTTAATAGAGCGATGGGCCCTACCATATGAGGCAGCGTGGCCTCAACGAGAAGCTTCCCTTTGGGAAGCTTTCAACAATCAGGCGCGCTGCTATTCGTCCGTGAGATTCCAAAACAACACCAAGGTAGGAATCTACTGCGACGAGTGTGTAGTGAAATATCCAGGTCCCTGGGATATGGAAAATGATCACTGGCTCTATCCAGCCGACGTTTGTCCGTTTGTATGGTTTTGCGACAATTGTGGAGTCGCACTCCTTAAAGTTCGGTGGACGAAATGCGGCAGATGTTCCGCAGCCTTCCGAGCTTATCTGGCTGGGGATCGCCTTCACAGATACGACGCGATCACCAATCAATTGATAGCTCCTCAACCGACAGAACAACCTACAGTTCTGATCGTTCCTAAGGTACAGGCTATACTTAATCATTCCACCCAAAACCGCAGAATAATTGCAAGATAATATATATAATCAACAATGCATGTTTTTTTTTTTTTTTTTGCATTCAAGGTACCGATTGCTGGATCAAGTGAAAAAACTTTTACTACCCTATAAGACGTTGAGCTCGTTCCCGGATTTCATACATATACCTATACCTACATCTATTTTTCATTTTCATCTATTATATATTTTATATTCGTAAGTTTTTGATTTTATATATTGTTTTTAAACGTAGATAATATTCCTTGTTTTTGATATTTTTATATTTCTCATTTTTATCTATTGCATACATTTTCATAAATAAATTTCTTGCTTTATATTTTATACACATCAACAGATTTTCATATATCTTATTTTTATCAAAATATACAAAGAAGAGTTGCTCTATTTTAATTTGCTCCGTTTTATTTTTTCTCTCTCCCATCCTACCAGAGCCTTAGTCAACCACTATAATCTAATCTAAAATATAAACTATAAACTATCGCAGTGCACTAGCTTGTTTAGGTTCTACTTATTATATTCGAGGGATTAGCTACAATATCACGTACACTAGGTTTACGAGGACAAAGAATGAATATTACATAGTTTCGTTTATAATACCTTTATTTCTCAGAACAAAAATCCGTTTCCAATTTTACATAAAGTTATGTGTGTACTTTTGCTCGTTTACAAAAATTTTAGATAGAGTAATAGACAATGTCGAATTATAATAGAACAAATTTTTAGGGTAATTGACAATATATAAGTATACATATACCAATAAAATCAACAACAAAGTGTAGCACATCACTCTATATAGTTGAATTCGATCTGATTATATTGTCCACCAACGTAGTGCAATTGTAGGCGATTTTCATCACTAGCCAGCACCATCTTCTCGAACAGATCGTCATCATCGTTCAACGGTTTCGCCATCCGTGCCGGTAGAAACACTGTACAGGTGTTCTCCAAATCCGTCGTTATCCTCAATCCATACTTTGTTTAAACTTTACGAATACTTGTGATCTGATAATTTTTTAAGGCTTCCAGCTCTGACAATTTGATCGTTGGCAGAAACGCATCCAACCGACCAACTTTGTTAATTTTAGATAAATCCATCGTGTTGTTTTAATTGAAATTTAGATTTCTCAAAGTGTATTCAATTCGCTTCAGGTTTGATCTGATTTCAATCAGTTTCTTCACTTCTTTAATACTGATCACCAGCAGATTCAATCGTATTTTTAATTCTCTTTGCTGCTTTCGGATATTCTGCATTACTCGAGGATCGGTTGAATACTGATTTTCGGATCTGAATTTTCTCTCTTTTATTCGAACACACGTCGCAAAACAGGAAACTCCAGAGATAAGAAATAGGGAGAGAGATATCGAACTTCTGAACGATCATCACGGTGTTTCAACGTTTGATTGTAATTGCAACTGGACATACGCTACTATCAAATCCATACAGTCTTGAACCCGCTACCATATGCGGACATACTTACCTTATCGAAACGGTGCTACTTTTATACGCACGAAAGAACACGCTTTACCCCGGAAACTCCGGGCACAGGCTTGCCGATATCAGACCTCCCATTATTCGATTCTCGTGACCTACATACACAAACGCCGATTTATCAGAAGCCGCCATTTTGAAATTCGTAAATACCTAACAGGTAAGTGCTAGAATCGTCATTTCCAAAATTGTAGGGGGGGCTAATTATAACGTCACCGGATATATAGGTATACAACGGCGAGGGGGGTTGGAGGGGGCTTATGATAACGGTCAACTAATCAGACGGCGGACACCTAATAGTGTGACATCATCTTCCTCCCTCCAACCCCTCACACGGACACGGGAGGACACGCATGTGTATGAACGTGTACGTGTGCACTAACACGCGATAGTGTGACATCGGCTTCCCCCTCCAGACCCTCACACGGACACGGGAGGGCTTGCATGTGTGTGTACGTGTACGTGTGCACTAACACGCGTTGGTCCAGAACCCGCCTAGACCATCTACTATCAACCATGAATTTTCCAAACCTCCAATACTTACTTAACTTACTAGTACTTAAGAAAACAATTGACATTTGATTCGATAATTGATTTCATAAATTGTCTCATTGATTAAGATTGATCCTCTGGAGATTTCAGTTTCATATTTACAGGATTTTTACCTAAAAAAGTACACCTTTCAAGATGATCAAATAAAAATTTCAACTTAGGAAGGTGTTTCATAGAAATCGGACGATTTTTTATCTTCAAATGTATTTCTTTCATATTTCGTCATTCGGAACATCAAAACTGAAGCGTTTTTTGGAAAATTCAAAAGATTTTCGACGAAACATGGTATTCCAGAAAAAAAAATTCGACTTTCTAGTCAAATAATAACTATGAATGAAATTCCGATTATTCACTTAAGGGAAGAATTCGATGACGTGTAATTCAGCTATTTTCGATGTTAGAAGCTTTAGATTTCACAAAATTGTCACTTTTTTTAGGTATACTCAGGTGAAAAATCGTGACGCAAATCAATTTTTCGAGGCCCAAAACCCTTACAACATACGATAATTAAGGCTCCGGATACAAGAAGGGGATATAAATTTATTTCGCTTCAGCGAGTTGGTTCCTGAACATTTCGAAAAGAAGTGACGAATTTTGATTGTTCAAACATGCTGTCCTATACAAAATTTGATTCCGCATTTGTTTTCCCTATAAAAAAAGTTGTAATTTCCGTCGTTTTCGGAATATTTACAAAAAACGTGTTTTCTGTGAAGTTAAAAATTTCCGGCTCTTTTTATTCAGCTCGCTCTAACTCACCCAATTTTCGGGTTTTTTTTTACGAAATCTGCAGTAATCATGTATTAGAGCGTTTCGAATTAACCAAATAAAAAAAAAGAGGGGCAAATTATGGTACAGAAAAAAGTTATTCATATTTTTTCGAGACATTGCAAATCAGTCATGGATATCTTCAAACGCTTCGGGAATCGAACGAATTTTGGGCGAACGACAACTTCCAGTAAGGAAGTTGTTTAGTGAAGGATGTACAAATAAGTCTTCTGGAAAGTTTTAGTAATGATTCAAAAATTGTTAATGTTTTAATTTGCCTGGCTTTCTCGTTCGTAGTTTGCAGCGAGGGTATAATATGAGAAGTGACTCACAGTTCGCAAAAGATGTAAGGCAATCAAGACTTACAGAATAATAGTTTATTATCTGTTTTTTCGAATATGAAGCAACTTTTGCAATTTTTGTAACATTAGAAATAACTAGGCACAATCGTAAAATTGGTAGAATGATTCACAGTCTGCCGGATGAAATAAGATCAGAAAAATTTATAAAGTAAACATTCTGGTGATCAATTTATAATTTCAAGTCATACAATTTTGCAAAAACTCATTTAAAAATAACATGATTTATACATTTGAAAATTACTCTATTCATACATACATTCATATTTAAAAATATTCCTACTCTTGCTGCAAACTATATCCAGGCGGCGGCTAATTAAAACATCAACAATTTTCGAATCATTGATTCGATTGAAGTAAAACTTTCCAAAACCCTCATTTTTACTTTAATAATAACAACCTACCCACTGGAAGTTTTCGGTTGCCCAAAATTCGTTCGACTCCCGAAGCGATTGAAGACATCCATCCAGCGCCGGATTTAGGGGAGGGCAACCGGGGCTACAGCCCCGGGGCCTCCACAAGAGAGGGGCCCCCACAATAGAAATTTTTCGGTAACATTTTTTAACGAATACCGAATGATATGCGAAATTATATTTGAGAAATTAAAAAAAAATAAATAAAAAAAAAACATCCAAGTTCTGACAACGAGAGAGCAGTTCTCACACTTGCATAAGTCACTTTTCGTTTTAAGGCTGTCCGAGGGGGTCCGGCCATTTTGAGAGTTGATGGCAGCGCTGCTACGCGTTGCGTTTCCGGAATACCGCCCGCCAGGGCCGTGCTCAAACAAACTATGGGTGTTATAGAGAGGGCCCCTAAATTTTTCTAAATTCCTATAAATTGAGAATGGTTATTCAAGCTAAATTTTTGCCTATCTGTAAACAATTCTGCAGGTTATATTCTATAATATTGAGATCATCTATCCCTTTTTCCATATCTTCACATCGAACTTATCGATAAACTTATACAGAAAAGTTGACGGTAGACCAATGGCACACATGATAAGTTGATTTGGCAGTTAAATTCTCAGTTATCTAATTATAATAACAGAAACAAAAATTGAATGTCCAATTGTTTCAATTATTACCATTAAACGTTGTAAAATAATAGGAGTATTTTGTGATATGCACTAAGGAGAGTATCTCTATCCCTCGGGATCATGGATTTAAATCAAACAGAGCTCCTTGAAGTGATTCCGTAGGCCAAAACTTGAAATCGGGTCAGCATGATTCATTCAAATGGGTTTTCATTTCTGCTTAAGCCCCAATCAATATTATCCAGCAATAAATGAATTCTTGATTGTAACAACAATACTATTGTACTCCATTTTGAATTATTGAGACTCTATAATTACGATATCACATTTTATAGCTGATATTAATGTGAGCAGCCAGGGAACAGATATCAGAAGCGTATAGTTCAATGCGAAAGCGAAAAGTTACCTGACTTGACGGTTCCTCTCGAGGCATGGTAGTAGAATATAGAAAATTGTATGTAAATGATAAAACAATCAGATTGGAGCACTTCAAGAAGTCTAAATAAAATCTTGCTATTTGATCGTGATGATTATACCAGTTCAACTCAATAGTTCGATCAGCTGTTGAGCCTTCGATGATGCTAAAGACTGAACGATGCAATATTCCTCCGGAGCCCATGATTTTGGCTGCGTAAGGTCTCCTGCCTTCCAAGACATGACGAAAGATCTTCAAACATATGGAACGTATTCAAAATTATGTTACAAATCCTAAGAATATCCAACTTCAGTTTGACTTTTTCAGTTTTGATCACGAACCAAAAATTACAATGGGTTAAAAAAAAAAATATTTCCTAAAACTGGTAGCTACTTTTTAAATTCCGCTCTGTAGCTGCTTTTATAATATGATTTTGAATAAGTTCTGTAAGTGTAGAGCTCTTCGGTTGACTTTTTGACAGGGAACCTTCCGAAGCCAAGATCTTTGGCCCCGGAGGAATATTTCATCGTTGAGATTCCAACATCATCGAAGGCTCAAAAACTGATCTGGCCAAATTGAACTGGTACGATGATTACGATCGAAATAGCAGGATTGCATTCAGGCTACTCGAAGCGCTGTCATTTCATTTTGTATTATTTTCACACGATTCTATGTTTTGTACTAACATGCCTATGACGAAGCGCTAAATCAGGTGACTTGTCGAATAAATCATATGTGCTAGATTTTATGCCTGTTACTTAGCTACTCACATTAATATCAATTAGAATACAGTCCGACCTCCGAATAAGAAACCCGGCAATAAGAAACTTTACCCTATTTCTCACTCGACCGCTTCCCCCACTCCAACTCGAACTCCGAGCTCGAGGCTCGCGTGGGGAAAAAAGTGAGAGAGAGTGAGAGAGACGGACAGAGGTAGTGAGCGTGGAGCGCGCGCTTGGTGGGGGTATGCGATATATAGGAAAAACTCTTCCCCTTGGGGGCTTTTGGTTTCTTATTCGGAGGTCGGACTGTATGTAATATTTCAATGATAAAGACTCATTTAAGAAGGAGTAATAGGCATTATTGCAATTGTCGAAAATGCATCAATCACTCAATAATGCTATATCCAGGGGCTCAATTAAAGAACGGAGAGCTCATTAGAATGAATGCAGCAGAGCAGCCTCAACTTTTGGTTTGGGAAATCCCCTGAAACTTTACTATTCAAATCCGTGACATCAGTCAACGCACGAAGGGACTAGACTCTTCTTATAATTGAACAAACCGCACATGATGTTGTTAGTTTATTTAGCTATGCAATACCGAATTATCCGCATCGTTAAATTAAAAATCAAGTTGAAAAAAATTGCAATTGTCAAAAAAACAATCACAGTAATTCATCGGTGATTATTTGAAACAATATTTTAAGTTCACGAGATTATCCTTATTCAGCCTGAAATAATTCACATCATACTTTCGTAAATATGCAAAAATCTATGCGACAGGACTTGCAAAAGAAATTCATTGAATCAGAGAACACGAAAATAAATTCGGGATTCTTTTCTAGCCACTATAATTAGAACTACATCTAGTTCTGTGCAGTTGGTTGAAGACATAATTATTTGTTACTTATTGTTATGCTAAATCATGCTGGCTTTATGTATTTTACACACCAAAGTGACACCTAACCTTCAAACGAGATTTTATCGTATAACCGAATATTCTAATTTCTATCATATTCATGCAGCGCACTGCTCAAGCCGCAAGAGTGTACGTTTCGTATTAGATACAAAAGTGTGTGACTGTGTGAGTGGAATGGACTGGGCCTTCGGGAATTTATATTCGGCTATGAGTCCTGATAGCTTGAGTCGACGAACCAATGGTGGCGCCATCTATTAGCTATGAAATTTCGCCCCCTAAATTCTCCGAAAGTAGGTTGTGTTTCAGCTCGGCATGGGGATTAAATTATTTCTACAATAATATTGTTTGGCGTGAAATAGTGCTCAGTACCTGAAAAGTGCAAGAAATCTTCATATCACCATAATTAAATTTCACTCGGCTTACGCGGCAGCCATGTTTGTTGTGTCAGTGTGTGTATCCGTGTGTCAGCTATTTATTTAACATTTTTTTATAAGTTCAGGTTCATTTGTGGTTATCCCCTGCTATTTCACGCCAAACATTTGTATTCAAGGAACGATTCACACACATCAAATTCGCGAAATAATTCTTTATTCGTGAGATTTTAGGGGGCAAAATTCACTCGTCGGTGTGTACATGTGTAGGTGCCCTTACCCCCACCATGGGACCCCTCGGACAGCCTTGAACATTCCGAGGCGCGTTTTGTATTTTTCTCAAAATTAATGGTTAAGGCTGTCCGAGGGGTCCCATGGTGGGGGTAATGGCACCTACACATGTACACACCGACGAGTGAATTTCGCCCCCTAAAATCTCACGAATAAAGAATTATTTCGCGAATCTGATGTGTGTGAATCGTTCCTTGAATACGATTGTTTGGCGTGAAATAGCAGGGGATAACCACAAATGAACCTGAACTTATAAAAAAATGTTAAATAAATCGCTGACACACGGATACACACACTGACACAACAAACATGGCTGCCGCGTAAGTCGAGTGAAATTTAATTATGGTGATATGAAGATTTCTTGCACTTTTCAGGTACTGAGCACTATTTCACGCCAAACAATATTATTGTAGAAATAATTTGATCCCCATGCCGAGCTGAAACACAACCTACTTTCGGAGAATTTAGGGGGCGAAATTTCATAGCTAATAGATGGCGCCACCATTGGTTCGTCGACTCAAGCTATCAGGACTCATAGCCGAATATAAATTCCCGAAGGCCCAGTCCATTCCACTCACACAGTCACACACTTTTGTATCCAATACGAAACGTACACTCTTGCGGCTTGAGCAGTGAGCTGCATGAATATGATGGAAATTAGAATATTCGGTTATACGATAAAATCTCGTTTGAAGGTTAGGTGTCACTTTGGTGTGTAAAATACATAAAGCCAGCATGATTTAGCATAACAATAAGTAACAAATAATTATGTCTTCAACCAACTGTACAGAACTAGATGTAGTTCTAATTATAGTGGCTAGAAAAGAATCCCGAATTTATTTTCGTGTTCTCTGATTCAATGAATTTCTTTTGCAAGTCCTGTCGCATAGATTTTTGCATATTTACGAAAGTATGATGTGAATTATTTCAGGCTGAATAAGGATAATCTCGTGAACTTAAAATATTGTTTCAAATAATCACCGATGAATTACTGTGATTGTTTTTTTGACAATTTCAATTTTTTTCAACTTGATTTTTAATTTAACGATGCGGATAATTCGGTATTGCATAGCTAAATAAACTAACAACATCTTGTGCGGTTTGTTCAATTATAAGAAGAGTCTAGTCCCTTCGTGCGTTGACTGATGTCACGGATTTGAATAGTAAAGTTTCAGGGGATTTCCCAAACCAAAAGTTGAGGCTGCTCTGCTGCATTCATTCTAATGAGCTCTCCGTTCTTTAATTGAGCCCCTGGATATAGCATTATTGAGTGATTGATGCATTTTCGACAATTGCAATAATGCCTATTACTCCTTCTTAAATGAGTCTTTATCATTGAAATATTACATACAGTCCGACCTCCGAATAAGAAACCAAAAGCCCCCAAGGGGAAGAGTTTTTCCTATATATCGCATACCCCCACCAAGCGCGCGCTCCACGCTCACTACCTCTGTCCGTCTCTCTCACTCTCTCTCACTTTTTTCCCCACGCGAGCCTCGAGCTCGGAGTTCGAGTTGGAGTGGGGGAAGCGGTCGAGTGAGAAATAGGGTAAAGTTTCTTATTGCCGGGTTTCTTATTCGGAGGTCGGACTGTATTCTAATTGATATTAATGTGAGTAGCTAAGTAACAGGCATAAAATCTAGCACATATGATTTATTCGACAAGTCACCTGATTTAGCGCTTCGTCATAGGCATGTTAGTACAAAACATAGAATCGTGTGAAAATAATACAAAATGAAATGACAGCGCTTCGAGTAGCCTGAATGCAATCCTGCTATTTCGATCGTAATCATCGTACCAGTTCAATTTGGCCAGATCAGTTTTTGAGCCTTCGATGATGTTGGAATCTCAACGATGAAATATTCCTCCGGGGCCAAAGATCTTGGCTTCGGAAGGTTCCCTGTCAAAAAGTCAACCGAAGAGCTCTACACTTACAGAACTTATTCAAAATCATATTATAAAAGCAGCTACAGAGCGGAATTTAAAAAGTAGCTACCAGTTTTAGGAAATATTTTTTTTTTTAACCCATTGTAATTTTTGGTTCGTGATCAAAACTGAAAAAGTCAAACTGAAGTTGGATATTCTTAGGATTTGTAACATAATTTTGAATACGTTCCATATGTTTGAAGATCTTTCGTCATGTCTTGGAAGGCAGGAGACCTTACGCAGCCAAAATCATGGGCTCCGGAGGAATATTGCATCGTTCAGTCTTTAGCATCATCGAAGGCTCAACAGCTGATCGAACTATTGAGTTGAACTGGTATAATCATCACGATCAAATAGCAAGATTTTATTTAGACTTCTTGAAGTGCTCCAATCTGATTGTTTTATCATTTACATACAATTTTCTATATTCTACTACCATGCCTCGAGAGGAACCGTCAAGTCAGGTAACTTTTCGCTTTCGCATTGAACTATACGCTTCTGATATCTGTTCCCTGGCTGCTCACATTAATATCAGCTATAAAATGTGATATCGTAATTATAGAGTCTCAATAATTCAAAATGGAGTACAATAGTATTGTTGTTACAATCAAGAATTCATTTATTGCTGGATAATATTGATTGGGGCTTAAGCAGAAATGAAAACCCATTTGAATGAATCATGCTGACCCGATTTCAAGTTTTGGCCTACGGAATCACTTCAAGGAGCTCTGTTTGATTTAAATCCATGATCCCGAGGGATAGAGATACTCTCCTTAGTGCATATCACAAAATACTCCTATTATTTTACAACGTTTAATGGTAATAATTGAAACAATTGGACATTCAATTTTTGTTTCTGTTATTATAATTAGATAACTGAGAATTTAACTGCCAAATCAACTTATCATGTGTGCCATTGGTCTACCGTCAACTTTTCTGTATAAGTTTATCGATAAGTTCGATGTGAAGATATGGAAAAAGGGATAGATGATCTCAATATTATAGAATATAACCTGCAGAATTGTTTACAGATAGGCAAAAATTTAGCTTGAATAACCATTCTCAATTTATAGGAATTTAGAAAAATTTAGGGGCCCTCTCTATAACACCCATAGTTTGTTTGAGCACGGCCCTGGCGGGCGGTAGTTCGAAAACGCAACGCGTAGCAGCGCTGCCATCAACTCTCAAAATGGCCGGACCCCCTCGGACAGCCTTAATGTTAATTTTCGATCCGATAAATTAACCATGTGTGTGCGGGAAATAATCACAGAGTAAATCATCGCACGATTACACACTAAAGAAATGAATTTATCCTCATTGAATAATGGGAAAATATTATATCGTATCGAAATTAGCTGCTTCCAGGAACATTTCCGAAACTCCAAACGATTGAATGAAAAAATACCGGTGCAAGGACAGGAGACGTTTCTTCACATCAGCTTAATTCGATTACACTGTTGTTCCATTTTTAACTTCCTTTTAACTTAACTTTAAAAGAAGGGAAATTATTGGTTTCGGTCCGATTTTCGAAAACCGAGTTTTCATCAGATGTCGACGTTTTGAGGTCCTAGGAAGCTATTCCGACTATTTTTGGATGGACATCCGTATGTGTGTGTGTGTGTGTGTGTGTGACCAAATTTTTGTCGTACGATATCTTAAGAACAAATTGAACGATTGGAATGGTTCTTGTAGCGATCGAAAGGGTTTATCAAGATTCAGATCTGAGTAGATTTTGGAGTCAATCGGTCGAGTAGTTCCAAAGTTATTCGAAAAATAAAAATTAAAAAAAAAAAAATTTCGTGTTTTTAGCGCATATCTCTTAAACTGTTTGTGCGATGAGTCTCAAAACCTAATCAGATTTAAGTCTTGGATAGCCCTCTGATTGCCGCAAGAATCATCAAAATCGAACGATTAGTTTAAAAGATATTGCACGACAAAAATTTCTTTTTTTGTCGTATCAAACCTTTGGAACGAATTAACCGATTTGAATGATTCTTGCGGCGATCGAAAGGTATACCAGGACTTGAATGTAATTGAGACTGAACGATATCTTTTGACATTAAATATAACTCCCCAAAACCTAGAAATGTTGACATTTGAAAAAAACTCGATTTTGATTAAAAATCATACGGGAAAAGATTTATATACGGAAAACTAACTATACTTATAACCTTTCTCAATGTATTATAAATACAATAGTATCAATTTATTGTAACGTATTTAACACATAGCGGGAAGTTTTAGGATTGGCCCACAGGTCAACCGGTTTCCTGATTTTTTATAGTAGAAACAAATCAATACCATTTTCTAGCTAAAATGATTAGTTCATTTTGATGTTTTTAGCTTCAATTCTTCAAACGCCATAAGGTGATAAGCAGGGTAAAAATGCCTTTTGCGAATATCTCAATAATATTTTATGGATGAGTAGGTTTCATAAAATACTAAGATCTTGAAAGTATCAGACCTAAATTGCAATCAGTCTTCGATGAAAGAAAAACTAAAAAATGTAAAGTAATTTTTTCCTCGGGATTGACTTGACCGAGTTGTTTGAAATTGTTTGAATTTATTGAAAGAGTCAAAAGCTTTTATAGACACAATAGACAGATTCTTAGCCTAATAAATTCATGATAAAAGAATGTCTCTTAAATTTTCGTTATTCACTGCTATTTTTCGAGCGAAATGATGAACCTATAATTTTCACGTTCCTTATAGATTCCTCGACAAC
Organism: Macrophya alboannulata; assembly: GCA_949628255.1. Classification (NCBI taxonomy): domain Eukaryota; kingdom Metazoa; phylum Arthropoda; class Insecta; order Hymenoptera; family Tenthredinidae; genus Macrophya; species Macrophya alboannulata. The sequence continues at coordinate 6,658,954 of OX451210.1, read as the reverse complement.
TCTTTTTTTTCAAAATATTAGTAATGGTACGCCGCAGTTAAAATAAATCAAGTTTTTATTCCCGCAAAAAAAAAATGAATTATTAAACAAGTTTTAGCCATATTATTGCAAATTGTTCTGTTATTTTTACATAAATAATATCAGAGTTGTGAAATTGCCAATGGAAATTATTTCCATTAACTCATTGAATTCAATTTTTTAATGCAAATATTTTGCATTAAAAAATAAAATTTAATGGGTAATGAAAATATTTTGCATTGAAAAATAAAATTTAATGGTTAATGAAAATATTTTGCATTAAAAAATTACATTTAATGGTTAATGAAAATATTTTTCATTGAAACATTAAATTTAATGATTAATGGAAATATTTTCCATTAAAAAATTAAATTTAATGGCTAGTGAAAATGCCAATGCATTAAGAAATGTAATGCATTATTCACAACTCTGAATAATATGCTGAAATCATTCACTCACATTAGAAGTTGTAACAACATTTTTTTACATTCGTAGACGTGAATTTATCAGACAAGCCGAACTCAAATTTTCAATACACATTTTACTTGATATAAAATTTAGAATGTTCTTTTTATTTTTTTCCGGTCTTCTGTGGAATTCGCTGTTCGAATTGAGTGGAAATCTTACAGTTAAAAAAACTTTAGTATTGAAACTTGATTAGTGCATTGAAATTTTGAGTTCAGCTTGGCTGATAAATTCACTACAACCAAAATTTTTCTTCCGTTCTTTGATAATTCAGTTTTTCTGGCGAAAAATGCTTTTTTTTTAACTACGACGTACCGTCACGAATATTTCGAAGAAATACGAGTTATTGAAGAATCTACGAAGAATGCAGAAATAACAGTTTCATAATTTTGCTCTAAAAGTCTGACGGTGAAAGCAAAAGCTTGAGAGATAATAATTTTTTTGTATCGTGAATTCATTAAGCTAAAAATCTGTTTATTGTGTCTATAAAAGATCTAGATTCCCTCAGTAATATATTATTAAATTTTCAAACGAATCGGTTAGGTAAACCCTTGGGGAAAAATTACTCTACATTCTTTAGTTTTTTTTATCACAAACCTGATAAGATCTTGAGATCTGATACTCTCAGCATCTCAGTATTTTAATAGTACATACCTACTTATTCATGAAATATTATTGAGAGATTCGCAAAAGGCATTTTTACCCTGCTTGTCACCTTATGGACTTTGGAGAATTGAAGCTAATGGCGTATCTTATTAAGAAATCTGCAAAAAATATATGATATAGGGTAGCATATAAGGCTTGAGAAAACAATATTTTTATGATTGTATCAAAATTGTATCATAATTAAATAACAGAATTCAGTCAAAAAATTTTTTTACTAAGGATCTTATCAAGCTATGTAACTGTTATTTATTTTTGAAAGAGCTCTTGCCAGCCTCAAAAACATGCTAAATGCTTAGATCAATCGGTTATGTCAATCTTGAGAAGAAACAAATTTTCTATTCTTTAATTTTTATTCGTTTTCTCGAAAACCAATTGAGATAGAGATCTGAAACTTTAAGGATCTTAGTATTTTATCAGTAACTAGATATCCTCAAAGTATGATAAGAATATCTTTCCGGGGCTGATTCACCATTCTTATCCCACTGTGGCTTTTGCAAGTCAGTAGTCTTCATTTGGTTGGATTTTTTTTCCAAAGCACAAACCTTGTATCGTAGAATTCATCGAGATACATGAAATTAAAAATTTGTACCAGGCCATTAGGTATTTCACATAAGCTAACCTGGATACACGTGGATTTCTGTTCAAAGGCAACGAATTGCGAAGCCGACTCTGGGCACCACATATTGAAATAATGAATGAATCCAAGATTCGACAAAAGCAACCACCACTTTTTTCCCCACGCGAGCCTCGAGCTCGGAGTTCGAGTTGGAGTGGGGGAAGCGGTCGAGTGAGAAATAGGGTAAAGTTTCTTATTGCCGGGTTTCTTATTCGGAGGTCGGACTGTATTCTAATTGATATTAATGTGAGTAGCTAAGTAACAGGCATAAAATCTAGCACATATGATTTATTCGACAAGTCACCTGATTTAGCGCTTCGTCATAGGCATGTTAGTACAAAACATAGAATCGTGTGAAAATAATACAAAATGAAATGACAGCGCTTCGAGTAGCCTGAATGCAATCCTGCTATTTCGATCGTAATCATCGTACCAGTTCAATTTGGCCAGATCAGTTTTTGAGCCTTCGATGATGTTGGAATCTCAACGATGAAATATTCCTCCGGGGCCAAAGATCTTGGCTTCGGAAGGTTCCCTGTCAAAAAGTCAACCGAAGAGCTCTACACTTACAGAACTTATTCAAAATCATATTATAAAAGCAGCTACAGAGCGGAATTTAAAAAGTAGCTACCAGTTTTAGGAAATATTTTTTTTTTTAACCCATTGTAATTTTTGGTTCGTGATCAAAACTGAAAAAGTCAAACTGAAGTTGGATATTCTTAGGATTTGTAACATAATTTTGAATACGTTCCATATGTTTGAAGATCTTTCGTCATGTCTTGGAAGGCAGGAGACCTTACGCAGCCAAAATCATGGGCTCCGGAGGAATATTGCATCGTTCAGTCTTTAGCATCATCGAAGGCTCAACAGCTGATCGAACTATTGAGTTGAACTGGTATAATCATCACGATCAAATAGCAAGATTTTATTTAGACTTCTTGAAGTGCTCCAATCTGATTGTTTTATCATTTACATACAATTTTCTATATTCTACTACCATGCCTCGAGAGGAACCGTCAAGTCAGGTAACTTTTCGCTTTCGCATTGAACTATACGCTTCTGATATCTGTTCCCTGGCTGCTCACATTAATATCAGCTATAAAATGTGATATCGTAATTATAGAGTCTCAATAATTCAAAATGGAGTACAATAGTATTGTTGTTACAATCAAGAATTCATTTATTGCTGGATAATATTGATTGGGGCTTAAGCAGAAATGAAAACCCATTTGAATGAATCATGCTGACCCGATTTCAAGTTTTGGCCTACGGAATCACTTCAAGGAGCTCTGTTTGATTTAAATCCATGATCCCGAGGGATAGAGATACTCTCCTTAGTGCATATCACAAAATACTCCTATTATTTTACAACGTTTAATGGTAATAATTGAAACAATTGGACATTCAATTTTTGTTTCTGTTATTATAATTAGATAACTGAGAATTTAACTGCCAAATCAACTTATCATGTGTGCCATTGGTCTACCGTCAACTTTTCTGTATAAGTTTATCGATAAGTTCGATGTGAAGATATGGAAAAAGGGATAGATGATCTCAATATTATAGAATATAACCTGCAGAATTGTTTACAGATAGGCAAAAATTTAGCTTGAATAACCATTCTCAATTTATAGGAATTTAGAAAAATTTAGGGGCCCTCTCTATAACACCCATAGTTTGTTTGAGCACGGCCCTGGCGGGCGGTAGTTCGAAAACGCAACGCGTAGCAGCGCTGCCATCAACTCTCAAAATGGCCGGACCCCCTCGGACAGCCTTAATGTTAATTTTCGATCCGATAAATTAACCATGTGTGTGCGGGAAATAATCACAGAGTAAATCATCGCACGATTACACACTAAAGAAATGAATTTATCCTCATTGAATAATGGGAAAATATTATATCGTATCGAAATTAGCTGCTTCCAGGAACATTTCCGAAACTCCAAACGATTGAATGAAAAAATACCGGTGCAAGGACAGGAGACGTTTCTTCACATCAGCTTAATTCGATTACACTGTTGTTCCATTTTTAACTTCCTTTTAACTTAACTTTAAAAGAAGGGAAATTATTGGTTTCGGTCCGATTTTCGAAAACCGAGTTTTCATCAGATGTCGACGTTTTGAGGTCCTAGGAAGCTATTCCGACTATTTTTGGATGGACATCCGTATGTGTGTGTGTGTGTGTGTGTGTGACCAAATTTTTGTCGTACGATATCTTAAGAACAAATTGAACGATTGGAATGGTTCTTGTAGCGATCGAAAGGGTTTATCAAGATTCAGATCTGAGTAGATTTTGGAGTCAATCGGTCGAGTAGTTCCAAAGTTATTCGAAAAATAAAAATTAAAAAAAAAAAAATTTCGTGTTTTTAGCGCATATCTCTTAAACTGTTTGTGCGATGAGTCTCAAAACCTAATCAGATTTAAGTCTTGGATAGCCCTCTGATTGCCGCAAGAATCATCAAAATCGAACGATTAGTTTAAAAGATATTGCACGACAAAAATTTCTTTTTTTGTCGTATCAAACCTTTGGAACGAATTAACCGATTTGAATGATTCTTGCGGCGATCGAAAGGTATACCAGGACTTGAATGTAATTGAGACTGAACGATATCTTTTGACATTAAATATAACTCCCCAAAACCTAGAAATGTTGACATTTGAAAAAAACTCGATTTTGATTAAAAATCATACGGGAAAAGATTTATATACGGAAAACTAACTATACTTATAACCTTTCTCAATGTATTATAAATACAATAGTATCAATTTATTGTAACGTATTTAACACATAGCGGGAAGTTTTAGGATTGGCCCACAGGTCAACCGGTTTCCTGATTTTTTATAGTAGAAACAAATCAATACCATTTTCTAGCTAAAATGATTAGTTCATTTTGATGTTTTTAGCTTCAATTCTTCAAACGCCATAAGGTGATAAGCAGGGTAAAAATGCCTTTTGCGAATATCTCAATAATATTTTATGGATGAGTAGGTTTCATAAAATACTAAGATCTTGAAAGTATCAGACCTAAATTGCAATCAGTCTTCGATGAAAGAAAAACTAAAAAATGTAAAGTAATTTTTTCCTCGGGATTGACTTGACCGAGTTGTTTGAAATTGTTTGAATTTATTGAAAGAGTCAAAAGCTTTTATAGACACAATAGACAGATTCTTAGCCTAATAAATTCATGATAAAAGAATGTCTCTTAAATTTTCGTTATTCACTGCTATTTTTCGAGCGAAATGATGAACCTATAATTTTCACGTTCCTTATAGATTCCTCGACAACTCTTTTTTTTCAAAATATTAGTAATGGTACGCCGCAGTTAAAATAAATCAAGTTTTTATTCCCGCAAAAAAAAAATGAATTATTAAACAAGTTTTAGCCATATTATTGCAAATTGTTCTGTTATTTTTACATAAATAATATCAGAGTTGTGAAATTGCCAATGGAAATTATTTCCATTAACTCATTGAATTCAATTTTTTAATGCAAATATTTTGCATTAAAAAATAAAATTTAATGGGTAATGAAAATATTTTGCATTGAAAAATAAAATTTAATGGTTAATGAAAATATTTTGCATTAAAAAATTACATTTAATGGTTAATGAAAATATTTTTCATTGAAACATTAAATTTAATGATTAATGGAAATATTTTCCATTAAAAAATTAAATTTAATGGCTAGTGAAAATGCCAATGCATTAAGAAATGTAATGCATTATTCACAACTCTGAATAATATGCTGAAATCATTCACTCACATTAGAAGTTGTAACAACATTTTTTTACATTCGTAGACGTGAATTTATCAGACAAGCCGAACTCAAATTTTCAATACACATTTTACTTGATATAAAATTTAGAATGTTCTTTTTATTTTTTTCCGGTCTTCTGTGGAATTCGCTGTTCGAATTGAGTGGAAATCTTACAGTTAAAAAAACTTTAGTATTGAAACTTGATTAGTGCATTGAAATTTTGAGTTCAGCTTGGCTGATAAATTCACTACAACCAAAATTTTTCTTCCGTTCTTTGATAATTCAGTTTTTCTGGCGAAAAATGCTTTTTTTTTAACTACGACGTACCGTCACGAATATTTCGAAGAAATACGAGTTATTGAAGAATCTACGAAGAATGCAGAAATAACAGTTTCATAATTTTGCTCTAAAAGTCTGACGGTGAAAGCAAAAGCTTGAGAGATAATAATTTTTTTGTATCGTGAATTCATTAAGCTAAAAATCTGTTTATTGTGTCTATAAAAGATCTAGATTCCCTCAGTAATATATTATTAAATTTTCAAACGAATCGGTTAGGTAAACCCTTGGGGAAAAATTACTCTACATTCTTTAGTTTTTTTTATCACAAACCTGATAAGATCTTGAGATCTGATACTCTCAGCATCTCAGTATTTTAATAGTACATACCTACTTATTCATGAAATATTATTGAGAGATTCGCAAAAGGCATTTTTACCCTGCTTGTCACCTTATGGACTTTGGAGAATTGAAGCTAATGGCGTATCTTATTAAGAAATCTGCAAAAAATATATGATATAGGGTAGCATATAAGGCTTGAGAAAACAATATTTTTATGATTGTATCAAAATTGTATCATAATTAAATAACAGAATTCAGTCAAAAAATTTTTTTACTAAGGATCTTATCAAGCTATGTAACTGTTATTTATTTTTGAAAGAGCTCTTGCCAGCCTCAAAAACATGCTAAATGCTTAGATCAATCGGTTATGTCAATCTTGAGAAGAAACAAATTTTCTATTCTTTAATTTTTATTCGTTTTCTCGAAAACCAATTGAGATAGAGATCTGAAACTTTAAGGATCTTAGTATTTTATCAGTAACTAGATATCCTCAAAGTATGATAAGAATATCTTTCCGGGGCTGATTCACCATTCTTATCCCACTGTGGCTTTTGCAAGTCAGTAGTCTTCATTTGGTTGGATTTTTTTTCCAAAGCACAAACCTTGTATCGTAGAATTCATCGAGATACATGAAATTAAAAATTTGTACCAGGCCATTAGGTATTTCACATAAGCTAACCTGGATACACGTGGATTTCTGTTCAAAGGCAACGAATTGCGAAGCCGACTCTGGGCACCACATATTGAAATAATGAATGAATCCAAGATTCGACAAAAGCAACCATGTAGAAGTTACGGGATATATGCAATCAAATAGCGTTAGCTAATTATTTATTTTATACATTTCTACACATCCATCCTACACATTTTTATCGATTCTATTCCATTAATACTTCCGAATATAATACTGCAAAAGACATCCAGAAGAACTGCGTGCAGATCCCTATAACGAACTTATAGACTACTTGCAAAATGCTGCAAATGATGTGAATGGTCGAGAAGTAGATCAGAATCGATAGAGTAAAATTGATTACCAGATGAATTCTATCTGTCATATATTCGATGTAAAAACTTACTCCGTAATCGGTATTATACCTATATATCATAGTTGTATTAGCTTATAATCTGAACAGTTTGACGATCAACTTCAACGACCACTTTCAACATTTGTAGATCTGGAACCAACGTTTATAATGACTTGATGTCTGTGACAGAATAATAGGTTACATTGATAATAAAACAGTCGTTCGAACAAACACCGCGCATTACTCTATACATGCGCATTGCGCAGTGCGCATTTCGCGGTGACGGAAGTTGCGTCATATCCGTTACAATCTCTTTTTTAATAGACGGATAACTTGCACACTATTTTCAATCTTATTTAAAGATTTCTTGCATCCGGAGATTCTATAACTTCGATATCGTATCAATATCTTGTCGGAGTAACTACTGTCAGCACTATCATTGGAGAGACTTGCGAAGTATTATGGAATAAAATGCGTCCATTAGTTATTCCACCGATATTGGAGAATGAAGAATGGTTGAAAATTGCTCAACAGTTCACCGCTACTTGGAACTTTCCTAACTGTATTGCAGCTATTGATGGCAAACACGTTGTAATCCAAGTCAGTTTAAATTAACATCGGTAGTTATATAAATGAACTAATTTGAAAATAATAAAGGATCCATCATTTTCCTTTTAGTGTCCGAATAATGCTGGATCCGCTTATTATAACTATAAGGCTAGCCATAGTATTGTGCTGCTAGCAATATGTGATGCCAACTATGTATTTCGCTTCATAGACATGGGTGCACATGGTCGAAGAAGCGATGGCGGTATCTTCAAGAACAGCATTATCGGTAAAAACCTTCGAAAACAACAGAATGAATGTACCAAAATCAGCAGCTATTTAAAAAAATGGTACAATATTACCATTTTTCCTTGTTGGGGATGAAGCTTTCCCATTAAAACCATAGGTATATGCTTCGACCATATCCTGGTAAAAATAAATTACCATTGACAAAACGTGTAACGCCGGCGACTTCAGATAATTTCGAGTGTGGAGTTGGAGTATGAGGGAGGGGGATGGGGGGGGAGAGTCGAATAATTTTTTTTCGTTTTTTATTTATGCATTGCTATTTGCGAACGTAGAACCTCTAACAGAGTTTCTAGATATGAATTCATCGATGATTTTATCAGTTTTCAAGTTTTCTGCGATTTCTCGATGTGCATCTAGAAATCGAAGGTGAACTATGGATTCTAAAACTGCAGAGTGCAGACTACCTTATCCACAAGGGTGACTCCGTCAATATTGTAAATTTAATACAGCCAAATTGAAAAAGATGTGTTCGGGGGCAATTCCATATTTTTAACTTCCCGCTGTGACGTCCGGATGTCACCACCCGCACGTTCTCCCTTCGACTACATCCCCACCTTCACCTCCACTTCAATCCTCTAACTATTCACACGATTCTCTCCTTTACTGCAAATCTCTACTCTTATCTTCTACCTGATACCTGGCCGTCCACGTCCAACTCTCCGTCTTTAAGAAGACACTCGTTGCACACGTCCCCGTCAAATGCAATGAGTCAGCTAATCCTTTACCCTCGCTCTTCCTAATCATAGTCCTACTATTCACTTCTGAACCAACCTCCTAACGACTAACATAAAATAACCGAACCTATTCTACATACGGAATATAATAAATCAAGTTTAGTTCATTAAATCAACTGTACGTTCATTACAATTACCTACATCCCCTCAGTCATAGCTTGAACAGGGACTAGACCCGAATTCAGATAAAACACCGAATTTAGATATAACCTAACCTAACCTAACCGATCGTCGATCTGCAAAATTCTGACCTAAGTTAGGTTAAAATTGCGACATTCTGACCTAAGTTAGGTTAAAATTGCGACATTCTGACCTAAGTTAGGTTAAAATTGCGACATTCTGACCTAAGTTAGGTTAAAATTGCGACATTCTGACCTAAGTTAGGTTGAAATATCAACATTCTGATATGACGTGTTGGGCAAGGCGCTCTCGCGGCTGTCGAAAAAATCGGCGTCTCGCTGTCACGGCTCGAGCACCATACGTAGTGTGGTGCACGGCACCACGAACATTTACGGCGCAGATTGGGCCAATTTTGTCGAGCACTTCGAGCTTGTCACCGCGGGCGATACCGTGTGGCGCAGGCTCGGATTGCGCGACGTGTTTTTTTATAAATGCAGCCACGGGCAACTGGCATCGCCGCAGAACTTCCGTCGAGTGCTCGACACCTTCGGCTGCGTGCTAGACAATCCGTCCGTTGCGGTGCTGCAGATGCACGTAGGAGTTCGAATTACGCCTCGCCTTAACGAGGCGCCGGTGATCGACCTGAAGAAGGCAGAGGAGTTCCACAAGAACCAGTGGTCTAGGAAACCGACGCGGATTGCGCAATACCAAGTCTACCACCTGCATTATGAGTAACCTTCTTTCGATCATCCGTCTCTGTCTGTATCTTTGTGCAACCGTATATCTCTCTATCTATATCTATCCATCTATCCATCTATCTATGGGGAATTCTCCGTCAGAACGTACGGGAATAATAATTCGAAATTTTGATTGCATCGAAATTTTGATGGGTTATTATACCTAATGAGATGAGCTTCCATGATTTTTTTCGATTTTTCCCGTTCATCTGTTCTTGAGATATGAATTTTTGAATTTTTTTTTTTTCGAAAATTCATAACTTCTTTAAAAATTGACCAAATGAGGTGTTTTTTGGGGGGGAAATTTTTGTTTTCAACTATACTTCGAAAAAAAAAATACAAAAAACGTGCTTTTTGTCAATTGCTCAAACTTAACGATTTCGAGAGGTTGGACACTTTTTTTTTTTTTTTCTAAATTCTCATAAAAAACATTGTTTTTTTCTACAAATTATGCCGTCGGATTTATTGTGGGCTCACATCTCATTCTATTTTTTTATTTCTGATCCAAAATCTTCTTGCGTAAATTTAATCGTTCTAAATTTCTAAAAAGGTTCAAAATAGCAATTCCGTTGATTCTGAAAGCCTATGGCTTTGCTTTGAGTATAAAAATATGAAATTATTAGTCCCGATGTCGTAATTGATAACTACATAAATTCCAATAATTTCATATTTTTATATTCAAAGTGAAGCCATAGGCTTCCAAAATCAACGGAATTGCTATTTTGAACCTTTTTAGAAATTTAGAGCGATTAAATTTACGCAAAAAGATTTCGAATCAGAAATAAAAAAATAGAATGAGATGTGACCCCACGATAAATCCGACGGCATAATTTGTAGAAAAAACAATGTTTCTTTTGAGAATTTTTTCAGAGAAAAAAAAAGTGTCCAACCTCTCGAAATCGTGAAGTTCGAGCTATAAATGGAAAAATCATACCGCAGTTGACAAAAATCACGTTTTTTGTATTTGTCTTCTCAAAGTATAGTTTAAAACAAAAATTTCTCAAAAAAAACCATCTGAATTGGTCAATTTTTCAAGAAGTTGTGAATTATCGAAAAAAAAAAATTCAATAATTCATACCTCAAGAATAGATGAACGAAAAAAATCGAAAAAAAATCATGAAAGCTTCTCTCGATAGGTTTAATCACCCATAAAAATTTCGATGAAATTAAAATTTCGAATTATTATTCCCGCACGTTCTGACGGAGAATTCCCCCTATCCATCCATCCATCCATCCATCCATCCATCCATCCATCCATCCATCCATCCATCCATCCATCCATCCATCCATCCATCCATCCATCCATCCATCCATCCATCCATCGATCCATCCATCCATCGATCCATCCATCCATCCATCCATCCATCCATCCATCCATCCATCCATCCATCCATCCATCCATCCATCCATCCATCCATCCATCCATCCATCCATCCATCCATCCATCCATCCATCCATCCATCCATCCATCCATCCATCCATCCATCCATCCATCCATCCATCCATCCATCCATCCATCCATCCATCCATCCATCCATCCATCCATCCATCCATCCATCCATCCATCCATCCATCCATCCATCCATCCATCCATCCATCCATCCATCCATCCATCCATCCATCCATCCATCCATCCATCCATCCATCCATCCATCCATCCATCCATCCATCCATCCATCCATCCATCCATCCATCCATCCATCCATCCATCCATCCATCCATCCATCCATCCATCCATCCATCCATCCATCCATCCATCCATCCATCCATCCATCCATCCATCCATCCATCCATCCATCCATCCATCCATCCATCCATCCATCCATCCATCCATCCATCCATCCATCCATCCATCCATCCATCCATCCATCCATCCATCCATCCATCCATCCATCCATCCATCCATCCATCCATCCATCCATCCATCCATCCATCCATCCATCCATCCATCCATCCATCCATCCATCCATCCATCCATCCATCCATCCATCCATCCATCCATCCATCCATCCATCCATCCATCCATCCATCCATCCATCCATCCATCCATCCATCCATCCATCCATCCATCCATCCATCCATCCATCCATCCATCCATCCATCCATCCATCCATCCATCCATCCATCCATCCATCCATCCATCCATCCATCCATCCATCCATCCATCCATCCATCCATCCATCCATCCATCCATCCATCCATCCATCCATCCATCCATCCATCCATCCATCCATCCATCCATCCATCCATCCATCCATCCATCCATCCATCCATCCATCCATCCATCCATCCATCCATCCATCCATCCATCCATCCATCCATCCATCCATCCATCCATCCATCCATCCATCCATCCATCCATCCATCCATCCATCCCTCTCTCTTTCTCTTTCTCTCTCTCTCTCTCTCTCTCTCTCTCTCTCTCTCTCTCTGCTTGTGAGTATCACCTGTCACGATTCTAACGGCTCTACCTATTTTTGGGACTTTCTCTACCTTAAAGTGCCTCCGGGCCTCTCTTCCTTGCAGATTCTTGCACGCTACCAGTTGCACTTCCACTCACTGTAATCATCGCACCGTACATCAGTGGTTTTTGCTGGAGAAAAGGCTTTATCTGCATGTTGAAACACCCAAACTGCTTGGTCACTATTTTCTCTGACTTGTTCTCGTCTGCGCACGCATCGCCAGCTGTGTCATTGTCTCCTGGCTCCTTTGTGTGGGTTGTCAACATCACCTCACCACGACACATTCGCTCCTCTGTATGAGATGACAACACGCCTTATTTCCATCGCGCAACATTATGCCGCCTCATTCGCATGACGCGCTCGTGCCACAAATGTCGCCGTGGGATCGCCGGGAAATCTCTCACCTGCTCTGACTGCAACCGTAAGTTCCACTCTGGCTGCGCCGCCTTATACATACACCTTAAGTCAGCTAGACCTTGTTGTTTGAATAGTCTAACTAGCCTCTGTAATTCGAACGACTCAAGCAATCCATCGGATACTGACCCACTTTTCATTGAGCCACCTGAAATGGATAGTGCCCTAGTCAATAAACTGGTCGAGGCCATAAATAGAGCAAATCAAACTAATAGGGAGCTGTCCGAGTTAATCGTTCGCCAGACTCAAATTAACAATGATATTGCTGATAAATTAGTTTGCTTAACCGAGCTCATGACCATGACGACTTGATCGCTCGCCTTGAGTCTTCGCACGCGCGTATCTTGGAAGAATTAAGTAACATCAAGGCCCCCACCACCCCGGGTCCTTCGCACCAGTCAGCTGATGTTATTGTGTCTGGGATACCGCTCTCGGTATCCGATGCGCCCAGAACGCTGGTACAAAAGGTATTTGCGTCGCTTGGGTGCCTCGAGCTCATCACCGAGGTTTTAGATATTCGTCTGCTATCTAGGCGACCTGCGTCTGCGGTTGGTGATAATCCACGTGCATCGGCCTCCTCCGCTGCTTTGCTTTCACCTTGGTTCCGAGCACCTCCAAGTCAGTCATTGTCGTCCTTAGATCTGCTCTTGTGCGTGACCACATCATCTCCTTGAAGCGTGCCAAACCAATCCTCCTCGTTGGGGATGTCTTTGCCCTTGCCCACCACCCTGGCAAAATCGTTGTCAATGAGTTTCTTCCGTCTGCTGTATATGAGTTACTCCGTCACACCAAAGCTAAAGCTGCAGAGCTGAACTTTAAATATGTCTGGGTCAGGTCCGGTATCATACGTGTTCGCAAGACCGACGGTGCCCCAGCCCTGGCAATCAAATCCACTGATGATTTAGACAGATTTATGTGACTTCCACCTACACAGGCCATCTCCAGCGCTACTACCTTAACTAACATCAAGATCGCTCAGTCTAACGCCAACTCGCTCCTAGGCCATCTCATCCAGCTCAAGGCTCACCTGTCCGATAACTTCTATCATCTCATCTCCATTTCGGAAACTTGGCTCCACTCACGTATACCTGATAGTCTTTTGCGATTAGACGGCTACACACTGATTAAAAAGGATAGGGAGGACAAGCAAGGGGTGGCGTAGCCTGCTATGTCCACAGCTCTCTCACGGTCGACGTCCTGGCGGCTTCCTCAATCTTATTCTCCAATGCACCGGAATTCTTGATTTTAGATTTGCGTTATCGTAATGAGCGGCCACTGTTATTCACTTCTATGTATAGACGACCCAAGGGCCTGTTTTTTACAGATTTCATCGCTACCTTCAATCAATTCTCGCATACCTATGAAAACATTCTCATTGCTGGCGACTTAAACTGCAACCTGTTCACCACCAATGTGGAAGCCACGTACCTTCGCGAACTAGTATTGGCCCAGGCGTTGCACATTGTCGAATCCGAGCCCACTTACCATACGCAGACCTCCGATTCGTGGCTAGATGTTTTCATCGTTGATGACAGCAGAAAGTGCAGCTCCTTTTCCAAATCTGATGCGCCATTCATTGACGGTCATGATCTGATTGAACTCAGTTCAGAATGTTGTCAGCCCACGGAAGCGCACAGTGTCTCGGCGTAGTTTTAAGAATTTCAGTGCTAGCGATTTTCTTAATGACTTCACATCGACGTTTGAATTGGGTAGCCCTAACACACCTGCTTTTGATACCACGACTGCGAACCCGTCCACCTTAGACTTATACGCAGTTCACATCATACAGACGCTAGCGAATACCACTGAACTTCATGCGCCCATGCGAACGTTCACTGTTACCAAGCCTCTGGCACCGTGGCTAACCGATGATTTTAAGACTCGTATTCGGGCTAGGAATGCGCTTTACAAACAGGCTAAGCGTTCGGGTAGTGTGCTAGGATTCGCTGTCTACAGGCAATACCACGACATCCTAACTATGGACATGCGACGAGCTGCTGATACCTATGCCCGCCACCGACTCACAGCTGTTAGTAATCCAACTAGGCTTTGGCGCGAACTCGCTAACCTAGGCCTCGTTCGACCTCGCATGACCTCCCCGCTCTCCTTCTTCACGCCTGATGAGCTGAATAATGCGTTTGTAGCCATCTCTAACTCTGCGGCACCTTGCAGCTCTGAGGACTTTGCCAGCCTCCTTTTAGTTGGTAATGACCATCTGCCTACCAGCGCCGAATTCCGCTTTACATCGGTCAGCGCGGAGTATATAGCTAAGCTGGTTAAGTCGTCCACGAGTCCTACCCATGCGTCCGGCCCGGATGGCATATCGCTGTTTATCATCCATCAAGCTCTTCCCTGCCTCGCCCATGCGCTTGCGTCTCTCTTCAATGGTAGCTTCAATCTTGGCTATTTTCCGGAATGCTGGAAGCGAGCTTTCATCCGCCCCCTCATCAAGGTGAATCCACCGCGGACTCCGTCTGATACCCGGCCTATCGCCAACCTTTGTGAGTTGTCAAAAATCTTAGAGCGAGTGGTACATACTCAGTTACTCACCTTTGTCAACACCAATAATCTTTACGATCCCCGTCAGTCGGGCTATAGAGCAGGTTTTAGCACCCAGACGGCGCTTCTACGGCTCTGCCAGGACATCAGGCAGGGTGTTGACGATAGACGTCTGACCATCCTCGTGCTGTTTGATTCCAGCAAAGCGTTTGATACAATTGGTCACCTTCGGCTCTTGGATAAGCTTAAAAATCTGGGTCTCTCTGAGACGGTTCTGCGTTGGATTTTCTCGTATCTAACTGGTCGAACTCAGGCGGTGGTGGATGAGCACGGTGCTCACTCCACATGGTTGGAGATGACCTCTGGTGTCCCTCAGGGATCTGTACTGGGTCCGCTCCTTTTCTCTCTTTTCATTAACGATATTGGCGCTGATTTGCTCTACACCCAGCATCTCATATTCGCAGACGACACTCAGATTTATTTGTCCTGCCCTCCGTCTGAACTGGCTGCTGGCCTAGCCAAGATCACCCGGGACATTAGTGTTATCACTACCTTCGCGGCTGCTAACGGACTTAAACTTAACCTCAGCAAATCCAAGGTTCTCATCCAAGGCAGCGGTACTTATATTAACCGCATCGATCTCCATAACCTTGAACCCATTATCGTGAATGGTTCTCTGCCCACACAGCACACAGTCATCCGCGGGATGTCCTACGGATGTATTTCACGTCCGTAGCAGATATCCTGTGAATATCCTGATAAGTTCGATCGACATACACAGGATATTTTGCGGACATCTAAATGTCCGCTTTTCAGATATCCGTGGGATTGTATTATGGGATAGCCTGTGGATAATTGTGAACGTCCTGCGGACCGCGGTCGTACGTTATACGGATGTTTACCTTATCCTAGGCTCATCCGTATGACGTTCATCGGATGTCAGTCTTTTAAAATGGAAATTCCGTGGATTTATTATATGAATACAATCGATTACAAACACATAGTAGGAACGGAGAGGGAAGGTATTTTGATCAAAAAGGTTGACGAGGTTTTCGTTAAACACAGTGCTCTAGTCTTTATAGGTCATATAGACCCTTTGTAATACAAGTGTCAAGTAGACTTGAGAGGCGTCTTTCTTATTAAAAGACAGTTTTAATTCTGAAACTACTATTATGAGTAAATAGGCCCGGCCTCATCAAGTAACAAAGTTACTTTGCTTGCGAGAGAGGTTTTTAGCGGTCACCGCGCCGCGATGCTCGACCGCGGCCGTCTGACTCTAACTGTACGCAAGGTATGTACTATGGCATATACGGAGTGAGTTTTTTAACGTGTTACCAGAGAATATTTCGAAAACGGATCACGACACGAAAAAATATTTCGGATGAAAATTGTTGGTTATAGAGAGGGAAAGAACATGGTGCAGCAAGATTTTAAGTAGGTGGAGACGCCAAGGCCGGGAGAAGGTCAACTTGGTTTTATTTTTTATGGAAACCCATATTTTTTATTACATAAAATTGTTCTACTTAAAAATCAAACGACTTTTGTGGAAAACATTTTTTTGTGAGACACTAATTTCTTATGATATTTAGCTAAACAAATAAAAATCTCTGAAATTTTCAAAATATTAAACTATCAAGTTTGGAGAAAAATTGCACAGGACAAAAAATCTGTGTAATTTTATGCAGAAAATGTTGGAAATAATTGCAGAATTTTCTACAATAACTTTTGATTGTATGTACTTTCTTCGATCATGTGAAAAAATCACAAATTGAACCGCCGGATCGTAGAAGGGTACATAAAATTATTTTGCCATTTCGAGTTGGCCCCCGGCCTCTTCTACGGAAAATGTCAAATTTTGATTTTTGAAAATCGTATCTTCATAGGAAATTCGATTGCGCATCTTTTTTTCCTCTTAAAAAAAAGTTCTAATTTTTTTCGTTTCTGAAATAATGGGAAAAAACATGATTTTTTGAAACTGAAAAATATATCTCTATTTTCACTTCAACTCGCTCGAAATCGTAAAATATTCAGAGTTTTCTCTTCAAATTTGGAGCAGTTATGTGTCAAACTATTCTGAAGCTGGTAATGAAACTATTTTTTTTTTATTATTTTTCATAAAAAAAGTTATTCAATTTTTTCTGAGTATTGACACAAATCGTGTTAGAATATTTTCAATCGCTCGGTTTATCGAGTCAAGTTTGAGCAATCACAAACTTCCAGTGGATGAAATGGTCATCGGGATGTGTAGAAGTTTTCTGGAAAGTTTCACTCTAATTGAACTAGCCGTTATTAAATGACCAGTGTTTAATTATTATCTTAGGTGAGCCGCGCGGCGTTGCGAGTAGAGAACTCAGCGCAGAGGTTGCGCGCTGGGTAGGCACAAGCACGGCCACCTTTCTGGACGGCCGCTACGCGCTCAAGATAATAATTTAACACTGGTCATTTATTAACGGCTAGTAAATTGAACTGAAACTTTCCAGAAAACTTCTACACATCCCGATGACCATTTCATCCACTGGAAGTTTGTGATTGCTCAAACTTGACTCGATAAACCGAGCGATTGAAAATATTCTAACGCGATTTGTGTCAATACTCAGAAAAAATTGAATAACTTTGTTTATAAAAAATAATAAAAAAAAATAGTTTCATTACCAACTTCAGAATAGTTTGACACATAACTGCTCCAAATTTGAAGTGAAAACTCCGAATATTTTACGATTTAGAGCGAGTTGAAGTGAAAATAGAGATATATTTTTCAGTTTCAAAAAATCATGTTTTTTCCCATTATTTCGAAAACGAAAAGAATTAGAACTTTTTTGAAAAGGAAAAAAAGATGCGCAATCGAATTTCCTATGAAGATACGATTTTTAAAAATCAAAATTTGACATTTTCTGTAGAAGAGGCCGGGGGCCAACTCGAAATGGCGAAATAATTTTATGTACCCTTCTACGATCCAGCGGTTCAATTGTAAAAAAAAAGCTCTAAAAGACTATTTTTCAAAAATCTTTGCATGAAATTACGCACTGTTTGTTCGTTGCGATTTTCCCCCAAACTTGATAGTTTGTAGGTAAAAAGTTCTTGAAAGTTGAAAAATCTCTAGTTATTTAGCTGAGTATCAACAGAAATTGGTGTTTCACAAAAAATTGTTTCATAAAAAAGTCGTTTGATTTTTTAAGTCGAATGAAATTACGGTATGAATAACCTTAAGCCGTTCACCAAATAAAAAGAAAACTACATCATAGTCTTTCCCCTTTGAAAGGATACTACTTTTGTTGGAAAAGTCTTCCTCGAAAACGCCTTGTTTCCGAGATAAAAATTCCTAATTCGTCAAAATGAACACATGACGAATATTCATACAATATAACCAAACACCAAAAAGCCCTTACAATACGGCCATATGATATATCGACTTAGCGCGTGTACTCTAGCTAGCTACTGATGATTCTGACGAAACGTATGTATTCGGGATATCTCAGAGATGTTGTGTACGGCCGAGTGAAATGATAGGATATCCTACGGATGTCTCAATGATCATGGACATATATGGGATATTTCTAGGATATCCGATTGGTCCTGGATATACGTGGGCTGTATAAGACTTAAATAGGACATCCTGTAGATGTCTTGTGCTGTGTGGGTGCTGCCAT
This sequence comes from Macrophya alboannulata, assembly GCA_949628255.1. NCBI lineage: Eukaryota > Metazoa > Arthropoda > Insecta > Hymenoptera > Tenthredinidae > Macrophya > Macrophya alboannulata. The sequence goes on along the minus strand of OX451210.1, from coordinate 6,640,321 downwards.
ATGTTAAGGAGGTACGCAATCTTGGGGTCATCATGCGATCCAACTTGTCCTGGCGGGGTCATGTGATGATGATTTCCAACAAGGTAAATTTGACACTGCATAGGTTGAAGTATCACCGTAACGCCCTGTCCACTGGCCTAAAAACCGCTCTCGTGGTTTCCCTTGTCTTTCCGCACATAGACTATTGCTGCTTGGTTTTTAACGATCTAACGGGTGAACTTAACCTCATCCTCCAGCGCCTCATAAATTATGCTATTAGATTCATTTTCAATCTACGCATGGATGATCACATCACGCCGTTCCGATGGCAACTTGGCTGGCTTTCAGTTCGTGCTAGGCGCCTCTACTTTCTGGGAATCTTCGTCTTTAACGCGATTAGCGGGGCGGCCCCGGCCTACTTACTAGAACTTTTTAGTAGCTTGTTATCTTCGTGCGGCCGGTCTTTGCGGTCCTCGTCCACGAGAAGGTTCCGTATTCCGCATCATCGAACGAGCACGCTTCGGAACTCCTTCCTCCTATCCGCTCTAGACCTGTGGAACTCACTCCCTGCTGAGGTTGTGTCGGCGTCGTCCTTGCCAGTTTGCAAATCCAAGCTGTTTACTCACCTCTTCGCTAGTGATACGGGTTCGTTTTAGCTTCTTCCTTCCGTGATGGCGTCTGTTCACCTAATTGCGAGCGGTGGTTTGCTTCGGCATTTTTTACTCTATCTACTCTTTTTATTTCTTATTCTTATATTTAGCCTTATTATTAAGTATCTTAGTTAGGCGCTGTCTTATTGTATTCTTTGCTAACTATTTTGTCTTTCTTCTTTTATTTCTTCTAATTTACACCCTGCTGTTATTTTCCTGCTCTTATGTATTTTAACTGGACACTAGTTCTATCCATTCTAAGCTATGTATCTTCTCATACCTACTGATTTTTTTTTTCTAATTACTATTTGATATGTCATGCTCTCTCTGTTTTTGCCCCAAGGCTTGCCAGGGCATATAATAAATAAATATCAAATATCAAATATCTCTCTCTCTCTCTCTCTCGGAGCACGAAATGAAAACTTGCCCCATTAAAAATTCCGATAATGAGCACCCTAAATGCCATAACTGTCACAAGGCAAAACTCGGAGACATTAAGCACTCTGCTCTCGATGGCAAAAAGTGCCCACTATTAATTAATAAATTGAAGGACAAAATTAGTAGAACTCACTATGGCTAGCAATGTAACACCTGGTTCTAATGTCCAACATCTCAAAATCTGCCATGTAAATTGCCAAAACCTTCTAGCTGCTAATCACTTTGTTGAATTTAAACAATTCTTTACTGGGTCTGATTATCACATAATCTGCATGTCCGAGACCTGGCTTACTCCTAACATTACAGATGGTTTCGTTGATCTAGAAGGATACAATCTATACAGATGTGACAGAATAGGTAAAACAGGTGGAGGCGTTGGCTTCTATGTAAAGTACAATCTTCAGACACGAATACTTCAGGACTCCGGGGGAGAATACTGTCGTAAGCCTGAGTTCATCATCGCGGAAATAGCTGTGTCTGGGACAGAGAAGCTAATGCTAAGCGTAGTATATCGGCCCCCGGACACCGCTTATTTGATTGATTTCGAAAACTCCTTCTTGCAATTCTTCGTGCATTATTCCTACCATGTTGTCATCGGCGATCTCAATCTCGACCTCAGGCCGCAGGCATACGATAGTGACAAAATGCGCGATCGGCTATGGAACTTTGTAAATAGTTCCAATCTTCATCTCGTCCCGTTCGAGCCGACGCATAATCTCAAAAATAGTGCAACGTGGATAGACCATTGCATAGTTGACAGTCCTGATGGAATAGTTGCATCTGGGCAACTGGACGTATCATTTCTTTCCGCGCATGACCTTATCTACGTCGTGCTTGACGTAGGAGTAGAAGAGGAGTCGAGAGACATCACCTATAGAGACTTCAAAAACTTCTCAATCGATAATTTTCTGAGAGATTTGAGTAGCGCAGATTGGAAACCTTTCTTCTGTAGCGATAACATTGACACGAAAGTAGACTGCATGAATACCATTGTGGCTGCCTGCTTGGATAGGCATGCACCTTTAGTTAGGGCCAAGACCAAACCAAATAGGGCCCCTGCGCCTTGGTTGACAACAGAGATTAGGGGTCTCATGAACGAACGCAACCAGGCACGAAGAGCCTGGAAAAGAAAGAGATGCCAGTTACTCCACGAAAAATTCAAACGTCTGCGGAACTTAGTTAAGGCTAAAATCGATAGCGCCAGGAATGAGTTTTACACCAGGACTCTCGGCACCTCGAAATCTTCATCAGAGGTGTGGGCGAAGCTTAGGAGGCTAGGACTTGTCAAATCGAAATCCTCGTCGCGTAGCTTGCACTTATCGATTTCAGAATTGAATAAACACTTTGCGTCTTCTGATTCTATACAGGTCGGCCACGGTCGCCAAGCGGCACCTGAAACCTTCAGTCCACCTTCAATGGAACCATTCGATGATAATCAGTTCCACTTTTGCAACATCGTTACCGAAAAGGTCCTTAAAGCCATTTTTCACTCAAAGTCGAACGCCATTGGCATAGACGGTATTTCAATTGATGTATTTCGGAGAAGTCTACCCGTTCTCTTGCCCGTTATTGAGCACCTGTTTCATTTCTCGCTTTCACACGGGGTATTCCCCTCATTATGGAAAAATTCTATTATTGTGCCTCTTCCCAAAACGAAATCTCCGAGAGCATGCAATGACTACAGACCCATTTCGATCCTGTGCGCACTCTCTAAGTGTCTTGAGAGGCTGGTAGCAGACCAAATCTCCGATTATCTTGAGGAACGAAATTTGTATGACCAATTTCAATCGGCCTACAGGAAAGGTCATAGCACTCATACCGCGCTTATTAGGGTAGTAGACTACTGCCGCCAGGCGATAGACAAAAGAAAGGTTGTTATAGTGGTCTCTTTTGATTTCTCCAAAGCCTTCGATAAGGTTAATCATTCCATACTTCTTAAAAAGCTGAGGAAGTTAAACTTCTCTCCCCTGGTCCTCAGATTTCTTCATTCATATCTCACCAAGAGGCGGCAGGCTGTCAGAGGAATAAATGGGGAACTATCGGAATGGGTCAACAAGACGCTGGGCGTACCCCAGGGATCGGTTCTGGGACCCTTGCTTTTTATCATCTATGTTTCAGATCTTTGCAATATCTTACGTAACTGCAGCTACAATTTCTACGCCGATGACCTTCAGCTGATGATCGAGTGTGAACCAGTCAACATTCTTAGCGGCATTGCGAGGGTCAACAGGGACGTCGATGCGGTCTGTCAATGGGCAACTGATAACGAGCTACAATTGAACGATGGTAAAACCAGAGCGATATTGGTTGGTTCCACGAGGTACATAAATTCTTTCGACTTCACAACTTTACCGCGTATCCAAGTACGGGGAACAGGGGTCGAGTACTCTTCCAATCTATGTATACTGGGGGTTACGCTAACGAGTGACCTCACCTGGAGGCCTCACATTAACAATGTCACTAAAAGAATATATAGTACTGCCTGTCAATTACGCCTTTGTCGCAAACTATTGCCCGAACAGCTACGAATACAGCTAATATCGACTCTGGTTTTTCCTCTGATCGATTACTGCTGCATCATACACCTCGACCTGACGGATGAACTTACACTCTCGCTGCAAAGAGCCTTGAATTCATGCGTCAGATTTATCTATAATATCCGTAGGGACGAGCACATCACCCCCTACTTCACAGCGATAGGATGGCTTAAAGTAAACGCTAGAAAGAAATATCTATTAGGCTGCATGATGTACAATGTTTTGAAGACCGGGATACCACTGTACTTGAAAAGTAAATTTAAGCGCAAAACAGACGTAGGGATAAGAAATACTAGAGCTCCATCTGAGAATTTAGCTATTAAACCATGTAGGACTCAATATTTCAAAAATTCGTTTACGCATGGAGGCGCTGAGTACTGGAACAGCCTACCTTTGGACATTCGCAACTGTAAAACCCCTGCTACATTTAAACATCATCTTTTCAATTATCTACTCTCTAGTCAGACACAAGCATATGCTGCTAAAACCTGAATAGAAGCTAATCTAGTCACCTAGACTGTATATAGGCCGACACATGCAACACACACACACACACACATATACTCTTGTATACGTGTACACACACACACACACGAACACACTTAGTGCAAGATAGGACCAGGCCAAACTAATCTATACTATATTATATATATGTATATATCAAATTCTATTTATTTATTTATTTATTTTACGTTACTCCATTTATTTTTCTATTTCTATTTCTATTATTTTATTTTTTTGTTTTGTTTCTATTTTATTATTGATTCACGCACGATTACGAGATACTTTAACAAAGATGTATCACATGCCCATGTAAAAATATTTGTTACAATGTAATCTGAAGTGCCAGCGCTTGAGGGGATCCGTCCCAGAGCGCTCAATAAATAAATCAATCAATCAATCAATCTCTCCCTCTCTCTTTCTCTTTCTCAAGTCTAAGCCGTGTCGTAATACCGTTCTCATATTTTTTCGCGTTTTTGCCTGGTATCTGTAATTAAATTGCCCGATCTGTGTGTATATCTCATTGTGCAGTGTGAGTGAGTTTGTCTGTGATTCAGCCCTAATGTTTTTGCTCAGTTTTAGCGTGTAAAAGTGCATTTTTGCACCGAAGTCTTGGCTGATTTTGACTTGGCGACGGTTGACAAGTGGTGCCTATTCATTGTCATCTCTGTGTGTGGTATCAACTACTCAGCTTGCGATCGTGTGTGTGCCCAGATACAAGTCTCGTTTAGCAGCTGGTCTAGTGCTCTATGTTTACTTGGTCATCTGTTTGGACTTTAGACTCTGCGTAACTAGTTTCGGTGCTATCACGGCGATTTGTTGGAGCCTCTCTCTATGCTCGTTATCGTGTGTCGGTTATAGCCTATATTGTGATCTTGGCTCAGTATCGTAGGTAACTCGCTATCTTATCATCATGTCTGACAGCTCTCCCCCGTCTCCAGCATTGCCAAAAATCTGCAAAGGCTGCAGAAAAGATGTGAAGAACGCATCTTCTTGTCCTGGCTGTCGAGGATACTTTCACCCTAGCTGTGCGCAGTTTAGCAGGGTGACCATTGGTTCCAAATCAGTATCGAGATGTAAGATATGCCTGGCAGGGATTGCCTCTGCGCCAGCCTCGTCTCATAGCTCCTCTGCAAGGGCAAGTACAGTGGTCAATTCTCGAGAGCAGAGACAGAAATCTTCACCCACTCAACCGCCTTCTCTGGATGCAGTCCTGGCAGCGGTCGAAGCCAACTCCGGATTTGTCAACTCCTCTATGGATGCATTTAGCAAAATGACCGCTGATATGAGCAACAAGCTCGATAAGCTTGTGGAACTTCCAGCTAGGGTCGAAAACATCGCCGAGACACTTGATGCTTTGTCCGCCTCCACTGTAAACCTTGCGAGGGAGTTACGCACCGAAATGACCACTCTTACTTCCGAAAATGTTTCACTCAGGGCGCGTGTTAGTGAATTGGAGAATGTGCAGGGGACCAAATCAGCGGATGTCGTTCGTCTTGCTGCAGAGGTTGCAGGGCTTACTGCTAAATTGGGGGCCTTAGAGCGAAACCATCTATCGCGTGATCTCATGATATCGGGTGTCCCAGAGTCTGAGGGTGAAGATCTCTCCTCACTTGTGCGATCTCTTGCTACTCGTCTCACGGTCAATGTGTCTAGATCAGACATCTGCGAGGTTATGCGCATTAGGAGCACCAGGAATACCGATCAACCACGGCTCATTCTTGCTCGGCTTCAGTCAACCGATTGTCGAAATCGATTTCTTGCTGCCAAGCGCGCTGCTGGGCACATCTACGCCGACGAACTTGGCCTGGACGGGGAGCATCCGCATAGGCCGGTGTTTTTGAATGAACATCTTTCACCTGCTCTTGCTACGCTTTTGGGTAAAGCCAAAGAAATTGCCAAGCGATGTAGCTACCGCTTTGTCTGGACTCGAAATGGGGTAGTCTATGTTAAGCGTGAGGCTTCTTCTGAGCCTATAGCTATTCGCTCTGAAGCTGATCTGCCTCAGCTAGCTCGTACTGGAGCTGATGCGCCTGCGCAGGATGGTCAACCGGATGCCGCCCAAGGGTCTGCGGATGCTGATCGTGAGGGAGGTATTTGACAGTTGGGATCAGTCTCGGGAGCCGTCGTGTCAAGTAACTCAACAAGTCTGTCTACACGTCACCTGAAAATTGCACATCTTAATGCAAATTCGCTACTCGGTCATATAGAACAAATTAGGATATTTTTTTATAATACCTTTTACCATGTCATCGCCATTTCCGAATCGTGGCTGCATGCTGGGATTCTTGATGAGCTTGTCGTCTTGGACAATTATTGCTTGCTGCGCAACGACAGAATCGGTAAACTGGGTGGTGGAGTAGCCTGCTATGTCCACAATTCTCTTCTATGTAATATTCTTGCCTCCTCACCGCCGTTGTTTACAAATTCTCCGGAGTTTTTGATGCTTGAAATCAAATCAGATCGTGACAAGATTCTATTTGCAACTGTATATTGCAGACCTAAGGGTATTTTGCTGGATAACTTCGCGGACAAGCTCACCAATTTCTCCCATAACTATAGCAATATTATCATTACCGGCGATTTTAACTGTAATCTGAGCAGCAGTAACTTCGTGGCTACGTATCTGCGTGACTTCATTTTTAGCCATGCGCTCTTTTTAGTCCCTCACGGCAATACACACCATACGAATCACTCTGATTCCTGGCTCGATGTAGCAATAATTGATTCGGCAGATAAACTGTTATCCTTTAATAAATCGTCAGCGCCGTTTATAGCAGGACACGATTTAATTGAGCTCGAGTTCAAGCTATCGCTCCCTATGTCTATTGTCTAAACGTGTTGTAACGTATCGCGACTTCAAAAATTGTGATGCGCTAGCCCTCGGCGATACTCTGCTCACTATTATTGCCAATCAGCCGCCTAGTCAAGCTGATAACGTAGACTCTCTAGCCAGTTCTCTTTGCAATGCAATTACAACGGCGCTGGATAGCCATGCACCGATCGTCTCGCGTACGTTGACAGGTTCTCGTGCTCCTTGGTTAACCACTGAAATCAAACAGCGAATTATACTTCGGAATAAGCTCTACACCTCAGCGAAGCGGTCAGGATCGGCTGCCATGTTTGAGCAATATCGTGATCTGCGTAAGTCTGTTAAATGGCAGATTAGGCAAGCCAAAGATGAGTTAGTTAGGCGTAGGCTTGATAATTCACCTGATGCATCGAGCACCTGGGCTGAACTCAGACGGCTTGGAATTGTCAGTGCAGCCACTACGTCTCCGCTAAATCATTTCTCTGCTCAGCAGTTAAATCTTTATTACGCCTTGGTCACTAGCGCTCATCCGCCTTGCTCGCTACAGGATCTATCAGCGCTCCTTTCGGAGCGCCCGGTCGTACCGACAGAGTTTTCCTTCGCGTCAATCCAACTGCAGCAAGTCCTGGCTGCGTTACTGTCGTATATTACTAAATCGCGGGGAAAAAGCCCCGATGGCGTCCAGTTGCGGCATCTCGAAAAGATTTTGCCTGTACTCGCGCCTCATCTCACGAATCTTTTTAACGTATCGCTGCGCTCCTCGGCTTTTCCCGAGATCTGGAAAAGGGCTTATATAGTCCCATTAAATAAATGCAATCCGCCCACCTCGACCTCTGATACTAGACCAGTAGCGAATCTGTCCCATCTTTCGAAAGTTTTCGAGCGTATCCTAGCAAATCAGGTCACTTTCTGCTTGGAGCAAAACAACTTGTTGGATCCTATGCAGACTGGCTTCCGAAAAGGTCATAGTACTCAGACTGCGCTGCTCAAAGTACTTGATGACGTAAAAAAAGCAGTTGACGACAGATGCGTTACTATCTTGCTTCTGTTCGACTTTAGTAAGGCGTTCGGCAGCATTAACCATAAGCTTCTTCTGTCCAAATTATGGCATTGCGGCTTCTCCGCTGATGTAGTCTCTTGGTTCCATTCATATCTGACAGGTAGGACCCAGGCTGTTCGGGATCCAATAGGCAATGGGCATTCTGATTTCTTGTGTAATTTCTCTGGTGTGCCACAGGGCTCGGTCCTTGGGCCTCTTCTCTTTTTAATTTTCATAAACAATATAGGCTCGGCTCTGCGGCACACCAAGCACGTGATTTTCGCGGACGATCTACAGATTTATCTGCATGCTGCCCCGTGTGACATTCAATTAGCTATAAGTGCCATAAATGAGGATGCGGCGGCTGTTGCGAGCTGGGCTGAGGAGAATGGGCTGCGGCTAAATGTCAGCAAGACCAAGGCTATGATTTTGGGTAGCTCTGCCTTTGTCAGGCGGCTTGGGGAACTGGATCTGCCACAAATTATTATTGATCATCAACCGGTACCGTATGTTAATACAGTTCGCAACCTTGGTGTCTATATATCTGCCGACCTTACGTGGAACAATCATGTCTCGCAGGTATCGCGTAAGGTCCATGCCACGTTACGCAAGCTTAAACAGCATAGTGATTCACTTCCGCGTCACATAAAGTCTATGTTGGTTTCTGCCCTGGTACTGCCTCATATTGACTACTGCAGTCTAGTATATCACGATCCAACTGATTACCTCAACCTTAAACTTCAGCGGCTTGTGAACAGCGGCATTCGATTTGTCTTCGGTCTGAGATGGGATGTCCACATTACGCCCTATCGTTCAAAACTAAAGTGGTTACCGGTTGGTGGCCGGCGTCTATTTCTCCTCGGCTCAGTCCTCTATCAAGTGTTAGCCAGTTCGACTCCCGGTTACCTTCGCGAGTTGTTCGTTGAGATTGACCCAAGCGCGCGGCGCTCAGCTAGGCTGGCAGACTCGGTCACGTTGCAGAGTTCCATATCCCGACTCATAGGACTGCTGCCTATCGCAACTCCTTTGCGCTAGCTGCCTCATATTTTTGGCATAGTTTACCGGGACCTGTTAAGACTGCATCATCTTTGGAGTTATTCAAAGTTCGGTTGCTTGCACACCTGTCATCGGTTGATACGGAGCCCGGTCCTGGCTCCTCTGTATCCAAGCTCTAGAATTACGGGTGCTGGGCCCGTCTCTTTCGCGGTTTACATGTCTAAATTATATTTATTATATCTATTTTGTTTATTTTATTTATTATATTTATTATATTTATTATTTTTGTTTCATTTTTATGTTTCTACATTGTGTCCATTTTTTTCTTGCGATATTCCTAGGACCCATGCCTGCTAGTAGCCGAGGTATTCCTAGATGCAAATCTCATTGGACAGTCAATCGCTGGACGCTGTCTATCGACCCAGCGTTCCCTAGCTTTAGTTTAGCCTTTCAGTGCATATGTGTTAATCATAAGGTCAAGTTGTTATTGTGCTGTGTCTATTCTTATCCTACTTGGGTTTATTTTTATTTTCATATTTTTATTTCTATTTTTATTTTTATTTCTATTCAACTAATTATTTTCTATTTTTACTAAGTTTTAAATTAATCATTTTCTCGTATTACCAGTCTGTTCTCACCTATGGGTTCTCTTTGTAAGCCTTATCTATATTCATATTCAAAATCTGTGATTATTCTTCTGTAATTTGCCCTTCGGCCCATTTGTGGCTACGGCATAAATATACGTTTTCTATCTATCTATCTATCTCTGGTGTAAAATATGTTATTATTTGTTGCCATATTGTAAAGCTTAAGCGCTTGAGGGGATTTATCCCAGAGCGCCGAATAAATCAAATCAAACTCAAAACCCCCCCCCCTCCCCCCCTCCCCCTCCCCCCCTCCCCCTCCCCCTCCCCCTCCCCCTCCCCCTCCCCCTCCCCCTCCCCCTCCCCCTCCCCCTCCCCCTCCCCTCCCCCTCCCCCTCCCCCTCCCCCTCCCCCTCCCCCTCCCCGTCCCCCTCCCCCTCCCCCTCCCCCTCCCCCTCCCCCTCCCCCTCCCCCTCCCCCTCCCCGTCCCCCTCCCCCTCCCCCTCCCCCTCCCCCTCCCCCTCCCTCTCTTACTCTTTTACTCTCTTTGCCTGTCCAGTTACGGGCACTACAGGGTCTACGGACAACTCAGGCGCGTCCCCAACGTTTCTTTCGCGCAGGCCTACTGCCCCTCTTCGCATATAATAAAAGAGAAGACGCGAACCGGCGCCATGTTCGCGCACGGTTTATGCGCAGGGTACGGACAGGGACTCCGGATCAAGACGCTACGGAAGCTGGGCGCCCAGCACAGCGCAAGGGTGGCAGAATGGCAGGCGATGGCCGCGAATCTGCGGGCGTACGTAGAACTGCGGCTGGAGGTGGTCGTGAATCTAGAATATAATTTTAAACAGAGGGCTCTGGACTACGCCGCCCAATCACCAGACGACCACCCGCTTTTCGCGGAACTCGTAACGAACAACGTAATGGTAAGGCTAGAGGGATGGTGCCAGCATTTGCACCGTCACATAGCCGATGACGCAGACGTGCTGCTGCGAGACCCGACGCGAATGAATCTGTTTGCGGAGGGCTCGCTGACAAAAGAGGCGCTCCGAGCGCGATACGATGCAGAGGTGAGTAGTGGTGGTGGCGGTGGTTTTTTGATTCTTAGTTTCGTTATTTCTTTGGTTGTACTTTGTTCCTCTTATTTCTTTATGCTGTGTAGTTTCTGCCGTGTCTGTGTTTCTTTATTTCTTTATTTCGGCGGGATGGTTTTCTGTGTTTGTTCGTTTCTGTATTTCTACGTTTCCTTGTTTCTTGGTTTCTTTATTTCTTTATTCATTTGTTCCATGCTTTCTTTCTTTCTTCCTTTCTTGCTTTCTTTCGCTTTCGCGAAGATTCGCCTCGATATGTTCTTCATGGGAGACCCTAAGCGGGTGGACTACACGAGACTGAAACAACTCTTGACGAATGTAACGCTGCACAACAGTAGCCAGGGTCTGGAGACCAACTACCGTGAACTGAACAGGCCGGACGGCGACCGTAACGAGGTGAGAATATTCCGCGGCTCGTAACACATTCTTGAGAATGGTTGTCGACGCGATGATAATGTCATGCCTTTGTCTGATACGTCCACGTCCAACTCTCCATCTTTAAGAAGATACTCGTCACCGTCAAATGCAACGAGTCAGCTAATCCTTTACCCTCACTCTACCTCATCATAGTCCTACTATTGACTTCTGAACCAACCTCCTAACGACTAACATAAAATAACCCAACCTATTCTACATACGGAATATAATAAATCAAGTTTAGTTCATTAAATCAACTGTACGTTCATTACAATTACGTACATCCCCTCAGTCATAGCTTGAACAGGGACTAGACCCGAATTCAGATATAACACCGAATTTAGATATAACCTAACCTAACCGATCGTCGATCTGCAACATTCTGACCTAAGTTAGGTTGAAATGGCGACATTCTGACCCAAGTGAGGTTGAAATATCAATGTTCTGACTTAAGTGAGGTTAGAATTGCAACATTCTGACCCAAGTTAGGTCAAGAATTGTGAAGTTTGACCCAAGTTAGCTTAGAAATTGAATTCTCACCTAAGTGAGTTACAAACAATTCTGACCTAAGTTAGGTTAGAAATTGAATTCCGACCTAGATTGGGTTGAACAAGAAAAAAATTGATGGCCTTAGGTTAGAATTTCCTGGCATTTGGTTAGAATTTTCGAACGTTAGGTTAGAATTATTGGCCGTTAGGTTACAATTTTCGGACGTGATGTTACAATTTTCTGGCCTTGGGTTGACAAAAAAAAAAAAAAAGCCCGAATTTCCGCAGATTTAAAAAAAAAAATTGATTTCGTCGTATAGCCCGATCGACGCGGAATCGTTCGAAACGTCGAGAAATCGTGTTGCCACGCGATCGGTTTTTGTAAAATGAACAATGTCGTTTTCGACAGTTTCGGGTTAAAATTCAAGTTTGAGAGGTGTGTTCGACACTTTCCAACGACACCACCCGCGATGTTGCAGGTCATACGGTTCGCGAATTATTCGCGAAACCGATTTTTATCAATTCGTTCGCGCGTAACTCGGTCGTTTCCCTATGTAAATTCAAGTTTGAGGGGTGCGTTCGCTTCGTTTTCGCGAACTCTTTCCAACGCCCCCCCCTCCCCCCTCGCGATGTTGCCGGGTCACCGGTTCGCGAGATATTCGCGAATCTCTGTTCGATTCTCGCGTGCGTGCGTAACTCGGCCGTTTCCCTATGTAAATTCAAGTTTGAGGGGTGCGTTCTCTTCGTTTTCGCGAGCCCTTTCCAACGACACTCCCCGCGAGGTTGCAGGGTCTACGGTTCGCGAGATATTAGCGAGTGAGTTCTTCCGAAAATCATGTATTTCAAATCGCCAATTATCACGTGGTCATTCGTGCGCATGATTAGTGGAAGTCAGCGGCGCGTTCAGTTGTGTTGCAGACGCTATCGCAGAAGCACGTGCTGATTCTCGAGTGTTTCACATTGATTCTTTTGCAAGTGAAAACATAAACTAAATCAGTTTTTTCTTGAACAACGATTGAATTCAGAAGTGGTATAGGTGAATCTCGGGTGATTTGTGGTTGAATATATACAGTTGGATGTAAGTGCACAGAAGCACATGTTGATTTTTAGGCTGTGTTATAGAGTGCTTTTCTTTTCAGATTAAAAACATAAACAAAGGTGATTTTATTGAAAAAACAATTCGATTGAGTAGTGTTGAGGTGAGTTTGTGGTCTTTTGCGTAGGAAAATCTATGATTGGATATCCAGGGTAAGTGTCGCTGTCACGTTATTAAGTGCTGCGCTAAGCTACGACACAGATCGCGCGTACGTTTTCCTATGTAAATTCAAGTCAGAGGGGTGCATTCGCTTTGTTTTCGCAAGCTCTTTCCATCAATACCACCCGCGATGTTGCAGGTTCTACCGTTCGCGAATTATTCGCGAATCTCTGTTCGATTCTCGCGTGCGTGTGTAACTCGGCCGTTCTCGAATAAAAAAATGAATTTTGTCGTATAGCCGGATCGACTCGAAATCGTTCGAAACACGTGTGTGAACCTAGCATTTCATGTGCTAGCATTTCATAAGAACTTGGTTGTTCCTATAGCATTCACGCGAGTTCTATAGTTCCCGATAGTTTTAATCAATAGTTCTAGTGAATTATTACTCAAAAACTGATTGAAAAAAAATGAAATGCTAGCGGCCGGAACCTAGCATTTCATGAGTCCAAATAAGAATTTCTACACACCACGAACAAAATGTAACACATTTCACGAGGGTTCTCAATCCTTCTCGAGTAATTGATAGATATATCCGACATTTCTGATTGTTTTCAGTTAACTTACTACAAATAAACCGAAACAGACCCAAAAACGTGAAATGCTGGCCCATATTCCAATCCAAGAGGTGAGTACCAACGATATTATGTTAGCACTCGCTTTTTCCAACTACAAGGCGAAGAGTTCCGGCAACACGAATTATTCATGTCGATTGTTTACAACAAATAAATCGAAATAGACCCAAAGAAGTGGAAAGCCGGCCCATATTTCAACCCAAGAGGTGAGTACTAACGATATTATGGTAGCGCTTGCTTCATCCAACTACAAGCCGAAGAGTTCCGGAATCACGAATTATTCATGTCGATTGTTTGCAACAAATGAACCGAAACAGACCCAGAAACGTGAAATGCTAGCCCATATTTCAACCCAAGAGGTGAGTACTAACGATATTATGGTAGCATTTGCTTCATCCAACTACAAGCCGAAGAATTCCGGAATCACGAATTATTCATGTCGATTGTTTGCAACAAATAAACCGAAACAGACCCAAAAACGTGAAATGCTGGCCCATATTCCAATCCAAGAGGTGAGTGCCAACGATATTATGTTAGCACTCGCTTTTTCCAACTACAAGGCGAAGAGTTCCAGCAACACGAATTATTCATGTCGATTGTTTACAACAAATAAACCGAAACAAACCCAAAAAAGTGAAATGCTGGCTCATATTCCAATCCAAGAGGTGAGTATACCAACGATATTATTTCAACACTTGCTTTTTCCAACTACAAGGCAAGGCAAGGCAACGGCTGACAGCAACATGGCAGCCGTTGCCATGGCCATGTTGCTGTCAGTCGACGGAAAAGCGTCGTTTCGTAGGTGCGTCTTGCATCACCTTAAACGCATCGGATATCAACTATAGATATATGCCGTCGCTGATTTTTTTGTAGAGAATTTAACGCTCTACAAAAAAGGTCCAGTCAAACTATCGTCTATCTGCCTTCGGTTAAGCAGCGTTCGAGGCGAAAGGTACAGAAATGTGTTTTTTCGGGTTTTGAATTTTTTATTCAAAAACGAGTGAAAAGTAAATATCACAAATGTACGGTAGATTATTCGCGTCTATCGCTACATCGTAGTATTTTTTTCATGCTTCCTAAAATTAGTGTCATTTGAAACCGTCAAATGATTGGTCGAATTTCAGTGCTCCGGCTGCTGCTTCCACATCCCGCCTACACCGACTACAGTTGCGCGAACTGCACTGCGCGGCAGTCACTCTCTAGTCCCAAACCTTCTAGAGTTCTCCTCAATCAACTGCTCATCATTCGTCACAATTTGCATACTTTCTTGCAGTGGCAGCTTCTGAGCGCTTGCACGCAAACGTACCCTTCGCTTACTACTTCTCAGTTATAGTCCGTTCTTTCTACATTTTTCGGGCGTATTCTTCTCTAAATCCATGTCTTATTATTTTTTGCTCCCGTAACAGCGCATTGCCATTGTTGTTGTAGGTGATATCATGGTATTAACAATAAAAATTGTCTCCCGAATTGACTTTGGATGGATGTATAGGTATTGCATACACAGGGTCAGTCAGTTCAAACTCCGAGAATGGGAGGAGCTTGGTTGATGAATTAGGCCCTACCCCTCAGCCAATCCGGCGAATATTTGGTATTTACGTCGAGGAGTCATGTTGTTATCGACGTACGAATTCAAGTCTACGTACTGGTAAACAGTGGGAATAAGAAATAAATTCACGATATAACAAGTAATCAAGAGACTCGGTAGAGTCTCGAGCCAAGTACATTAAAAAGAATTTTTAAGCGCGCGGCGTGAGGCTCGAACGAGTCTCTATACCGGAGACACTGCACTCCGGCGGAGTGGGGGTAATAATAGTATAATGTTTTTAATATTTCGCCGTATTCTGTAACATCCTGGAGACTATCAATTTATCTATAGAATGAGGGTCTAAGCAGCTTTTATTCAATACCAAGATCAATGCGATCGGTGCACGGTGACTGAAATTATGATTTTTCTAGAAATTACAAGTGCTCAGTTCGACCAAGAATTTTCGTCTTCCCATACGTGTTCTCCGCGATACTCGATGTATTTTATGACTATACAAATAACATAGAGAGGCGTCCCTTCTTTTCTTGGCCACTGGAATAGAGTGACCGTGCATACTAATACACTACAGCAAAGTGGCCTTGTGTTGACGTGTATGTATACAACATTCGTTTCAGCGAATGGAGGCAGATGGCGCAGACAACAATTATCATGCTTACGTAGATCATTGTAAGCAAAGTTTCGCTGGTCTAACCACGAATATAATAGTCTAGGGCCGTTGTATAAACATTTCGTCTGCGTGATGATTTCAATTTTTAAACTATAGGTAGTCATACTGAAAATTTATTCAGCTATTTGTTGTTCAAACGCCTGGAAATCAAACTGTAAAATTTATATCAAGTTGCCCCATTTTTTCCTCACATAAAATTGCAAGTTTTCAGGTTATGAAGAGTGACTATCAAACTGTCAGATGTGTGGCTTGTGGCTCTATACATTATAAGTGTAAATCAGATATTGTACACCGTGTAGGATGCGTGGGTCATGGTACGAGTTTTTATGTTTCAGCTATTAATTATAATGCGATCATGTAGCAATAGGAGGCGAATAGTAGTACGATACGAACAAATAGTTGACTAAGATTCGTGCGAATATAGGTATACCTTGATTGAAGACTACGCATCGCACCTAATATTTGAAAGTTTAAAAATGCAACCTGCCACAGTAACATGTGTGACTCTATACATATGTATAACCATTGAAGTTGTGTATATATTATCTGTTGCATCGATCATGATTATAAATTATACAATTCTGCATACAATTCATCATGAACAAGACTTGGTACAAATCGAGATGGTACAAAAAGTAATGAAATCCTCGCCAAAAGCACCTCTGGTGCAAATACCTTTCGCCAAGTACATTATACAAAAATGTCGTTTTCATACAAAAAAGTATTGAAATCAGATCTTATTGCCAAGTGGGTGATATGAATTTGAGAGAATGACATTTTTGAGAGAATGACATTTACTTTATCTTGAATTATTAACAATTAAGCCTAAGAAATTTTTTTATTGCATTTTCATTCTGCTACATAGAATCATGATGGATACGGTCAGAAGCAATGGAAGCTTCCATTGATTTTTTGATCGGATATTCTGTACTATTTAGGATGCGTGAGCCGTGGTATGAGTTTTTATGTTTCAGCTACTAATTATCATGCAATCATACAACATTCGGAGGCAAATAGTAGTACGATATGAACAAATAGTTGACAGAGATTCCTGCAAATATAGGTATATTTTGAGTGAAGGCTGCGTGCAGCATCTAATATTTAAAACTCTGAAGATGCAACCCTCCACAGTAACACGTATGACTATGTAACCTTTGAAGATGTGTGAATTATCTGTTGCATGGATCATAATTATCAATAACAGTGTGATGTATAGTACATTTTTTCGAGTCCATTGCCTCTACAATCTTTATATGTGTAAAAGCAAATGTTTTTCTATATCCGGAGATCTCACTGCTGAAACGATTGCTGTACAGGTTTATTAATTGAGATTCATTACATATCTGAATTCGATACATTTCAAATAAAATTGAGCATGCAAATTTGTTTATTCTATTATTTAATTTGACCTTTCATGGAACAAAATAAATTCCCTCGTGACTATTTCTGAAAAACTGGCCCGTGGCAAGTACCAGTTGTATCAAATTTTTTTATTGACAACAATATGACTTGTCATATATTGACTATTACACGTATAAGAGGTATGGATCGAAGGTATAGCACAAGTCATGTATTTAGTATTTTGATTTCGGAGTTTGTCAACTGACTCGGTACACAATGTGTTCATTCATAATGAATTCTTCCCAGTGATCAACTGTTGTCAAGCTGAATATTCTGCGTTAATCGTCTTATATTTATAAGTTACTGGACTTTAGAATCGAAACACAGGTATGTATAATACACACTTACCTAAAAGTGAACAAAAAAAAAAGAAGAATTCAAGCACATGATTTAGTATCACGATGGACAACCGAGACAACAGATCGAGGTCAAAAGACTCGTTAGATAATGTAAGTTTTTTTATTAGCATCGACTTTTCTTGTACTAATTATGCAGAATTAACTATATATTATTATTTATTCTTCAGCTATCAGATATGGATTTAGATTTGCCCGCTGTGCAGTTTCCACCGTTGCAGCGGGTTCAAGCTGGGATGCGATCCTTAAGAGTGGACAGAGTCATGTTCAGTATAGCTTCATCTCGTGAGTATTGTAAATAGTATTATACGCAATTTTCAACGTTGAAAAAGATACCTGTATAATTATACTAGTTTACACGGTTCATATATCATACACCTTCATCAAAATATGTCATTTACTCATAAATTTATGGGTGCTAAGTATGGGAGAAATAGTTTTAAAATTCTGTCACGTCACATTAAGAAAATATTTATCATATTAAAAATTTAAAAACAATGGCTCAACAGACAAAACAAATATTAAATCTGGATCGGTTTTTCTTGAAACGATCTGTGAGATATTTCCTAAAAAATTTGAGGCCTTCCTAATATTTAAACTTCACAATCTTGAACTTTGAATCCGAGTAATCAGTGTGGGTAGGAAAATAAAAAGTGACATCCATAGTAGCAAAATGTGACGTGATAAAAAATTTTTAACTACCGTTTCATATTAGTAGAAGATATTTGTATAAGAAAACAAAGGTTTCGTCAGAGGTATATAAAAAATGTTAAAATTTGTAAACTAGTGTTATCGATGTTCTGAAATTTTCAGAAAGTATACCAGAGCCCAACAGGCTTCCCTCTTCCCAGCAGGCGCCGCCACTTTTATTACAAGAAGAGCTGGAAGTAGTACAACATCACGGTATGGTTGAAAATATAATTCATTTGTATCCTTATTCCATTCTGTCCTAAAGTATACTGTCTCTTCAGCTTCTCTATATGAAAGCTGGTGAGCACTATGCATCACTATGCAAAATTTTATAACACATGTCCTCTTATGAGATATACAACGTTACTTCTGTCTGTTTTCAAATAGTGGAAACCAGCCTTCAGTTAGCCTATATTTTCTGATTAGTCAAATTGAACCACTAAATTTTTACACCTAAAATTGAAACGCAAATAGTTAGCTTCAAATCCTTTACTGATAGTATTGAATGGTTCAATTTCTAGAGGAATTGCCACACCAGCACCGCAACAACGCTGCACCTGGACCCTTACCAGAGGATCCAGGACCTCAAGATCGACCTATTGACGAAGGAAACCATCAAAATCATGGTATATATAAAAAACATGCAATAATTCTAGTTCAATTTACAATTACAATTAACACTTTTCGTTCTCTAGCATTACGTTGTTGTTAGTCATTTTGTTTTACATGTCAACATTTCAATCTGAATCATCTAATCTATCAAGCTAGACCAGACCTTTGAATACGTCTTCACACCAGTAACGTTTCGATAAATTCATTTCGCTCACATTTTCTATATATTGACCTATGAATTGATAACTTGAATGATATTAATTTCCCTAATCATCTCAAATAGGCTTCTCAGTTTCAAGCTGTGTCATCTAAGTTTCCTATGATATTTTGGCAAACGATTATGAGACCTAATTATTTGCAGCATATCCCAGACGTCGCCACCAGCGAGCTGGTCGCAATCGAAATAATACCCAGCTCAATTTAGTCGGGTTATTATACCAGATTGCAAACTACCAAACCTACGCCTACCGTGGTACTCAACGTGGTAATCGAAGACGCGGCAGGGGACGCCGGGGTAACGACAATGGTGGCGGTCGTGGAAGAGGGAATCAATATAATCCCTACTAGTTGGGCAATCTATCCAAACATAATTCATTAACTCTGAACCATCAAGACGATACTAACAAAATCTTAACTAATAACTAAATTCGCAGCAATATTACACTCAGAGAAAGAATTATTTACATGAACACAATGCAGTAAAATCAAAAATAAATCACTTGCCGAAACTGATAATTGTTGATGCGATGGAATATTTATTTGCTTATTAAAATATTCCATCTCATCAACAGGTATCAAAATAGTCTCAATTATCTAATCTTTAGTTTACTACATTTATGCTTTTTTCAAGTTCATGTAATTAATCCTTTCTCTGAGTGTAATATTGTTACTGTTATGATTACTGACTATGATTACTGACTATAATATGACTAATTATTTTTGACGATTCTTGTTTTCAACGTAGATGAACAAAAAATTTAAAATAATACTATAATAACAATAACAATAACAATAATAATAATAATAATAATAACGATCAAACTGCAGTGCATTTATATGTGAAATGTGTGTTTGATCTATGAATAAAAGTAATAATAATTATTATTATGATGAAATGTTTCATGTATTATGTATAATAATCATGAACAAAATAAAATAACATATATACATATAAATATATATTTATATTCAATATAATACTAATATTCATAATATAAATATATATTTACACATGTATTATTTTATTTTAATTATTAGTATCATACATAATACAGCATTTCGTCATACTAATAATTTTATTATTTTATTCGAAGATTCATAAGAACATATTTGACATATAAGCACGTAGTTTGATCGTTATTATTATTATTCGTAAATGAGGAAGTGAATCACGAACATTAAAAAAATAAATACCAATACAAATTTTTAATTAAAATCATAAATCAAAGAATATATAAATATACCTCCTAGAAATATTGAACTATATAATATTCTTATTAATAACATTCTAGCGTGTTCTGCTACGAAAATTAAAGCAAAAACACTTCTACATTCAACGGTAAAACTCGAAACTAATTCTGACTCCTGTTACGTCCCAGGCTGAGAGCCGTCTATCGGTATAGTAGTTACCCTACATCATACTGAAGGTATGATCATTGACATGCAAATATCATCAGAGGTTAGTTATTACATCCCTTGATGTAATCCCAATTATAATTTTTTCCTTTATTCTTTTATATTACTTTACTTTGAGTTATAAACCTATACTTTTAGATAAACAATCTAAGTTAATATAAACAACTATTTCTTCTTTTCTCACGAAATGAATATATCTGGAAACACTCAAGAAACCATAAATTTGATATTTAAAATCTTAAAGTAAACTTTGAAAATCCAGAAACTAAGTTTATTGAGGAAACATAAATCTTCAAGACTCTTAGAATTTTAAGACCAAAAGCGGAGATTTTGGAAGACAAAGATCACTTTGTTTAAAAGAGGATAAAACATAGACGCTTCTAGCATCCCTCTTTAGCGTATCGACGCTTGGGCCTCTGACCCAATCGTCTCGCGCAAATGCAGTTCTATCCAACCACATTTTTTCCCGCTTTTGTTTTATGTGTTTTTTACCAATAGAAAAAACCTCGCTTTCCCGCGAGTTTTCCAGAGCCCCTCCTTCGCGTGGCCGCGAGGAGAGGTCCTTTTTACAGAATATCAGACAGTCAGTCACAGAATCTCAATAAGTAAAGATCGAACTCATAGAATCATAGATCTTATAATAATCAACTCTGAATAATTTGGTGAAACAGTTTAACTTTATAAAATAACTATCATAAAACTATAAACTATAACTCAAAATTAATCAACATCCAAGTGTTTGATTAACATACAAAATTGTTGTGCAGATTGTTTAATTAATTATTGTTAAATAAATATTGTTAATTGAAAACGAACTTCTTTAATAATTATTTCAACTACGCATAGTAGTGACTGTTAAATACCCATTACCTCAATAGATACGAGCTAAACGACAATCATCGGAACTAGTTATTCACAACTCAGTAAGAAATACAGAACTCTACCGATCTTAGAAACATAAATTCAAGGTGTCTAACTACGAAATCTCAGAATAAAATACCTATAATCCAGGACGTAACACTCCGTTGTTATTATTATTATTATTATTATTATTAGTATCAAGAGACTCGGTAGAGTCTCGCGCCAAGTACATTAAAAAGAATTTTTAAGCGCGCGGCGTGAGGCTCGAACGAGTCTCTATACCGGAGACACTGCACTCCGGCGAAGTGGGGGTAATAATAGTATAATGTTTTTAATATTTCGCCGTATTCTGTAACATCCTGGAGACTATCAATTTATCTATAGAATGAGGGTCTAAGCAGCTTTTATTCAATACCAAGATCAATGCGATCGGTGCACGGTGACTGATATTATGATTTTTCTAGAAATTACAAGTGCTCAGTTCGACCAAGAATTTTCGTCTTCCCATACGTGTTCTCCGCGATACTCGATGTATTTTATGACTATACAAATAACATAGAGAGGCGTCCCTTCTTTTCTTGGCCACTGGAATAGAGTGACCGTGCATACTAATACACTATAGCAAAGTGGCCTTGTGTTGACGTGTATGTATACAACATTCGTTTCAGCGAATGAAGGCAGATGGCGCAGACAATAATTATCATGCTTACGTAGATCATTGTAAGCAAAGTTTCGCTGGTCTAGCCACGAATATAATAGTCTAGGGGCATTGTATAAATATTTCGTCTGCGTGATGATTTCAATTTTTAAACTATAGGTAGTAATACCAAAAATTTATTCAGCTATTTATTATTCGAACGCCTGAAAATTAAACTGTAAAATTTACATCAAGTTGCCCCATTTTTTCCTGACATGAAATTGCAAGTTTTCAGGTTATGAAGAGTGACTATCAAACTGTCAGATGTGTGTCTTGTGTCTCTGTGACATTATAAGTGTAAATCAGATATTGTGCACCGTGTAGGATGCGTGGGCCATAGTCTATAGTACGAGTTTTTATGTTTCAGCTACTAATTATAATGTGATCATGCAGCAATAGAAGGCAAATAGTAGTACGATACGAACAAATAGTTGACTGAGATTCGTGCGAATATAGGTATACCTTGATTGAAGACTACGCATAGCACCTAATATTCGAAAGTTTAAAAATGCAACCTGCCACAGTAACATGTGTGACTCTTTACATATGTATAACCATTGAAGTTGTATGTATTATTTTTTGCATCGATCATGATTATCAATAACATACATTTTTTATACATTTTTCAAGTCCGGCTCGCGGTAAACACTATTTCTACAGACTGTATATTTATATATTTATTTGAAGACTATAAATAGATTTTTTGTAGCAGAATTATTTCCAATTTATATGATAGCTTTATGATCTATAGAAATTGAGCTTCACACAAAATTCAATTGAGTTGCGATAGGAATATTTATATCTTCAAATCAAAGAAACACTATTTTCAGACCGTTTCTCACGTTTCAAATGTAGGTAGTACATTCGAGCTTGGTGACGCTCGGTCTGATATAGGTTCAGATTTCTGTCAATTTATATTGATTGTTCTCTCGTTTTCACTATATGTTTTCTGTAATTCTTCAGTAACTAAATTCTAGAGCGGTTGTAGTCTACTTTGCCTTCCGATCAATGGGACAGTCAATGAACACTGCGCTTGCAACTGCTGAGTTTACAAATATATCGCCCCTTCACAAGTCACAATTCAGAACTCATAAGTAAATGAGAAAGCAGAAGATAATACCGTTTGATCCTTTTACAATCACATGACTTTGTACTATTATTATAACATCATTGTGCTAGGTGAACCGTTCATATCCGATGACAAGAATAGTTTATAAGAATCCAAAAATGTGAATTATGATCCGATAGTACGACAAGGTATAAAGTTCTAGGGGCCATCCTGAGTGCTATTTATTTCCATTGAAGCCAGCGATCAAGTCTTTTGTCTCTAATATTTTGATGTAATGAATATCAGAAGTATATAGATAATTTTTCATTGTTACCAGCAGACCAAGATTCATGACTGAATTTATAAACACTATTTACCACATTATAATTTCTGATTTGATATAGAATCGTCGCCGTAGTTTCTTCGTGTTGAAACTAATCTTTGGCCAAATTTCGTTTCAATTCTACATTCATATAAGGCTGATCTTCAAATATTCCCTGCATCACAGTTACAGAGTGATTGATTCTACCTAGATTTCGAATCCACAGAGTTCAGAAGTATAGTGCATATTTGTTATACAGAAAAGCTACTTTTAGCCAGTACCGCATTATAACTGCCAATATGGTGATTTTCTTGTCCATATTTACACATGGCTTATCAAAACGTATAGCAATGAAACAGACAAGCCCAGGTTTGTAGCTGGCATGACGTTCTAAGCGCCATCAGATGACCATTTCCCCTTTTCAAATTGAAAATGTATAATTTTTTCTTTTGTATAAATTATACAATTCTGCATACAATTCATCATGAACAAGACTTGGTACGAATCGAGATGATACAAAAAGTAATGAAATCCCCCCCAAAAGCACCTCTGGTGCAAAAACCTTTCGCCAAGTACATTATACAAAAATGTCTTTATACAAAAAAGTATTGAAATCAGATCTCATTGCCAAGTAGGTGATATGAATATACAAAAATGTCGTCTTCATACAAAAAAGTATTGAAATCAGATCTTATTGCCAAGTGGGTGATATGAGTTCGAGAGAATGACATTTACTTTATCTTGAATTATTAATAATTAGGCCTCAAAAATTGTTTTTATAGCATTGTCATTCTGCTACATGGAACCATGATGGATACGGTCAGAAGCAATGGAAGCTTCCATTGATTTTTTGAAAAGAAAAAAATTTGGAGGTAGTGGTACTTGGCGGGCATTTTTGTAAAAATTACAAAAAAATATAAATGCCCGCCAAGTACCACTACCTCCAAATTTTTTTCTTTTCAAAAAATCAATGGAAGCTTCCATTGCTTCTGACCGTATCCATCATGGTTCCATGTAGCAGAATGACAATGCTATAAAAACAATTTTTGAGGCCTAATTATTAATAATTCAAGATAAAGTAAATGTCATTCTCTCGAACTCATATCACCCACTTGGCAATAAGATCTGATTTCAATACTTTTTTGTATGAAGACGACATTTTTGTATATTCATATCACCGACTTGGCAATGAGATCTGATTTCAATACTTTTTTGTATAAAGACATTTTTGTATAATGTACTTGGCGAAAGGTTTTTGCACCAGAGGTTAATACTGACCAGCTTATTCAATACTATAAACTATGATATACTCTATGAGTAAACATGACTCTCACATGCTAAGACAAACCTCATTGTTTACATTTCGTGATGTCGACTTTCTTTGTTGTCATATCTTCATTATTGTTTCTTATTAACAGCGGTTACCTACGTGTAGACTTCGAATCTCACAATCAATTTGATATCAACACTCATG
This sequence comes from Macrophya alboannulata, assembly GCA_949628255.1. NCBI lineage: Eukaryota > Metazoa > Arthropoda > Insecta > Hymenoptera > Tenthredinidae > Macrophya > Macrophya alboannulata. Next base: position 6,615,653 of record OX451210.1, on the reverse strand, counting down.
ACTCCTCAACGTAAATACCAAATATTCGCCGAATTGGCTGAGGGGTAGGGCCTGATTCATCAACCAAGCTCCTCCCATTCTCGGAGTTTGAACTGACTAACCCTGTATATACTGTAACATTGATCGCAATTGTCCAGAAAAAAAATGTATGACAAGGATATCCTACGTGGAATATTATTAGAAACCGACTGTCGAGCGATTGACGATACTGGTCTCCCATACAAACCTGCACACAATGTTTATACAATTATTTCTCAACGAATGAATGATCGCGGTTCAAAAATTACACCAAAACATGCCTACTGCATTTTAAAAGAGGATCGCAATGGGTTTCGTAACTTTGTCCAGAAAGCATATAATTTACCAAATAAGACTGCTGAAATACCTAAAACCAACAACAGTTCTCTAAGTACTGATATGAGTCTAGGCAATTTGACGAACACATTGGACATGATGTATTCGAAGAAAATTGAAATCATCGTATCGTCTGAAAAATATCAGCTAATGAAACCTGTTCAAAAACTGTATTCTGGCCGCGTATTTTGGAAATTTAGGGAGGGTTGGACCGATATAATCGCTGAACGAATATGGCAACAACACAAGACAGATTGTGTTATCTCATTCAAAAATAATATCGTTCACCCTAGTGCGAATGCCAAAGCTTATGCAAAGCTTGATGGTAAATGTTTAGAATGCCAATCTACCATCGACGGTATCTTACGCAATGAACCGGCCAAGGATGTCGATGTAGTATTTGAAGTTGAGATACAAAATATTGTTCCAAACCAGCATTCAGGTGACAAGAAACGACAATTACGAGGGGACAGGCGTGAAAAAATAGCTACCCGCTTAATAGAGCAACGAAAAGCAGCGGTTACGTATCGCTATGAAGAAGCAAAGCGTTGAAAAAATTTTGGCGATAAAGATCCCCTAATACTCCCAAGTAGAGAAGTTTTACGTAAGGCGAAATAGCAGCAATTGCTGAAGATCCATGGCTTATGTTTTGGTAATCCGGCTTTGAACTTATACCATCATTCCAAAAATGGAAAGCATGCGGGCACAATTCATAAAATAGGCCTCGAGAAGTTCTACTACATTTATTAGACGCCGGAGCAACAGCAGATTCATACCAAACGCTGTAAAGAAAATGCTGACACAATTTTTACTATTGATGCGACTGGTGGGATCGCTCGACCAGAAGGAAAGCACGATCCAGCAATATTCTTATACCAGTGTATGGTCATTAACAATGAAGGTAGTGTTCCGGTATTCCAAATGATATCTGCGGATCAAACTGCTCTAGCAATTGGCTATTTCTTGTGGTATATCCTGTGACGTTGCAGTTCTACTGCCGTCACAGTAGTACGTAAATAAGAGAAATGCGAGAGAGAGTACGGGTACCGCGACACGTCTGGCGATAACTAAAGCCCTCGGGAAAAATTAGGCGACACACCTAGGTAGGAATTTATAGAGTTTAACTAATTTGAGGTCATTTTTTGTTAATGTCATCCGATAACTGTGAGAGAGAGAGAGTGAGGAAAAGGTAGACGAAGACTCAAATACCGCTGCACCACTACCGAGAGGACCCTGAGAACATCAAAACCTCGAGGTACGCAGCCCAGGACATGCACCTTAGAAAGTGCCAAGGGTAGTACCGCTGCAAGAGAGGGAAGGTCGCTGACTCTGGGTAAAACGACGCAGTTAAAGATGAAAAGGGCCTGCATACGGCCTCTCTACCGCTGACGTCTCTTACCGCTACGCACCAACCTGGCAAAACGGCGTATAGGGCTGTACGGCAACAACGTCACAGCCTCCCGTACCGCAAGGAGTAACATCTGCTGATCCTGTTGCTATTATCGACACCAAGGACGGCGTAACGTTACCGCTGAAGGACGAGCCACGTGAGAGTGGGTGAGGATAGCACCCCGCGGAGCTTCTGGTGGACCGAAGAGGGGTCTATCCTATTGGGGAACCCCTGGGCGTCTATCCTGTTGGGGAACGCTTAGGTGTCTATCCTGTTGGGGAACACCTAAGTCCATCCAGAAGGCTACGGCGCTGTAGACTTCGAGTAAGCTTACCGCTGTAGAGCAAGTCTGAAGGAGGTTAGCAACGCAGGGACGGTAACGCATGTAAGACCAGAGAACGCCTTCCTCCAGGCATCCCGCAAGGAGTTCGGTACCGCTGGATAAGGGAGAGTCCTGCACATATGAGGCTCTCGCATCCCGCTACCCCGCACGCGACGGCTGACGAGTCGTCCGTGCGGAACGACGAAACGACGTAGCCAAATTCGAAAATCACCAATCAGCTAATGAGATGCACCTCATAGGTTCCCCACCCCTAGGGTGTAAGGAACAACGAGAAGACGACCGAGGAACAGGACTAGACTCGTCACTTCTACGTTCAGCTTTGAGCAATCAAGACGTGTCACCGAATATACCGCTAAATAAAATCTAACGCACTACCGCTCTCTCGCACAATTGTTCGCAAGGTTTAAGTAAATTCTATCGCTAAGTATTTGTGTTATTATCGCTAAGTTTCTTAATAATTGTAGTCAGTTAAAATAGTTTAAGTGTGTGCTTCGAGCAGTTATTTTGTAAGGTAAGACCTTTTGTTTCTGTAAGCCACGAACTTGCTGGAAAAAGACCTATAGAATTTTGCAGTTTGTCAGATATCGCTTGTGTAGCGTGAAGCCTTCGCACCACGTGATTTGTTCATTTTCGTAGTTATTGAGAAACAGGTCAAGAACAGTAATTTCGTGACTGGCTACGGCCATTTTGTCTTGCTAATTTTTGGTAGATTGATTGAATAATTTAGTAGCCTGCTTATAAATATTTGATAGCTTGTTTCTATAATTTTCCGCTTCTCTGATTTCTTTGATTTTCTTTGTAATTTTTGGCATGATATAACTTATGTGATTTTCGCTATATTTGACATGTATTTCTGATATCGCTTATATCTCTTATATTACCGCATGGTGTGTCGCTAATTAATTTCCAACCTCCCGAGGGTTGGCTGAACGTAGGAGTCAATAGATTAAGTTGTTTAGTTATAAGCTTTATTTAATTATTTCCTTCATGTGATAATTTTGGTCAATTTCTGCGTAATTTGCCGCTTCGCTAATAATTTCGAATCTTTATAAATCTAGACCGTTTTCTGATTAAATTTAGTACAATACTTCTGAATTCTTTATATCGCAAAATAATATTTAATACCGCTAGCGTGTCGCCTATAGTAGTTACTTGCTCGAGTATCGTATCGCTCGGTGATACGCAGTCTAAACTGTAGTATAATAGTTTGTATTATATCGCTTCACTCGGCGCTCGCTAGTAAGGTCATGCATTATTTTTCTCTCTAATACCGCTGCGTAGAGAATTAGAATTCTGAGTATCTTGTCTTTGTAGAATATTTATTTTATATTATGCTTCACATTGGTTGCTTTTGAAAATATTATATGTTGTCGCTGAATAGTTTTATACCTTAAAACGTTATAATAAAAGGAATAATAATTCCATTGAAGGATTTATCTGGTGTTCAAAACGTTATTTTATGAAATAGGTGAACCCTCGCACTCTACCATTACCGCTTATTAAAATATCGCTGAGCTAATCGTGCTTTAAGGCCGCCGTTCCGCTTAGTTCTCTTGTAGATCTTCTCTTTGCTAATTAATGTGTATTTGTTATCTTCGATATCTTTGATCGACGCATTTAGCGTCTGGCGCCCAACAAAATTTCTATTTAATAATCTAGTTGTATCTGGTCTGTTTGAGTAATATTATATTTTGGTAAAAATTCGGTAGTGAAAATTAGGAAGGGCGTAGGGCGCGGTGTTAGCCTAGTAACACCGTTGCAATCCTCACGAAAGGTGCACCTATTCCGTCGATCGTTGTGACAGATTTCGGGTGGGCTCTTCTAATCGCAGTTGCCAAAGTCTTTGGCATGTGCAATGATCTTCCAGACTACTTGCAGAAGTGCTATGGCGTCGCATTACTACTTCAAGGCACACTACCAAAAACTTATATACGACTTGATGTGAGTCACTTAGTACACATGGTGACTAGGTGGAAATGCTTACATGGTAGAGGTCCCGCTGTTCGTAATTTCTACAAGCGTTGCGTAGCGCAGGCCTATCAGATGTCGGATTTAGGAACTCTGGCTGACTTCTTCGAAGCAATACTTGTAGTATCTCTGAGCGAATTCATTGGTTATACCGATGATAACGTGGCAGTACCCGCTGAAATACGAATACAATTGATAAACGATGTGATACGCGGCACATCTCTAAGTGATGAAGAAGATGACTGCGATGGACTGGCCAATGAAGACTGCCAAGAAAAAGAAAATCAAGATAAAGAAGATGATTCACAGAACGATCATGCTTCCGACACTGATTGGAAAATGTGGACTAATGCAATTTATCGCACCGCACAAAATCTTGCGGAAAAATCGAAAAGCGGAAGTATAATAAACGGTTGCTACAATCCTGAATTCGCCAAGCAATTCAGTAAACAACTCATGCCTTACGCATCGCTGTGGACCGGTATAATGCGAACTCACTTCAAACGGGGTCTAATAATTGCTACGTCTTCTGCCGTAGAAGCAGAGTTTGGTGATATGAAAAGATCGCTAAAAGGCATCCTACCAACTCGGCCTGACAAATTCGTTTTACAACATATTGACGACCATCTAGACGGTAAGGTAAAACTTGCATCGAACGCCGGCGATAGGAAAACAATTAGCGACCAGAACCGAGGGCAATCATGAAAAAATCAGACCTACCTGCTGCTGAGATTTATTCTTCTGCAAGCGAATTCGAAGAATCTGATTTCAGTAAGAATAAGAATAACGGCACTGATGTCCTATCTGAGATTGATGAGAGTCATGTTATTTCGGAACAACAGCTTCTCAATCATTCAGCGACAGTCGAATCGGACACAAAAGCGATAGAATCTACGAACAGTCTCGTAGGAAATGCTTCATCATTCACCATCGATGAAGACCGCCAGACCAGCACGCCTATTGCATTTGAGCAGTGGAATATGAACGAGAATTGGAGAAATAAAGCCGAAAAAATTGATATAGATAAGATAACTGATGAAGAACCTATTCCTAAAAAAAGATATAAGCAGACATGTCTCGACAAATGCCCAAAATGGGACCACATTAAAGACATACGCAATCCACAGCTCCCAATGTTCCAGAATGGTCTTCTGAAAGGCTGCATGACTATGAAAAAGAAAAGCGTTTCCGTCATCAGAACATGTCCTTTCGATTCTATATTTCAAGTGATTTTGAGTGGTATAGTGTGTCACAAGAGTTACCACGATAAAATTTCCTCATCCACAAGTCCACTCATTCAACTGGGTCTCACAGTGCTGAAAGAGAAGAAAATCAATGCGAAACATTACGTGGAAAGAGCTAATATCCTGTGGGAATTGAACATGTTTGAAGACGCAAAAATCTTGTTCACTAGAACAATAACGCGTACGGATGCCCACTGCAATGTCAGCCACTCGGCTGGTTACCTTTTCGCTGAACAGCCAAGTTGTACAAAAAATTCTTCATGTACTTGTGGTTATTAGAACAGTCATCCTTGCGTTACAATCTCTGTTAACGTGGATATATTGTTAAACGACGGATTTCATATGATGCAAGAAGCTATCGATGATGCTTTGATGACAAGAAGAACTTGCGTAAAGTGCAAAAGTATTCTGGATGATGAAGTCGTCTACAGCCCGCATATACTGCTGGATCTATCAGTTATAACCGATAAAAATTATGAGGCAAGAAATAAGACGATTTCTCACCGACTCGAATCTATATCACCGACAATATCATTAGGCGGTGATGTATATGGGGTATTCCAAAAAGTTTTGAACGGTTATTTACCCCGACCCCCATCGATTTCCGAATAAATTATTCACGTGGTAACCCTAGACTCAAGAATAGTTGCTGAATTTTTTCAGAATTTTTCGATTCCTTTTTCAGAAGTTACGATTTTTCGAAAATCGCACCTCTGGACAAGAGCTCACTTTTTACTTAATTCTCATTGGCGAGCAAAATATCTTAGGGAAAAGTGAGTGGTACAGAATGAGCCAGGTTTTGACGCACTTTGACACGAAAACATTTTTCGATTTTTCAGACACCGGAAGTGTCGAAATTTTCATTAAGAAAATTAATATCGTCAATTCCAAAAAGTCGCCGTAATCAATCTTTTTGAAATTTTGACGCAAAATTCTACATTAAAAGACGGATTTTTTAAGACGTTTCCGAAACTGGGCCGAGAACGGGTTCAGGAGGTATGGTCATTTTAACCTCGCGAAAATTCACATTTCAGCGCATTTACGCGCTGATATACTATATTATTTTACCTAAACATTACAACTGAACATAAATTGAACATTATAACTAAACATACTACAATATCGCGTTACTAATGCCATAAGGTCGTAATCGCCAAAAATGCAATTTTAGTGCCAGAAGGTCGTATAATTTTTTTTTTCTAAATTCGCTTCAGAATCGAAAATTACGTGTGAATCGATTGGAATTGGGAAATTGGAAAATTAAAAGCAGAAGGTCGTATATGCTGAACACATACGACCCTCTGCCTTTATTTTCAGGTGAAAATCGAGAAAATTAAAGTCAGAAGATCGTATCTGCCTTTCTTTTTTTCTCTCGGATTTGCCATGAAATCGATGAAAACACGTAGATCCATCGAAAGCCGACAAAAATTTTTTTTTGCAGGATACGACCCTCTGGCTTTAGTTTTACGAAAAAATCGCGAAAACTGAAGTCAGAAGGTCGTATCCGCCACTTTTTTTTTTTTCTTGTAATCGTCTTGAAATTGACGGAAACGCGTATTTCCGTTGGAATTAAGGTTTTTTTTTTTTCTTCGGACGATACGACCTTTCTGGCTTTGGTTTTACGAAAAAATCATAAAAACTGAAGTCAGAAGGTCGTATCTTGCAAAAATTTTTTTTGTCGGCTTTCGATGGATATACGTGTTTTCATCGATTTCATGGCAAATCCGAGAGAAAAAAAGAAAGGCAGATACGACCTTCTGACTTTAATTTTCTCGATTTTTTCCTGAAAATAAAGCCGGAGGGTCGTATGTGTTCAGCATATACGCCCTTCTGCTTTTAATTTTCCAATTCCCCAATTTCAATCAATTCACACGTAATTTTCGATTCTAGAGCGAATTCAGAAGAAAAAAAAAATTATACGACCTTCTGACACTAAAATTGCATTTTTGGCGTTTACGACCTTATGGCATTAGTAACGCGATATTGTAGTATGTTTAGTTATAATGTTCAATTTATGTTCAATTGTAATGTTTAGGTAAAATAATATGGTATATCAGCGCGTAAATGCGCTGAAATGTGAATTTTCGCGAGGTTAAAATGACCATACCTCCTGAACCCGTTCTCGGCCCAGTTTCGGAAACGTCTTAGAAAATCCGTCTTTTAATGTAGAATTTTGTGTCAAAATTTAAAAAAGATTGATTACGGCGACTTTTTGGAATTGACGATATTAATTTTCTTAATGAAAATTTCGACACTTCCGGTGTCTGAAAAATCGAAAAATATTTTCGTGTCAAAGTGCGTCGAAATACCGGCTTATTCTGTACCACTCACTTTTCCCTAAGATATCTTGCTTGCCAATGAGAATTGAGTAAAAAATGAGCTCTTGTCCTGAGGTGCGATTTTCGGAAAATCGTAACTTCTGAAAAAGAAATCGAAAAATTCTGAAAAAATTCAGCAACTTATCTTGAGTCTAGGATTACCACGTGAATAATTTATTTAGAAATCGCAGGGGGTCGGGGTAAATAACCGTTCAAAACTATTTGGAATTCCCCATATGCTCTTGCTGGATTAGCGCATTACGAACATGAGCACTACACGGCTTATACGAAGGCCGGATTGTATTGGTATTTGTACAATGATATGCGGCGTAAACGCGAAAGCGTGCAAAAGAGCACAATTATCAGACCTCATTTGTTCGCATATGTATTATCGAAAAAAGGATGAAGCGGAGATCGGTGACTATTACTATATATAAATATATATTGTAGCACTAAAAACAAAATTCAGCTTACAAACGAAACACCCTATTGATCACGCAATAATTTAACAGATATAAATGATCAAGATATATTGATTTTAAAAACATAAAAAAGCGCAACATTATCTATATAAACAAAAGAATATAAGAGAAAAAATGAATACTACATATAAACAATAAAAATATTTGAAATATTACAAAAAAAAAAACGATAAAAATGCAAAAAAATACAAAAATATACAAAAAAAATAAAAAAAAGTACAAAAAAATACAAAAAAATACAAAAAAAAAATCAAAAAAAAAAATTTTGAAATACAACAAAGTATGAAAAAAGTAATAAAAAAAAAGATGGAGCCATCTCTTACTACGTCCTCGTCGTTGGTTCTGGTAACGCTGAAAGTGAGAGCATAATCTTTAGGATCGTTACGTTCTGAAGGGAACTTTTTCAGACAATATACAAAAACCGTCTATATCTCCTTATTTCAAGTGTGAAAAAACATCGTACTACCGATACAAGCAATTGAGTTGTGATTAGATTTGCGAATACTATTTCTCTGAATATTACACATCGCAGCACTGAACTCACGTGATTGTAGACAATAATGATATGGATTACGTTATATTGCAGGCAAATTTGAAACTGTGATACATCTGAATCACCTGATATTTGATCGACGAAGGCAGTACCGGCCGATGTAGATCACCAACGAACAGTAGCCCTCAGTACACTAAGCCAAGATTATCGATAGTCTTTCTAATCGCATCACTTGAGGCGAAACCATGGCACTTGGTTTATTTTGTGGAAACTCTACGGATGAAGAAAATTATTATTCGGGGAAAAGAACTTCCGGTAGCTTTCTGTAAATAATTTGATGAAAGGCAATTTTTGGTGTATTTTTGTGGGAACCGGATTCTGAAAAATGACCACCGCCGGCTCATTATATTTGGATACGTTAGGCCAGCTATAGTAGTGGAAATATGGAAAATTTAGTCAAATAAATGAAAGAATGCCAGCATTCCACTTATTTGGGTCTGTGTCCGTTTATTTGTTGCAAACAATCGACATGAATAATTCGTGATTCCGGAACTCTTCGACTTGTAGTTGGATGAAGCAAGTGCTACCATAATATCGCTAGTACTCACCTTTCGGATTGAAATATGGGCCAGAATTTCACTTCTTTGGGTCTATTTCGATTTATTTGTTGTAAACAATCGACATGAATAATTCGTGTTGCCAGAACTCTTCGCCTTGTAGTTGGAAAAAGCGAGTGCTACCATAATATCGTTGGTACTCACCTCTTGGATTGGAATATGGGCCAGCATTTCACGTTTTTGGGTCTGTTTCGGTTTATTTGTAGTAAAAGTTCACTGAAAACAATCGGAAATGTCGGATATATCTATCAATTACTCGAGAAGGATTGAGAACCCTCGTGAAATGTGTTACATTTTGTTCGTGGTGTGTAGAAATTGTTATTTGGACTCATGAAATGCTAGGTTCCGGCCGCTAGCATTTCATTTTTTTTCAATCAGTTTTTGAGTAATAATTCACTAGAACTATTGATAAAAACTATCAGGAACTATAGAACTCGCGTGAATGCTATAGGAACAACCAAGCTTTTATGAAATGCTAGCACATGAAATGCTAGGTTCACACACGTGTTCGAAACGTGGAGAAATCGTGTTCCCCTGCGATCGGTTTCGTCAAAATGTGAAAAAATTTCGGAAATATTTCAAAGTCCGAATTTCTGCGGATTTAAAGTGAAAATATGAATTTTGTCGTATAGCCGGATCGACTCGGAATCGTTCGAAACGTCGACAAATCGTGTGCTCAAGCGGTCTGTTTTTTTTTCTTTTTTTCTTTTTTTTTTGTAGAATGAAAGATTTCGTTTTCACCAGTTTCGGGTAACAATTCAAGTTTGGTTGGTGCGTTCGCTTCGTTTTCGCGAGCTCTCTCTCGCGACGCCGCGAGCCGCGTGCAACGTTGCCGCCCCGGCTCTCTCTCCGATTCGCGAGATATTCGTCGCCTGCTTTTCTACGCGACGATGTTTTTTTCTCCTTTGATAGAAAAAGCGCTCGATTGGAATTTGAATGTTTCAGGAAAAATAGACGAAAAACGGCGCTCGCCGTCCCAACGGTCCGAGGTGATCGTCTCTAAAGACGTGGACTCGGTGTTGTTTGCGGCCAAGTCGTTGGCGGCGTTCGACATTGGCTGCATATTGACGGTAAACTGTGCCGTTTCCAACGCCAGACTCACGAAGAATATAAAACTTGTCGACGTGTAGCGCAAACGCGTGATCGGATGTAGCCCGTGCGAGAAGTGGTGGGAGTTCCGCCTGGGTGGCTTCGGGGAAAACTCCATTGTTATGCTGTTTCGTCGAAGAGAGGAGGAGGAGGAGGAGGAGGAGGAGGAGGAGGAGGAGGAGGAGGAGGAGGAGGAGGAGGAGGAGGAGGAGGAGGAGGAGGAGGAGGAGGAGGACGACGATAACGGGGACCAGGCAACGCCGGCGCCGAACGCACGATGGGCACCGTGAGGCGCCGTTTCCTGAACGACGTGTTGGGCAAGGCGCTCTCGCGGCTGTCGAAAAAATCGGCGTCTCGCTGTCACGGCGCGAGCACCATACGTAGTGTGGTGCACGGCACCACGAACATTCACGGCGCAGATTGGGCCAATTTTGTCGAGCACTTCGAGCTTGTCACCGCGGGCGATACCGTGTGGCGCAAGCTCGGAGTGCGCGACGTGTTTTTTTTATAAATGCAGCACGAGCTACTGGCGTCGCCGCAGAACTTCCGTCGAGTACTCGACACCTTCGGCTGCGTGCTAGACCATCCGTCCGTTGCGGTGCTGCAGATGCACGTACAAGTTCGAATCACGCCTCGCCTTAACGAGGCGCTGGTGATCGACCTGAAGAAGGCAGAGGAGTTCCACAAGAACCAGTGGTCTAGGAAACCGATGCGGATTGCGCGGTACCAAGTCTACCACCTGCATTATGAGTAAGCTTCTTTCGATTATCCGTCTCTGTCTGTATCTTTGTGCAACTGTATCTCTCTATCTATATCTATCCATCTATCCATCTATCCATCTATCCATCTATCCATCTATCCATCTATCCATCTATCCATCTATCCATCTATCCATCTATCCATCTATCCATCTATCCATCTATCCATCTATCCATCTATCCATCTATCCATCTATCCATCTATCCATCTATCCATCTATCCATCTACCCATCTACCCATCTATCCATCTATCCATCTACCCATCTACCCATCTACCCATCTACCCATCTATCAATCTATCCCTCTCTATCCCTCTCTATCCCTCTCTATCCCTCTCTTCTCTAATGGAGAGGCTCTGCTGTCTGTCACGTTATCAGTCGCTCCTTGTATTTCTCTATTTTACACTATATCTTTGTGGGCTTAACTCCTCTGATCGTACTCCTGTGGTGGGTGAGTGGTACTTCTTGGTCCAGGATATCACGGTAGGCTTTTGTCTTCACTGGTTAGTTACTTATTCCGTATTTTCTAAGTCATCTAACGGCTCATAAGCGCTTGATTATTCTCTTAGCATCTGTCTCCGTGCGCACGTTTGATGCGCGCGTCTAACTCTATTATTGTTTTCGTTCACTTACACCTACATTAGTATACTCTCATCGTGCTGTATACCTATGCCTCTACCATGTCTGACGATGATGAAGCTTTGCCTATAAACAGTCTGCCTGTTCCCCACCGCTTGTCATTTGTCGCTACAGCTGATTTTGACTTAGATTCTACAAGAGCCAAACTGTCTGATCTTGATAGTCAATTTCTTAGATATATCAGATCGTCGCGTGAGACTGTAGATAAAAAGACGGCACTGCAAGAGGTTTTTCTTAGCTATCAAGCCGCATTCAATTCCTTGGCCTTAGCTTATTCCCGACTCGTGGGAAAAACTGACAGCTCGCGCGCGTGTTTCAAAGCAGTTAACGAATCTTGCACTGAAGTCCTTCGGGTATGTTCTGCTAGTGCAAAGGAGGCCTGTAGTGATGGTATCAAGGAAACTATCTCTGCCACCTCCAATTCCCGTGACGCTGTATCATATGCAGCTATTGTAAATCGTGCGTCTTCTAAAATTCGCGTTCCCAGAGGGCCTATTGTTGAAGTACCTAAGACTACTAGTTTTGTCATAGCCCCTACGGCTGCAGCAGCTAATAAATTTCCCTCATCTGTTGCAACGAAAAATGCCTTGTTTAAGGCAGTTCATCCTGCATCGCTAGCTATGAAAGTTGAGCGTGTTTCTGGGGCTCGTAATAACGCAATTCGGATCGAGGCTAGTTCGGTCAACGTTGATCGGGTACGTGCTCTTCCGGCGCTTGCTCAGGCTGGTCTCGAGGTCAGAGAGGACTCCAAATTGAATCCTCGCTTGGTGGTCCATGGAATTCCTGCGGACATGAGTAAAGATGAAATTCGATCTGATTTTGTGGCACTGAATCTTGGCGGCGTTGATAATCCTGAAGTTGAGGTCATCTATCGCTTTCCAGGGAAGGAAGGTCGTACCCGCACAAGTTGTGTCATTGAGGTGCCTCCCCAGGTACGTAAGAGCTTGCGTAATACTCCTAATCCCCGCATCCATCTCAGATTTTCAGCCTGCCGTTTTGAGGATCACGTTGTTGTCCGGCAATGTATTAAATGTCTCGCCTTTGGTCACTTGGCTGAGGATTGCAAAAGTGCCTCTCATTGTGGTCACTGCTCCGGGTCACATGAGCTGAAGAACTGCCCGAAGAGAAGTGATGCACCTTGCTGCTTCAATTGTACTGCAGCTAAGGTGCAAGACACCTCGCACTCTGCCTTGGACGGCACGAAGTGCACCATACTCAGTAGGCGTCTAACTGACAAGGTGCGTAACATTAACTATGGATAGAATCTTGTCTGATTCGCATGACAAGCTTAACATTTGTCACGTTAATTGTCAATCCCTTGTTGCCCATCTGGATGAATTTCGTGTCTTCTTTAATAATTCTAACTACCATGTTATTTGCATGTCGGAAACTTGGCTGAAACCTGCTGTCTCGGATGACTTTGTTCAACTTCCTGGCTATCAACTTCTTCGGTGTGACAGAGTCGGGCGCGGCGGCGGCGGCGTGGGCATCTTTGTCCACAACTCACTTCCTGTTCGCGTACTGGAATCTTCTGGTGGCACCTATTTGCATAAACCTGAGTACATCCTCGTGGAGATATCACCGGTAAGCTCATCGAAGCTACTGCTTGCTTCTGTTTATCGTCCTCCACACATTGGTCATCTGGATGAATTCATGAGCCGTCTCCTAGTCCTTTCTCCATCTTACTCTAATCTCGCAATTTTGGGTGATTTCAATACGGATATGAACGGTAACACCTTTGACAAACATCATTTGCAGGGCTTCATCGATTCGTCTAACTTCTATCTAGTTCCTTATCAGCCTACTCACAACCTTCGTGATTCTTCTACTTGGTTGGATCTCTGTATAGTTGATGATCCCCACAAAGTGGTGGATCACGGTCAGCATGATGTCCCTTTTTCATCGGCACACGATCTAATTTTTGTCTCTTTCAATGTTAGAGTACAGCGTCACCAACCTCGTGCCTTTACCTGTCGCGATTTTTGTCTGTTTGATAAACGTATATTGCTGCAGAGTCTGGATGCGATTGACTGGAGTCCTTTCTACCTTGCACAATCTATCGACGATAAAGTTGAGTTTTTGAACTCTGCCACACTCGATTGCTTTGACCGTCTTGCGCCCTTTCATCTAGTGCGTCCGCGTACGCTTCCCGCGCCTTGGCTCACGCCTGAAATCAAGCTCTTAATGACACAGCGAAACAGAGCTCGTCGAGAATGGCGGAGAAATAGATCAGTGCTATTGTATGATAGGTTCAAATCCCTGCGTAACAAGGTGCAGATTGAGGTTAGAGCAGCCAAGAAAGCTTACTTTCTTCAAAAACTTGGAGGTCTCAGAGATCATAGAACGGTCTGGAATGAATTACGTCGCTTAGGACTCGTTCGATCGCGTACTTCCAATCTCCCTCTTGCGGTACCTGCCGAAGCTTTGAACGCTCACTTCGCTTGCGCTGGCGGCGATGATCGCGATGCCTCCTCTTCCTCTCCCTCTTCCTTGGAGCGTTGGTTCCTGGGTGAGGTTAATTATGATGATTCGAAGTTCTACTTTGAAAATATCTCCTTAGATATTTTGGCTAAATCTCTCCTTTATTCTAAATCAGGATCTGTAGGTACTGATGGTCTCTCCTCGGTCCTCATTAGGCTTGCCCTACCCTCGTTACTTCCGCATATTCTCCATCTTTTTACTTCCTCCCTTGCTTCAGGTTCTTTTCCTGAGCTGTGGAAGTCAGCACTTGTCTGCCCTCTCCCCAAAATCAAGTCACCTGTGAACTTCAATGATTATCGCCCTATTTCTATCCTGTGTTCGCTAGCTAAGTCTTTAGAAAGAATCGTTGCTGATCAGGTTATGCGCTTCCTCGAGAGACGGAATCTTCTGGACCCTCATCAGTCTGCATACAGAAGAGGACATAGTACCCACACGGCGCTTATCCGTGTCATTGATGATGTGAGACATGCCATGGACACCCACAAGGTGTCTATCATGGTTTTCTTTGACTTTTCTAAGGCCTTCGATCGGGTCCGTCATGGATTGCTTATCGACAAGCTCAGGCTTCTCGGGTTCTCTAACGCTGCACTACGTTGGTTTTGTACTTATCTCTGCTGTCGCAAACAGGCCTTGAGACCTAGTGATGGCTCCACGACCTCGTGGCGGCCTGTCATCAATGGCGTTCCACAAGGCTCTGTCCTTGGTCCATTATTGTTTACGTTGTATATGCTTGATCTTAAAGACTGTCTTAGGTACTCCAGCAGGAATCTTTACGCGGATGACTTGGTGATCTATCATCACTGCTACCCTCATGAGCTCGCCGAGGGCATCGCTAAGGTCAACGAGGATGTGGTTCGCATCTCCGACTGGGCCACACGGAATGGATTGCTACTGAACGGTGCGAAAACCAAGGCGATGGTATTGGGCACCCGTCGTTACATCTAGGCCATCGACTTCTCCTTCCTACCTACCATTGTGGTTGGTGCTGATGCTGTGCCTTACTCCGATCTAGTGCGACATCTCGGAGTTACTATCTCCAACACTCTGTCCTGGAGTGCCCATGTGGCGAATGTCACCAAGAAGATTAACGCAACACTGTACCACTAAAACTCTGCCGAAGTCTGCTCCCCTGTGCCTTGCGGGAACGTCTCATTTCCTCCATGATCTTCCCGCACATCGACTACTGCTGTACGATATATCTGGATCTTACCGACGGACTTAACCTGCAGCTTCAGAGAGCGCTGAACTCCTGCGTACGATTTATATTCGACATCAGGAAAGATGCTCACATTTCGCCATACTATAGTAAACTTAAATGGCTCAAGGTTGAAGCTAGACGACAATACTTTCTTGGATGTCTGGTGTTCAATGTAATTCAGACCGGTATACCATCTCACCTGTCCGTCTTTCTGGATCGAAGACCTGTATCAAATCGTACTACGAGAGCCCCTCTCGATCTACTCCATGTGCCACCATGCAGGACCGAATTACTCATGAACTCCTTCACGTCTGCGGCTCCCCGTTTCTGGAACAGTCTTCCGCTGGAAATCCGCACTTCTTCCAGTGCTGGCATCTTCAAGAGGGCGCTATTTGATCATCTGCTCTCTTTTACTCTTCCACCTTGATTTATTCTTACATTTTACATATGCTTTTACTGTTCTGTGTGCACTGCGTACCTGGCGTAGGTTTTCTGCAGTTTCCCTCATGCCTTTCACCAAATGGAGGTACTTGCTTCAAGTCGGCTGCAGCCGCAACTTTTTGTATGCACATGTTGCTTCTTAATTTCGTAACTATCTAGCCTCTGAATCATTTTATTTGTTATCTGCTTTACTTTACTTTATTTTTGTTTAATCATCATTGTTTATTTTATACTCAGCTAATTCTGCAATACTGACTGATACCTCTGTTCATTTATAATTATTTTTCTTATTGTATCTCTACTATGTTACTGCGCTTGAGGGGATACCATCCCAGAGCGCCTAATAAATGTCTCCCTCTCTCTCTCTATCTCTCTCTCTCTATCCCTCTCTATCCCTCTCCATCCCTCTCCATCCCTCTCCATCCCTCTCTATCCCTCTCTATCCCTCTCTATCCCTCTCTATCCCTCTCTATCCCTCTCTATCCCTCTCGCTCTCTCTGTCTCTGTAAGTACTGATTCACGCTATCCTCTCTGCTCCTCTGTCTTTGCTTCTTTTCTGCCGCCTTTCTGCCCCTCGCTGGGCTTTTTCAGATCGAGGTGCTTCCCCTGTCGGCTCTGGCTTGTTTGAGCATAAAACGACGGGCTCCTCTTTTTCGAGTCGCAGGTGGAAGCTTATTTTCTGGTGCTCTGTAAAACCTAACCTATACACCTCCGGCTCGGTCTTCCTTGCCGCCTTTTGCCTCTACTCACCACACACACATCAACGTCCCGCCGCCTCGCCATCTAGCGACGCTCTCTAAGGCTGCGACGACCAGGGGAACTCTTCCTTATCGGCTACCAACAATGCCCGACCCTGCGCCTGATGCCTCGCAACCTGCCTCGTCGCACGAACCACGGAAACTCTGCAGAGGGTGTAAGAAGGAGGTGAGGAATCCTTCTCAGTGTGGAAACTGCCTTTCTTATTTCCACCCTAGCTGTACCCATTTCGTAAAGGCCCGGGTTGGCAACCACACTAAACCGGTTTGTAAGGCCTGTATCTCGGACGCTTCACTTTCTTCGGGCCCCTCTCACCGCCAGTCCGATTCTACTCCACCAACTGCAACGGCACCGCCGACGAACCGCTCAGATTCTGACCCTCTGTCTCTTGCCTCTATTTTGAACGCTATCAAGGATGGCGCCGACGTCATGAACAATTTTATTGCCACACAGACCGCGCATAATGCCGATGTCACCTCTAAACTCAGTGAGATTGCCTCCTTACCCGGCAAAGTAGATGCATGCACTACGCAGATTGCTGCCCTCACCTCCGCGCACGCCGACTTAGTGGCTCAAATCTCTGGCCTTACCAATGAGAACGCGGAACTTAGAGAGAATAAGCTAGCCCTGGATTCCAGGGTGGTAGATTGTGAAGCGACTAATGCACAGCTCCGCAGTGATCTCGCGACTCAGGTCCAGCTAAATAGTGTGCTATCCGCTCGTCTCGATCGCGTCGAGAAGCTAGCCTTTGACCGCGAACTTACTGTCTCGGGCATGCCGGAAGCAGCTGGTGAAGAGCTGCCCGCCGTGTTTACCTCTATCTGTAATCGTCTAGGGGTAGCTCTCACCTCTTCAGATATCATCGAGATCTCACGGATAAAGAGTACGCGCGACTCCGACCGGGCCAGGATGATGTTTGTTCGGCTAAGCACCAACACCCTTCGCGGTAAAATTCTAGCTGCTTTTCGCGTAGCTAAGACTCTTACTGCTACTGAACTCTCTGACACGCTGCCTCATGTCCGGATTTATATAAATGAGTACCTAGCTCCTGACACTGCCAAACTACTCAAGCTGACCAAATCTGAAGCCAAGCGGAATGGATTCAGGTTCGCCTGGGTTCGGGATGGAGTTATCCGCGTCAAAAAGACCATCGATTCGGCTCCTACAATCATTCGATCAGCTCAAGATCTCCCTCTTGTTTTTACTACCGATGATGACGGTGCGGTCGCCGGTCCCTCGACTGCATGACGGCACCCTCGTGCTCCGCCTCACCTTCTCCCGGCCCCGACTCCCGCCCATAGTCCACTTCATATCTGCCACGTGAACGCGCAATCACTCACCGCTCATTTTGCCGAATTCGCCGACTTCTTCATCGCACACGACTACGACGTAATACTAGTCTCTGAGACTTGGCTGAAGCCGCAGATCCCGGACTGTCTTGTCGATCTGCCCGGGTTCTATCTGACTCGCTGCGACAGGGTTGGTAGGCAAGGGGGAGGTGTTGGCATCTACCTGCGCGTCGAACTCCAATCCCGCGTCGTTGCTTCGTCTGCAGCCTCTCAGTACACCCCGCGCACCGAATACCTTCTGCTGGAAGTCAATCGTCGTTCTGCGCCTCTCACCTTTCGCGAATAAAAGATCCTAGACACCTTTAGCAAGCCCTGCGTAATTTTGGTATTGTCCCTACATCTGGTGCCCATCAGGATATTTCCTTCTCGCCGGACGCTCTGAATGCCTACTTCTGTTCGGTTTTTGGCCCTCCCGCAGCTCAGCCTCTGGTTGAGCTCTCTTCCTCTTGCGACTTCGACGATATGCAATTCTTTTTCTCGGATGTGTCGCCTCAGTGTCTCGCTAAATACCTGCGGTTTGCCAACTCCAGCGTCTCGGGCGTTGACGGTTTCCCTGGCCGGTTTCTTACACTCTGCAAAGGTCCTCTGTTTGCCGTACTGCTCGACGTATACAACGCCTCGCTTAGGTCATCGGTCTTTCCTCGTTACTGGAAGCAATCCGTTGTCATCCCGATACCTAAAGTTCCGAAGCCTGCTACCCCTGGAGATTTTAGGCCCATATCGTTGCTTTGTGAGCTGTCGAAAGTTCTCGAACATATTGCCCATGCTGATATCTCTGCCTACCTAGGCAGGCGTGGACCCTGGGACCCGCACCAGTACGGCTTTGTCCCCGGAGGCTCTACCCAAACGGCCCTGATAAAACTTACGGATGATGTTCGTCGCGCGATTGATTGTCATATGGTTACGGTGCTCGTTCTCTTTGATTTCTCGAAGGCCTCCGATTGCGTCGACCACTGCCGCCTAATCAGCAAATTAGCTACGCTTTACAACTTTTCTCGCCCGGCACTTCAGTGGCTCTGGTCATACTTAGCTGACCGTTCGCAACGCGTCTCCACCCGGCAGGGCCTCTCGGAGTGGGGTGCCGTGTCATCAGGCGTTCCTCAGGGCTCGGTCCTAGGGCCGCTTCTCTTTGCCCTCTATGTCGCGGATATTAACGAGGCGATAATAAATTGTAAAGTCGTTAAGTACGCGGACGACCTCCAGATATACTACCACTGTCCTCCTTCCTCTCTAGAAGAGGGGGTGGCAAAAGTCAATGAGGACATACGATGCATCTGCAGCTGGGTAAACGTAAATCTCCTCCGTCTTAACCCGTCCAAGACTAAAGCCATGATCGTGGGCTCTTCGCGATACGTAAACTCCATCAATGTCAACCATGCACCGGGTGTTGTAGTGGACGGGGTCAATGTTCCTTACGTACAACTTGTCAAGAACTTGGGCGTTCACCTCACCCCTACACTAAACTGGCGGGAACACGTTACCAGCGTATGTAATCGTGTCTATAGGTCGCTCTACCATCTCCGAGCGAACAGCTACTCTCTCACCAAGGGACTCAGACAACAGCTTGTCCTCGCGCTCATTCTGCCCATTCTTGATTACTGTTCGCTTGTTTTTTGCGATATTTCTGGGGTCGAAAACACACGCCTTCAGCGTGCCCTCAATGCCTGCGTGCGCTTCATCTTCCGTGTCCGTAAATTTGACCACATATCACCTTACTATCGCACTCTGGGTTGGCTTAGGCTCGATCAGCGCCGTCAGCTCTCTCTTGCCGTTCTTGTGATGCGTGCTTTGAGATCCGGCTCTCCGGAGTTTATCGCTTCGGGCCTACGTTTCACGTCTGCGTTTGGTGCTAGGTCTGCCACGCGGTCGTGCTCCTCTGACCTACTGCCTTCCCACTGCCGTACATCTGCACTCTTAGACTCCGTCCACTCGAGTGGTATCAGGGTCTGGAACTCCCTACCGCCGACCATCCGTGATCTAGCTGACCTCGAAGCTTTCAAATATGCAGTCGTCGCGCACTTTTTAGCCTCCCAGCCAAGCTCCTCCGTCTCTAACCAGGCTTAGCTTTTAGCTCTAGTTCAGTTATAGTTATAGTTTTAGTGTCTTAGTTTTAGTTCTAGTCTTATCCTTAGTAACCATTTAGTCTAGTCTATATCCTATCTCTTGCTTTTGCTTATGTCTTTTTTTTTCTTTTCTTTTTTCTCTTGTAGCTGTACTTACATCTAGCCTAAGTTTTGTCTTTGCATTATTTAAGGAATTCTGTTAATATTACTGTACCTTTGAACTTACGGGGCTTGCCCCAGCTCAATAAACTTTGTTTTCTCTCTCTCTCTCTCTCTCTATCCCTCTCTATCCGTTCGTCCTCGTGTAACTTCCCCACTAACATTTTTCACTGCTGATGAGCTGAACATGGCGTTCGCTGCCATATCCAATGCAACACCTGGCTGTGTTCCTGCAGATATCACAACTCTTTTATCTTCCGATGGTGGGCAGCCCTCGACCAGTACCGTGTTCGAGTTTTCTCTAGTCAGTGCGAATCACATTGCCAAAATGATCAAGGCTTCAACTAAACCGACTCGCGCAGCTGGCCCCGATGGTATTTCCCTATTTATAATTCATCAAGCACTGCCTTGCCTTTCTCCGCTGCTTGCTGCACTGTTCAACAGCTGCTTGATGAATGGATATTTTCCTCCTTGCTGGAAGCGCGCCTTTATTCGCCCCCTCTTGAAAGTAAATCCGTCCCAGTCACCCACTGATACCCGTCCGATAGCGAATTTATGCGAATTATCCAAAATATTTGAGCGTGTAGTACACACTCAAATTTTGAGTTTTGTCAAAGCGCACAATCTGTTCGATTCACGGCAGTCGGGATATAGAGAGTGCTTCAGCACGCGAACAGCACTGCTGAGGCTGTGCCATGATGTTAGGCGGGGTGTGGATGATAGATGCGTCACGATTCTAGTACAGTTTGATTTTAGCAAGGCGTTTGATACAGTAGGTCATCTCCCGCTCCTCGCTAAGCTTAGAACATATGGCTTCTCAAATGGTGTTCTGCAGTGGATTTTTTCCTACCTCACAGGTCACTCGCAAGCGGTTGTCGATCACCTTGGCGTCTGTTCCAACTGGTTACACACTACCTCAGGCGTTCCTCAGGGTTCCGTCCTTGGGCCTTTGCTCTTCTCGTTGTTCATCAATGATATTGGCACTAGCCTGCGGTATACTCGTCATCTCATATTTGCTGATGACACGCAAATTTATCTGACATGTCCACCATCTGAGCTCGAGGCCGGTCTAGCTAAAGTCGCGCATGATGTCAATGTGATCGCTAACTACGCAACTGCTAACGGTCTAAAACTCAATATTCGCAAATCGAAAATCTTGATACAGGGCAGTGGCACATTCGTTAACCGCATAGATTATGACAATCTCCTCCGCATATCGGTGAGGGGTACGGTGCTCCCTTTTGTTGATGAAGTTCGTAATCTAGGAGTCATAATGCGGTCGAATCTTTCTTGGCGTGGCCAAGTTATGGCTATCTCTAACAAAGTCAACTACGCGCTCCACCGACTAAAATACCACCGTTACGCCCTGTCAGTAGAGCTAAAGACATCTTTAGTTAAATCACTCATTTTTCCGCTAGTCGATTATTGTTGTTTAGTCATTAATGATTTATCGAGTGAACTTAACTTGATCCTCCAACGTCTTATAATTAGCGCCATCAGATTTATCTTTAACCTGCGCAGAGATGAGCATATTACGCCTTTTCGTAGGCAACTTGGCTGGCTGACGGTTCGTTGTAGGCGCTTTTACTTTCTTGATGTAATGATATTTAACATTAATTCCGGGGCTGCTCCGATGTATTTGGCTGAATTATTTCAGCGCGCTGTGCCTCCTGAAGGCCGCTCGCTGCGTCAGGGCTCTTTAGGATTTTACCATATCCCTACGCACCGCACGGTCACTTATCGTAACTCTTTTCTTCTGTCTGCTTTGTACTTTTGGAACTTGCTGCCTCCAGAAGTTGTCTCCTCCCCTACTATTGGGGTCCTTGAGAACAGACTTTTTACTCACCTCTTTTCACTAGATACGGGCTCAGCCTAGGCGTCCTTTCGTTGCCGTTCGGGTTTGCGTAGATTTTTTATGTATTCGCATATTTTGTTTTAATGTATATTAGACTATCTATTCTTAAGTTCGCGCCACTTACTTACATTACTTGTATTCATCGTTCAGCTAGGAGGTTACCATTCTATTCTATTATTATTGTAACTTTTTGTTTTTCTTTTTTATTCTATTTACTGTATTATTTTGTTAAGTTTTTGTAGTTTCATCTTTACTTTTGTTTCACATTTTACCTCTGCCGCTGATTGTATTTGTGTTCAGCTAGTAGGGTTACTACAATATTTTATTTTATTTTTATATTTTTATTTTTATCTATTGATATTTTTATTTATTATTATTTTATTTATTATGCTTATGTTATTGTCAAGTATTGTATTTTATCTTTACTTCTTTTTATATTTTATCTCTCCCTCTAATTGTATTTGATGTTCAGCTGGGGGCGTGCTATCTATTTTTATTCTATTTCTTTTCTTTTATTTTTATTAACTTGCGTTTAGTTTTATTGTTAAGTATTTGTATTTTATCTTTGCCCCTTTTCATAATCTATCCTTGTCTCTGACGATAATTTGTCTATGCTATTGTACCAACTAATTGTAATTATTTAGTGCTCGTTATTACCTCAGATTCTTACTCTTGGCATCTCAGTTCCTTAGTTTCATACTTATATCCTAGCTTTGACTATCTGTTTTGTCACCTACTATTATACTTTTCCTTTCTACTTCTGCCTCTGTACATTTCCATTGTCAAATTTCACATTGAACTATTGTTATGTTATTGTTCCTCATTTGCCCATAAGGTGTCTAGGGCATAATAAAGTTAATCAATCAATCAATCAATATCCCTCCCTCTCCCCCTCCCTCTCCCTCTCCCTCTCCCTCTCCCTCTCCCTCTCCCTCTCCCTCTCCCTCTCCCTCTCCCTCTCCCTCTCCCTCTCCCTCTCCCTCTCCCTCTCCCTCTCCCTCTCCCTCTCCCTCTCCCTCTCCCTCTCCCTCTCCCTCTCCCTCTCCCTCTCCCTCTCCCTCTCCCTCTCCCTCTCCCTCTCCCTCTCCCTCTCCCTCTCCCTCTCCCTCTCCCTCTCCCTCTCCCTCTCCCTCTCCCTCTCCCTCTCCCTCTCCCTCTCCC